>CM067217.1:154601150-155260684 GCA_034190945.1 Octodonta nipae | reverse complement strand
CTGTTTATACCGCCTGTCTAATATACAGTGCTATTCATTACAAAATTTGCCCCTAAAAAATAATTTTTAAAATATTTTAAAAGAAAAACACAAAAAAAATCTGTTAATTTTATATTTATGTGGAGGACACATTTCACAACATGTTTGAACCTCTCACCAGGGGTAAATATCACTTCTAGAAGTTTAAATACAAAGGGTTATAATATAATAATTTTTAAAGATCTCTTTAAGGCAATCTTTTGAGACATTATTTTAAACTCAGATTATTTTCTACAGAGTAATGACCTAGAAACCGTTAAAACTGGTGAAGGGTGGATTCTCTGATTACGAATTCAAGGTCAAATTTGCAAAATTCAAAATGGCGGATCCAAGATGGAGGATAAACATTTTTAAAATCAACTGATACACCCCAAAATTGATATATAGGGGTTTTGGGGTCTCTGAACATGAGTCTGGAATTTACAAAATTCAAGATGGCGGACGAAATTTTCGTCTCTCTTGGTTTATTTTCGTCGTCCATATTCGATCCCCCATCTTGAATTTTGTCTATCAGATTCGTGATCAGCGAACCCAAAAACCACCTTCTAAGAAGTTTGGTGCAAAACGGCTGATCCAGCACTCTAAGCCAATTTTGGTACAATTGTCAATTATTTTCAAAAATTTAATTTTTACGGTTTCTAGGTCATTACTCTGTAAAAAATAATCTGATTTTAAAAACTGATATATTAAAAGATTGGCAATAAAAGAGGTATCACATGATAGCCCTTTGTATTTAAACTTGTAGAAGTGATATTCACCCCCGCTTAGGGATTAAGTGTTGAAACTGCAGAGTGACCGATACGTGTAAAATGCCCCCCTTGTTCTGAAATATAAATGAACGCGTTTTCTGTCTTTTTGTATTAAAGATATTTTTGAAGCGAAAGCTTCTTATCGGAGGCCCACATTTACACATATGAAAATAGATTAGCAAGGGAATGACTTGGATAACACTGACACTGACACCGACACCACACACTACCTCGATCTTGAAATACCCATACAATACAGTTCACTGTGTAATCAACAGTTGCCAGGTAAAATACATTGAGTTTCTTCTTTTATAAAATATCAATAATATATAGGAAATAAACTAATATAACATTCAATTAATATAGAAAACCCGGCACAAAATTTGCTTTTCTAATAAAACTCCAATTTTGTCTTTGCGATATACTCGTATTAGATTACGGACTTGACATATGTCAGAAGTCAGAAGAAATGCTATTAATTTCATATACCTTTTGTTAAATAGACGTTTACATAATTGAAAAAAAAATATGCGCATGAGTCAATGTCCGTCAATTTTTGGACCATTTATACCAGGTTTATACTTATCTATAACGTGAATACGAGAATTTCAATGTGATTTAATATTTTACTATTAGTAGTAAATTTTAAATAGTTATAAACTTAAAGTGTTATCGGTATAACGATGTTAATTAACATGTATAATTTAATCAATAAAGAATGGAGAAAAAAGGATTAATATGTTGGAGCCATGTGTACACTAAATCATTTTTGGAGAATTTATTTGACTTTATTAGTTTTCCAAAGCTTCGTATCGAATCTCGTCGATTGCCTATTAGATCAACGAAAGAATAAACAGTTAAAAGTTTGTCTAAAATGTGCTAAATGTGATTTATAAGTTAGAGATGTGAACTAAGTGATGGTCGATTGCAAGTAATTGATAATGTAAATAAAGATGGGTACATAAATTTATTTATGTGGATGCGTTTTAAGACAATAACTTGCTAAAAGATATAATAATAAATAAAACGAGTGTTAATCTTTTCAATATCAGTTGTAAATAATATTCCTACTCGTGACCAGACATATTGTAATGTTTTCATTTTCACACTCGGGTTCTGTTCAGTTCTTGGATTTATTTAAAAACACAGTCCAACTCACTTTAATTTATTTCCACTACTTCTACACAGTTTATATTCACAGAAACTACTATTTACATTTTATCTTAACTGTACAATACGACCGTCGAAAACTGAATGAATATTTATATATTTATATGCGAATTGTCTGGTAAGTCCACGAACCGTCGGGAAACTCTTTGTTCTGGAAGCTTTAAGGGAATTCCCAGTAAAGGCAGCGGTCGGCCTGTTGAGAGACTAACATTTCGGATTCCCAGAATTTATCGGAATAATGTCCCTTCCACGAATTGGTTGATGGCCGATTGCACCAGCTGTCGGATGAATTCTCGAAACAATATGAATGCAAATTGAGTTTAATTAAACATTTATATACGGAATTTTATATTCTATTTGTAGCAACTGCGCAGCCTCCAGTAATATTGCATACAATTTTTGTACAGATTTCGTGAAAATCTTATAAATTAACTTTCTTATTTCTGTCAGTCAAAAGATGAATAGCCAACATAATTAAAAATCACAAATTGTAGTAAAGGACAATGACTGGGGAAACCATAGTAATAATAAATACATTAAATTTGTAGTTTTTATTACTTATGTTCATTTTATTAATTATCAATATATTAATTACTTTAACTTAATAAGAGTATCATTTTGGTCCTAACCTGTCATATGGATCAGCTTCATTTTCTCTTGTAGATGAAATTAACATTTTAACCACCATTGCAACTTAATACAATTATGTGCTTTAGCTGAAATATGTACAAATAAAGTCCCACAAATTAATAATTCTTTTAATTTCATTGATAATAAGGGTAATGAAACTAGTTCAATATGCATATTTGTGAAGAGTCCAAAACGTTCATATTCCAATATTTTTAACATACCGAACACGTCTGTGCAATACAAAGGGTGAAATAATTATTTGGCGCATTTACATTTCATCGTCTATGAGCTTCAACTTGAAAGTTAATAATTCAACAAATTTTATTTGGCACTGAAATTTAAATTAAAAATTAAACTACACATTAGGATTAATTAATGAATCAAAACATAATAGTGACAATTATTTTATTTATCCTGAAATGTATAACCAGTACTAATGATAACACAAGGAAATAGAAACATTGAGAGGAAATAACAAGAGACGGGAAGTATTATTCATAAGAAACTTTCGCTTCCATCGTTCAGTCTCGAATGACAGGAGCTCTTTTTTTAAGTTAATTTGGGTGGCTAGTTTTGAAATGAAAGCCCTGTATATATCTCTTAAATGGACTATAATTTTCGGTACTTTTTTCACCAATAATCGTGCTTTCAGAGAATAGTTTTTGTCGACAATGGGTTACTTCGGAGAGGTAGTTTCTGTTACAGATTTATAATTTGTTTTGTCTACAGAGTAATTTTTTATTGAATGTTAGGCTTTGTTATATATGAAGACGCGAGATGTAAAAACCGACATCTAAGATTGTCGGGAAACTAGCACATAAAGGTTCCGAATCTGCAGCCGTTATATGTAATTGCTGTTACCCGTAATTCCTAGGTTAGAATGTCAAGATGAAATTTTCAGGTTACGTTCACCTGTCAAAGATATTGAATAGTTTTCTTCTTGTTATATCCTCTAACAATCTACCCAGTTCTTTTTTGCGTCTATCCCATTCCACAGATCTTTTATCTATAATTCGAGTCAAAGCCCTAAAACAGAACCTTGTGGTAAACTCGTAGTTATTGTTGCTCATCATTTATTCAAACTTTTTGTTATATGTTCGTAAAGTAACTTGAAAGAAAATCCAGAGTTTTCCCGTCATTTCTATACGACTAACTCATAAAAATAAAACTACTGTTGGTTTACTCGTATTATAAATTAGATTTGTAATATACTGTAAAGAATCATTAGTACTAAAATATTTTATAAACAGCGCGGGGAGTGAGTATTAAATTTAGAGATAATATCTGTACCATTTTTTTAAAGATCTTTGCTATCATAGCTGTTAAGGCAATTGGTCTTCAGATAATGTGACCACATGTAAATTATTTTCAGACTGAAGGAGCCAGCGATGCGCAGTCTATATATTCAAACGCGATACTATACACTAATGATCTTATAATAAGAAAAGTTCTCATCACAATTTCCTTGCCACAATAATTACTTTGCTGTAAAATGTAAAATTACCTAATTGATACAAGAAATAAAATATAAGAATCCCTACGTTGTTAGTTTTTCATTTCAAATAAATATAAAGTTAATATAAACTAGTATTGTGAGGAAATGGTGAATATTTTAATATATATAAACTGAGAATCGGAACACAAATATCATTCAAATCACTTCGACCAATGTTCCCCACGGCTGAGTCAGCTCGCTGTAAAACTCCTATGATAAAATTACCTGACGTTGCATTTCGGGTTCGCAAGCGATTTATTGAAAATGCATTATAAGTCAAATTTGAACTCAAACAACTTTTAAAACGTTACTGAAAGACTGGTAACAAGTTAATGAATAATTTCTTGAGAGTTAAGTGCAACTGCACGTTCGCGATTGCTGAGAATTTATTATTCCATGACTACATTTCAATCGCTTTACCAACAACTGTTAAGTTTTTATCTTCAATTAAAGTTCATTGCAAAATTAGAGAATGTGAATCATCGAGGCAGCAGAATTTTAGAACCTATATATAGAGAACATACAAGATTTATGAGACAAATTTTATTTTACAAATTCAAAATAAGGATTCATTTACATTAAAGTAATCAGTGTGTTTGGCTAATATAAAGTTTTCTATTTTGTTTTTGATTGACTTCGGAACTGTTTCCTAACATGAGTCCTAAAATATTCTTTTTATGAGACAAATAGACAAGCAAATACAAAACAGTTGGGTACGAAAAAATAATTTTTTTTAAAACCGACTTCAAAAAAATAACTAAAAAACATGCAATATTTTTTTACTGCAACAATTAAATACTTTTTCTGCAGTCGGTGCTAAATTGAACAGCAAGTTGGGAAAAACATTTGCAAGTTGTACTTATTACTTATTTTCACTTTAGCTTGGCGCCGACTTCAGAAAAATATGTAATTGTTGCAGTAAAAATTTATATCATGCTTTTTAGGTACTTTTTTGAAGCCAGTTTTTGTTTTTTTTTTGAATGTATTTATTTTTAAATTTTTTAGTGTTGTAAGGATTTAATCGGATGCAGTTTTCAAACCTAGTTTACGTCGTCGATATTGCCTAAAATAGGGTTTATTACTTTTAAGTAACATATATTATTTTGACCAACCTCGTTTAGTGTTTGATTACAATTTGGGATAGTATAAAAAAGTAAAGTATCTCAGTTTTAAACAAAGTTTTTTTGAAATCTAGTAAATAGTTGGAAAAGTTATTATACGGTATTTAGTGCAATGCCATAATTAGATGCAGTTTTTAATTCTAAAAACTTCTATCTGATAAAATTTTAGATATTGACAAAAATAAAGTTAGTTCAATTTTAAGGAAATTCCTATTTTAACCGACTTCCAAAAAGGAGGAGCTTATCAATTCGTCGCGTATTTTTTCGTTTTTTTTATATATGTTACCTGATTTCTTCTCCTGTGGTGCACCGTTTTGAATGAATATGGTCTTGTTTAATAGAGTATATATCCGGATTGGTGAAACTCCTTATGGATGTGTATAGTTTTTTAACTTTTAATCTATTAAGGAAGATCCTTAGGTGATCTCATATACTTTCCTGCGACGTGCAACTTGCAGTTTTGCAGAAAATCGCCGAAAATTCCAAAATTCTTATCAAAAATTTCATCGAAATGACATAACGGACATTTCCTTATAAATATTTTAATTCCAGCGTAATAGCGCGGTAATTTTAGGCACTGGAAGTTTTAATTGCGAATTTCAAAATTTTCTATCTAGTATATTTTTGAAGTCGGTGCCATGCAACAATCAAGTTTGATGAATTAGTAGATAAGTACGCAATGAAGGATTTTAGATTTGCTTGGCACCGGCTTCAAAATATACTAGATTGGTAGGTAATTAATTTGTACAGAATGAGCACCTTTTAATGTTTATATTTTTTACTTCCTGGGTAGGTACCTAACAACATTGAATGTGTTATTTATTTGCTAGAGTTGTATTTTGTTATAATTATTTATAGCTTTTTAGTTATAGGTACAAGTCGGTTATATATTTTTTTAAATGTTTTATCTCCTATTATTATTTATTAAAAAAAATCGTTTGATTTATGGAGACACACTGTATGTACAGACGTAATTTAGAACCTTCACCTTGAAATTGATAAAAGACATTTACTTTGATTATTATAGTTACTTTTCAATTTATTATACCTCCTGACAGAAACATTTCCATATTTTAATACCAGCACCTCCACCAAAGCTTTACTATATAATAAAGTCGGTACAAATCGATTTTCCTGATTTTCTAAATAACAGGATCCAATATTTAATTTATTATACCCCAAGTTCCAACAGAAACATTTACAAATTTACTACCAAGACCAAAGAAAGTTGGTAAAAAAGTTTTTCCTGATTTTCTAAAAAACGGTACCAGCTATGTTATTGAAAAAAATTTGGGACCACTTCGGGATCCCCCAGACAAGTATAAACGGTCGAAATTCCTGGAGTAATCGCTGAATAAACAAAAAAAAAATACAGGCGAATTGAATACCTCCTTCTGTTTGAAGTCGGTGATAAACACTGAGTCGAGTGTGTCATGTTAGAGACAGCCTGGCGCCAATAGTCTTGCAACATGATAACTCTTGTCGACACACCAAACGCGCAACTGAATGAAGTCGGTGAAACCTGCAGTTTAAACGTTTCACAGCCTTTTTACTCACCCGATTTTGCTCTTTGCAGTTTTAATTTTTTCTCCGCTCATGAGGGACCTTCAAGGTAATCACCATACCTTACGTTGCAGTAAAGGTAGTTGTTAAGATCTAGATTCGAAGAACCCACAAAAAGTTTTTAGTGACAGAATGAAAGAACTTATTACACATTGGGAGAAATGTATTAGTCTTCAGGATGATTATGGTGATCTTGCTCTTTGTTGTGTTGTTATTCCACAAAGATGTGTGCATTGCATTTCCTTGTGCTCCGAAATATATTAGATCTAAAATTAGTATGCATAGAGTATAGACCAAATATATGAAACAAATTCAATTATCAAAATATTGTCGTTCTTGGTTATTTTTTCAAACGCAAATATTGCTGTGTTAAATATTCATATTATTGGTGTATTTAAAAGATGTAGAGAAACTCTATCCTGGTCAATGTTTTATTAAACTCTGAAACCATTTTTTACCGAAGGAGTAAAATAATATCATTACCTTTAGGATTCAAAAGTACACTATAAAATACAAAAAGATTACCCTGTCACATACGGAAAAAAAGCAAACAAAATCACGATATAAGAGACAAGATGCATGGGACAGCAACGGAATCTTGGAAATCATATATATAATATTATAAACATAATCTTGGTTTATTAGAATAATGTTGAATAATTTAAAGGCTTTGTACATAGTTTTTGTTAAAGTAGCTTTAAGCAGTTCCGATATTTTTGGATTTTTTGAGATTGTAGTTTTTATTTATTTCTAAGGGGAGTCAGATCTATCGATCGTGCCAGAAAACAACTGAAAGCATCCCTAACCGTCGGTCAGAAATCAATTTGTTACATTTTCTGGAATAATTCACAAATAATGATGAAACCGAAAGTTAGTGATTCTTTGTAAAAACATATCCCAATTATCTTTGTACCCAAAGTTTTTTTACAATAGGGGATTTTAGAGGGACCACTCAAAAAACCCTTAATAGTAGCCGGATCTTAGTCCTAGGTAGATTAGAAATTTGTACCACTGACACTTATTTGATTCTTAAACAAAATAAAAAGTATTGTGGAATTTGGCCTTCCACGTATTTGTTCAATGTTTATAATTGAGCCAGTAAGGCCTTTCACTCAAAATATTCCAACATTATTTTGGATTTTTGAAATATCATTTTATTGGGCTGTAACAATTGGGGTAATTTTTATTTGAATAAAATGTAAATAGCTTTAGTATTGTGACTAAAATAAATTTTCAAAAAACGATTGTTGTTCTCAGCGCCCTCTAACTTTCTTGCATGATACGATATATGATTTATTTATGTTACGTTTTAATATCAAAGAAGTTTTTTTTCTTTGTTGAACTTGCAGCTATCTTTGACAAATGTTTGTCCAGCTGTTAGTGCCGAGAAATTTTTCTATAATAATATTGTTCCTATTTTAAGGTTTAAAATTGCTATAAAAAACAAGTACTTGTTAAAAATTGATCGTAGTAGTAGTAATAAAAAATCATAAATGTTATATTATCCAACAAAAATTTTATTCTGTTTTATAGAATTTCCAAGATTACAAGCCTATCTATCTTGGACACACTGAATAAAATTTAGAAGAACAAAAAATAATAAAATGGCTATTAGATGTGACAAATAGTGGTGTAAGAACATATATATTCTTTTATTATCGTTTGGTCGATATTGTAATAATCAGAATTCTTTAAGAATTGTAAATTATTAATTTCCAGCTACTGACTCAACTTTCAATATGGTCCACTCAGGGAACAGCCCATTTACTCATGTACTATTTAGGGGACGCTCGACAGAGAGTAGAATTCTCTTATCCCAGTATTTCCTGTCAAACACCGTTATGGATAACTGTGTTTGATAAAATGTTATTGAGTAGTTGGAATCGATAGAATTATTTTTTGGTTCTCCTCATTTTCAGTTGTTTTATAGTAGATACAAAAATTGTAATTGGTATTTGATATATTTTTATTTTATGGCACATTTCCAAGAATATTTACTTTAGATACACATTGAAATTTGTTGGATAAACTTTAATCATCTGGTGTTATTTTCAGAGTTTTATTTAGCATTTGTGTATATACAAGGTTGTATATTTGGTTTGTGTGGTTTGTTTTTATTGCATGTAATTACGTTGTTATTGGAAATCTTTGACGTACTAATTTGCATTCCTGATAAAAAAAATATTTTGAAATAAATGACTTCGTTCAATAGCCACATATATTAAAACTGAACATAAGGCATTTCAAATTAGTAACTGTCGCACTGAAAATAAGTTTTAACAAGTTTAGTGACGATAGAAGCGCATTTAAAATAATTTCTCAAATAGATACTCTCACTGGCTAATGTATATTTTTGGTTAAACAAATTAATCGATTATTATTCATCACATAAACTTCTCATTTTGGATAAATGGTTTACTATGAAATGGAAAAATACCACATCCAGTCCCCGCACTGCGTCAGCCAGAGTGCTGAGCATTTCGTTCCTTCTAGTACTGGAGTGCAATAAAGAAATTAAGACGGGACTTATGATAAAATCAATATGTTAAAAGGTAGTAAGGAAAAAAAATCATGAGTTATGTTCAGAAAGTGGAATTATTCCTTTCTGTCGAAAGTAAAGGAATCTAGAGAAAAGACATGTGACGAAACTCACAAAGAATATCAAGGAGTAATTAGATATGATATATAAATTGGAAATGTTGAAAATACATTCAACTTGTTAGAAATAAAGGTAATTATATTATACCCTAAACATTTTTGGACCAAGATTTTCAGATCTCTGAGAAAATCCTTATTGCAATATGTTTATGCAAAGTGAAATGGAATGATAAAATATATTCAAATTGAATATAAGAATAATGCAGCTGTAGTTAAGCCAATTAAAAACAACTATTTGAAATAATCATGCAAAGCTGATCTAATTTATATGCAATCCCACGCAGTTGGCGAGAATAAATTCATTTATGACTTTCTTTTATGATTTTTTGGAAAATTACACCACACTTAACAACAAAAAGCTCTATATTTAAATAAAAGAGTGGCTTGTTACGAATAGTAGACTTCACGTCTCTCGTTATCTCTATGTGTTTGAATGCGGTGACAAGTTTACCATAAGAAACTTTCATACCATCCATCCTACTTTAAAACTAAGTTTACATTTGAAACCATCGAGGGTCATCATTCGCATTTGTAATATTGCGTGATTTAGGTTTAATTACATACAATTGAATTGTTTGATATTGAATAAATAAACTAGGCAATAAACATAGTTATTGTAACTCAACATATGATTAAATTCTTTCATTTTATGGCACCAATAACTCTTTAGTCATAACTACAACTAAAAATAATTAGGTAGGTACATTTTTGTAACCGACTTCAAAAAGGAAGTTCTGAATTCGTCTGTATCAATGTTTTTTTTTAAAGTTTGTTCAGCAATTTCTCGCAATCGGCTCAAGGAATTTCGACCTGGATGCTATACCGGGGATTTCTATTTCTTTCAAAAATTGCGTTCTTACAAAATCGGGGAAAACTTTTTTACCGACTTTCTTATACAGTAAACTTTGGTCGAGTCGCTCGTATTAAAAATATGACATTTTTTTCTGTTTGGAACATTGGGTATAATAAAGAAATTAGATTAGTTCGAAGGATCCCTAAGTGGTCTCAATTTTTTTCAATAGGATACCTTTTACCGTTTTTTAGAAAATCGGGAAAATTTTTGCAACGACTTTCTTATAACTTCAGCTTTGGTGGAGTTGCTGCTATTAAAAATATGAAAATGTTTCTGTTTGAAACTAAATTGTAAATAAATTAAATTAATCGGAATAATTGTCAGTTAATCAACTTCAACGTGACGATTTTCAATTAGTCTGTATATACAGTGTGTATTCATAAATCGAACGATTTCTTTTTATTAATAATTTTAAAAAAGTTATTCTTCATAAACAGATTTACATGGTCTAAAACGTATACAGTAAGCATTCCATGTCACTGTATAATAACTGTTAATATTGTTACAAAATTTACCTAAGCCGGCCCTGGCTTCATTCCGATGAGACATCAATCGTTGGGTTAATAAAAAAAGTTAGACGGGAATTTTCGAAATGGCGCCAAACAGTATTCTCGACGCTGGGCAGAAACAGGTAGTACCATCGAGAGCGACAAATTAACCTATATAAAGAGACATTAATTTCAGCAGTTAGTCAGTCTTAGTGCGTTGAACTTATCTCGTTATTATGATTTCGATTTTAAATAATATTAGAATCAGCTGTTGGAAATATTTTATGTTTACGTGTAAATAAAAGTTTCTAAAAAAGTGAAGTGAATATTAGTTTTTAAAATTAATTAATCGAACCCATGGAGTTTATAAGAAATTTGGTGATCAGAAGTGCAGGATAAAGTGAAGTTAAAATCCGTAACTAGATTTATGGAAGCCCCAAGCATGGAAAAAACGAACGAAACTACAAAAAAAATAGTCAAGCAGGTTACGGAGGGATTAGATGAAAAAAATTACTCAGATTCTGGAAAAACGGGACAAGAAGGAGAAACAACATCAACAAGAAATTCAGCAAAGGTTAGTAAAATCTTTAGATGAAAAACAACAAAATCTTGTTTCCACGATGGAAGAAAAACAATAAAATTTATTGGAAGGATAAGGATTATTCTCGAAATTTGAAGAAAAACGACAAAATGATTTTAAAATATTTGAGTTAAAGCAAGGCTATACTAAAGATAAAAGACAACTGCAATTTGAGCAATTAATGCAAATAGTAAAATAGTTGAGTCATACATAAAAGAGCTAAATGATGACACTAAGACCACAAAAAATACCGTGGATACTCTTGAAACCAAAGTAGATGACCTTGATTCCATCCAAAGCCAGCCAAAAACACAGTACAAAGCGAAGTAGTAGTGAAGTACAAGATAAAATCAATGCAATCCAAAACAAGGTAGAAACAGAAATTTAAATGCAACAGGAGTTCCAGCGAGGAAAATACTAGAACACCATGAGTATCAAAGGTTCCGTGAGCATACCACCCACATTTGATGGCAGTTTATCTTGGCCCATGTATAAACGACAATTTGAAGCCGTGGCTACAGTTAATGGATGGGATAACCAAGAAAGATCTACGTCTCTTGTAATTTCCTTAAGAGGTCCGGCCTTAGAACTCCTCCAAAGCATTCCAGTCGACGAACAAGGCAATTTGGACAAGATCATCGCCATCCTGGACAAGAGTTACGACAATCAATCCCTGAGCCAAGTATACCAGGTATCATTAATTATGAAAACGCAAACATCCGGAGAGAGCCTTCAAGAATTCGAAGCAGAGATCAGACGGTTAGTACACTTGTCCTACCCAGACCTGCCCAAGGAAACGAAAGACCAATTGGCCACACAGAGTTTCATAAATGGTATCAGGAATGTGGAAGTACAAAGAAATCTAAGGCTTAGTGACATCAAGAAAAGTAATAAGTCATCAGAAATCCGGCCAGTTAACAGTAACATCCAGCTCAGAAAACGGTTCTATGTCAATACAGGGTGAGGCAGATGTCGTGCTACAGATAGGGGACAACATGATCCGGCATAGGTTCCTGGTAGCGTATATTGAGGACGATTTTATGCTGGGTATGGACCTAATTAACAGCATGGATTTGAGTTCGGCCCGAGATATGATGTTCTTCGATTCCTAAATGAGGAATTTGTATTGACACGGCCGCCATAAAAATTGTAGCAAAATCTCCAGCCAAAATTCCCGGTCGAACGAAACAGATTATTCATGGGCAGCTAGAAAGCAATCCTGGGAGATGCGTTGGAATGGTGGAGCCCGTTCATTCAGCTCATGACTACTTAGTTGGACGGACTATAGTTTAAACCGGACGAGATATACCAATTAGAGTCATGAATTTGTCCAACAACGATATCAGAATTGCCAATGGTCAAGAGATAGCTTGTTTCGAGCCAGTAGAGACCATCATCAATTGCTAGGAAGTGGACCAGACATCGATGAAGGAGACAGAGCCCAGTAAAGAATTCCTACAACAGTTTGCTGACCACTTGACACACCTTACACCAGAGGAACAGAAGAAAGCCAAGCAGTTTATCACGAAGCAAATTTAACAGTCAAGATGAAACCACCGGTCGTACCAACATCATCCAGCACCGAATAGATACCGTAAGGCTCAGCCCATCAGGATACCACCTGGGCGACTACCATTGGGGCAACAATAGTCAGTCGAGGAAAATATCGAGTCCATGTTACAGATCAGCCCATGGTCTACTCTTGTTGTGCTAGTTAAAAAGAAGAATGTAACCAACCGATTTTGCGTGGATTACATAAAGCTGAATGATGGAACGAAGAAAGACAGCAATCCACTACCCCGAATTGATGACACTGTGACCACACTAGCAGGCTCCCGTTGGTTCTCCACTCTAGACCTAAAAAGTGGATATTGGCAGGTTGGTCTACACGAAAACGACAGAGAGAAGACAACGTGCTCCACTATTAAAGGGCTGTTTCAGTTCGCGGTCATGCCTTTGGGGTTATGTAATGCTTCCGCAACATTCGAGAGGCTAATGGAGCGGGTTAACATGGAGGACGTGCTTAGTATACCTCGACGACATTCTGGTCATAGGCCAGACATTCGACGACCATCTGAACAACCTGGGCGAAGTATTCTCCAGAATTAATAACGCCAACCTGAGACTCAACACGAAGAAGTGTTTCTTGTTCCACAAAGAAGTAAAATTTTTGGGCCACGTCGTTTCCCTGTAAGGAATCCGCACCAACAAGGACAAGATAGAAGCCGTGATTGGCCAGTCCCAAGAGACAAGCATGAACTCCGAAGCATCTTGACCTCTGTTCCTACTAGACCCAATTTGTTGAGGGATTTGCCACCATTGCCGCGCCTTTACATCGGCAAGCCACTGAGGAAGAGACCTTCTGTTGGAATCAAGATTGCGCAACATCATTCAGACGACTGAAGGCAGCACTATGTTTCAGCCCAATCCTAGCCTTTCCTACACAGTCCAGCACAGGTTTGGGCGTCCTATTCCAGGTGCAAGATGGTGAAGAGAGAGTGATCGACTACTACAGCCGTGGATTCCCGAAACCGGGAAAGAAATTATTGCGACACCAGAAAAGAACTTCTTGCAATAATAAGGACTGTTAGACCACAAATAATTCTATGATCGTAATTTCTTAATCCGAACAGATCATGCCGCCCTCAAATAGCTGCTGGACATGAAGGATAACTGGCCGGGTGGATGGAGAAATTACAGCAATACGATTTCAAAATGGAACACCGTGCCAGCTGTTTGCACAATAATGCCGATGCCCTATACAGAAGACCCTCTAGAGCAGAATGTGGACATTGTCTGAAGACAGTACAGCGTATCTCGATCAGACAGGTCCGAGTATAGGCCCATGAAGACTGGACAACGGAACAGTGCATCCAGGACCAAATGGCTTATCCAGACAACATCGAACCAATCTTGTCACTTAAAAAGAGAGGGACACACAGGCCACGATGAGACGAAGTAGCTAGATACTGGGGCGTTCTGAAATTGTTATGGGCCCAATGGGACTCTCTAAGAGTAGAGAATGGTACGCTCAAGCGAATTTGGGAAAGCACTGATGGCCGAGAAACCAAGTCATAACTGGTATATGTAAAAACACAGTTTTGCACCCTAACACCAAACCTTTATTTTCAACATTCAACGCACATTTCAACAACTCTAAGTTGTCATCTTCAGGAGTAAACCCAAACAGTTTGGTGCAAAACTGTGTTTTTACATTTGTGACACACCAAAGGTTCCACAGCTTTTCGATCATAACTGGTAGTTCCTAAGAAAAAGGTACCAGCCATCCTGACCGAAGTACATGATGGGATTACCGGGGGCCATCTGGGCATGAACAAAACCCTAGACAAAGTTCGCCAGATGTACTACTGGGTAAAATACTACGAAGTAAGAGCCCGAAGACCCGGACCAAGGGCGGAATGCAGCAGTTCAATGTGGGCGTCCCCTTTGAGAGAATTGCCATCGATGTCGCCGGACATTTCCCGAGAGCTAGAAGGGGAACAAATACATTTTAGTCGCAATCGATTACTTCAGTAAATGGCCTGAGGCATATGCGATTCCCAACCAAGAGGCAGCCACGGTAGCGACGGTGCTGGTAGAACAGCTATTCAGTAGGTTTGGCGTCCCGATGGAACTACATTCAGACCAGGGGCGTAACTTCGAATCAACTGTATTCCAGAAGGTCTGTACGATGTCGGGGGTCAGGAAAACGAGAACAACACCATTGCACCCACAGTCAGACGGAATGGTGGAAAGATTCAACAGGACCTTGGAACAACACCTATCCAAGGTCGTCAACAATAACCAGCTTGATTGAGATGAACATATTCCCCTATTCCTTTTGGCATATCGCTCAGCCATACATAATAGTACAGGCCTCACTCCAGTCAGGGTCCTATTCGGAAAAAAACTGCGATTACCCTACGATTTGGCTTTTGGCTCCCCCGAAGAACCTTCCCAAGACATCAACGATTATGCCGACCAGCTCCGACATAATATGCTGACAATACACGAATTAACCCGAACGCAGATGTTGGCTACCAGTAATCGGATGCAGACGCGATATGACCTCAAGGCTAATTCAGTCGGGTTTCAAGAGAGGGGGGAAAGTCTGGCTGTACAACCCCCAACGGAGCAAGGGTAAATCTCCAAAACTTACACCTGCCTGGGATAGTCCGTAAGAGGTAGTCAAGAGGATTATTGATGTTGTCGGCGTATCCGTCGAAACCTCAGGACTAAGTTGAAGGTGGTTCATTTAGATCGACTCCCTCCCTACCATGGAGAGAATGTTTCTGACCGGGACGATCGGAATTAAAGGGGGGGCAGTATTACGAAATTTACCTAAGCCGGCCTTGCCTTCATTCCGATAAGACATCAATCGCTTGGTTAATAAAAGAAGTTAGACTGAAATTTTCGGAATGGCGTCAAATAGTATTCTCGACGCTGGGCAAGGTAGTACCGTCGAGAACGACAAATTAACCTATATAAAGAGACATTAGTTTTAGCAATTAGTCAGTCTTAGTGCGTTGAGCTTATTTCGTTGTTATGATTTTTATGTAAATAGTATTAGAATCAGCTGTTGGAAATATTTCATGTTTGCGTGTAAATAAAAGTTTCTAGAAAAGTGAAGTTAATATTAGTTTTTAAAATTAATTAGTTGAACAAACGGAGTTTATAACAATATCTAAAATTGTTATAAAATATAAGTAATTAGAATTACAAACTGCATCTACTTATGCCATATTTACCTATATACTAGGTTTCAAAAAATATATCAATTTTGTTTAAAAGTGAAGTTCCTGTATTTTTTTATAATACCTCAAACTGTAATCTAACAAAATGTATTATAATTGAAAACTGCATTCAATTGTGACTTATTATTAAAAATTGTAGTAAACTGAAAGTTGATTGAAAATAAATCGAATTAAATGTCAGTTAATCAGCTTCAAGATCGATCGATTATTTAGAGAAGTAATTTTTTATAAAGAAAATTGTATGGTCAGAGACGTATACTGTAATCATTACATGTCACTTTTTTTACTCTATGCGAGGTTTGTCAGCAAATATAAATTTTGTATTAAATGGATGTCAGTATAATTAAAACACCTAAAGAATGATGATACTCAGATCTACAATATAGTAAATCCACCTAAGTTAGAATTATCTACAACATTTTGTTAATACATATACATATCTAGAAAAAAGTTTCTATTCAACAATAAACGAGGTTGGTTAAACTAATAAATGATGCATAAAATTCAAGCACCTTATTTTAGGCCAAAAATAAATTAGATTTGAAAACTGCATCCAATAAGCCATTGCATCACTAAAAATACTAAAACGTTTAAAATAAATACATTAAAAAAACGAAAACCGATTTCAAAAATAAAATAACTTTACTATAAAGCTTGAAATATTTTTGCCAAAAAAATTAAATACTTCTGAATTCGGTGCCAAGCTAAAATGAGAATAATTTAGAAAGTAAATTTATAGGTTGCAATTAGCACTGACTTCATAAAAAGTATTTAATTGTTGTAGCAAAAACATATTTCATGCTGGTTAGTTAAGATTTTTTAAGTCGGTTTTTGCTTTTTTTAATGTATTTATTATATTTTACTTAGCAGCGATTACAAAATTCTATAAAACAATTAATAATATTTACATTACACAAAACAACAAATAATTATTTTAATTTATTTTTCGGAAGTAAGTTTTTTACTATTTTATTTTTATTTTCGTTATTTATCTTTTTTATACGATTTGCACAATAGAGTAGTTTTGTCTGAATCAGCACCCTAACAAAACTCTTATGTGAAATTCTGAATATAATATACTAACAATAATTCACTGCATGCAATTTAATAGGTGAAAGACGATATGAGAAAGAACTTAGAATTAATTAAATACGAAATATTTTAAATTATACATTAAACAGAAGCCAAAGAAGATTATTGTAATAAATACGTTCCTAGAATTCTATTGAGAAAATTTTTTGTTTAAATGTGCATTGTTGAACCAAAATAAAGGAAACATGAAGTTAAATTCTAACAAATTCTCTAGATAGGTTCTGGATACAACTGCTCGTAGTACATTCGTTAGACTTATGAAAGCTTTTAGCAGTACCAACTTTGCTTTCAATTACAAAATTAGGTTTAATAATACATATTATGAGTAGTAAGTATTAATGGACGTTATGGAGAACAAAAGCCTTCGGGATGTACAACAACACTAAAAGTTTCGTTGAAGGCAAGAAATGCAAAACGGTGGTCCTCTCAACATTTAACAATGATGGATGAACGAATCCCAATCAGGGGAAAAAATGGCATACCTGGAATACGTGATCCGTAATGCAAGGTAACAATTTCTACAGTTAGTAATCAAAGAGACAAGGAGTCTGCAGCAAGAAAATGGCATAGCTTAACAAATCTAGACAAATAACAAGGTTAGGAACAACAGAGAGTCTGATTCACTAGAGAAATATTCTATGGTATTTTCCAAACAGCTTTTAGAAGTAGTCAAAAACAATAAACACAAAAATTGTGTAGGCTTTCACAGCTAATCTCAATGAATGCCCTCTGCTTTTCCAGGGTACTTGAATTTCTCCGAACATTTGTCTCCAACTGCAGCAGATCTCCTCACCATAATAACACAAACAATTCAATAGGAGAGGTAAATCAAGAATTTATACCTGAAAAGATTAGAATAGAAAACACAACAAGCAAAATCCAGAGTCAGAAAAATCCAATGTGTTACTTAAATGAGATTCTCGACTGCTAAAGGGAAAAAAGAAACTAGCTACTGATAGTAGTGATGATGAAACGGATATTGATATGAGTTCAGGAGAAACGTGCTTCGTCATTAGTTGATGAAGAATTTTCTCTTAAATCTATTAATGAAATTATTAATGGAAAAAAGATGGTTCTGTTTGCAGTCATCTTCTAAATGCAACCAGCAACAGTTTTATTGATACCGTTTCATCACTACTCATCACTACCGTGATATTGTGGTTAAAGTTTCCTATTTAAGGAACAGACAGGTTCAATAAGTTTTGGGTTTCCCCATATGGAAATGAGGCCACAGTTTATTTTTCACATGTAGTTTTGATATTTCCGTTAGTCCTAAATCAGCTGTTGCAACAAGAACAGCTCCTATTTAATCTGATTAATTTATCTAATTAAAATGTGCTTTATCATTTTAAAATATTTTTATGTGGGGTTTTATCAAATTATTTCACTTCTTTTTACAATATCAAATATTTCATTTTAGGAAAACTTTCAGAAGCACAGAGTAAACACTGTTCGACGTCGCCCCACCTTTCCCTATAGATAACATCAACTTGTTTGTTGATTGTCAGAGCTTCTGAAATATGTCGATTAATTGGGAGAAGTTAGATACCGTATATCTTCTACTAATAAATCCGTGTTGATATGAAGATAATTGATTGTGTATCAAGGGAAATATGCGATTATGTAGGATAACTTCAAATAGTTGTGTGAAATTAGACAGAATGGATATAGATGTATAATTTTCGGTTTTCTGCAAGTGGGTTGGTGGAAAACACAACTTTCTTAAATATTGTTGGTTATTTGTATATTATAACTTCAATTATTTACAATTTCAAAAGTATATCCAACTGGTTTGAACTCCCATAAGTAATTTTATAAAATTGTTAAATTCACTGGAATCCATGTCTCAGAAAATATCTATGTTTTAAAAAAATTAGGATTGTTCACAGATATACCAACAATTTAAAAAAGAATGCAATTTCTGGGGATTACAGAGAACAGACAGAAACCAACTGTTCTCAGTTGTAGTCCACAGTATATTCAAAAATCACTCATCTGAAATTTTGTAAATTACTTTTATTGTATTGGTAATGTGGGGAATTTTCTTTTCTGTTTTGATTTTCGATTATTTACCTTATCTGTTGTTCATCAATCGTTATGAGGAGGGAAACCTAAATGAACAATTGAGACAAATAGAAGTAATAAATGGCGATCAAACATTTTTTTATGTAAGGATTCGTAAGATTGTATTCTTCGTGACACAAAATTGGCTAGTAGTTCTGTAGGCTGTCCTATCAGCTAAGCTTTGTGACCCAAAAGTGTAGTAGATAAACAATATAATATCACAATGAAAAATCACAATTAAAATAATACAAAAATGAAATACATGATATAAAAGACCAGATAATAACAATTCAAATTAGACACTAAAATTCGTGGAGCACATTTGGTGGTTCATGTAATCACCAACTGAGTAGAAACAAAACTTTAATAAGTAGTTCTTCACTCTCTTTCTAAATCTATTTAAGCTCAAAATTTTTATTTATTCTGGCAAGATATTGTAAACATTGTAGTTTTGTGAGTTTTTCATAGCCTTATTTAATCGAAAACGGTTTGTTCGAATATTTCTTGCGTTTCTTGTATGATATCGATGAATATCAGACTCTTACAGTCTGACTAAACAGTCAGGATATTGATGTTTTTGTGTATCTCAAGGAGAATGGGAAAGGGAAGGCAATGGCAAGATGCAGAATCTCTGAAATAATGGTTGACACGACTCAGATAATGGGAGTGAAATTGCAAGAAATATGCAGATCTTAAGGTAATAAAGGTGCTATCTAAATAAATACCTAGTAACTTTACGCTACCTGTATCAGTATTAGAAGTGGTTGAAAACATAACACTTTGTGTTTTTCCTTGTTAAGATTCAGTTTATTAGTACTAAACCATTTTTAAGATTTTGCTTCTATATCGTCCTATAATTTAGTGAGGTTAGCTAAAGTGATGTCAGAATACACAAATATCACAGATGAAAATAAAATTTGGTAAATCATTGATGTAAATAATGAAAAATATAGGTCCAAGGACGGTACCTTGAAGAACACCATGTTCTATAGAACTAAATACCGACATAGAATCATTATAAGTGACGACTTTAAAACGATTTGTCAAGTAAGTTTTAAATATGTATAATGAAGATCCTCTAATTCCGTAGTAATTAAGTTTTATTAGTAAAATGTCATAAGAGACGCAGTCAAAGGCATTGGAAAGATCACACAACTTAATCACTGCATGGATACCCTTCTCAAGGCCCTCAACCAGTCCACTCACAACACTCAAAACTGCTTGTGTTGTTGAACGATTTAAATCCAAATTGGGAATTATTTTTCTTCAAAGTAAGAAACTTAACGATGCTTGATTAATTTTTCTATTATTTTGCTAAAGAAGTAGATGTAATTGATATTGGCTGGTAGTTATCTACTAAAGCATTATCACCTTTCTTATGTAAAGGAATCATTTTTGAAAATTTAAAGGAGTCGGGAAAAACCCTAGTGATAAAGATAGAGTTTATAAGGATGGTTAATGGTTTTAATATGAAATGAAACACGTGCTTAATAATGATACTACTGATTTCATTCGAATCCACACAACCAGACTTTTTTAAGCCACGGATTGCGTTTGCAACTTCTTCTTCCGTGAACAGTGTTAAGTAGAAAGAGTGACTAGGACAAGGAAAATTTCTGAAATGCAATAAATCTTCATCTAATATTGCTGGTAAAGAATTTATTGTATTTTCAGCAATACTTACAAAAAAATTAGAAAATTGTTCTCGTGAAAGCGAACTATCTAATGAGGCAGTTTTATTGATCTCTCTCTTTTTATTCCTTTCGTGATTAACTATTTTCCAGCAAGCTTCTGATTTATTATTTGAGGAAGAAATAAATTCAATATAAGCAATTTTTTATAATTTTGCAGTTCCAGTTGGTACTGTTTTTAGGGTTCCGTATATACAATATATACAATATACGGATACCCTTATATCACTCCGGATTTCTGCCTCTGTCACATCACACCAATTTTCTCCTAAACTACTGGACGGAAGAGGTTGCATCAATGTGTAGTTTGGTGACCCGATCAGGAGTACATATCGAAAATGAAAAGCTAAAAAAATCGACCGTTCCCCCCCCTGATGTCCGAAACTACTGAGCCTAAAATTTTGAAAAAAATAGGAAATATAGATCGTTACGCGAACTTTACAGGAAAAATAAGGAAAAACCAATAATATTAATTTTGGGGGACAAATTATAGAATTAAATAGAAATTTAAAAATAATAATTTTTTCAAACGCATCATGTAATATATCAAATGAAAGGTCCCATTCTGAGAAACACAAATATATATTTTTCAAATTAAAAAAAAATTAATTAAAAAGATATCGAAAATATACCAAAATTTACCCATTCTCCCCCCCTTATCTCCGAAACTATAAAACGTAAAGTAAAATTAGAAAATTAGAGGTATAGGGTCTGACGTGAAGTTTACTGGAAAAATAAAGAGAAACCTCTGCTTTTAATTTTGGGGGGCAAATTATAGAATTAAATGTAAAATATAACATTAAAATTGTTTCTTACCCATCATGTTACATATCAAATGAAAGGGCTCATTATGACGAAAACAAATATATTTTTCCATATTTTTAAAATAAATTAATTAAAAGATATTAACAAAAATATTTTAAAAATAACCCATTCCCCCCCCCCTTATCACTGAATCCATAAACTCTAAAATTTTGAAAAAAATTGACATATAGCCCCTTACCTGGACTTTACTAGAAAAATAAGGAGAAAGCCCTAATATTCATTTTGGGGGGCAAATAATAGAATTAAATGAAAAATAAAAAAATTATAATTGTTTCTAACGGATCAAGTAATATATCAAATCAAAGGGCTCATTATGACGAATACTAATATATATTTTTTTAATTAATATTTTAAAATATATTAAAAAAAATATTTAAAAAATTACTCATTCCCCCCTTTATTCCCCAAACTATAAGACCTAAGTTTTTTTATTTACAGGAAAAATACGAAAAAATCCCTAATATTAATATTGGGGGCCAAATTATAGAATTAAACGGAAAATAAAAAAATATTTTTTATCGCATCATGCAATAGGTACATCAAATGAAAGGGTTTATTATGAGGAATACAAATACATATTTTTCATATTTTTAAAATTAATTGTTTACAAGATATTAACATAAAGATATAAAAATTCTCATTTCTCCCTTTATTTCCGAAACCTTACTACCTAAAATTTTGAAAATAATTAGGGGTACTGATGCTCACTTGAAATTAATAAAAAAAAATATTAGAAAACCCCCATAATAAATTTAGGGACAAATTATACAATAAGTGAAAAATAAAAATTCAATTTTCAAACGCATCATATCAGATAAAAGGCTCATTATCTCAATTACAAATATATCATATTTTTAAATCATTTGAATAATAGATTTAATAAATTATAATTTAAAACTTGGCCTATTTTGCCCTATATCTTCCAATCTACACAGCCTCAAAATTCAGACAGTAGATTATAAAAGTCTCCCCTGAAAGTTTATTAGTAAAATAAAACTCTAATGTTAACTTTTGGGGGCCAAAGTAGAAAATTAAATACATATATATTCTTATAAAAATCAAGCGAAACCTGAAGCAAATAAAATAAAAAGTCTATGTGTGGAAAATGAAAGTGTATATTTTTTATAAACTTAAAACGCTTCCTTTAAAAGATATTAGGGCAAATATAAGAAAATGCACTCATTCCCTGCTTGTCTGAAACTGGAATATTACAATCTTGAAGGTGGTACGAAACCCATAGTATGCGAGTCCAACTCGCACTTGACCAAATTATTTATAATTATGATAATTTGTTACGAACACTCGTTCATTTCTAACTTCGGAAATAATTTTTAAGGTGGCTAACGTTTCTCTTATATTTTTAAATAAACTGGATGGTATCACAAAGAACTACAGTAAGCAATCACGTAATCTAATATCAGGTTTTTGATTGCAGCCTCATGATTTCACCTTAATAGCACGAAGCTCGCCGTGGTCGGAAATTACATGCACCTATGTTAGATACTGAAAATTCTTGTCTTGTTTTGACATATTTAGAAAATTAATGAAAATAAAACACTAAATTGTTTTTTGAAAATTCGCCAACTTGCTTTTTGCATAATCTCTACTAACGTACAGTAAGGAGGGTTAGGCCTTAACTATAAGTAATTATGAACAAATTCGGAGCTTTCGAGACGTGGATTCTTAAAAGAATCCCAAAAGCTTCAAAGGAGGCAAGATAGACAAACGAGGAGTTTCTTGTAAGAATCAACTAGAATCGTGAGCTACCAAAACATTATTTAACATACAAAAACGATTTGTCTAAGAAAAGAATGACGGTAAGAGAACAGTCGGCAGGCAGAAAATGTTAATAACTTCAGGCAAATAACAGGCTTAAAAAACAATTGACATCGAGGTTCATACTGGTAGGAACAAAAAAGAATGGTCAATTTGTACCCGAAAATTCATTTATAGATATGTACCAGGAGAAGAATTTTCCCGATTGTCCAGAATTGGATAAGTCTGAACTGATACAATAATAGCAATTACGATTATAACTGCCAACTAGTTTCCTTCTTACAGGACCATTAAAAGTTTCAAAATGGCGACACTGAATGGCTAGTTTAAGTTAAGTTTAAGTATGCAATAAAAATTGGAGATTTAATATAATCTTGTTCTTGCTCTTCGGCGGCTTTAATGCTAAACGTTCTGCCACTGAAACATTGATATATTGATTTGAAATTAGCACAATCAATAAAATCATTTACTACCTTTAACAAAAAACGATAAGAATGTATTTCTAAATGCAAGTTGAAACCAGCTTAACTCGTTTGCTGTAAAGAACATAGTATGGATGCCAAATAATGCAAGCACATTCAATTCTGAAATACATACAGACAAAATATGATAATGTTTTTTAGTAGTAAAATTTCGGTTGTTTTTCATTATAATCCCTAAGACTTCTGAGCTTCAACTTCATAAGTACGAGCTCTGCAAAAATTCATTTACCGTAGAAATGGACTTCTAAGTCTAGTCTATTCAAGTATTTGACCTCAATAGTGTACCTTGACTAGTACATGGAGGTATGATGACATAATTTTCGAATATATGTAACGACTTTTTCGTATTTAAATGTATATTACTCCCATTCTACCCCTTTTCTATAGATCATAATAGGCTTTGACAATTGTAACAACCATTCACACAATATATTGTTAATAAGACTTTAAAAACCTTCAGCAATTTATAACTTTTCTGTTGTCACTCTATTACTAAAACATTTACGTACAAAATAAATATGTGTGGGATTCAAGATGTACCTAAGTATGACTAAGTAGAATCAACTATAAGTCACGAAACTCAAATTTCAAAAAGAATAAGGGTCTCAATTCGTCTGTATCTAAGATTACCCGAAAACGGCTCAAGGTATTTCTACCGTTTATACTGGATCCTGTTCCGGGGATCCCGAAGTGGTCCCATATATATATATATATATATATATATATATATATATATATATATATATATATATATTTTTCAATAAAATATCTTGTACCATTTTTTGGAAAATTGGGGAAATTTTTTTTACCGACTTTCTTATATAATAAGCTTGCTAGAGTTGCTGGTATTAAAATATGAAAGTGATTCTGTTCAGAACTCCGGGCATAATAAATTGAAAAGAAATTGGATTAGGTCCGGGGGATCCAGAAGTGGTGCTATTGTTTTTGTTCAATAACATAGCTTGTACTGTGTTTTAGAAAATCAGGATACACTTTTTTGTTACCGACTTTCTCATATAGGATATTTTGATGAAGGTATCGCTATTAAAATATGGAATTTTTTTATATATACATAGTGTGTCTTCATAAATGAAACGATTCTTTTATGAATAATATTAACAGAAAAATGTATTTTTCATAAACATATTTACATTTATTTTTGTTAATATCTAAAATTGTTATCAAATAGGTTTAATTAGAACTAAATACCGCGTCTAATTATGCCATTGAGTTAAAAACTACATAATAAGTATTTATGTAACTTTTTCAACTATATACTAGGTTTCAAAAAATATATCAATTTTGTTTAAATTTGTTTGTTTATAATATCTCAAATTGTATTCAAAGTAAATTGTAATGTATTTAAAGTAGAGTGGAATTAAATCGAAATAAATGTTAGTGAATTAATTTCAAGATGGAGGTTCTCAGTTGGACTCTATATACAGTGTGTCTTCATATGTTGGATTCAAACTGAAAACATTCGTAGACAAAAAGTTATTCTTAATAAAAAATTTGCTTGGTCACAAACGTATACTGTAATCATTACATTTTCAATTGTTTACGAGGTTTGTCACCAAAATTTTGCTTAAAAGTAATATACCTTTATTTCTGATAATATCTAAAATTCTTATCAAACAGTAGTAGTAGTAATGCATCTAATTATGACACTTCACTAAAAATTCTATAACAAATATTCATCTCAAATTGTATACTAGGTTTGAAAAAGAATATAAATTTTGTTTAAGTTAAGTACCTGTATTTTTAATAATAACTCAAATTGTTATCAAACAAAGTTTATTAGAATTGAAAACTGCATCCTATTATGCTATATCACTTAAAACTGTATAATGATTTATAATAAGATTCTGCAGAGAAGAGACTATTAAATAAATGTCAATATAATTAACAGGTAAAGAACGATAATACTTAAATCGTCTACAATATAGTGGATCCGCATAAGTTGGAATCATATACAAAACTTCATTAATACACATAAATATAAAGAAAACAAGTTACTCTATTAAATTTAACAGTAAACGAGGTTGGTCAAAATAATAAATGTTGCTTAAAAGTAAAATAGGTACCTTATTTTAGGCAATAACGCAAAATTTAGTAAAATTTTAAAACTGCATCTAATCAAGCTATTACATCACTAAAAATTGTAAAATAAATACATTTTTTTAAAAACAAAAACCGACTTCAAATGAAAAGCTGATCTAAAAATCATGAAATATTTTTTTACTGCAACAATAAACTACCTTTCTGAAGTCGGTGCCAAGCTAAAGTTTAAATAATTTGGGAAGTACATTTATAAGCTGTACTTCGCAACTTCACTTTTCAACTTGGCACCGACTTTAGAAAAAGTATTTAATTATTGTAGTAAAAAATATTTCATGCTTTCACTTAATCTACTCTTGTTGAAGTCGTTTTTTATGTATTCATTAGTTACTACTTATTACTGCAGAAGGCCGTAAGAAAATTGGGACATCTCTTTGAAAGCCGGAAGAGGTTTTAAATTGTGACACGTTTTGACAAGGAAATAAGTTTTTGTGAATGTTCGCTTTGCCAAATTGCACAGAATAGATGTTATTTTTGACAAGGGCACCAGTTTCTTTAATATTTTTTATTATTTTTGTCTGGTTAAATCCGCAATTAATTGTCATTTACAAAGTCCAGTCCTGATATTTCATAGATAATTTTATAAAGCTAATACTCTCATTAGGACCAAATCCCAATCCCAAACAATCTCAGTATTCAAAAATTAGGAATATTTAGAGATGACCACCAATTGATACAAGTATATAAAGATTATAGAGATAAAATATAGGACGATTTAAATAAATGGGTTCTAAACAATTCAGTTAGATATGTAAACAAATATAACGGAGCTGCGGCGCTAACCACTCACTGAATGGAAAATTGGATTTACACAAGTAAATATTATATCAGTATAAATAAGATTTCCTTATTCGAACGAACAGTTTTAACATAGTATTCCTCCAATTCTTATAAAAGTATATACGTAATTACGTACTATAAAAGAGTTCACAACCTGATAAGTGGTTTTAGCTTTATGAGATTCCATAAAAATAATGTTCATCATAATTTTTTTGGCAAATCTAGTAAGTTAAAATGTCAGTATTATATTTAATATTCACTATAACTCATATGACGTCATATGACATAGTAAATATATTAAAGTTAGTCAAGTCTGGAACACCACGCCGATCGGAATTAGGCCCGCTGGAATTTGCTTTGTAGAAAACTGACGGAATAGAACTAATATGCAAAATCTTTGATTTTTAGAGTCGAAAATAATCACCTATACTAAAAACTGCTTTTCCGCAATAAACAATTAGTGAGAAAAACTATATTTCTCAACACATAATTGCCCATGAAGTACTTACAACTCCAGTTCCTTTCGCGGCGACGTCAGAAACACAGGATTACTGAGGAAATATTTTAGAGCAAGTGTGATATTATTATTCATCAAGTATAAATGGCCTAAGAAAAGTAGTAGTAAAATATTGCGATTATTTGAGAAAATAAGGTAAACTTATTTTGGTGGTAATTAATATTGTTCTGAATCTCAAACAAAATTCCTATCAATTTCTTAAATAAATATAATTTTGCGAAGTTTACCGCTTTGACAAATAAGCCAAATCGAGATTCTCAAATGTCTTATATAATCTCAGCTTATTTCTTGGTATCCGGAGCCTCTGAAATATATAGGACGATTTCGACAAAGTTTGTTACCTTATATCTTCTACTAGATATGAAAATTATAAATTAAGAATCTAGGGAAATATATGATTATCAAGATAATATACATAATGTGGAAACATTTGAGAAATCACAAATGTTTCCACATTATTTATTACAATGGCACTTGGATAAAAGCACCAATACTTTGTTATTATATTAACTTTTATTTTTATATTATGACTACAATTAATTGGTATCAACGAAGTATACAGCTCTTTAACCTATAAAACTATTATCCTTATTGGAAACCACTTTCAAAAAACCTAAGCGTCTAAGAATTAGGAATATTTACCGAAAATTCAGCTAAATACGTAAACAAACATAACGAGGCTGACCATTCACTGAATGATAGCCTTACAGTAGAAATTTTGGAAAATGGGATTTACAACAGTTAATATTTTATCAGTATAAATCAATTCACTTTTGATGCCAACATTTTCAATTTAGTTTTCTTCCGTTTCTCATTTAGTTATATGCTGATTGTAAAAAATTTAATTGCCTGCTTCTGTTCTAGCTCTACGTGATCTTGAGATTCTATACAAACAACTTTCATCGTAGCTGTAAGCGTAAACATTTTTGGCAATTTTGGTGACATCGGCGAAGGAAACTAGTAGGCAAATAGCAATAATTATATGCATAAGTAAATAAACCATTAAGTTACATTTTTAGGCACGGGTTTTCAACGATTAGTAACAATCAGAAAACACATAAGTACATATAAATTCAACCTTAATAATTAATTTTATCAATATTTTATCACCTTAAAGATGATAACACAGGCAGTATACTTAGTCTACCAAAAATTGATATATGTTAATTATGACACGTGCTTATATTAAATAAGTTTGTTTCTTTTTAAGTATTTTTTAATAACTTTTTAAAACAGTTAATATAGTTTGAAATATTAAAATATTTGATTTGCGAAAGAAATCTTCTACAAATATGATCAAGATTTTGAAATCTACACATGTGCTCTATATTTTGAACGTCTTTTATAAGAAATACCTGAAGTTTCCAATCCAGTTGTCGAGATAATTTCAATCTTAATTTGGTGAATGCGGTAACATAATTGTCAATAAAACCATGTGCCAAAAAGTTTATAACCAAACCCAAAAGTCACATAACCTAATCTCAGTTCTTCGATTGCAGTCTCAGGAGTCCGTGTTAATAGCGGCGAGCGTCGCCGTCGTCGTCGGAAAGTACGCGCACGTAAGCAACTGAACAGCCTCGTCTGGAAGCTCGCTATCCGTCGCGACGCCAAGAAACAAATGACGGTCTCAGCGGCGCGGCGACTACTTGCTTGCGGCATCGCCAGTCCGACGGACGGGTCGTCGGTTCGGTTGTTGGTTACGTTGCGTATCGACCGCATACCATGCATGCATCTTTCGCCTTTTCTCCTGCTTCTGTTCCCTTCTCGTCTGTATTGTCGTCGAAATTACATAGTTGCGACTCGCCTATTATATCACAGCAACCCCGACGCTAATTTCTTTTCCTTCAGACGTCGTCGTTTTTCTTCCGGGATAATTTTTTGACAATCATTACTGCTGAAATACGCAAAACATTCAGCATCTTGCATGACATTTAAACAAAACGAAATGAAAACTGTGCTCACAAATTAAGTATCTCACGGATATAAAAATATAGTGTCGCGAAATAATGACCGTAATAATGACTACAATATTTTTTGTGGTGTAATGAAAATTTTAGGCAACGACTTTTATTACATAACAGCGAATAAAATTATTGTTGACAGAATAAAATCAAGAATCTAAATGCACAAAAACTGTTCATTTTTGGAATTCTTCACGGTAATTGTCATCGACTTTTAGATAAAGACCAATGATATCTATATATAAATAGGCTAAGACAAAACGATTAGGTACCATTTTCTCCTCTGTCACTCAACCGATTTTCCTCATTTTTATTTTGTTTAGTAGCTACTAACGACCTTCAGTGCAGAATGCTAATATAATAATGGTTCATTCATGAAATAAAATATAATAAAAATTCATTATTTACGTCATAATGTCAACGCCAAACAACTGAATGTGCCGCGTTCCGCCACCGCCAGACTCAAAACTCTGAGTAATTATATATAGAGGGACCAATGCTGTTTATACTTAGAGCATGTACTACTGGAAGTGGCATGCAAGAGTTGTTATTGTTTAGTGGTAAAGTAATCGTTGTATATTATAATTATACAGGGCGATTTCAGATATGTTCAAAATATTTTTTTTCGTGGGTGGCACATAAGCAGTTGCATATATAGGGTGTTTAAAATACAGAGTAGAGTGCAATTATAAAATAATTATATAGGGAAACCCATTAGCGGTTGAATTTACAGGGTTCTTGGAATAGAAGGTGCAGTAAAATTACGGTTATACAGGGTGGTGCAAAGAGTATTATACAGAGATGCATATACAGGGTGGCGGAAATGGAAATGCAACATTTTGTAACCCATAAGCAGTTGTATATATAGGGTGAGAGGAATTATAGATATACAGGATGATGATAAAAAATGTTAGAAACGGAAATGATTTGTAGAGTAGCCCACAAAGAGTTCCATATATATGATAATTGAAATATAGGTCAGAGTAGAATTATAGTTACAGAAGATAGTTAAAAATTTCATAAACAAAAAGAGTAAATACCGTGACTCATAGGCACTGGCATATACAGAATGGTTTACCGGGTGGTTCAAAAATGTTAAAAAATATTATGCGTGGTCCATGAGCAGTTGCATATACAGGATGGTGGAAACATGTAATGAGATGGAATTTTTATAATGAGGATTTTAATAAATGTTTGAGAATTGAGTGCAATTATAGCTATACAGACAGGTTAGAAAAAATAAATATGTATGGTAGCCCATTAGCGGTTGCTTTGTTGTCATATTAAATTAAGAATTACGAATTTGAACACAATGTCCTATGAATTATATCTGAAAAAAACTTGAATTTCTTTACTTATTTGTAGAAGCGAGATGTAAGACCGACATTTAGGATTTTCGAGGAAACTATCACACAGAGATTCCGAATCTGGATCCGTTCCGTGTAATTGCTGTTCTCCCTAAGGTCCTAGGATAGAATGTCCTGATACGATTTTCAGGTTACTTAACCTGCCAGAGATATTGACACAATTGGTCGAATTTCGACCACTGGGCGACAGCTAGTAATAATAATTTGATAACTTTGACCTGACCACGACGAAATGACAAATTATAGTTTGAAAAAACTTAACAAACACGCTTTAATAGCAACCCGAACTAAACAATAAAAAAATAATTTTAAGTATTAAAATTGTATTCAAAAGCCCTTCATTATAGTTAAATGGATTATAATAAATGAAAAATATGAATGCAATTTCTCTTAACGGTTTTCTTGGGAAATAACATCACATTGAGGATATACCATTTTATTGATATTAATCGTCTGCAAACTAGACGTAATAAAAACATTTTTAACAAATATCGACTTCAAAAGAAAATTAACTAAAAAGCATGAAATAATTTGAACAGCGAAGTTGCGAAGTACAACTATCGATGTACTTCCCAAAATAGTGTCACTTTAACTTGGCACCGACTTCAGAAAAAGTATTTAATTATTGTAGCAAAAATTATTTCATGCTTTTTAGTTAATTTTCTTTTGAAGTCGATTTTTGACTTTTTTTAAAGCATTTATTTTACAATTTTTAGTGATGATTTTTCTTTGTTGCCTAACATAAGGTATTTTATTTTCATTTATTAGCTTCTCCAACCTTGTTTACTGTTGAGTAGAATAACTTATTTTGTAGATCTATGTACATGTATTAAGAGTTTAAGTTTGAACTCAACTTGTGAAGACACACTGTATATAGAAAACAACTGAGAACCTCGATATTGAAGTTGATTAACTGACATTTATTTGAATTTATTTCTAAACAACTTTCATTTTATTACAATGTTTACTGTTCCGTATATACAATATACGGAGACCCTTATAATATCACTCCGGATTTCTGCCTCTGTCACATCACAGCAATTTTCTCCTAAACTACTGGACGAAAGAGGTTGAAATTTGGTATCAATGTATAAGTTTGGTGACCCGAGCAGGAGTACATATTGTAAAAGAAAAAATTTTGATTTTAGGGGTACTTCTGGGAGGAAAAACTAAAATAATGGACCGTTCTCCCCCTGATCTCCGAAACTACTGAGCCTAAAATTTTGAAAAAAATAGGAAATATAGAACGTTGCCCGAACTTTATAGAAAAAATGAGGAGAAACGATTAATATTAATTTTGGGGGGTAAATTATAGAATAAAATAAAAATTTAAAAATAAAAAAATTTTCAAACGCATTATGTAATATATCAAATGAAAGGTCTCATTCTGAAGAACACAAATATATTTTTTTTCATATTTAAAAAAAATATATATTTAAAAAGATATTAACGAAATAATACCAAAATTTACCCATTACCTCCTCCCCTATCTCCGAAACTATAAAATGTAAAGTTTTGAAAAAAAATAGAGGTATAGGTTCTGACCTTAAGTTTACTGGAAAAATAAGGAGAAACCCATAATATTTAATTTGGGGGACAAATTATAGAATTAAATGGAAAATATAAAATTAAAATTGTTTCTAACCCATCATGTTATATATCAAATGAAATGACTCATTATGACGAAAACAAATGTATTTTTTTCATATTTTTAAAATAAATTATTAAAAAGATATTAACAAAAAATATAACAAATTTTACCCATCCTCCCCCCCTTATCTCCGAAAACATAAGCTGAAAAATTTTCGAAGTATAGCTCCTCACCTGAACTTTACTGGAAAAATAAGGAGACACCCCTAATATTCATTTTAGGGAGCAAATTATAGAATTAAATGGAAAATAAAAAATTATAATTGTTTCTAATGGGTCATGTAATAAATCAAATCACAGGGCTTATTATGACGAATATAAATATATTTTTTAATTTTTTTTAAATGTATATTTTAAAATACATTAAAAAAATATTAAAAAAAAAATTCCCCATTCCCCCCGGTATTCCCCAAACTATAAGACCTAAATTTTTTTGTTTATTGAAAAAATATGAAAAAATCCCTAATTCTATTATTTGGCCCCCAAATAATAGAATTAAACGGAAAATAATCTATTAGAAAACCCTCATAGTAATTTTAGGGACAAATTATACAATCAAATGGAAAATAAAGATTCAATTTTCAAAAGCATCATGTAATATATCAGATAAAAGGCTCATTATGTGAATTACAAATATATCATATTTTTAAATCATTTGTTTAAAAGATATTAACAAAAATATTAAACATCGACTTAATTCCCACTTTAGAAATTACACTATTCAAATTTTGAAAAATACATTTTATTTGTATTTTTTAATAATTTGAATAACAGATTTAATAATTTATAATTTAAAACTTGACCGATTTTGCCCTTTATCTGATAACTTAATGCTATCATTTCCATAAAAAAATGTAGTTTACCCCCTATCTTAAAAAAATTAGCATTTGATTAGTCACTTACGTTTTCTTGCAACTTTGAGAGACGCCATAAATTTCCTATTTTTTTTTTTCAAAATTAACCTCAATAGTTAGTAAGGGAAATGGACAATTTCAGTAATTTTGCGCCTCAGTAGAGCACTCCACTACAAGTTTTTTCTGTTTGCGCTACGCGTTGGTGATTGTGCACTAAACTCCGTATTATATCCAAATTTGAACTTTTTCGTCCAGCAGATTTGGAGAAACGGATTATTACGTAAATAATAGTACCACTCACATGTCTCATAATTAATAGGTAATTAAATTTTTTTAATAACTCCCTTGGGTAGTGTAACTTTTTCGACACGTATGGAGATAAATTGAGAGAAGTTTTTACTATTTTCTTATAACACTTTGACTGGTCTAAGATCGAACAAATCTACTTTCTTAGTTTATCTTTGAATCATTGTCCTAGCAAGTTTCTGTATTTCTGCAAGTACGCCATTATCTTCGATTAGCACAAGAGATCTTCTGCTCCAAAACATATTTATTAATGGACGTTTAACTGTTCGGTCAGTATTAAGCTTATGGCAATTTTTCTAATAAAACGAGATCTCTATCTTTGGACCAATAAAATGCCTTTTATCTGAAAACAATAGTCTTCTAGAAATCTTCAGCAATCCAGTTCACATATTTTTCATCCACTTTTCTGTTCAGCTGAATTGTTCCAACGTCTCAATAGTTTGCCTTTAAATTTAGTTAATTTAGTCCATGTATCTGATGACTGTAGCTTTATGATTTATTTAATATTTGATAAGTTTCGCTGTGGGGCGCTCAGAAAAAGGCTCGGAATGAGGAGGACAGGTTAAGTGAGCTAATTTAACTAAGACCTAGTGAACTCAGAAATAAAACATCGGAAATATTGAAATTCCTATAGAGGTGATTGGGCTCTGAGGGTGTCTCACCTTTTCGGAAAACCCGGTTGCAAAATCCTCAGGAAATTTCAACTCGTTAGGATTAAAATTCTTTCTTCTAATTTAAATCAGACATTTTATCCTTCCTAGTTAGTTTATTTTCTAGAAATTGAAATACCCAGTGCACAAAAAAATGGCTCTAAAATCGGTTTACTGGGAACGAAGTTATTTCGTGTCATACACATAATCCGGATATAACATATTTAGTGAATGCGCAAGGAACAAATTCAATCATTTAAAGTAACATCAAATAAGATATTTACGAGGGGACAGGGAGCCCGAGCCGCAAACATATAATATAAGATTTGTTATTACTCCCCAGACAACATTTGTAAATGCGCCACAGCTCTTTCAATGGTATCTAACTGGAACCATTACTTACAGCCTACTAGACAAAAGTAATCATTCTAAACGGGTTAAAACTTGCAGATTTCAAACAAGTAATAAATAAAACCTTCGTTAATCATTGTAGACGTGAAATGTAAAGACCGACATCTAAGATTTTCGGGGAAACTAGCACACAGAGGTTCCGAATCTGGAGCCGTTCCGTGTAATTGTTGTTCTCCCGTAACTCCTAGGTTAGAATGTCACGATAAAATTTTCTGGTTACTTCACCTGGCAGAGATATTGAATACTATCTTCGAAATGTCATTCTTTTGCACACAAGACAATATACAGGGTGTTTTGTAGAAGGTTCGCCAAACTCGGAGGGCAGATAGGTCAGCTCATGTGCTATATTATGTAACCCATTTAACATCTAGATATATTACAGTTTTGTCTTTTTTTATTTTTTCTTAATTCTCAGATTTTTACATTTGAATTGTTGTAACTTTTTATTTTTCACTGCATCTTCACGAAATAAACTTACATCTAATCTATGATGTTTGTTTGCTCACTTCCCTTTGATATTTGACACAAATAATTGGTTGAAAAAATTGTATTTGTCCACAAATGGTGAAGTTCCATAAAAAAGTTAAATACTTTATTACAAAAAAAAATTAGAAGCACATCGACAACTTCGAATGCTTACAAAACTTCTCTACTTTAACCCCTTTCCAATGATATATCACACGTATTGGAAAGTAATCAGTATCATAAGAAAATTTGAGATTGTAACTTACAAGGTTAGAACTACAAAAAATAAAACATTCATCAACTTGCAATAATTTGTTATAAATTTTCTTCAAACCGGCTTCTACCGCTACGGATGCAATCGCGAAACCTTTTTGCTGACTCCTACAGTGGTAGTCAATAATCGCGTCTCATCCCATATTATTTCAAAAGAAACATTTAATCTTTCTTTTAACTGCTCTTTAGGTTATATTTCTCTCTCATAAAGGAGTTGCTCGGCCACTTACAAAAAAATCAAAGGGAGTCTTGAGACCTTGGAGTCCATAGTATAGTGCCAGTTCTCTTAATTTACGCGTTTGGGAAGAGGTCAAGAGATAGCTTGTTTCGAGCCAGTAGAGGCCATCATCAATTGCGAAGAACAGTACCAGACGTCGGTGCAGGAGACAGGGCCCAGTAAAGAGTTCCAACAACAGTTTGCTGACCATTTGACACACCTGACACCAGAGAACCAGAAGAAAGCCAAGTAATTTATCACAAAGCACTGGCAAATTTTTTAACAGTCAAGATGGAACCACCGGTCGCACCAACATCATCTAGCACCGGAAAGGCTCAACCCATCAGAATACCACCTAGACGACTACCATTGGGGCAACAACAGGCAGTCGAGGAAAACATCGAGTCCATGTTACAAAATGGAGTTATTGAGCCATCCATCAGCCCATGGTCTGCTCGCGTAGTGCTAGTTAAAAAGAAGGATGGAACCACGCGTTTTTGCGTGGATTACAGAAAGCTGAATGATGTCACGAAGAAAGACAGCTATCCACTACCCCGAATCGATGACACTTTGACCACACTAGCAGGCTCCCGTTGGTTCTCCACACTAGACCTAAAAAGTGGATATTGGCAGGTTGGTCTACACGCAAACGACAGAGAGAAGACAGCGTTCTCCACCAGTAAAGGGCTGTTTCAGTTCACGGTCATGCCCATTGGGTTATGTAATGCACCCGCTACATTTGAGAGGCTAATGGAGTATGTACTGAGCTGGTTAACATAGAGGACGTGCTTAGTATACCTCGACGACATTCTAGTCATGGGTCAGACATTCGACGACCATCTGAAGAACCTGGGCGAAGTATTCTCCAGAATTAATAATGCCAACCTGAGACTCAATCCGAAGAAGTGTTCCTTGTTCCAAAAAGAAGTAGAGTTTTTGGGCCACGTAGTGTCCGAGTCAGGAATCCGCACCAACGAAGACAAGATAGAAGCCATCCGTGATTGGCCAGTCCCAAGAGACAAACATGAACTCCGAAGCTTCTTGGGCCTCTGTTCATACTACCGGCGTTTTGTTGAGGGATTTGCCACCATCGCCGCCCCTCTACATCGGCAGACCACTGAGAAAGAGACCTTCCATTAGAATCAGGATTGCGAAACATCATTCAGGCGACTGAAGGCAGCACTATGTTCCAGCCCAATCCTAGCCTTTCCTACACAGTCCGGCAAGTTCATCTTAGACACCGACGCCAGCAACACAGGTTTGGGGGCCGTCCTATCCCAGGTGCAAGATGGTGAAGAGAGAATGATCGAGTATTACAGCCGAGGATTCTCGAAACGGGAAAGAAATTATTGCGTCACCAGAAAAGAACTTCTTGCAATAATAAGGGCTGTAAACCATTTCCACAAATACCTCTATGGGCGTCATTTCTTAATCCGAACAGATCATGCCGCACTCAAATGGCTGCTGGACATGAAGACACCGGAAGGACAACTGGCCAGATGGATGGAGAAATTACAGCAATACCACTTCTTGGTGGAACACCGTGCCGGCTGTTTGCGCAATAATGCCGATGCCTGATCCAGAAGACCCTGTAGAGCGGAATGCGGAAATTATCTGCAGACGGAACAGCGAGAGGGTATCTCCATCAGGCAGACCCGAGTGCAGGCCAGTGAAGACTGGACAAACTGGACAACGGAACAATGCATCCAGGACCAAATGTCTGATCCAGACATCGAACCAATCTTGTCACTCAAAACGAGAGGGGCACCCAGGCCACGATGGGACGAGGTAGCTAGATACTCCGGCGTGCTGAAATCGTTATGGGCTCAATGGGACTCTCTAAGAGTAGACAATGGAATGCTCAAGCGAGTTTGGGAAGCGCTGATGGACGAGAAATCAAGTCCCAACTGGTAGTTCCAAAGAAAAAGGTACCAGCCATCCTGACCGAATTACATGATGTAATTACCGGAGACCACCTGGGCATGAATAAAACCCTTGACAAAGTTCGCCAGCGGTACTGCTGGGTGAATTACTTCGAAGACGTCAGAGCTTTGTGCCGCAAATGTGCCATCTGTGCAGCCAGTAAGGTCCCGAAGACCCGGACCAAGAGCAGAATGCAGCAGTACAATGTAGGCGTCCCATTTGAACGAATTGCCATCGATGTCGTCGGTCCGTTTCCCGAGTCTGAGAGGGGGAACAAATACATTCTGGTCGCAATGGATTACTTCAACAAATGGGAACCACAGTAGCGACGGTGCTAGTAGAACAACTATTCAGCAAGTTTGGGGCCCCGATGGAATTACATTCAAACCAGGGGCGTAACTTCGAATCGAATATATTCCAGAAGGTCTGCACGATGTTGGGGATCAGGAAATCGAGAACAACACCATTACACCCACAGTCAGACGGAATGGTGGAAAGATTTAACAGGACCTTGGAACAACACCTATCCAAGGTCGTCAGCAATAACCAGCGTGATTGGGATGAGCATATTCCCCTATTCCTGTTTGCATATCGCTCTGCCGTACATAATAGTACAGGCCTGACCCCAGCCAGGGTCCTATTCGGAAAGGAGCTGCGATTACCCTGCGATTTGGTAATTGACTCCCCCGAAGAACCTCCCCAAGACATCGACGATTATGCCGACCAGCTCCGACATAACATGCTGGCAATACACGAATTAGCCCGAACGCAGATGTTGGCCACCAGTGACCGGATGAAGACGCGAGACGACCTCAAGGTCAATTCAATCGGGTTCCAGGAGAGGGTCAAAGTCTGGCTGTACAACCCCCAACGGAGCAAGGGTAAATCCCCAAAGCTTACACCCGCCTGGGATGGTCCATACGAGGTGGTCAAGAGGCTTAATGATGTCGTCTACCGGATTCGTCGAAACCCCAAGGCTAAATTGAAGGTTTATTTAGATCGACTCGCTCCCTACCATGGAGTGTTTCTGATCGGGACGATCAAATTAAAGGGGGGGCAGTGTTACGAAATGTACCCAAAGCCGACCCTGTTTCATTTCAGTACGACAACAATCGCTTTGAGATAAAAAAATGGTTCTCGAAATGACTCGACAGCTGTAGGAGTGATGACTGATTTTACTAGACAATTCGACGCTGGTTTTATAAAGGAAGCAGGCCACGATCGCGAGTTGAGTTGGTGGAGTGAAGAGCTTGTATGTAAAATTGTTATTGTGATATTTGAATCAGCTGTTGTATGTTCGATGTAAATAAAGTTCTAGGAAAGTGAAAGTGAATATTAGTTTTATAATTTTCAAATTGAACCCACGGAGTATATTGCAATAATATAGCACATGAGCCCACCTATCTACCCTGTAAGTTTGGCGAACTTCCTACAAAACACCCTGTATATGATATATATTGTTTCTGGTCAGGTACCTTCATCAGTTGCGCTTCTCACAATATAATGTTCTCTCGAACACTTATTTATGTATTTGATACATAAGTGTAAATTTGTAGACGCGAGATGTAAAGACCGACGTCTAGGATTTTCAGGGAAACTGGCACACAAATGTTCGGAATCTGAAGATACGGGAGAACAGCAATTACACTGTACGGCTCCAGATTCGGACCCTCTGTATGCTAGTTTCCCCAAAAATCCTAGATGTCGGTCTACAGATTTACCGTTATCTATCGAATACATAAATAAGACCAGAAATAATATATATAATATATATTGTCTTGCGCACAAAAGAATGACACCTCGAACAGAGTCTTCGTTAATCTTAATTCAATAAAAACAAGATCATTTCAAAAATTCGAAATAGCATCACATCTGTATTTTAATACTCACTGATTATCAGAATCGTAGAATGAATTGGCCGATATTTTGGCATAAACTTGTCAAGTGCCAAAAAAAATAATATCATGAGAATTATATTGTGTTCACATTAATTGCAACCTCAATAGAATACAGTAAAAACTATCCAAATTGGGTAAATGGAAAAATCAGTGAACATGCATTAAAGACGTATTCCCCAAATACAGAAAACATAAAGATTAACTTCTAAAAATTCAATTCGGGTAGCTTTGCTTATCGAAACCTCGTATATCACACATTCACCCTAACTCCATCCTGAATATATATTTTTTAAATTGATATTGGTCCTACGGACTTAATATTTAAAATACAATTTTTAACAGATGGTTGTTAGATGTCCAAAACGTGAAATTAAGTATTTTCCGACTGACTTTCCATACTAAAATATTTTTGACATATTTCTGTTTCTCAAGAAACAACAAATAAGGCAAACTGAACATTAATTCAAGAGTTTCCCAATTAAAATATAAATTCATATTCCTATCAACTGAGAGCATTAAAACTCAAATTGAATATTTAATCAACAATTTTTTTCGTTACTCGTGATTTGAATTTAGATAGTCTAACGAAACGATCGATCTACTCAACGGTTCATTAAAATAACGATAAGAGATCTTCAACGTTCTTATTGAAAATAATAGAGTTTTCCCGAGCCTAGCTAGCTCTCTCTCGTCGTTCCTCTTTTTCTGAAAAATATATTATAATCCATAGTCGCGAAATAAATGCTCGCGAACATCTACTTAATTTCTCGTAAAATGGATAAGGAAGGCCTATCCGTATCTGAATCGCTTCATTTAACGATGAAAATTTTCCAAATGGATTTTACCGCTCTAATTGAAAGTAGGAGGAACTTTTTAATCATTGCTATTAAGGTAGTTCCGACATTTGAAAAATTGTATTTGAGAGGAAGAGATTTCTTTAATATTCCGATTTTCATACAAATGCGCTAATAAAAAGTCGTAATTTTGCCTGGTATACGACGTTAATTGTACCTAATCATCTATCTCGTTCCACGTTCGTTCTACATTCTAGTTTTAATGTTCATATCGTCTGTTTTGTTCGGTTGTTAGCCTCCAAATTTTTGATTTAGATAATCACTTTAAGGTGTTTAATAGTATTTTTAATAGACTTTAAAGACGAGGAGGTTCAACATTTTTTCTGTTTAGCGGTTTCTCGCAACCGGCTCAAGGAATTTGGATCGTTTAAACTGAATTCCGAAGTAGTCACATATTTTTTAATAACTTTTACCGCTTTGAGCTCATCCAGAAATTACCTATGATATTTTAGGGTGGGTGGGTGTCTGCTAATATCTTACGAAGTCTTATATTTTTGATAAGGATTTTACGTAAGATTTTTAAATATTATTTTTTTATTACTTATGTCTTTTTTTATTTGTCTGAATTAGGTATTACCAATATCTATAAAAAATTAAAGTATGTTACTTCACTAATATACTAATATAGTACATTATACAATAAATGTATATCTTTTTATACTTAAAAATAAGAATTGAAAAAATATATCTTAGGTAAGGAATGAAGGGTGGGTGGGTAATAAACTTGTATCTCTCGTTTCTTACATGAGGATCGGTGCGAGTCAGAAAACCTTCAAAATTCATCTTACGTGGATGTTCCCTTCCTTATATGGTAAATCTTTGGTGAAGGCGAGCGTATTCGGAAAAAGAAATGTCTCTAATAATTAACAAATAAAACGGTTTAAAATTCTTATATCGTCTACAATACAGTTGGTTCAGCTAAACTGGAATCATATGCAGAACTTTCTTAATACTTCTTAATATTGATTTGTCGAAATTATGAATGACGTATAAAATTAAAATACCTTATTAAAATACCTTAATATAATATCGTAAATGTTAATTAGATTTGAAAACTAAATTTAACTAAGCCATTACGGTACTAAAAATTGTAAAATAAATACACTAAAATAACAAAAATAATAAAAAGCAAAAAAATAATGTTTTGCTGGAATAATTGAATACTTTTTTCTGAAGTCCGTGCCAACGTAAAGTGCAATAATTTAGGGAGTTCATTAATGAGCTCTGCTTGGCAACTCTGCTGTTCAACTTGGCACCGAATTCAGAAAATGTATTTAATTGTTGCGGGATACATTTATTTTTTAAGTATCTTTTTTGAAGTTGGTTTTTGTATTTTTTCAAAAGTATTTACGTAGTCATGTAGGCAGTATTAGGCAGTATATTAAATCGGAGTTTTTAAAAACAATATACCTCATTTTCTTCACATTATTCTAGAAATCTATATTAAGGGGACTAAATTTCTCAATTTCATCTCATAAATTTTCGTTGGTCCATTTCTGGGGATAGAACTGCCTCACTATTGAAGAGAAAGCTTCTTAACGGAGGCCCACACTTACAGATAATAAAAATAGATTCCTATGGTAGTAAAAAGCAAAAATTAGACGTTATTCCGACACTTCTTTGACCTACAGCTTAGCTATCTGTGTAAGAAACAAGGGCAAGGTTATAATAATGTATTAAGAGTCTTTTTGTTTATAACAAATCAATAAATTGTGGTAAATAAACAAATATACGATCAAATTAATATACAATATCAACACAGAATTTGCTTTTTGTTCTAATAAATATTCTAATTCTGTTTGTGATATTTTAAACCACAAAAAAGGTCAACGGTACCAGTTATGGTAAGGATTTACCGAGTTGTCATTACACTTACGTCCTGACAAAGAATATATGATAAAAAAAACATTTTTTAAAAAAATATAACCGACTTCCACCTATAACTAAAAAGTTAAAAATAATTATAACAAAATACAACTCTCGTAAATAAATAACACAATCAATGTTGTCAGGTACCTACCCAGAAAGTAAAAAATGTATATATTAAAAGGTGCTTACTCTTTACAAATTAATTACCTACCAATCTAGTATATTTTTGAAGTCGGTGCCAAGTAACAATCAAGCTTGATGAAGTACTACATAAGTAGGCAATGCGGGATTTTGGATTTACTTCACAAGCTTGGTACTCATTGATTTGAGGAGCCGAAAATACTTTGCTTTACTACCTATATGCTTTAGAAGTACATAAAAAATTTTCAAATTCTTAATTAAAACTTCCAGTGCCTAAAATTCCCGCACTATTACGTTGGAATTAAAATATTTGTGAGGAATTGTCCGTTATGTCATTTCGATTAAATTTTTGATAAGAATTTTGGAATATTCGGCGATTTTTTGTAAAACTGTAAGTTGCACGTCGCACAAAAGTATATGAGGTCACCTAGGGTTCTTCCTTAATGGATTAAACGTTAAAAAACTATACACATCCATAGGAGTTATCAAAAAATCGACCAATATGTTAGGGATATTGGTCTATTTCCATGCACGCATGTGTTCATTCACAAATTTCATCACTTTACCAATAGAATTATTTTCCCAAATTTGAAGTTTCACCAATCCGAATATATACTCTATTAAACAAGAACATATTCATAGAAAACGATCCACCACAGGAGAAGAAATACATACAAAAAGAAATACATACAAAAAAAATACGCGACGAATTGATTACCTCCTCCTTTTTGGAAGTCGGTTAATAAGCATTTTACGTTAACACTTCTGAATAATATTTTAGTTTAAAATAAAACCTTATTTTTAAATTCATTAAAATCTGACAGTAGAGCTTTTACTCCTGGAGTTGTGAAATGCACTTTAATAAAGAATATATACTTCATATGACGCCAAGAACATGAATAAACATTTACCGTTTTGTGGCATGTGGTGTTGTCAAAAAATTCTTTGAATTTGAAACAAAACAAAAAGTTAGCTTTTTTGCAGATTTCTCTCTGTTTGTGTGTCATATTTATTATTTACGAAATTATGTTTGAGTGCATTGTGAATTTACACACGTATTACCATAATTATAATAATTATTTCGTAGATACTACATTATTTTCCGTTAGGTAAGTGAAAGGGATGCGTTGATATTTAAAAATTATCTACTTAAATAATGTCCATATTAAACTGATTATTAATAAATTAAGTAGGTTTGAATAATTATAATTAAACAAATTTTATATTTTAATTAAAAAATAACTTGTATGTCATGTGTTTATTGCATGATATTTAAATTAAGAACTAAATTATTTATTAAGATTAATACTTGACTCGTGACAAAATAGTGCCAATTATTATAATTTTTCTGAAATGTATGTCCATTACTTAGAATGACACAAAGAAAGACAAACGACACAGGGAGGTAACGAGAGAAGGGAAGTATATTTCGTAAGAAGCTTACGCTACTCTCGTTCAGTCTGAGTAACTGTCGCTCCTTTTTTGGCATTTGTCTCCTTCGTGTGCCTCACAGATCATATCTCTTTTACTGCTATTCGCATTTTTGGGCTCCACCTGGAAATCTTTGCCAAATAGGGCTATAGACTAAATTTGTTTGAGTTTTCCTCCATGATAATGGATATCTCACGATAACTAGCAGGCGACATCAGTCGACTCATCCATTTGCAAGACGAATCGTGTTTTTTGTAGACATGTAAGTAGTTCTTGTTTGATGGTAGCATGCCAGATCACGATTTTGCCGTGAAACAGTATCGTTTGATAGTGGCACAGTAGAAAGATGCTGTCCAGATTTTTCATCGAGTATAATGTTACATTTCAGAATGGTGGGGCCAAAATAATGCACAATCGTTACTGCGTAGAAGAGTTATGTCCAATGAAGAAATGTACAAAACTGATACAATCAGAATACAGAAGGCAGAACAATAAACACTTCGTTTAAAGTTCGCAATTGGCAAGCTAGCTTGTAAGTAAGTAGGTACTTATCGCTCCAAATGCTTATCGTCGACTAAATGTCGAGACGCGATCGTCGCTTTTAAAGTCCTCGATCTCAAACATTCTCAAAAATACTCGAGTCGGCGACTTTGATAACTAAAAACCCGAAATAAAAATATAAATACAAAAAATGCTGTGTCAACAATCTTGACCTTATGTTTTGAAATGAGACGTGGCTTTTCTCAAACGTAACTGCGCACTCATAAATGGACATCAGAGGTGGCGGCATTGTAAAATTGTACTGTTGTGGGAGGCGACTAAGTTCGACTGCGCGTCGTAATATGCCACTTCAAAATGTTCGACCAAAGAAAGGTGTTTTGATTTTTCTTCTAAATTCTTGGGGAACCCTACAGGGTACCTCGGAACACATTTAGAGTGTCGGTGGTTTAGAACCAGTCATCTTGAACATGTTCCAAAGCTTTTTTATTTTTTCTTCCTAAAAATAAAAAAAGATACGAAAATAATTGAAGATGCAAAAAATGTTGAGTCAATGATTGAATCATAAAAAAACTATAAAAATGGCAAGAGTCCGTTGAGTACATTGTTATTTAGCACCCTATATCTTGAAAATCAAGTATGGTGGGGCTTGCGATTAGATATATGAACTTTTTACATATTTGGATGACGTAACTCCATTTGAGAGGTGGCGCATATTTTTTTCGGCAGCCTATATTCAATCCTTGAATATAGGGTATCGCTTAGATAATTCAATATTTTTCGTAGTATGTATTCATAGGTATATGAAAACATTTTTTAAGTTGTTGTTTTTTAAAATAACACCACTCACAACTCGTTCTCTACGGCAATAAGAACACAGTGAAATTAAAAAATTAAAACGTTTTTAATGGCAATTACAGCACACTTGCAATTTGTTGTTAAAATGTTTGCCACATTTTCTTCTGTAGGAGTTGATTTATGGCTTGCATAAATATGTTTTTCCTCATTTTCCTGTATAATTATTTCACTTTAGCTCAGTAAGCCGAACACAAAATGCTTCTGCTCTTACAAGTCCCCCTGATTAGTGATAACATAAGCATCATTCTAATGGTTGGGATTACACGCTGAAATAAAATCAATACAATGGAATGCTTCACCCCGTAACTAATCTAATAAATTATTACGATCTATTCTCAACAGACATTTCCTCGAGACTTCACTACACGAAAATCCATTCAGTGGTAGGACAAATAATCAATGCAGATTAAACTTTGAGATGACAAACGTGTTTTGAGTTGCTTGGAATTGCGATATCAAATAAGTTTAGGGAAAGTTTTTGCAGGAGCTCCTGTTATTGACCTGACATTTCGGTTAAGGGCTTATTAAACAAGATTCCACTTTATCTACCTACCTGATTTAGTCGTTAAGCGCTCATTAAAAGAATTTCCAAGGCAGAAATGACAAGAATTTAACAAAGTTTTTCAAACAGTACGCTGAGTATTCAAGCCAACTCTTGAATTATAATTGTTTTAGAAAGGTATTAATAACACATCAAAGAGAGTGCGACTTGTGCTTAAGAAGTTAAAACAATACATATCATTTTATTGTGAAAGATATTTGTGGCATATCTGATTTGTATTTTTCTGATTTTTTGGGGATAATTACTGGGAGGTATGTATATTTCAAAAGATCCAAACGAAATATACAGATTTTCCAGTAATTGTGCTGTTATGAAATGATGTCAAGCGTCGGTTGATAATACCCAAAATCCGAGAAGAGTAGGCCCTGGATTTCAAAGGGGCACAAATGAAGTTGAAGATGGACGTCTAAGACGTATGACCTTTAGAGGTCGATTTCCGATAACTCACAATTTGGCTGATGAGTGGTTAGGAGAACAATGCCGTCTTGTAAGTGTCCGAACGGTTTACCGGCGTATAAGTTTTTTTGGACTGCACTATTATCTATCCCATCTTGTGCTACCTCTGTCCGCTGAGCAGGACGACAAGGACTAAAGTTGTGCACAGAACGAACATTGGAATGTGGAATGGCATCAAGTCGTTTTCTCTGATGAATCTCGATTTTGCTTGGGAGGACAGGATGGCCAAAGAAGGGTTAGAGGACGTCGAGGATAAAGACACTAACATCAATTTGATGTTGTGCAACATGTACACCAAACAGTAGGCGTTATGGTGTAGGGTGCTCTTGCACATGGAAGTAGGTCACCTTAAGCCTTTGTTCGATGCAATTTGACAGGGCAACGTTTTCTTCAGGAAGTAGTGTACTCCGTTACTTTAATCGTCTCATGGATCCCATATTTCTACAAGATAATGCTCGGCCCCATGTTGTTATGGCTAGAGTTAGTTTAAACTTTTTTGAAGACACCCATGCCCACCCATATCTCCGATCTTTCGCCCATAGAACATGTTTGAGATATAATGGGTAAAAGGTTCGAAAATTTACCCCAGTACCCAGGGACTTTGGAGGTTCTAAAACATTAAATACAGGTAGCTTGGAATAGTATTTCTCAAGAAGAAATAGACCACCTTAATGAATCAATGCCAAGACTTGTTGGGAAATGTATAGATAACCGCAGTGCACCAACAAATCACTAGCAAAGTTAATATTAAAAAAATTACACTCATTGGTATTTTTTTATTCAAATTTGAATCATTTACTCGTTAGTATAGCATCTATGTTTTACCAAATAAATTTTAAATTTAAACCTCTCTTTCTGGGTGGGGCGATTTCTTTGTCAGAGTAGTAAAATCTACTTCCCGGTGGCTACCCATAAAACTTTCGCTTCTGGCGCCAAGGTGGTGCCCGTTAGTAACTAGGGAAGAAGGGGGTCCCTGGCCCTCGAGGGTTACTTGTCAAAACTTTACATAAGTAGTTTGCCGGACACACTTTCCTTCGGAATTGGGCGCAAGGGAAAGAGGCTGACTTGTTAAGCCTTTAATACAAGTAGTCGTCAAACATGCTTTCCTTCATCGCCATTTACCTGTTGCCTGCTACTCCTAAAACTGGATCAAAGCGTCCTGCAAGTAGAGGCACCTACACCTCAAAAGCGGATGGCAGTCTCGTCTAGAAAAGTAAAAGAGGTAGACCTGTAGCAAGTCGAACGTCTCACCCATAGGCGTGGACTATCTTAAACGAACGGGGGTGTTTGCAAGATTCCAAAATGGGAAATGCGGGTGAAGAGAAGTCCCCACTGAGTGAGGTTATCGGTCGCTCTTCATTCTGGCTGGCCTCGCAAGGGCAATGACTTTAGCTAGATTGTTGGTCGGTCGTACAATGCATTCACCCTTGTAGCGTGAGAAGGTAGACGACGGCCGTTTGAAGTGTTGGACTGGGGGTCCCGTTCCTGGCGGGAATGACGAGTCTAGTATCCGAGGCAAATTCTACCTTAGTCCACACCTGCACCTTCAAAACCGTGCTCGTCGCGGTGGGCTAAGCAGGTCCGTTAGTAGACCTAGTCTCCACATTAGAGCAATGATCCTCGGGTTGATTCCGCCTACAGGCGAGGTGTACGCTATACCAGGCGCCTGTTGTTTAGCGATCGGTTTATAGATAATGCTGTAACAGTGGCTAACACTGTGATGGATGCACTCGAGCTTCGAGGATAGACCCGTTGGACGACCGAGCCAAACACGGTGACCAAGATCTGAGGCCGTCGTTTGAAGTGTCGGACCAGCTGCTTCAAACTAAGTTAAAGCTGGCACTAGTCCTTGAGGAACTGGGTGCCTAGCGGCCACCAGACCCCCCGCTGCGGTAGTAACTATGACTCTCTCAAGTTTCTTAAAAGAAAATATCACAACCTTCTTTGCATGGCCTTTTCCCACCCAAAATTTGTGACCAATCGAACATTTGTAGAATACAATTGTCATTCGACTGGATAATTTTAAGTACCAATAACCGAATTGAAATAGTGGAATTAGGTCCTGCTTCCTGTACAACATCCCATTTCGGTTTATAAAGAATTACTACTGGAATAAGAAGAAAGAAGTTAAAGACTAGTTTTTAGGTAATTCAAAAATTAACAATTCACTAGGATAAATATTTTTGAGTTGAAAAGTACTTTTGGACGGTAAAATAGAGTTTAGATTAAAAATTCACGCTCGTTCTTAGTCTTTTTGTTCACAATTCTCTTTTATTTTTTGATTATCTTGGCAATACTTTTCAGCATTTTGGCGGTTTTTATATCAGCTTTACATTTGGCTAAATGTTTTCTATTCATGTCAGAAACTTGTCGAATTGAAAATTTGGGTTCAGATACGGAACATATTTTGTTTTCGACACTTCTTGACAAACACCTAAACACTGCGGAAGCTTTAGAAAATATTTATAGTATATCGTTTCTTAGGCAGTATTTTACAGCTTACACATGGAACTCGATCTCCCTAAATACAAAAGTTTGGCTCACAGACTTTGACAACACTCATTTACAGAGTCTTCTGAATTTCTGATCATCCTGATAACCAATAGAATTTATATCTTTTTTAGTTCTGTTTCGACAATCACTTTCTATAACGAATTTGGCGAGAATGAGAAACGAGACGCATATACTTGTAATAAACAATGAATTATTTGTTTATTCATATCCAAGCTTACATTGTGACGTAATTCATGAAACTTCCACAGGCAAACAAAAATTTTAACGTATTCTAAAATCGCAAAACTACTTTTATCTTAGAAATAGTAATTTTTCTCAAAGTTAGCAATTCTTATCATTAGTAATAAAAAACAGAAAAACTAAACGAAATTTATTCCACTGATCAATAAAAATTCTTCTAATTCCGGAACACTTCAACAAAATTAGAAATATATCACCTACCTACTTTTTGAAGAGGCAAATTGATGCCTCTTTGGTTTACTAATTAATAATTAATTAATTTTTGTCAAAACACTCAAAGTAGGAAAATGTTTAGGACAGCTATGCATAGGTTTACTCACAGTAAGTTATTAATTAATGTGAGTAAACACCGAAATGTTGTGAACTCTGATGAAAAATTAGTTGCTGAATTAATTTTAAAGTCATGTGAAACATCACTGATTATAAATAATGATCAGTACCTAAGGGAATTCATTCTTCCGGTTGAAAAACGTGCTGTTAAATAATTTAATATTTACACTTAAATGGTTTCTGCGTATTCAATTTTTTGAAAGTCATCGAATTTGAATATTTTCAAAGACATAGTTTGTCTTTTAAGTAGTAATTATAAAAGAACCAGATCTAATAAACCATTACACAACTATAGCCTTTGGAATACTCCTTAGATCAACAGTAAAAGATAGTAGAGTTGTATTACATGGATCATCATCCCGAGGCTGAAACACAGTTGGCATAGCGCTGTTGTTTTACGCTAGTTTCAAAAGATACGAGTAAAAATTTCATGGCATTTGGTTTAGTTGTTTTCAGAAATTTTTAAAATCATTACCGACGTTTTTTACCCTTTTCTATTAACTATTTAAACATAAACCACGGTGTACTAAAGGCAATAAGTTCTAGAACGATATAAAGTAGGAATGTAACGAACATCCGATTTTCGAAATTTGTAAATACGAATGCGAATTTTTTCTTCCAATATTCGCGAATACGCATATCAGATTTTTAAATATGCTGCCAAAAGTAAGCAATCACAAACAAACATTTTGATCGCCCATTTACGACAATTAATTTTAAAACAGAAATAATGAAATTTACTTATTTTGTTTTAATCAAAAATTGTGCCCTAAATTGTGCTTCGTAATTATTATACAAAGCATTTTTAATACATAAACTGAAATAGCTGTGAAACCTTTGTTGTATAAACACAAAATTTTAAATTCTGACACCGAACCCTTATACTGAACGCTGTTTTAACAGTTAACTTATCACCATATTGGAGTCAACCAATAAGTTTGGTATGTAATTTGGTTTATGAGACAATTTATAAGAGGTTTGGATGTATTTATTTTTAATTAAACAGGAAAACTATAAAATTAAGTTTATGAGCCAAATAAAAACTATAATTATATAGGGTTGTCAAAAAAATGTTATATGTAAATTATTTTATTTATGGACGCATTTAAATTAAAGTTGGCTTATTTAGGAGGCAATTGATGGTGTCAGGGTGCTGACTACATATTTTTAAAATCAGTAGGCTAAACATTGCATAGCTTTAAAAGTAAGATTGTATATTTCTAAGTAAATTGAGATTGAACTCATGAGAGCCGGCCAAAAAATAACTGACCCATCACAAGGTAAAGGTAGGTATGTTTTAACATCCTGATAGCTAATTTCTCTTATTTTGTAAAATTAACTAGGCATTCATAATGGCAAATTTTGCTTCGTTAGGGATCGCTGTTAATTATAATTGACAGCCGAGAATATGGTACTAGCTAATGACGATTTGTATCAATACCACAGAATTTGATTATTCTGTATCAATGCTTCAAATTTGGGAGTTCTGCTACAATTTATTATGGAACTATTATTTCGATTTATCTAACTAAATATTCTGGGTATTTCGAATCTAGCAGTTAGCCCTGACAACAGGCCTGAAGCTAGTTTGAGCGTTCCACAAATTGTCAAATATAAACTTGGTCCTGAAGTTAAAGCTAGGAGACTATTAAGGTACCGAAACCTTTTAAAATAGTTTAGAAGTAAGAAAATATCCAAAAGGAACGGTTTAGTGACAAAAAATGTTTTATTATAAATTCCTTAACAACAGCCCAAAACGATAGGTGTTTATATCTTTCAACCAAAAAAAACGTGCAACACCATAAACCGTTTCTTCAGAGAAAGGGACAAATTCAGTAACTATGTAATGGTCTTTGCGAAACTATCAAGAAATTATAATGTTGATTTAATTTTTATTGAGCAGGGAATCAGGACATCAGGCTAAGTTCGAAAAAATTCGGTATGAAATTGTTTTAAAACTGATTTTAAAAAATGAAGTCAACACTCTGACACCATCAGTTTTCTTTTAAACATGCTATATTTATTTAAAATCAGTTTGCAAATAAAAATTTTATAAAACGAGAATATTATCTTTTTGGGAATTTGCAATCCATTGAAGGCAAGACAATATTGCTTCTAATCGAGAACCTTTATCAGTTGCGCTCCTCTCAACTGATTGAATCTCCAAAAAATTGTATCATACTTTCTTTGACAGGTTTTAGTTAACGTACGAATTCTTTGTTCCAGAAATCACAAGGAAACGTTGTTATATGGAGTATGTCTCTGTGAGCTTGTTTTCCCTGAAACTCCTAGTTCTCGAAATTCGTTTTGCCATAAAACCCTATATCATGTTATGAAACTGACATAACTTGCTTAACTTTAGTTAGCAATTAACTTGGTGCTTAATTACATCTAGACGTGCGGATTCCAGAAGAAACACAACTAGTGTATTTTTCATTGAAGTTATAAAGAAATTTATGTGAGTTATTGAGTTTATCGATCTGAAAATTACGTAACTCAATTCCTGGAGTAAAACACTTGAATGTTCACTTTTGCCAATTTCTGCTTTATTTACAAAACCCCCCTTCTATAAACTGATTATAAACACTTTTTAGCTTTTTGTCGAGATACTAGCTTAAGGTAAAGAAATTTCCACAAAGCAATAAAAAGTTGAAACTCTAAAGTAGTTAATTACTTCAAATATTACCAAAAAACGTATTCCATAATACAGCTTGGATATTTGTGTGGGACGTATTTATTGAGCATAATTGTTCTATTAATATCCAAGATTGAACCTAAGGTAAATTCAGATCCTATTATTTTTTGCAAAAACCAATAGAGTGTACTAACAAAATACCGTTAATATATTCTTCAAGCAACCCTCCAAGAACAAAAACATCGACAAACAATAAGACGAAAAGTAATTAATCTTTAGAACGAAAGCTGGTACTTTGTATACTTGAATTGAACATAAAAGTAAAATTCCTCTTTTCAGATTGATATTGCATTAGCGCGAAATAATGCTTCAGATTTATATTGTGAGCTTGCCTTCTTTCAGACTTAGGCATTGATTGGATCCTCTAAAGAATATTCATATCGAACCTATCCAGAAAAGGGGGTAAGGTCGACAAACACTTGATTTATGTTCCGCCAGGATTTTCTTTTCCATAATATATCTTCTATTTCTAGACAGGTCATTGTTTTGGCGCAAATCGAAGACTTATCCATTCAAAAGTCCTCGATTTGTGATTGTTATAGCATACAAAAAAATTGGATTGATAGAGCACTTGAATTTACATAAAATGTGAATAACTTTAAGGGTTTTTTACAAAAATGTCAGATTATTGTTTACTCATAACATAATAGTAGAAAATAAATGTTAGCTTACAAATGTAATCCTTTTATTGAGAGATTTTTTTTCAAAATTATAGAAAACTTTAGGATGTTTGAAATAACATAATAAAGATCTAAAGTGTTTAAAAAATACTACTTTCAATTAATTCATTTTTGAATTATGTAGTTGCTTCTAGTGAACTAATTTGATCCCAGCAAAATTAATATGAAAAATTGAACACTAGCTATAATTAACGTTAATGCGGAATTTTTTTACATAATGCCAGAATGGGATGTTTTCGTTTTGTAACGTTTAATTTGGCGTTACTAATAAAGGAATTCTCTTGAAATTAATTATTGTAATAAATAAAAAAATTCACTCAACAAACAAACGTAAAACAAAAACATATTTCGTGGCCGAACAATTGAGGATATAAAAAAATACGAAAATATCGAGTATTAACGGGAGTCATCCAGAGCAACTGAGAAGGATTATAGATGCTGGCGATACACCAGCGGCAGGCAGTAGTGGATTAAATGATGGGCCTTTGACCCAGCTGTTATTCTAAGAAAAGTAGTGTGTTATTGATTGTGAATTTTTGCTATGTAAATAAAGAAGAATTAATATCCGTTAAACTTTATTTTGAACCCACAGAAAATTTAAAGCAGTTCTTTAACTGGAAGACATATTCTACAATCGTTTCTGATAGTTTTATCAGTTTGGCTAACATAATTTTTGTCTTTTTGTTTGGTCCCCTCGTATTGTTCGAAACACGAATAGTTAAAATATAAATAGTAATAAATAAAGAAATAAAATAAAAAAAGAATAAATAGTGGAACTTTTAATAACGTAAAGAGTATATATGTATTTTTTTAATAATTCGAGGATTCCAGGAAAACGTAAGCAATCAAATAAGTTTTTGTCAAATTGTTGTGTGCATAAAAACCATAAAAACCTATTTACTATGTATTAAGCATAATAATTCTTAACGCCAACAAATACTTCTGTAATAACCAGAGTTTCTTTGCTTAGGGTCCTTTTATAAAATACGTCACATTAAAATTTGCCTGTCTGTGACCCTCTATAAATATTACCTTGAAAAATATAAACCCCCTCATTTATGGTACATCTCGGCTAATATTAAACAAATATCATGTAATGAATAAATATCTATAATAACGATCCTCCAGTATGTTGTTTTTGACAATACAAACTCAACGAGGAACCAACTTATCTTTTTTTTTTATTGTATTTTTCTGCTTAACATTTATTGTTAAATAACTTCTGTTATAACTCTGAAATAACGCCCTAGCCAGAAAATTTGTTCTGGTGGGTTGGATATATATATATATATATATATATATATATATATATATATATATATATATATATATATTTAATGGAGAAAGGTTGTTGAGGATTACAAAATTTATATTTTTGTTAATATATTTCAAGGATATACAAAATCATATAAACATAAAATTTATTCTTATGAAAAACATGATTCATTTGTTAAACATGAATCTTGAAACCCAAAATTCCAAAATTTGAGGGGAAGGGGTTGAAAACGCCCGGCTGGCTACGGTCTTTTTTTTCTTTCTTAGGGTTCCAAAACTATAACACCTAAAATTTTAACAAACAGACATAAATGGCCTCAGTTGAACTTTACAGGAAAAATAATGGGGGGGGGCAAATTATAGAATTAAATGGAAAATAAAAAATTAACTTCTTTAAACGCATCATGTAAAACATCAAATCAAACTTCTCATTATGAGGAATACAAATATATTTTTTCATATTTTTAAAATCAATTGTTTAAAAGATATTGACAAAAATATTTAAAAAAATACTCATTCTCTCTGTATTTCCGAAACCATACTACCTAAAACTTTGAAAATAATTAGGGGTACAGGGGTTCACTTGAAAATATATATATATATATATATATATATATATATATATATATATATATAGAAAAATAATTATAAAAACCCAATGTTAATTTTGGCCGGCAAATTATAGAATTAAATGGGAAAAAAAATTTTTCAAACACATCTTGTATGATAATAAATGATAAGTCTCACAAGGAGAAATACATATATATTTTCTGTAAAAAAGATATTAAGAAAAATATAAAATATCAACTTATTCAGCCGTATATCTCAGAAACTACATGACCTAAAATTTTGAAATATGTATTATATTTGTATTTTCAAAATAATTTGTTTAAAAGATATAACAATAAAAAAATAATAAAAGTGTACATATTTTTTAAAATTTAAAACACTTAGTTTAACAGATATTAAAATGTAAGAAAATATACATATTTCCTACTTCTCTGAAACTGGAATATTAAAAAAATATATACTTTCATTCATCTACATTGTATTAAATCTCAAAAGTGGTACGGAAGCCTTAGTATGCAAGTCCAACTCGCACTTGACCAAATTATTTAAAAAAATGTTAATTGTTAAATCTGAGAAATGATAACGTAAACAGAGTAGTATATGTATGTAATAACAAGCATAAATTAAAAGATCTGAAGGGTCTGTATTTGTTGACTCCAAAGGCGACGAATGAAATAAATATATACCAAAAATATAATAGAACGTTTAAAACATGTGCTTTTGTAAGACAAAATTGTAGTAGTAGAAACCTTTATATATCAGAAATACGCAAGTCAATATCTCATGTATTAGGGTGCGTTTATGTTGGAGCTCCGATAAGTGATAAAAGCGTCGATACTAGCAAATCGAAGAAAATCTCAAACCTGTTTACTACAGCTATAATTATATTGAAGCAGCAAGATAAATCTTTCTTGAGTCTCCACTTCTCTCTGTATGATCTGTGGTCTCTACCAACGATAAGAGCGGCGATAATCGACCAACGTATTTTCTTTGCTTCAGTCGAGTATGGACTTTGTATCAGCTGTGGTATGGACGTTCATACTTTAATCAGTGTAATTTTTGTCAGATACCCATTATGGGACAAGACAAGACAAAAATCACCACAATAGATTTGTTTTGGACAAATTATGTAATGAAGTGGCTTTGAAATTAAATACAATACTTATGCAAATTGTATGCAAATATTTGAAAGAGATTTTCGATATGTTTAGGAAATTCTACCTAAAACGCTGGTCTTTTTCAACATGGCAGATTTTAGTAGGGATTGTTTTTTATAAATGAATATTAATAATATTTAATTTAATACTTAAATTAATTATTCTTTTTTATGAATGAATTTATTGCTCGGAGTAGCTCATTTTGAACAATGTTTTAACTGCTAAAATGCAATGTCAGTGTATTCAGAGAACATCACTGTTCTCTAATGTTGAAGCTTCAACATAAACGCCCCAAGCAGAGGTTCACCGCCTGCTTCTATCATTGCTCCCGTTGATGTTTTTATCACTTACCGCAGCTCCAACATAAAGGCACCCTTAGAAATTTTTTGCATTTCTCTTGAAATTCAAGTTAACCAGCTTCTGTTGTATAGAAGAAATTATCTGCCTATAATAACAGTATTATAGATACAAATGTATGTTACCGTCGGCCATATAAAATCTTGAGAGTTCCTGTCATTTTTCATTGACTAAATAAATAAATACAATCGAAAGAAAACTCATAGCCTTAGCAACTTGTTGTCTGCCTGCATGACAGTGGTGATCACAGTGTCAGTGCTATTGTCGTTTAAATTTCGATAACTGTACGTAATAATATCAGAAAAATGGAAGTTTATCGCTTATTTCACGAAAATTTGCCAGATTTGTTCCCGGTATCCTCAGGAGCAATAAGCAAAATAGAAAAGCAGTTTCGCGAGCTTGGTCAGATAAAAAAAAGCTGCTAACGCTGTAAGTGATAATATGAAATTGAATATTATGCTTGAGTTTCGACTAAACCCACATAATTGTTGTCGAAAAGCAGCCCCACTGTTCAACGTTAGCCACACATGAATTTTTCGATTATTAAAGGAAAATAAAATGCATACTTATAAATTGATGCCGACTTAGGAGCTCATGGATGGATGATTTCGATAAGAGAACGTATTTCTGTGAACAAATGATGGTAAGGTTAGATAACATTGTGATCCAATTAGAAGTTGTTTTGTTTTCTGATGAGAGCACACTATACGGTCATGTTAAACGTCAAAATTGCCGCTATTCGTCTAATGAGAATCCTCACTGGATGACAGAGAAACATACGCAATACCCTGAACCAAGTTAATGTTTGGAGAGGAATTGTTGCAAATCATATCGTAGGTCTCTTTTTCATTGATGGCAACTTGAATGGAGATAAATATTTAGAATTGATCCAAAATAATGTCGTACCAACTTTGACAAACTTATATCCTGATCCAGTAAACCCGCAAGTTCCTGCCAGTACAATATGGTTTCAGCACGATGAAGCACTGCTCCATTACGGAATGAATATCCAGCAGTACCTGAAAAAATTTTTTTCCAAATCGGTGGATTGGGAAGCGCGGATCGATAGAATGGCCAGAACGATCTCCTGATTTGACGTCATTGGACTACTTTTTGTGGGGATATGTCAAAAGTACTGTACATAAAACTAAACGCCTCAACTTAGATGACCTAAAAAGACGAATCACGCTTGCGATTCGATCAGTCACGCCAGAGATGTTGAGTAACGTTAGAAGAGATTTCTATACTAGATTAGCATGTTGCCAAGACAATCGCGGCGAGCAATTTAAACATTTCCTACATCGATATTAATGTTTTTTGTTGTTTTTATATTATTAAGAAATAATCTGTATTACTTACACTTAATATTTCCGAAACAGTTGAAGATAAGTGTAGGACATTGTACATGAATTATAATATTATAAAAATTATCCAGTCCGTCCCTGGTTTCATTCCAATGAGATATCAATCACTGGGATAAAAAAAGAAGAACTTATCTCGAAATAACTCGACAACTGTCAAATTGACACTCGATTGTACAAGAGAATTCGATGCTGATTTTAAAAGGAGCGGCCCATCATCGCAGGAGTTAGTTAGTAATTGCGAAGAGTTTATTTCCTATTATTATTTAGATATTCGAATCAGGCTGTTGTGAATATTTGATGTAAATAAAAGTTTCTAGAAAGTGAGAGTGAATATTAGTTTTTAAATTTTACTTAATCGAACCCACGGAGTTTATAACAATATCTAGAACTTTCGGGAGAATCAAAAAATAATATACAGGGGCTTGCATTTAAAATAAGTAACTTGGTTTTGACCACTGTCACATGATACACCCTATATAATTTTTTTGTTGAAAAAATGCGCATTTAAAAATACAAATCGAGGTGTCCAAGCGTTTTTTCCAACACGCCCTCCTTTATTCGTTATCGAATTTATTCCATTTAGCAGTTCCACACTTTATATTTCCCTGTCCAATAAATTTTTATCATATTATATATTTAACTAAAAAAACAAAAGTTTTTGAATAATTTTTTTTAAACAAACTTTTGTTGTCATGCAGTCGAGAACTATGTCGTGTCTGACTGACAAGAACATTTCTCAGACAATTGGAAACATTGTTTTTCTAGTTCTTAAAAATAGATCTTAAGATAATTAACCGGTTATTTCCTACAGTTGTTCTTCATCCCTGTTCAAGGGCACCGTCAATGACTCATATTTTTTCTCCTGTTTAAAAATTCTGATTTTCCAAAATGATAATGAGGAAGACAATTCTGAAACTGTTGATGCAGAAAAATCATGAATACGATAAAGACAGATAAATTAATTTTGATTTGATTGATTATTACACACTGGAAAATATATAGTACAGAGACTGTTTAAAAATTATATACCTTTGTCAGTCTTTAGTTACGCCCCAATCCCCAATATATATGTCAAAGACTTTTACAGTGTAATAAGTGTTACTTTCTATAGAGTGCTTTTGAAAAGTAACGAATAAATGCACTATTTCTGAAAATTAGGGTTTTTCGAAAAAATCCTCTTACACGGCAAATTTATTTTAAACAGAGACACTTTTGACATCCCTTATTTGTCATGTAATCAGTATTCGAGATATGACGTCATCCACAACTTTTTTAAATTACGTCACCCAATTTCGATCATGCTAATTAAAAGAGTGTGTCATTCTACGTACACATCGTCAAACATATGATTACATTAGCTAGGTTAGATTAAAACAATGAAAAACACATTATTTTAAATGTTATTAAATTTAATGATAATAATTAAAGTAAATGTTGAAATTGTGCACCGTTGGCTTCCTGCCAGTAACCTGACAGTAACCAAGACGATGTTGAGCTAGATCAGTAACTTCAGGTAGTATACAATGTATTCTCCTGACGAATTTTCGCCTGTCATACCTCTAACTTCGCCGATCTAGTAACGTATACTGTGCTTTTTAACTACCCCAACAAAAAGTAATCTAGGGGTGTCAACTGTGGCGATCTGGCTGGCCACAATTGATCCGTTCTCCCTACCCGATTCGGGAACACCTCGTCTAAATAAGCAGGGACAGGGTGCTGCATAATAGGAAGGTGCACCATCTTGTTGAAAGGAAATATCATTTCTCAGAATAGCACGTTCCTCTTTGAATATAAATGTATTAGTTAAAGAATAAGGTCGCTTCGAAGAAACTCCAACCAGTTAGAACTCAGAATTCTTCTTTGGACTATTGTCCCACCACACATTCACTTTCTGAGGTGTTGAGTGTGTACACCATCATTCATTGGGGATTGTCCGGTAGCCCAATAACGGCAGTTTGACCTATTGACATGATCTTTCAAAAAAACTACGGCTTTTTTACGAAATTATTAACATTTGTGCATAACTCTTGCATTTGCTAACAGCATTAAATTCGCCCATCTAATTCGTCTTCAGGCATACCTTATAAGGAAGATAATTTGTTAGCTTCACAATTTTGTGAACTGTGGATGCTGCCATATAGAAGTCAAAAGTCATTTGGTTACGTGTTGAGTGATAATTGTATTGCATTGGCAAGAATGCGTTAAATTGATCTTCGTCTGACTTTCAGTAACCACCAGATTAAGTTAAGTTAAGGTATTTAGATTCAATATTGCTAAGCATGCTTTGACTGATGGGACGCCAACCAGGATTAGTTGAAACAATTCTACTACATCTTGTTGGTTGCGTATCTTCCCAAATCTGATCACGAAAAGAAATTCAATTTATTCTTATTCAGTCAAATTCACCATTTTTTTAATGACAAAGTCACTACTCAATAAACGGTTCAAACACACTGGTTTTGCCAAATAAAATATATGAAATCGATAAGGAATATAAAAAACCAAAAAAATACGATTTCAAGTTTTTATCTGACAGTAATAAAAAACATTAGCATAGTCTATTGAAAAAAATGCGATGAAGTCATATTTGTAATAGCGATTACGTCACAAATAAGGGGCGTATGTCAAAAACACAAAATCGATGTGTCAGAGGATTTTTTTTTCGAAAAACTCACTTTCAGAAAGAATGCATTTATTCCTTACTTTTCGGAAGCACTGTATACAAGTTTTCAATGTCTGAAGGTTACCCATAACACAGGTCAACATTTGATCTAAGCCGGAACACGCCATGCCGTATGGGGTACTAGGGGTTTTTTGGGTCGCTGAATACGATGAGAGGGTCGGTTGACCTGTATCACGTCAAGAGTCAAGGGCATTTGAAGGTCAAAAATCTGAAAAAATTGTTGTTTATGTTTTTGACGTCTCTGAGTCCGAATCCGTAGTTTGTTTGACTGCGCTTTTAGTCAGAGGTCAACTTGACGGTCATTTGAAGGTGAAATCGAGAGAGGTCTACCAAAAAATCTAAAAAATCTTGCTTAGGTTTTTGACGGCTCTGAGTTCGAATCCATAGTTTGTTTGACCTTGCTCTTTTTCCCAGAGGTCATTTGAAGGTCAAATCGAGAGAATTCTCCACTTCAAATGCGCTTGAACCTGACGTGATGAAGGTCAACCGACCCTCTCATCGTAATCAGTGACCCGAAAAACCCCTAATACCTTGTAAGGGCATGGCGTGTTCCCGCTTAGTTCAAATGTTGACCTGTGTAATTTTTGTGTTGTGATAAAATCTACAACATTGGTGGGTCAGACTGGAAAATCGGTAAATAACCTTTGCAAGACTATGAAAAATTGTTGTGAATCAGCTGGAATTAATAAAATTTTCCGTTGTCGCTTCAGTTGAAGTTTTTAAGCTGTTCAATTTTAAACAATAACTATATCTGTATTTTTTATGTTTCGTCATACAATATGACATTGTGTATTCTATAATTGTCATTGTAAAAGTTTAGCTTTTTTATTTATTTTTTAATTCCGTCGTGTTGCCTTAACAGGTATTATCTCAAGACAGTAATTGTTTTTTATTGTCTCTCTATTTCTTATATGTCAATTTTATGTTAAATAATGACTATTTTGTATGTTTAGATTATACATTTAGTAAATATCAATTAAAGACATAATATAACCACCTGACCAAGAAATATATTCATATACAGGGTGTTTGTAGAAGGTTCGCCAAACATAGAGGGCGGATATTATGTAGCTCATATAACATCTAGATAGCTTACGGTTTTTGTTTTTTTTTTAATTTAACTGTTTTATTTTTCATTTTATCTTCACCAAATAAACTTAAGTATAATATATGATGTTTGTTTGCTCTTCTAATCATATCACTCGACAAATGGCGAGGTTCCATACAAAAGTTTTTAATTTAAAAAACTTATTACATTACAAAAAAAATAAGAAGCACAAAAACTTTCCTACTTCAACCCCTTTAGAACGATATGTCATATGTATTGGAAAGTAATCAGTATTATAATAAAATTTGAGATTGTTTCTTAGAAGGTTAGAAATGTAAAAAATAAAACATAAATCAAGTTGCAATAATTTGTTATAAATTTTATTCAAACTGGCTTCCACCGCTACAGATGCAATCGCGACACTTTTTTCTGACTGCGGCAGTCTATTCTATAGTCGCATCTCATCCCACATTGTTTCAAAAGCAACATTTATTCTTTCTCTTAACTGCTCCTTGGTTTCTATTTCTCTCTCATAAACGAGTTACTTGGCCCGTCCCCATACAAAAAAATCAAAGGCTGTCAGTTCTGGCGAACTTGGAGGCCAGAGTATAGGGCCAGCTCTCTCAATCGACGCCTTTAGGAATGAATTGCCCAGGAGCTCTTTGACAGTACGTCTATAACGTGTTGGTCAGCCAACTTTTTTGAATATTATTGGTCTGTCTTCCAATGGGATTTCATCTAATAAGATCAATAAATAATCATTCATTAAAAATTAGGCATCTACGAGATAGAAATAGAAACCATGGAGCATTTATGGGAAAGAATCAATGTTGCGCTCCAAAAAATGGGGGAGGATCGATCTTATTAGATGAAATCCTATTGGAAGACATACCAATAATATTTAAAAAATAGGTCTGACCAACACATTATAGGCGAACTATTAGAGAGGTCCTGGACGATTCATTCCCATACGCGTGGAAAAGAGAACTGACTCTATATACTGGCCACCAAAGTCCCCAGGCATGACTATCTTTGATTTTTTGTATGGGAGCGGGCCAAGCAACTCATTTATGAGAGATAAATAAAAACCAACCAGCAGTTAAGAGAAATAAATGTTGCTTGTGAAATAATGTGGGATGAGATGTGACTAGAGACTACCACTGTAGCAGTCAGAAAAAGGTGTCGCGATTGCATCCGTAGCCGTAGAAGCTGGTTTGAACAAAATTTATAACAAATTAGTGCAATTTGAAGTATGTTTTATTTTTTATAGTTGTAACCTTGGAACTTACAATCTCAAATTTTATTATGGTACTAACTGCTTTCCAATATGTGTGATATATGCCTGGAAAGGGTTGAGTAGAGAAGTATTTTTAAGCATTCTAATGTAAATGGTGTGAAACCTTTGGTGTGTCACAAACGTAAAAACACAGTTTTGCACCGCCGTTTAAAAGAAAATATTGCCCATTTGAAATACAGAAGAGCGGATAAATCTAGTGTTGCACATTATGCTTTAGAAAATAACCACTCCGTAGGTTCAAATTCTTTAAAATTAGTTAAACAAGTGAATAATTTTAGGAAACTGTACTCTTAGGAAAGCATAATGATTTATAAAAATAATAAACTAAAGAATTCAGAATAGGGTCCTATCCCATACTGCTCATTGTATAGTTTACTTTGTAAGAATCCATAAAATAGGTATTAAAAATGTCATTACTTTATAATGTAGAGTAAAAGTACGTAGGTAATTAAGAATTATCCTAATTTACATAATTTCATTGTATAAAATCTGCATTATCTCGGAAATCTGTTATTTAGAATTCAGATACTTGGAATCTGGGAATTTACTAATTACTGTAAGTTGCTAATAGTTTACTGATAGGTATAAATTAGATAATATTGTAATTTAGATTTAGTTTGGTTTAGTCCTCGATGATGACAATGAACTGTTGAAACGGCGTTTAAAATAAAGGTTTGGTGTTAGGGTGCAAAACTGTGTTTTTACATAAGCATTCTAAGTTTTCTAAGTTCTTCTATATATATATTTTTTTGCAATGATATAAAGTGTTTAACTTAATGACTTTTTTATAGAATCTCGCAATTTGTGGACTCATATCATTTTTCAACTAATTATTTGTGTTAAATATCGAAAGCAGAAGAGCAAACAAACATCGTATATTAGATTTAAATTTATTTGGTGAACATGCAGTGGAACATAAATAAGTTGCACAAGTTTATATCAAAAAATGTGGAAATTAAGAAATAAAAAAATTGAATTAAAAAAAACCGTAAGCTATCTAGATGTTATGTGTGGCATATAAGCCCACTTATTCCCCCTTCATGTTTAGCGAACCTTCTACAAAACACCCTGTATATATAAAAAATTTCGATAGACGAAACTAATACAATTAAATAATTTTGAGGATTATTGTTTCGACTACATAAATTGCATTCTAACGAATCAGTCTGGGTTGTATTTTCAGTGACGAAAAGAGAAATTACAACCAACAACTGTCAACCTAGGGCAAAACCAAAGTTGTTACCGGTAGATGGTTGGTTGCAACAGAAAAATCATCAAAATCGGAGCTGATGCTTAGGACATCCAAAAGATTGCCAGTTTTACAAACCTATTCTTTAATTCCACTAATAAAAGACTAACTATTTTTGGCATAATATGACAGGATTCACCTTTCTACGAGCTTTCACAAATGAGTTTAACGAACAATATTCAGAACATGAACAATTCAGTGCAAATTGCTGATTGAATTCTCGACATAACGTAGAAATCCTCCGACGACTGTGAATGAACTATTTCCGCATCGAACGTCCATCATATACTTTGAATATTCTGAACTGTCAAAGCAATCCTGCTTATGCCTTCAGCGAAGCAAGAGAACTTCTGTGTTCCACAATAACAAATTATCGACTTTGATAACAATTCGATGTACACTGCTGGCAAATTCAATACCGTAGAATGCTGCTCTCTTGCTAAGTGTAACAATGATGTCTGAAATTTAACGTTGCATTTGTAATCGGATAGTTCCTAAAAGCACGCACACAAGTAAACCGAATACTAATAGGTGTTGGGTCAATTAAGTTCAATACATAGAGATAACTAACTGTCGTTGGTGTTAAATGTATATTTCTGAAGAATAATTTGATGTTTTTGCCATCATGATGTATCATAAAATAGTCCTCCGCCACGTCTGTTTCTGTCTTTCCGCGATTAATTCAAAAACTGTTGAATGAATTTTCATGCGGTTTTCTCAAATAGATAGAGTGAATCATAAGGAAGGTTTTGGTATAGAGTTTGTCGAGGTTTTATGTAAATTGGATGAAATATCTATATATAAATAGGCAAGACAAAACGATTAGGTACCATTTTCTCCTCTGTCTCTCAACCGATTTTCTTTACTTTGTTTTGTTTAGTAGCTACTGATGACCTTCAAGCAGAATGCATTTATAATATTCGTTCATTCAATAAATAAACAACTGAATGTGCTGTCGCCGCCAAACTCAAAACATTGAGTAATTATATATAGAGGGACCAATGCTGTTCTAAACTTAGAGCATGTACTTCTAGAAGTTACATACAAGCGTTGTTATTGTTTAGTGGTAAAGTAATCGTTGTATATTATACGATTCCAGATATGTTAGAAATCATTTTTTTCGTAGGTGGCACATAAGCAGTTGCATACATAGGGTGTTTAAAATATAGAGTAGAGTGCAACTATAACTAATAAAATAATTATATAAGGAAGCCCATTAGAAGTTGAATTTATAGGGTTCTTGGAATAGAAGGTGCAGTAGAATTACAGTTATACAGGGTGGTGCAAAACATATTAAACAGAGATGCATATGCAGGGTGGCGGAAATGGAAATGCAACATTTCGTAACCGATAAGCAGTATATATAGGGAAGATGAAATATAGGGTGAGAGGAATTATAGATATACAGGATGATGATAAAAAATGTTAGAAAAGGAAATGATTTATAGAGTAGTCCACGAAGAGTTCCATATATATGATGATTGAAATATAGGTCGGTGTAGAATTATAGTTACAGAAGTTAAAAATTTCATAAACAAAAAGAGTAAATACAGTGGCTCAAAGGCAGTGGCATATACAGAATGGTTTACCGGGTGGTTCAAAAATGTTAAAAAATATGAGTGGTCCATGAGCAGTTGCATATACAGGGTGGTGGAAATATATGAGATGGAATTTTTATAATGAGGATTTTAATAAATATTAGAGAATTGAGTGCAATTATAGCAATACAGGGAGGTTAGAAAAAATAAATATGTAGGGTAGCCCATTAGCGGTTAAATTGTTGTCATATTAAATTTTTAATTTACGATTTTGAACACAAATAAAGTCCTATGAATTATATCTGAAAAAAAACGTGAATTTCGTTACATATTTGTAGAAGCGAGATGTAAGACCGACATCTAGGATTTTCGAGGAAATTATCACAGGAAGGTTCCGAATCTGGATCCGTTCCGTGTAATTGCTGTTCTCCCTAAAGTCCTAGGATAGAATGTCACGATAAAATTTTCAGGTTACTTAACCTGCCAGAGATATTGACACAATTGGCCGAATTTCGACCACTGGGCGACAGCGAGTAAGGATAAATGTTGAAAGTGGCAGAAGTGAGAGATTTCATCTAAAACGGTGCCTAATCCCTTTGAGATATGACAAAACAATGCATGGTAGCTTATTCCTCTTTTACATATCTACAGTAAAGTCTTTTAAGGATAGCTTACTATACTCATTCTATCTTCTAAAGAAATGGTTACGCACGATGTGGTAATTGGAAAGTTAATTAGACAGATACAGTATTAATGCTTATCAACTTAAATACTTTATTAACTTTAAACATTTCTTACACATTATTGTAATATTTTACACCATCTTTACATAGTATAAAACAAAGTCGCTTCCCGCCGTTTGTCGCCCTGGACCTTAGGTCTTTTAAACTACACAACAAATTTTGATGCGGTTTTCTTCAATAGATAAAGTGTTTCAAAAGAAAGGTTTACACGTATAGTTTAATAATATTATTTTATGTTAATTTGTTTAAATATGACGATAATTGTTCAATCGAGGCGTCGCTGTTATACTCACTCGGCGACCGTTCCATTATAGAGCACATTAGCTCAGTTGGTTAGAGGGTATTGCTCATAATGCGAAGTTCTCGGGTTCGATCATAATAATTCATTGACATTTTTTAGTGGGAATTTGAGTGAGTTTCTGGGAGGTATAAATTTATACTTAGACCTGGTAGATGGCGCTGCCATCGGGTGTAGGGACCTTATTTAAACTACTTAACGGTTCATCCGAATTTGTAGAAACTTTTTATGTTAGTCTGAGTTAGATGTGCAATTTGATCCAGTAGGGGGCGCTTCAATGGGGTTATAGGATTTTTTTTAACACTTCCTAAACGGTTGGCCCGATTTTAATGAAACTTTTTGTGTGAGTTTGAATGGGTACCTGGTAGATTTAAATTCACAATTGTATCCGGTAAGGATACTGCGATCGGGTATTAGAAACTTTGTACAATATATACATTTAAATTAAACAGATTTTTTTTATTGCGTGCAAAGCTAGCTAACAATATTAATTAAGTAATTTCAACTGTTTAAATTGTTATTCTTTATAACTAACCGTGCACATGGGGAGGATTTGAATAAAAACTTCGTGTAGCTTTATTTTTATTTCCGATGTTCTAAACAACATTTGGACCTACCACGCTTTTCTTAAATCGCATAAAATATTTTTTTATTGTAAATACTTATTGCACATATTATTAATTATTGTTTATTTCTAAGATTATAACTTTTCTATTTCAAAGAAATTATCTAGTGTCAACTTGATTTTAATTTTGGTATCGACGGAGGACAGGCTTTCTAGAAATATGTATCTTCAACGACCGGGCGATTATATTCAAGGTACAAAAAGGAAAGAGATTATAAGCTATTTGTTATTTGCCTACCTCCAAATTTACAACAAAATAATATAAATATTTCGCAATCATCTCAGATATATTTAAAAAGTATTCATAGTATGTCTGGATTAACGTCTAGTAATTTTTGCAGGTCAGTAAAGTTAGCACCGCCATTTTACTGAAACTCAAATTAAAACATATGGGAATTACGAGCTATTTAGGAGCTCTTGATTTTTACCTAAATTGATTTTTGAGCTCAATATTTACTATGGAAAAAGTGCAAAAAACTATTGGCGGTGCTAATTTTACGTAAAGTTATCACCGCCATCTCAGAAAAACAACCAAAAAAATTTTGTGAAGCGTCTCAAATTAGGAGCTATTTACGAGCTTTCAATTGATGTATTGAACGTCAACCCCTAAATTTGTCTAAGGGGCAAAAACCACCCCCGAAAAAATATTGAATTTTAAATTTAAAATCTACGAGCTCTTTCCTGGTGTAATGCACATAAACATCTAAAAATGTTCAAGGGGTGAAAACAACCCCCCAAGAATGCAGTTTTTCGAATTTTATGATTAATAAATTTTGAAAAATACCAGCATGATCTACGATTTACGAGCTTTCCAACGGTATATTACACGACAACATACATCAAATTACTGGAAGGGGTGCAAACCACCCCCCAATTATGCAGTTAATTCAAATTTTATGATTTATAAATTTGAAAAATACCAGCATGATCTACGATTTACGAGCTTTCCAACGGTATATTACACGACTACATTCAAATTACTGGAAGGGGTGCAAACCACCCCCAATTATGCAGTTTTTCAAATTTTATGATTTATAAATTTTGAAAAATACCAGCATAATTTTTGCTGTCCACCCCCCAATTACCAGCATGATCTACGATTTACGAGCTTTCCAACGGTTCTTACTGGACTACATCTCCATCAAATAATTTGTAGTTTATTCACATTTTATGGATCTACGTCACTTTCCAGCGGTATGTTACATAACCACATTCAAATTACTGGAAGGGGTGCAGAAATTTTATGATTTATAAATTTTGTTTAGACAAATTACCCTTATTCAAATATTTTTTTCAATGTTGAATTAACTCATCTTTAAATTCATTATAAATAATGTAGTTTTGCCAATAAGGATACTCAGTAAAATTAATCTTAACCTTTGCCAATAAATATAATTATTTTCATGATATAACTTCAAAAAAGCCTTCTTGACAGCATAAAAAATTGAAAGTTTATGCAACCACTGGTTCTATTGTTTGCACGTAATGTTGGTGTTTTCACTCTGTTATTATCTCGATTTTGATGAAAAACAAGTACGTTGAAATTCTCTCAATAAGTAGGTACGTATAGTTTTTACCCTCGAAAATTATAGAAATCTATACTTAACTGGATTTTAACAAAAAATAAGACATTGTAATTTCAAATACGAAATAGGAATAAGTTATTCACCTAGATGACTTTGTTTAATTGTACCTTAATGTTAATGAGCATAATTTATTCCCTTGCCCTCTCAGAACCAAACTCCTGTTTTATATTTCTTGTATAGCAGCCCATTTTCAACCATACTTAAATATGGAATTAATCTGCTTTCGTAATACATAAAAATCTACTTCGAGACTATATAGTTTTGAAGAACTAATAACTAAACACGTGGTCTATAAAGATTAATTCATAATACAATTATTTATCCAAATAATGACTAACAACAGTAGCCGTTTTTAAACATACTTACGTAAATAATTACACCTTACACCATTTCCAAGCTTATATCCGCATAAGAATATTTACATATATACAATTTCATATACTTAGGAATAAGGAATTACCTGTGAATTTACCTTACTACAATTCAATTTTAAATATTCAAACTGATAACGCCATTTCAAAGAGATTAATGGAGATTCATTGAACGACAGTTTCTATTTTTCAAAATTTATAAATCATAAAATTTGGAAAAACTGCATAATTGGGGGGTGGTTTGCACCCCTTCCAGTAATTTGAATTTTGTCTTGTAATGTACCGTTAGAAAGCTCGTAAATCGTAGATCATGCTGGTATTTTTCGAAATTTATAAATCATAAATTTTGAAAAAAACTGCATAATTGGGAGGTGGTTTGCACCCCTTTCAGTAATTTGAATGTAGTCGTGTAATATACCGTTGGAAAGCTCGTAAATCGTAGATCATGCTGGTATTTGTTAAAATTTATAAATCATAAAATTTGAATAAACTGCATAATTGGGGGTGGTTTGTACCCTTCCAGTAATTTGAATGTGGTCGTGTAATTTACCGTTGGAAAGCTCGTAAATCGTAGATCTTGCTGGTATTTTTCAAAATTTATAAATCATAAAATTTGAAAAAAACTGCATAATTGGGGGGTGGTTTGCTCCCCTTCCAGTAATTTGAATGTTGTCGTGTAATATACCGTTGGAAAGCTCGTAAATCGTAGATCATGCTGGTATTTTTCAAAATTTATTAATCACAAAATTCTAAAAAAACTGCATATTTGGGGGGTTGTTTTCACCCCTTGAACATTTTTATATGTTTATGTGCATTACACCAGGAAAGAGCTCGTAAATCGTAGATAATTTTAATAGATTTTAAAATTAAAATTAAAATTCAATATTTTTTTGGGGGTGGTTTTTGCCCCTTAGACAAATTTAGGGTTTGACGTTCAATACGTCAATTAAAAGCTCGTAAATAGCTCCTAATTTGAGACGCTTCACAATTTTTTTTGTTTGTTTTTCTGAGATGGCGGTGCTAACTTTACGTAAAGTTTTTTGCACTTTTTCCATAGTAAATATTGAGCTCAAAAATCAGTTTAGGTAAAAATCAAGAGCTCCTAAATAGTCGCAATTCCCACTTTCTGTATTTTTAAGAAAATCTACTTCTCCATCAAATAATTTTGATATTTATGGAGTCACCAGTCAGCTTACTATATAACTTGACATGGGAAAAGTTTATGCAACATTGTTTGACGTTTTGGTGTTTACATTATTTATCTCGATTTTTGGAAAACCGTATAGTTTTCTCGTTATAGAAAAACTTAACTATTAAGTTGGTAGAATAAATTCAGACTTTGTTAATGTTAATGAGCATAATTTATTCCCTATAATCGCACATTTTTAACCATACTTAAATATGCTATTCTCGAGACAAAGAGCAAGCAAATTTATGCATCAAAGAAGTGTACTAAGGTAAAGAATTATGGAGTTGATGCTGGCAATGATTATTAAAAAAGTTATTGACTTGACAAAAATTAGAGACCTGTTACCATGTTTACTATGGGAACACAGCTTTTTAATGCATCAAAGAAGTGTACTAAGGTAAAAATTATGGAGTTGCTGTGATCCAGAATTCAGAAAATACATCTGAATGTTTAAAACAAATTACTTAAAATTTCAGCGACGGCAAACATTTATATCATTATAGGCATATTCCGAATTTTTGTATAATAAATCAACAAGGTTAGGCATTGTTTTTGAAAAGTCAGTAGAAGCTGCCTCATTGTGTTTTCTGGAAGACTCAGACGTTTCTAATGCAGTGCATTTGTAACAAAATTTTTATATTATATTTATTGACTTGTTTTTATAATGAATGATTACTGGGTAAAAAAAGTTAACTTGTACTATTATTAGGGTTCCGTATATACAATATACGGATACTCTTATAATATCACTCCGGATTTCTCCCTCTTTCACAACACAACCATTTTCTCCTAAACTACTGGACGGAAAAGGTTGAAATTTGGTATCAGTGTGTAGTTTGGTAAATGAAGATATTTTGATTTTAGGGGTACTTCTGGGGGAAAATCTATAAAAAATCGACCATTCCCCCGCCCCTTATCACCGAAATTATTAGAAGGAAAATTTTGAAAAAAAATAGAGATATAAGGCCTCACCTGAATAAGGAAAAATAAGGAGAAACCTCTACTATTAATTTTGGAGAATTTTGGGGCAAAAATTACAGAATTAAATAGAAAATAAAATTAAAATTGTTACCATCGCATCATGTAATGTATCAAAAGAAAGGGCTCATTATGGCAAAAACAAATATATATTTTTCTCAATTTTTTTAAATACATTATTTAAAAGATATTAACAAAAATATAAAAAATCACCCATTCCCCTTCCCCTTTATCTTCGAAACTATAAGATGTTTTACTTTGAAAAAAATTAGGCATATGGTAACTGAACTGAACTGTATTGGAAAAACCCTAATATTAACTTAAGGAGGCAAATTACAGCATTAACATACAGCATTACATTAAAATTATTCCTAACGCGTAATGTAATATATCAAATCACAGGGCACATTATGAGGAAAACAAATATATTTTTTTCACTTTTTAAAATGAATATTTTATAAAATGTTAACAAAAATATAAATAAAAATTACCCTTTCCCCCCTTTATTCCCCAAACTATAAGACCTCAAAAATTTTGTTTACAGTAAAATTACAAAGAAATCCCTAATATTAATTTAGGGGGCCAAATTATAAAATTAAACAGAAAATAAAAAATATTTTTAACGCATCATGCAATACATCAAATGAAAAGGGCTCATTATGAGGAATGCAAATATATATTTTTCATATTTTTAATATTAATTGTTTACAACAAAACTATATAAAAAATTCATTTCCCTCTTTATTTCCAAAACCATACTACCCAAAATTTTGAAAATAATTAGGGGTGCTGGACTCACTTGAAATTTATAAGAAAAATTAGTAGGGAACCCCAATATTAATTTTGGAGGCAAATTATAGAATTAAATGGAAATAAAAATTAAAGGGATCATGTTATATATCAAATAAAAGGCTCATTATGTGAATTACAAATATATCATATTTTTAAATCATTTGTTTAAAAAATATTAATAAAAATATTAAACATTAATAAAATAAATAAAAATATTAAATATATTTTATTTGTTTTTTTAAATAATTTGTTTAAAAGATGTAATAATTATTTAAAACTTGACCTATTTTCCCCTTTATCTTCTAGTCTACAGAGCTTAAAATTCAGACAGTAGAATACAAAAGGCTTTCCTCAATGTTTATTAGTAAAATAAAACTCTAATGAGTCTAATGTTAATTTTGGGGTCCAAATTAGAAAATTAAATACATATTTTGATATAAATTCCGAATCATGTAGCAGATAAAATAAAAAGTCTATGTGTGGAAAATAAAAGTTTAAATTTTTTACAAAGTTAAAACTCTGCCTTTAAAAGATGTTAGGGTAAATATAAGACAATGCACTCATTCCCTGCTTGTCTGAAACTGGACTATTAGAATCTTGAAGGTGGTCCGAAATCCTTAGTATGCGAGTCCAACTTGCACTTGACTAAATTATTTTTTTGGAATATATTGCTTGAAGTAGATATTAGTATTATTTTTATGAATAGTAATATGTTCAAAAAGTATTTACATATAAAAAAATGTTTTATGCAATTAAGAAATAAGTGTGGTAGGTACAATTTATTTTTAATTGTGAAACGTCTCCAAATGGTGTCTCAGAATATTTTCGAAAGTAAAAACGGAGGTACATCAACTTTTTGTTTAAATCTACTGTGGAGCACAGTGAACTGAAACAAAACAATTACATACAATATTGCATGAAGTTTTTTTTTTGGTAAATAATAACGGTTTTATGGAAATAATACCACACCTGGGAATGCTGGCATGGTGTATATTAAAAAAAAATTCTAGCTTCGTTGTCATTGGCATTAAACTCTCAATAAAATATAAATTTGAAATTGAAATCTAGATTTATGTCCGAAGTTACTTTGAATTTTAAGAATTTACTAGCTACAAACCTATTCTGAACATAATGGATCATTTGCAAACCGCTTCACAATAATCGTTTCAGAATTAATTTGGGGAAAAATATTTCAGACAAATAGTTTAGGATTTATGCCTGGTTATCCGATGCTGACCTTGGATCCTTTTTTAAAGGCAAATCCTAATTTTTATCACTGATTTGGAAAAGTTGGAGAAGTTTACATCTGAACACGCCCTTGACTATGTTGGAGGTCTATTCAAGGTCAAAAGCAGTTTTGAATTTGAAAGAAATTATGACGTTCACTTTGTAATGTCAAAAACGCCGGTTAATGCCTACGATGTAATGGCTAACCTACCACCTTATTACAGCCCACGTGGTAAACGTTGACACACGAGGGTGCACGGCAGCTTCAGTGGAGACGGGAGTGGGTTAACAAACAAGGGCCAAGCCAACTGTAAGTTAACTTTCCAATATGTATAAAGATGTTCTAGGCGCCAGGTAGATTCTCTGCCTCTTTACCCCAGCTAACCGCCTAAGATAACCTACCAATCCTCCGCGGCTACAATAAATCTATAGATAAGGGCTCCATGGCCAATAAAACCTCAGTATATTGTCAGTTACGTCACCACAAACCCACTTCAATAAAACTCTTCATAAAACACTAAATAATTTAATGACCGCCTAAGATAACCTACCAATCCTCCGCGGCTACAAGAAATCTATAGATAAGGGCTCCATGGCTAATAAAACCTCAGGATATTGTCAGTTACGTTACAATAAACCTACTTCAATAAAACTCTTCATAAAACAGTAAATAATTTAATGAACTTTTAAATTATTTCAATACAATCCTGCAAAAATATGAAATACAAGTCGCCTTGTAGCCAACTTTATGTACCTACATACACATATCTATAGTTCAACCAAGAATCAACATTACATACCTGATACACTAAGTTCAAATTATTACCAAAATCAACAAATGTAATAATCAATTAATGACAAATGAACCCAGATAAAATAAACAGATGTTATCAAAAGCATTAATCAAAATCTTCAAATGTTGTTGTGATCCGTAAACATGCACAATATATCTAAAATCTAACTGTAAATAATTCAAAATTATATCAAATTCAATAACTGTATTATTATTCTGGAATCTGGAGCCAAAAACATTCAGTTACTGACAAAACTGTTTAATTATATTTAAACTTCAAGAAAAATTAATAATGATTTCATAAATCTAGAAACAAATATCTTTAAAACATCCAAAATAATTCAATTAACAAGTCGACGTTTCGAGCTCTCACGACGCTTTCACAAAATCCCAAATATTATCAATATCTAATAAAACAGTAATCTTGAAATGATATTCAAAATTTAACACTATAGGAAATGCATAAAAATCAAATCTATATAAGCAAATTAACAGTCAAAAGATTGACTAAATAATCAGGTTCTTTATTAAATTTAATAAGTTCAAAATGTTATTCAGATAAATCAATTCTCAATGTGAAAAGTAAATTATGAGCAAAACAAATACACTGAAACAAATTACAAAGGTACCTTGTTCAAATGCGATGACACAACACTCAGCTGTCCTCTGTAGAATCGAAGCAAACATACGCCATCGTTGCTATACGGCCACCAACGAAGATTTCCTGTACCCAATAAACCAAAATGGAACTCGATTACAAGACTTGCCAAAACTTCGGCAAACTAAGTGAAGTTGATAGCCCCCTACACTGAAGAAACAAGGTCTTGAATGGGCTAAAGTTCTTACGTACGATGTTCAGATGGTGGTTGACCAGTTAGTCGTCCAGGAAGGCCAACGAGAGTACATACAAATATTCAGCAATCAAATCCCCACAAACGAGAACGTGTTTCCACTAATTTCGAAAAATATCACCAAACTGCAAATCAATTAAATGTTGCTGAAACCGGTGATCATCGAGAGAATCAGTGATGAACTTGTCTTAAATCCTCACATGAGTATGGTTTCTGTTAAAATCCAAAAATATCACAAATCCAATAACGGAACCAACGATAAAAGTGTATCCAACTAAATCCCAATCAATGGATGGCACAAAATTGCCAGTATATATTCACATAAAACTTGTAGACATCTATCACCACATTTCACCATCATAACCTCTCTTCCCAGGTGCTACACAAATGCAACCTTTCACGAGGACGGTCGACGGCCAACTCCCCTTCCGACAACTGACATCTCAAAAATCCTACCGACCTGTCCAAATCTACTAACATCGTCTTAAATTCCCTACAATTCCCTACATACAACGCTTTTCTTCTACGACATTCCACAACATCTATGCTCGAAATGTCCTCTGCTCGACTCTACTTTTCTACCTCTTCTTACCATAAATGTCTTTAACCTGTCTAGAACGTGTGATTCCACCCTTAGCAAATCGTCTCGAACGTCAAGAAAATCTAACCAACAATCATAACCTAGAATAATTCAACATCAAAACAAATCAATACCAAATACAAAGCGAGAATATTTCCAATACGAAAAATCCAATAAGCCTATCGCAATAACAAAAATGCTAGAGAATAATAAAACAAGGTACATGTTTACATTTGAAGATAATTTTATCCTATCCGTTGGTGTTAATATTAGAAGTCAATACTCGTGTTTTAGTTACAAGAAAACAGTTATTGTAGATATTTAGGCTATTTAAAATACGTTTTGCATAAATCAAACCTCAGATATTTTTTCGTTTACTTGTTCTTTGACGGGTTTATGGAATATACTGCTAGTTATACTCTGCGGCAAAAATGTAATGTTACAGGTTATCGAACGCTAACGGAATGGACGAATAAAAGTAACATTTTTGCCGGTCCTAAACGCGTTTTTTTATACTGAGTAACTACGGCAAAAATATAACGTAACAACTTTGATTTTGACCATGGATAGACATAATTGTCAAATTATAAATCCCTATCCTCATAGCGGATTTAATATTAAAAACAAATTTCTGGTCAGGATACGATCTTGGCAGTGAGCTTAATCTTGAGCATAACCTTGAACGTGAGCTTCAAGTCCATACCAACCACAAATTCTTCGGGTTCAGCGACCCCAAAAACCCATGAAATCGTGGTATACGGCGGTTTGATCAGCGACCCAACGGTGTCAAACTGACTTAAGATTCAAATTTCTGTAACTCCAAAACATAAAAGTAGTAGCATGGTTAAGTTTTTCCGACTTTCATTTTTTGGTGGGGTTATGGTAATCAACATGTTCCATGGTTTATAGTCATGGTCAGCGTATATTCGCACGAAAATTTTTCGTTCATATAGAATACGCCAGGAGAATTTTTTACAGTTGAAAACTGCTTTAGACCTTGATTAAGTATATAGTACATATAATTGAATTCAATATTTTATCGCGGAATGAATTTCGACATCTAGGAGTTTAAGGGAAAAAACCTCATAGAGACTCCTAGGAATCACAGCAAAACAACCTTACACACAGTACTACTACCGTTTTGGAGTTTCTTTGAGGTAGTTTTCCCTGAAATTCCTAAATGTCTAAATTAATTTCGGGATATTATATTAAATTAATTACCTACCTATCCCGAATATTTCTGAATTGGATGTCAAGCAACTATCTGTACAAAAACGTGTTTCGAAACCTGAAACCTATTACAAGTTTGATAATTAAGAAATTAAGGATTTTTAGTTTGCAAGGCACCGACTTCAAAAATATACTAGAAAGATAGGAAACTAATTGCTAAAGGTATAATCAGCAGCTATTAATGTTTAGATTTATTACTTTGTGTATAGTAATTACAATTAAAATCAAAACTTCGCAACCTATTCAGTTTAAAAATCTTCTTTTGATTTTTTTTAAAGAACGTACTTTGCTTGTCATTTAAGTTACATAATCGAGACATAATACCTAAGATCATAGTTTTAATTATCATTCAGGTCCATTCTCTAACATTTTTCCTTACGGTAACTAAATTTCCCCAAGAAGTTATCTGATATATGGGAGAAAAGGAATTGGATCACATTATAATTCAATTCATGTAATTCCGACTCAAAGAAGAAACTTTCAGTTATCTATACTTTTTTCCTATAAATTGATCGCTTCCAGTTTGGAGTTCATAGTTCGATGGAAGTGCGGGGTGTGAAAATGGTCGGGGCCTGGCCAATTCAGGAAGTCGGTATAACATAAGAAACGGCGAAAGAAATTTATCAATCGAGCTTCTTTGTCCGTATAAAGTTTCAAAGCACCTTGAGAAAGTTTCCGATTACAGGTGTCAAAATATCATAATATTAATAGACTGATTGAATCAACTTAAAAAGATGACGGAAGAAAATGTGCTATAAATGAACCTAAAAGTGTCGTTTTATTTTAAATATTGATAGATAATTTGTAAGAATAAATGCGTATGCACTTATTTGTAATAACACCATAATACTTGAAAAAGTTCTATATTTCCAAACATTTCGGGGTTTAGGGTATGGGGGGTTGAGGACACCATCTGTGCAAGAAAAAGTGTTCACAAAAGGCTTTCAATTTGGGGCGCCACTGGGACCAGTTTTCTAAGAACAAACCTAGTTGATGTTAGAGGTTAATGAATTGACGTAAAAAAGAAACAAACTTATAATTAATTCTAATAATATCACTTGTAGAAATAACACAAAAATTTTACCATTGTGCTATTTTTGCCACTGACAACGGGGTATGACCTAAACCCCGAAATGTATAGAAATATACAGCTTTTTCAAGTATTATGGTGTTATTCCCAATAAGTGTAAAAACAACGCGCATTACGTAAAGATCTCACAACTATCTATCATGAAACAACTGTTTTATGTACCTTTTAATATACGATACACAAAATGTTTCATTTAACAGAAGTGATTCCCGTCAAATATGAATAAAAAAAATAAAGTAAATACTTCATTGAAAATAAATAAATCTCTAGCCTTTTGAGGCATTATAGATTTTTGAATTCAGGTCGATTTATCGTTATAGGCGACACGTGTCATTTAAAGTGAATTTTCAAAAAAATATTTTTCTCTTCAAAAATATGATTGCGAATCAAATAGCGATATCTAAAAGTTTCTGGAAAATGACCAAAATTAGATATCAAACTATATGTAACTCTATTATCCTTTGATTTCTAAATTAGAATTCACACAATATAAATCAGTTATAATTTCTAATTTTAACAGCGTCTTTCAAACCAATTAAGCTATTGACCTTTCAATATCCTAAAGATTTTAAAGCGCAAGACAATATTACGTTTCTAGGCCAAAGGCGATTAAAGTACACAAACATTTTTCGAGATTTCACTCGTCTATCTAGCAATGATATATCGTCGTCTTGCATTCAAAAGGCTGTAAAGGTTCGAAAGGCTACTAGAGTAATTGATTTGGAAGATTCAGTTAACCTTGGAATTTATATTGTATGAATTCTACCGTAGAAATCACAGAGCAATAGCGGTTTATCTAGCATGACTCCTGTTTTGGGAGCCCTAATAACTCGTTTGTTAAGACTTTTACATGTTACTAACTTTTCGAGCATTTTCAATCCATTGAACGCAAGACAATATATTGTTTCTAGCCGAGAACCTTCATCAGTTGCGCTCCCCTCAACTGATTGAATTCTCGAATAAGTATTTATGTATGTAGTACATATAACTGAATGTAATATTTTATCGCGAAAATTTAATATTTTCTCCTGAAACTTCTGGATGTCGAAACTCATTTCGCGATAAAATACTTTTAGATGTGTTCACTGGATACTAAAAAGTAAATAATAAATAAAGTAAATTTAGAGAAATTTAAAACTTAAAAAATTAAACTTAGTCGGTGAAGACAGTTGTATTTGTAAAAGTTATTGTTTTAAGGTTCTGCCACGTGACCTTTTAACTGTCTACAAATAAATTTGTTTGTATTTATTCGAAAAACAAAAACTTCAGAAAACTGTCAAGAACAACTTGCCCCTTCACGTGAAAATACTAGTAAATCTACTACAGTAATCTAGATTGTGGTAGCAGTAGAAACACACACATCTGCGTTGCCTCACAAGTTTCTAAAATTTGAAATGTCTGGGTCAGGTTACTAAAATCTTCTCTAATGTGAACCAAATGTTCTAAAATTCGTCTCTGAACTGAAAGAGAATCTCAAATTGCAACCATCAATTAAGAACTAAAACATCAAGGTTAATAATCAAGGACAACTTGGTGGGTAAACTGTCAGTGGGTAACATATTCTTCCATCATTATGAGTAAAGTACAGAACACCAAAAAGTAAAAGCATACACAGAACGCAAATGGTTAAGAAAGAGGATAGCGGGCGAGGTCTGCCTTCGAGTGACTGGCTGAATACACAGATCAAACACAAGAATACGTAATCTGATTGAAATATTAGAATGTCCAGTTGTGTGACGTGACACTCAATGCTAGCAATGAAACAGCTTGATCTTGATCACCATTATGAAATTTAGAAGTTCTCTGGAGTTGGAGTGCAACTATTTGGGAATCGCTGTCGGGTGAATTTAGAGATTAGTCATGGCCAACTGATTGGAACATATTTCTCACGAATTGTGGTTTAAAGATGGATTGTGCGATCTGTGAGTTTACTATTTTGCACAAAAACAGATTTCAGATACTAATTGTATACTATTACCCGTGCCCTCTCCCCTGATATTTTAATATTTTGTATGTTTTCTGCTCTATATGTAGGATTTTGAATTTATCTGAAACACTTCGGTGTCGAAAAGGGGAAATAAGTAGTAATAAAAAATACTAATTATATGAAAAAAAAATACAAAAAAATCCATTTTGCGCGTTGCACCCCTCTTTGAAAAAACAAATCCAGTAAGCGTCTATGAATTCACCTGAAATAAATTATTTCTTATTATACATGTAATCGTCCCGATTTACCTTCTTTACTATTTAAGAAGTCTAAAATATTTTTTTGCAATTTTGTATGCAATATGAATTGTTATTAATTTACATTTAGAATCAGGAAACCAATGTTTTTCTTTTACAAACAAAGCGTGTTTATCGTTCTAGAAATATTAACGGTCAACAAAATATATGATATTAGTTATGTTTTAATTTGTTAACATTTTTTATGTATTGAATATATGTTATACAAAATAAATAATTAATATATTTATTTTATATACACAAACCTTCCCTTAAGTATATACATTACCCCGGTGAAAAATTATAATCGAATACGTGGTTTTTAAGAAACTCATTTTTTAATTCGAATATGTACATATATATATATATATATATATATATATATATATATAATACGATAAATATAAAGAAATTAATAGGGAAATTTGAAGCGACTACTTATTACGTTTTCTCTTTTATAGCATTAACAATTTTTCTAAAAGTGTATTATATAAGTAATGAATTAACAATTAATACAAATTGTTACGAGAGATTTTATAATATTGAAAGCTTGCCATTGTTCTACAATTATGTGAAAATCAATCGGCTAGTATGGCCGTAGAGAATTTGAGGATAAAGGGCTCTAAGTAATGGTATTGAACTGTTCCATCAATAAATAGCTTGTGTTATTCTTGTAAAGTGGTTTTCTTGTGATAAGTAAAGGATTTAGGAAAATGTTCTGATGGAGTTTAAATACGAAATCAATAATAGCTTTTACAAACTTTCATGTGGCTTTAGATTGTATACACAACAAACAAAATTGCATTTCTTCCGTATAGAGTAATATTCTCTTGAGTGAACATAAAAGTGGTAATTTTCCAACATTTCCGGCACAAGCTAATCCGAAGATATATAGAGCAAGTTCAATAGGGTTTCTTTAAGGTCCGTATGTTCTCGGATTACCAATGTATTTTGAATACATCATTAGAGTTTTAAATACACCCTATAAAAATAACATGTCATTGATATATCTTTATGGATTTTAGAAAATAACTAAAACACTTGAGAAAATGTCAGTATACTTCAAAAATATTAATCAAAGGTGTATGTCAGACCCCATTATTAGTAGTACTTATAGGAAAATGTAAATTTAAGTTTGAATTGTTTGTCAATTTTATAAAACAGATTCTGCCAATTTTTAAGATTACGTATATACAATATACAGAAATCCTTATACAATCATTACTGATTTCTATGTGTTTCACACACAGCAACTTTCTCCGAAAATACTGGACGCAAAAGGTTGAAATCGGATCAGGAGTACATATCGTAAATGAAGAAATTTACAAAAATTGATTACAATTCACCCCTCTTATATCCGAAAGTATTGATAATATGTGGCCTAACTTAAAATTTGCGAGAAAGGTAAAACACAAATTCTAACATTAATTTATAAACTAAATGGAAAATAAAACTTCTTTTTAAGTTCACCCGTAAGGTAATGTATAAAATGAAAGAATCGTCATAAAAATACAAATATACGTTATATTTTTTAAATCATTAGTTTAATACTATATTATTTAAAATTATCATCATATTTCCCTTTATATTCCAAACTACTGAGCTTAAAATTCAGAAAAAAGATTATATAGGGTTTAACTGAATATTAGTAAAATAAAGGGAAAATCCAAATATTAATTTAAAAAAATGTAAGAAAATCTACTTCTTCCTTGGTTGATTGAAACTGGAATATTAGGAAAATATATAATTTGATTTATCTGCATTGTATCAAATCTTAAAAGTGGTACGAAACCCTTGTATATTGCTATATAGTCCGTGGGTTCAATTTTAAAATTATAAAACTAATATTCACTTTCACTTTTCTAGAACTTTATTTACATCAAATTAACAGAACAGCCGATTCACAATAACATTACGAATACGCTAGTCGTCGCGGTATATCTCACTGCTGCGAGGATGGGTCCTCCTTTTAAAATCAGCGTCGAATTATCTATTATAATCCAGTGTCAATTTTACAGTTGTCGGGTTATGATCGAGATAAGTTTTTCTCCCGTCCGAACCTTCTAGCTTTTTTACATCCCAGCGATAGTTGGCGTACTGAAATGAAACAGGGTCGGCTTTGGTAAATTTCGTAACACTATATAGGATAGCAGGAAAAAAAGATTATATAAGTAGTAACGATAAATTTAACCTGGAAGAACGTGATTTTATGTACCTAATTTTGTGTTCATTTATTCGTTCTACCAGAGATCTAGAGCTTTCTCTAATATAAAATGTACTACCTTCCCAAAGAATTTTATTAATGGCATTATTGAGATTTGAGATGTCTCTTTGATTTTGTTTTTGTTATATTTGATTTTAGTGTATTTATTTGAAGGTAGTTTTTATCTTCACTATATAATCTACACTTTAAAATCTTACCCTGAATTGAGGGTTAAGAGAAACCGGCAAAAAAATAGCAATTAGCTGAACCCCTGGGTTTCGAAAAAATGGAAGATTGGAGATTTGGTTTTTATTTTTTTGTAACGTTATTTGATGAGGAAACGCAAAACCAAAAACACATTTTGATTGCTACTATTTTCAGCTATACTTGACCTTTTCCGATTACTATCATCAACTTTTTTTTTGTTCTTATGGGAGCCACGTTAGATTTTTCCACAGAAGAATAGTGCATTTCATTCTGATTTCATTGCTATACAACTTGTTTTAATTGAAATAAAAATAAATATCACGTTAGTTGACCACTGAAGAATTTTCTTTTATAATCATGACATTACTTAAACGTAATAGAAGTACCCACACGTAGTTTCAAACATAATGAGTTTCACAAATAAAAAAAACGAGATCCGTTAAGAGTTTATTACAAATTGACAGAAGCAGCACGAAAACAGTACAAATGTATTTGAGTTATATCCAGGAACGCAACAGCCGCTTAGAACATTATATAAAATTTATAACGCTTTTGGAAAACACAAGATAAAGTATGATAGCAGAATGGAAGAACATACCTACTACAAAAACTTATTAGCAGAAGTAAAACTAAATTTCAGGAATTTAAGACTTTTTAACACAGTTTCTATTTCAATAGTTCTTAAGTAAAGGCGAACTCAGATAAGTAGGGATGGATTTTTAAGAAAGTGCATTAAAATGTTACAAATACACATTTTTCATAAATTAAATCCGTATTCCTGATAAAAGAATGAAGATTTTTTGAAAATCATTATTTGGATTGACGAAAGTACTTTTTCAAACTGGAGCATCTTCAATAGAGATATTGAACATATTTGGTGTTAAAATAACCGTAGACTATTTAGGGAAATTAAGCCGCAAGTTTGTTTTGGTTTAAATATATGGGAATGATCAAATAGTCGGACCTAATTTTTTTCAAGGGCACTTTAAATGATGAAATATATCTTAACTTCTTCAAACCCAATTTGAATTATAATAGGGACTGGTTTTACCGTGACGGGGACTCTTCACATAATACTAAAAGCTGTTTGTGAGTATTTAGATAAAAAAATTCCACATAAGAAATTCGAGGCGGTAGGGTGGCCGGCAAGAAATCCCGACTTAACACTTCTGGGTTCTTTTTTGTGGGTCAAATAGAGGATATGAGGAACAGGACTATAAAATGATACAAGAACTTAAAGAAAACATTATTACACAATTCAGATCCACTCGAAGAGATATTAGGGCTGTCACCAATATAAATCGACGTGCTCGTTTATGTACTCACGTCAACTTGAGCACTTGCTATAACATTTTATAAACATATTTATTATATTATAAAATTGTTTTTAATGTTCGACCAAAATTTTAAATAATGCGTTGTCTTTCCGGATATAACTCAAAACACATTTGAGATGTTTCGTACTGTTTTTATCAAATTTGCAATAAACTCGTTAACATACCTGGTTTTTCTTCATTTGCGAAACTCATTGTATTTGAAAATATGTGTAGGTACTCTAATTTCGTTTGACCAGTACTTCGATAGAGTCAAGGCCCAAATAAAGCGAAATTTCTTTTTAATTAAATATTTGTCCTTTTAAAAAAGCAAAATATAACAAGTTGTATATCAATGAAATCAGCATGAAACGAACTATTTTTCTGTGGAAGAATGTTATGGGGCGTCCACAAAAAAAGTTAATGAAACTGCCCGAAGCATGTCTGATGGCAAATCTGAAAAGGTCATCATATAGATAAAAAAGGCAAAATGTGTTTTCGGTTTTGCGTTTCACCGTCAAATAGCGCTATAATTTTTTTTCAGATTTCTTGGGAAATATTCGGAAAATTCCAATTTTGAAATCAGCATTTCTTCAAGCACAATTTTACGCAATTTTGCCCCTATTCAAACTTCTTCGTATATCCTGTAGTTTTCGATTTCCCAATAGTGAAGGTCGAATTTGAATTACCTTTTACATTGTGGTTAACTTAAGGACTTAATTGTCAGTTGTCTATGCTTGATGCATTGATGCATTAAGAGTACTGATCTCTTTTATTCCCTTCTAATTTATATGATCTCGTAACTGAAGTATATAAGTATTCTTTGTCTTATTCCTTGGTCTGCCCGTTGGGATAATAGTATAACGGCAATTTGAGGTTAACCCTTGTTTAAAGCATTTGAGTCTTCTAAGGAAAAGTAGGTATTAAAGCTGTCCTATAAAGCTCCCAACACATAAAATTTATTTTACATAAACCTTCTTAATAATTGATTTTGAACACTTTTATTGATTTTATTTCTTTGGATTCTGACATTAGGTATCTTTTGCTTATAAATGTTTGTGTTAATTATGGTTTTATAAGTTAGATCTTGCAACAATGTTATTTTGTCAGAGTAATTCACTTGAGTACAACAACAGTGAAGTTTCACTTAGCTGCTAGTAAAACATGTATTTCAAGAATATATTTCTACATGGATAAATTATTTTCAGCTGGTTTTTAATTTCTGCTATTTTCCTCATATGATAGTTATAATGCTATCTCAGAACTAAATATTAGAAGTATACTGTATTTGTACATGAGAGGGAGCAATAACTTGACTGAGTGGTTTTGCTACAACTCTGGGAGAAGTTTTTTACTACTGTTTTGAGAGGATTCTAGATATATAAGATCAAATAAGACGACATAATCATTAAAATAGGACGAGTTTAAAAGCAGAAATAAGACCACTAAACATAAATATCTTCTGTTGTGTTTGGTGAGGCACGGTATTAAAGAATATCTCTGAGAGGCTTCCGTTTTTATGATTATGCACTGCTGGGCCAGGTTCCGGATGAGAAATGCATCTTAATTTCTGAAATTCCCGACGTTTCGGCTCCTGCATTGGAGCCATTATCAAGAGACAAGAGAAAAAAAATAGAAATGAAATATGATCTAGTTCAAACCAGGTCTACAATCTGACTACTCCCCAAATACTAATAATAAAAGAGATACAGTCTAGTTCTAAACCTGCCTCTCCCCAGTTCTCACTGAAATACTATTAAATGAGTTCTAGATCTAATTCTAACTCGGAGTCTGAATCTGCCTACTACCCAGCTCTCACTGAATAACTGACCTAAGTGTAAATCCGAGCTACCTTTAGTTATAGTTGTCGCTCCTTTGAGGGAGGATGTCACGTGATGATCAGGTGTTAATTTCATTCTAGTTCTCAACGATGAAAGATAAGTCAAATTGAGTACGGCATGAGAAAAGTCCAAACCTCCTTATGCATACATTTATAAACGATTAGCATAAGGCGTCAATCTTCATGGGCTGCTATTTTAGGATGAAATCCAGTACTCGAGTTCGGCCTTTCTAGAAATGCCCAACAACAACGCAACACGGTATTGAGACTCACATTCATTCTCATATTAATTTCCCTAAATGACGAACTGGCTTCTCTCAAACTCACTATTTGCGCGCTATCAAACACGTTTAGTTGATGGAAATTTGCGTTCTTCTTGTTCCAGGCATAATAAACAGATGAATAAATAACTTATTTCTGCGAGAATCGAATGAACAACTGAAGCCAAAAAAGCTCTTCTCATAGTGTGTTTTAAATGAAACCGCTATAATACAAAATACCAATCTACCAATAAGACTAATCGTTTTTGTCATTAATTCAAAATATTTTAATACCTTTAATTTATAGTACCAAACAATGAATCCTTCTCAAAATTAATTATCTGTAACAATAAGAGCTGTATTCATAGAGTGAACGATGGAAGCGAAAGCTTCTTACACAATATACTTCCAGTCTCTCGTTATCTCCATTGTCTCTGTGTCTCTTCCTTTGTGTCATTCTTAGAAATAGATATAAATTACAGAAAAATTAAAATAGTTGTCAAATGTTGTTATGACTTAAGTATTAATCTTAATGGTAATTTAGTTCCTAATTTAAATACAACTGCAACATATGACGTGTAAGTTAATTCAAACCTACTTCACCTATTTAATATGTTGGCAATTAACGAGGTTACATTAATTACAACAAATTAAATTATACAATTATTTAAGTACGTACATATTTTTCAAATATTAGCAACTTCAGACTATTCTTCAAAATTGCTGCTATAATATAGTTTAATCTATTACATATTAAAACAAGTATCTGGTTTAGAACAAACTTGAATAACGAAAAGTAACTGGGCGACCAAGCATCGTTATGAAATTCCAAATTTCACCAAGTTAGCTACATGTAAATATATATATTTCCTGAGTAAATTATTAAAAACCCCTCTCATTTATCTACAGAAAATTTAATTTATGTGAAAAATGTATTACAATTATAGTAATAAGTATGTAATTTCACAAGGTACTAAAACAGGAAATCATATTTAATAAATCTGGCACACAAACAGACTCAAACCTGCAAAGAAACTAACTTTTTGTTTAGTTTCACAATCAATGCAAGATTTGACAATACCTAATACCACAAACGAGAATTTTTTGTTTGTACTCTTAACTTAGAGATTAGGTTTACGTCTGGAGGTATCCTGCAATGTACAACAAGCTATTTCACTCGATTGGGAACTGCTTCCACCATCCAAGTGAAATGGAATGATATTCTTTTTATAATTTTGTCATGAGATTTATGCATTGCAAGTTACCTCCAGAAATATATGATCTTATGCCGGAGCCACACGGTCAACACCATAGATAAGAGATTTATATATGTATAGTCAACACTTCGGCAACTCCATAGTTGCGCCACTGTGTCCGTAAACAGGCGCTACGCGGGGTCAACGCTTGGGCAACACTCCACAAATGTTTCAAAACCGAAAAATGGAAAATCTTGCTTTCCTTTACATTGTACAACAATAGATTTTTAAGTTATTCTGCGACCAGTGAAGAAGTATCTCCCGTTCAAGGGAAAACAATTTGGTGGATCATCAAAAAAAAAGGAAAGGGAAACTAAAAACGTAAATTTGGATACACAAATTACACCCGTCACGCGAGAGTGTTAGAACATATCACACTCTTTGTAACGACCTTCGAACCAGTACAATTATTTTCGGATGTCTGTCAAAACATTTGAAGAATCCAATGCTTGGACACAAAATGCATGTCACACGGAGATTTTCATATAAATTTCAAACACTTCCTTAATCGCTTATGCCTCTGAGAGTATTAAAACATATACATTAGAGATAAGTAAAATTGTTAAAAATTCTAAAGTGGACCCTGGGAAATGCCTGGGACCTCTTGCGAAAAATATACAGCGACGTATTTCTCACTTTTGCCATGTTCATAAAAGAGTAGGGAAATATCCATTTTATCACAATTTATTAGGTGTAAGGGATGCTAATGAGACAATTAGAAAAAAATACCAATGTGTTTTACATTTTCACGTCGTGTTTTCAATCCTCAGATCCCTTGCAAAACTCCTTCATTTCAGTAAATGACCTGTTGACGAACTCTGTGAGTACTGTGAGTAGTCGGTGAACGTGTGTGGCCCCAACCACTAGTTTCCCTATTTCGACTGTTGCCGAGAGTGGCGCAACAATGGTCGGTAGTTGCCTCCCCTAGTGTTGATAGGAGTTGCCGAGAGTGGATAGACTGTGTCTCTCTCCCCGTGTGGCCTCCACTTCTTTCGATAGATTTTTTTTCATATGTTGCACCTAATGTCGTTGGCATTGACCGTTTGGCCTCGGCCTTAGGCTCTTAATTAGACATTTGTAGTATATGATCTAAGGTGCGTTATTAATGTGCATTGCAGGCTACCTCCTGATGTATACGCTGTAAAGATATCAAGGAATTTAAAATTAGAGTATTTAAATTTGTGAACATGTCTAGAACCTTAGTCATAACATACAATTTCAAAATTCAAACATATTAAAAGGAAGAAGAACACAACACAAAACGAAAGCTGAAAGAGTCTGTTTTAATTTTATTAATTGAAAGCGATTGTATAGCTACCAATAGCCATAAAACGTTTCCTAGGTTTCCCTTTTGACTTTAATGAGACCTCTGGAACATCCGAATTTATTTTCTCATTATGGCGAATGTATGATCTTATAAGAAAGTCGTACCTAGGAACGCCACATGGAATTCTAAAGATAACTCTTTTAAATTCTTCCAATTTGAAAGAAGCTTTGTTATTTTACATGATCTTTAGAATTTTTACCGCTACCCTGTATATATCAAATTTGCAATAAATTCCCTTAGTTACATCAATAAAAACTAGAGATGCCACAATTATCGTTCAGAAAAAAGAGTATTTATTCTGAACTCAAATATCATTTAGAAGTGTAAAGGCAATATGTTTATATTTTTCTTGGTTTTCTGACTTCTGACGTACGTCACGTCTCTAATTTAATATAATTTTGTGCTGGTATTCTATATTAATTGGATGTTACATTTGCTTTTTTATTGATTTTCTCTAAACGAAGAGACTCTTAATATATAACCGGGTTCCTGTTTCTTACACAGAAAACTAAATTGTATAGGTATTTGAAGGTCTTTTGCTTCAAAAACCATCTAACTGAAACAATAATTTCCTAAGCCCTTGATGATTACAATTATTATTGGAAATGCCATCCTGTCCTCGAGAGAGACGGCGATGGTATTTATAGGCCGACGTACAGCGGTAGTGGTCGTAGAGAGCGAAGTAGTAATTCAGCTGATATTCTATTGACCTAAAATATTGAGGTCTCTATAGTCTAAGAAAAGTAGTTAGTTTAAATTAGCGAATTTGTGAGAAAAATAAATGCGATTTACTTATGATGTAAATAAATTGATTCAACCCACGGAGTTTTCTGCAATATTTTGAAATAACCTAATTATTACAAAGTGTTCTGATTTCTGTAAGACTTAATATATGTAACTGTGTAATACTACTATAAACTCAAATTCTAATGTACTGCACATCAAACGTTACAACATGTTTTTGTGTTTCACGAAACCCATCAGCATATTTTTATGTGTAACTTGTGCCTTCGCACATAGTATTCTTCACTTACTTAAAGTGATCTTAAATTTTGTCTATTGAATTGCTTCTAAACCTGGTCTTAAAATTCGTTTAACAGTTTGTGTACAAGGCGACTTTACTAGGTATGAGGAAGTATAATATAAAAAAAGAAATTTTACAAATAAATACTTATATTTAACATCAACTTCTTCGAGTTTGATCTGGTATTAATAAAACATATTTTTAATTCTTGGCCAAAAATCAACAAAAAGACGAATTATGTACATAAAATGTGTAAAAAATAATGCTTGTGATAATTAAATTATTGCGTACACCTAGAAATTGATAGGTTTTCCGAAATATGCGGCCAGATTTGCTTCTCTCAAAGCCTCTGCACACGTGGGATGAGCGTGGCACACCCTTGCGACATCTTCCGCCGAAGCACCGTACTCTTGTGCCAGAACAGCTTCGTTGATCAATTCTCCAGCAGAAGGACCGATGATATGAGTACCAAGAATTCTATCTGTCGCCTTGTCGGAAAGAACTTTCACAAAACCGTCTGTGTCGTTGTTCGTTTTCGCTCTAGAGTTAGCCATAAATGGGAATTTGCCTACTTTGTAATCAATTCCTTCGCCTTTCAGATCTTCTTCGGATTTGCCTACCCAACCAACTTCGGGATGTGTGTAAATTACTGACGGAACGCAGTTGTAATCGATGTGAACTGGTCCACCCAAAATTCCTTCTACACAAATAATGCCTGAAAATTACAACGATTTAAATCAATTGTTATATATTTCTTATAAAATATCAGAAACTTTTAACAATTGGGTATTTGATTGCTTTTTTCTTCTTCTAAATCATCATAATTATCGATAATATTGTAATAGGCTCGCAGGATATTTTTTTCTCTATAATTTTCAATATTTTCTAAAAAATAGGAAAAAATAAAGACCGACAAGACTGTTTTTGATTTGTGACGTAACGAACGTAGCCTTGAAGTCGTTGAACATTTATTTGATTGTGTTCTGTGACGACTGTATCAGTCACCTGTCACTATCATAACCTTACTTAAAAGTTTACTTAACGGTATTGGGAATTCATCCGCTTGAATACGCAACCTGACGGATAAAATATGAACTAGTCTAAACAGGTCGAGTATAAACAGCGGATGTTAGATAATATGCCAAAGCTGTAGTTTCAAAGTGTTTAAGTTTTTTTCTGAAATATTCAGTAATTAATTATTATTAATAAGCTTAGTTATTATTTAAAAATAGCGTTAATTTTAATATTTGATCAAAAATTTTCAATCATGGAGTTTCCTCCTCGAGAAAATAAAAATAAAACTTTTTGCTGCGTGTATGGATGCAATAGCAAGTCCACTAAAACAATACAGTTCGATTTTATACCTTTCCTCCTACAAATTCAAGTTTTGTGTTCATAAAAAATAAATTTGTTGAAGATGAAATGATTGACCGTCGATTAGCTTGGATAAAAGCATTGAAAATTGGAAATCCAATTACACAGTCAAAAAGTGTGTTCATTACATTTCACCAAACATGACTTTATACCAACATGTAAGTAATTACCTATAGATTTTTTTTATAATTATATGTTTATCATCAATATGAAGCAAAATATTTTTTAGTGTAATATTTGTCAGAAAAAATAATAAACAATAAACATTAAATTTTATTTTTCATTGCAGCCAGTGCCAATCCACGTCGTTCTCATTAAAAAAAAACAAGCGTTCCATCATGTAATCTTCCTGAAACATCATTAAAATTATTTGATCAACCAAATGTGAATCAAATTGAAAAGAGAACCGAAAGACAACGTCAGAAATCATTGAATAAAAAATCATCGGTTATTATTGATACAGATCAAGATGATCAAGTACAAGACATCCCATGTAATGTAGATCTGTGTATTGTGTATAAAATATAATATTAACATTAAAGTGATTTCATAACATTAAATTTTTCAATGCCTGATAAATTTATTTTTAAGTAAAAATCTAACCTGTTGCAGTAGAGAAGTGTAGGTACCACGTGCTTACAGTTTTCACTCAGACCAGCTGTACACGAACATGACATTCCCATTATTTTTCCATCATGTGACATTACGCCTACAATTTCATGCGATTGATTTTTTAAATGAGAAGTTTGTAGACAGTATGCAATTATTTTATACTCATTATCACAACTAGTATCTATTTGTTGTAGACCACATTTGATTTGATGTCCTGCATCAAGTATATTTTCACCGCCGATGAAACTCTTATGACTAGGTTGAGTAGTTGCAAACTCACAAATTTCTTGAATTGAAACTTTCATTTATTTTCTTAATTTTTATTATAAATTTGATTTTAATGACATATACACTTCCATATAAAAACACGACAGCTGATTTAAAAATGCGTTTTAAAGTAGTAACCGCTTCTGCCGCAAGGAGAAGCCACGCCCCCGGCTGAATTCCCAATAATGGTTTATAAATTATGTTTTAGTGCCAATCAGTGAGGAACTATACGTGCCAATGTGCATAAATAAGTCAGCCAAAACTTCAGCAAAATTGTTTGTACATATTCCAAGAAATGAGAAGATCAAAAAAAGTTGTTACAAGTCACCGCTATAAATTCCGATGTAAAGACCAGTTCAACACTTCATTTCTGTAAAGATTACGTTGATCTAAGTAAACATAACATAATTTCTGTTTACACTAAAATTATTCAGTTATAAATATCTACTTATATTAAATCTCCATAAATTGTTTATCACCACGAAACAAGCTGTTAATCACGTGAAAACAACAACCCATTCTGTGAACAAATCCATGACCACAGAACCTCAAACAAAACTTACTTTAGTTCATTTTTCTAAGCACAGAACAAATCTTACAGAATTTATTTATGTAAATTACGGTTTCTACGTCACGACAAATTTCAGAGCGTTTTTGCTCACGTGACGTTACATAAAATAATTATAAAAAATATTTTTTTTATTGAACCCACCCAAACCATATTTTTAAAGCAATCAAATACCCAATTACTAAACTGCCAATAAAACTTTGAAATATGTTTCTATAATATCACTGAACTTCATTTTTACAAATATTGTGGGGATGAAGAAACTTGTCTGTCTACCATTTGTTAAGGTCAACACTGCAATATTTGGAGAAATCTATATAGGCATGATTTGACGCTATATTTCAGGAAAGACAGAAAAATCGGCACTGTGTTGAGGATTTCAAACATAAGAATATTATGAAACAAACTCAAAATCCCTGAAAACTCATGTGGAACAAATTAACATGAGGATTAAATCAATAAGAGATGTGCCCAAGAATGTAAGCTTGGCGGAAAAACAACATCGATTTCACAACAGTCTACCACGATATCACAATGATTCCACTACATTCACCTAAAGTTACCTTAAGAAATAATACCTACTTTTACTTGTTCGCTACTCCTAATGTGCTTATTAAATCTCCCATATTTATTATGTGCAGAAATTAAAGTAGAACTATGATAGTAATTTTGACAACTTTAGACCCTCTGCATATGCCAGAAGAAGATAACTTTCTTATTGCAAACCTAACACCTTCTATATTATTGTATTTATGGATATATCGTAAAAAATATAAAATTGTTTTATAAAAAACTATATGCTTACGAAGTCAATGCTTAAGCATTTTTTTTGAGAAATGACACCACAATTCTCAAAACTACTGTATATTTCCAAACGTTTCAAGATTGAATTGCACAAAACTAAGGAAAAAGGCACTATTCTAAAATTTAAAATTAAAATGTTTGACGATAGTATTTGATTATTCCTTTAAGAAACAACAATGATATCAGAGGTTATATCTGATAAAATTGACTGAAATTTTAATATGTAACAAACAAAATAAGTAGGACTGGAAAGTATCGAAATTCGAAGCCGAACTTATACAAGCTGATTGTCTTCTAAATGTTATTTGTAGCATGTTCTTGATTATTTTTAGGTTTTCTTGGGAATAACACCACAATTGAAATAAAAAGCTGTATATTGAAAGAAAATACCAAACTTTTCAAAGTCGATTCTGACTTCGTTGTCAATGGCTTTAAAATATGTAATGAACAAAAAAAATTTCAATTTGCAATTTACATTTTCATTACATATTTTAATGCCATTTACAACGAAGTCAGAATCGACTTTGAAACGATTGATATTTTCTTTCAATATACAGCTTTTTATTTCAATTGTGGCGTTATTCCCAAAAAAACAAAATTTATAAAAGCTTCTTTAAATTTTATTGCCATCTTAGAAGTTAGCTTAAATGTGGTTTATTTCAAATAGGACATCCTGTGTATTGTAACTTATTATGATAGCACGACAAGAGATCCATATTTGGTGTTTCTATACCCATTTCAAACAGTTTTTCACAAAAAACATTTTAATCAGAAGTATAATGGATGCTAAGAGCATTCATGACCCATTTATTTGATATCTAGTTACACTGACATAGAAATACCTAAAGTGTTTTGGCAATGACTTACAATAATCAGACTAAGTATAAAACAAGTAAGTTTCCAAGAAATTTATTGTAACACAGAAAATAAAACAAATAGAAAATTACAGAAACTATTTTAATAAATGTTAGAATTGTCCTCCTTCAACTTCCAAGCATTGTGTTGTGACATTACTGGATTTGCATAAATACTAGTGGTGACTATTATGTCTATTAAAGGAGTCATTCTTGCTAAATTTTTTAAAGTTCCATAACGGATTCAACACAGTCGAAGTTTGGAGATGAAAACTGTTCACTTGGACTGATCCAACTATTTCAGATTTAGTGTGGTAAAGAAAACTTAAAAGATCGGCACAACAAAAAAATGTATAAGTGACTCTATACATTTGTGACTGGTGTCTGCTCTCCCTACTACTTCAAATGTCCCCCTCGCGCTAGCGACTTTTATTCAATTTGTGTGGTTACATTTCTTTCAGGTTACATTTATAGAAACAAACGCAAAACATATTTTCACAATATGTAAATTATTATTTTTATATTTATTATCTTTACATATATGTAAACGTTTAACTTATCTTATGAGACAATAAATCTTTAATGATGATCTGAGAGAGTGTATTACTCCATGATATCCACTTTGTGTATCAGAAAAACGAATCAAAAAATACTTTAGATTGGGAACTGTCCCCTATGTAAAGCTGTTGTCCTGTTTTCCTAGATTGGGAAGTCAACTGAACCTCTCAGAGCAGTTACAATAACTATAGGTGTTCAAGAAATCTTTTACTGGAAGGGTTGGTATTACTATGAAGAAAATTATAAGGAATGCATGAGCTGTAACAACATTATAAATTTGGTCATTACCAATCAAGGAGCCAGGATTACCAAGTTCTGCTCGAATTAGTACTCTTATAGATGTTCCTACTATACATATCAGTGATCATATGAAATTATTTAGATAATTCAAATTGTTGAATTTTTAAAAGTCAAATTATTAGCGAGTTCTTACCTTCATCTTCAGCTTTATGTGCTAACATGGGTCCATGAATACAGTCACCTATGGCATATATATTTGGAATAACAGTTTGGAATACTGAATTAACGGGAATTCTTCCTTTTTGGTCTTTTTCGATACCCATTTCTCCTAATCCTAAGTTCTCAGTATATGGCCTCCTTCCAATACAAACCAAGAGAACATCGCATTCCAACTAAAAAATTATCAAACACTGTTAAATCAAACATAATAAATAGCAAACGTGATTCGCTTCTATTTAACTAAAAACTCAATATTTCATTTAAAAGTTTCTTACCACTTCCTTTTTATCAGAATCTTTTGCATCTTCAATACTGACTTTAACGATACCTCCTTCTTTTGAAGCTCCAGTAACTTTTGTTCCTAATTTGAAATTCAAACCTTGTTTGGTTAGGATTTTTTGCAAAGTTTTTGCAACCTCTCCGTCAATTCCAACACCTCCGATAGAGGGCAAAAACTCTACTGCTGTAACTTCAGACCCCAAGCGAGACCATACAGATCCCTGAAAACATACCAAGCATTCAGGAAACCAATATTAGTAAATATAAATAATAAAAGTTCTGAATGTGTTAATGTTTTTGTGAATACATTCATACCTGAGCTCGTAATATTACAGTAATATTTTTTTCTCAATTTCTTGAATACTGACATTGTGATGCTTTCTCTCCAGTCACGTAGGTTAGTGTTTAATTTTAAGATTTTAATGTACACTTTAGTGAGTCACATCATTAATATTAAGTAATGTACTGCAGAAGTTCATTTGGAATGTATATTAGCGGCTTTTGTTTTTGATCTTGCCGGTGATTCAGTTGTAGTTATGAGATATATTTTTAACATTTCACTATTGCCTAAAATATATGTTGCAAGAATAGGCTCTGTTTCTTATACATTGTTTTCATTTTTCCATAGTGTTGTATTTCTTTTCTGAGTACGGTGTGTTTAGTACAATTTCCCGGATGAGATGTCTTTCCCAATTTCCGTTTCGTCGGATATTCGGCAGTTTTCTTTTTCTGTGTATTCATCGACGTTTTGAATTTTTCGGATACAATATTAGCAGATTTCAGGCTCGTTGTTATTTGATATTACGTAGTCTACTGTCGACTGCTAGATCGTTAATTGTTTGCCTAAAGCTATTTTTTATTCTCAATCAATTTCTGATGCAATCGTTTGATATTACATTTAACTCATCTTTATTAAACATTTTTCTTTATTATGGAGAGTACGTTAATTCAGATTAGAATGTTTAAATCTCCCATCATAAAGAATTTTCATTTATCATTTCAGAGCAACAGTGAACAAAGTAGGTGGGGTTAATATGATCGCCAATATCAATGGAAGATAGGCACTAGAAAAAGATTCCAAAGCCGAGACAAAAATATATTACAACTTATAACTAATAACACGACCGTGAATAGTATACCAAAAGAATCAAGGTAAAAATATGAGTCAATTGAAGGTATATTCAACACAAACAATGCCCCTTGAATCTTGTGATCCGTATACAGCATGGGCCTAACCAAGGATATTTTACAAAGGATTGCTTGATCAATGTTAAAAATTTTCAAAAAAGAAAACCAGCCACCTTGTGACGTATCACCATGTGTTGGGCCCGCTCTCAAGTTGTTGTGGCGCTTTGCCTGTTCACAGTTGAAGAATTTTTCTGGTTTTATTTCATCTGTTTAATGTGATATTGATAATAACTTAATTAGAAAAGGTTACGGTGAAAATATCAGCAGTCACTTTGTGATGTATGTGACGTATGCTTTCGGAAAAATGTACATCTTTCGAGCAATCGTTTGTAAATTATCGTTGGGACCTACCTAGTTAAGAGGAGTGAATTGGAGTCAAAAGTCATCAAATAGGAGACGCATAAGTTGTGATAGACGGGCATAACCATTATAAAAATTTAATATTGTCCATTCTACAGAACACTCTTTAATTATATTAAAAATATACCCTACATACGTCTTTTTGCTAAACTCGGCCTAGTGGCAAACTCAAAACACTTGGTTGATGGCTGTTGACAAGGACGCATGCCAGTAACTCGAAAAAACACTCGTGCATTAACTGGTTCAGTGTTATTATCTTATTGCCCAAAACCTCTCAACTATTTGTAACAATAGTTTTCGCTAGTGATAGCTTCTTGTATGTATGTGGTGATGCAACAGGTGTATTCAGTGTAGGGCTGAAGTTCGTACCTAATAGACTTTAGTTGTGCTGCAAAACTAAAGGTTTGGCCAGTTATCAGCTCCAAGATACAGGCAATACATGGCAATCTTCTGCAGCTATTACTAATCTTCTGACTCACATATAAGGTAAGACTTTTTTATGAAATGAAATTGATTTTATTACCTCAAAGATGTAGTTCATTAAAACCTATAAACCCATATTTCTAACGTTTCTCAAGGATCTTATGACAAATCCTAAATTATAGTGAAAATGTGATCCATATGATTAATAAATAAAAACTTATTGTCATAAAATCACTAGGTGATGACGTTCTGCCAATTAACCAATTTGGAAGCTCCAATAAAATAGACACAACAGGATTGCTGATTCTACAAAAAGAGGCTACTTTCTGTTTAGAGAAGTTGAGACAAAGTTAATTCCCATTGGACTAACCTAGTAGTGTAGAAACTTTATCAACACAAACGAATAGTTTGGAGTGTCTGACATAACTGATTACATCATTTATGAAAATATCAATAAATAAAGTTCCAGATGCCACGATTCCAGAGTAAGTTTCAGGGACAATAATTTTGATTCTTAGTATTTGTTTATAGTTGACTAGGTAAAATTTAAAACCCTCTCAGCACAGTACCACATAACACAAATGCACTTTGTTTTTAATATTAGGATTGAACACATTTGAAACATCCAAATAGTTTTCATTTGCAAACCATCCACCAACAGTGAAGTAATAACATTAGATAAAAACAGCAAATAAGTGTAAACTTAAACTTTAAGATGTCATATTGTTTAGCAATTAATTACATAGTTATTATACCATATGCAAAACACAAGTATAATAAAACCAAAAACAAATCATAATCAACAGAATAACATCATGATATTAAAATTTGTATGGGATTAATTGAATTCAAACTTCAAAATACACGAGAATTGAAATCAAAAAATTACATTAGTATACACTTACCAATTCAACACCAATTACCCCAGCACCAATAACAATTAATTTCTTTGGTACCTCCTTAAGAGATAAAGCACCAGTTGAGGACACAATTTGCTCTTCATCAATCTAAAAAATGTTCCAAACATTAAATTCATTAAATGGGTTGTTATTGTAAGTTTCAAGATAGTTTATTATTTTTGTATAAGGTTAAATATTTATGTAACATATGGATACTTAATCTAATAAGGGATTTTCAAGTGAGCTAGATGACAATTTTAATCAATGAAACTTCTACATTTATTTTATTAAGAGGAAACACTTTTGGAATGGCCAGTTATTCACCACACACTACACAGACAATCTAAGATTATACCAAACTTTGGTCCTAGTAGTATCTGTCATTAATATAGTAACACTGTTATTTGAGATATTATTAGACACTCTTCATAATTAAAAGTACAAATTTTCACCATTAATGACTTAAACTAAACTCAAAGTTTATTGAAATTAAAAACTGAGCAATTTATTCCTATTAGAGAAAAAAATTACATATTGAATGACACAGATGTTGTTGATTCCACTTCATCATCAACCAGCTATAAGTAATGTCATCAATTATTATGTGCATGTGTATGGGTGAGGATCATTGCAGTTAAATTGAAATAATATTTGCTAATTTTACTGGTGTTTATATATGAGAAACTTGATATGACCAAACCGATGTCAGCTGCCATTATTGACTTAACAAAATGTTTGATATGGTACTCCACCAACTATTATTACACAGCTGTCTAAGAGGTGAGGTGCTTGAAATTTTCAGACATCTGAAGTTTTCCATTACAATTTATGTGTTTATGAAAAATGTAGATAATGGAATGGGAGGAACCTGTCCGGCACGACATAGACGTCTACTATGTGTAGGCCGATAGATAAATAAGCCTTTCTAATATAATAAAATAGTAAGTAATTTCGAAAAGCTCATAGAGGAGGTCTTGAATTATTTTGCCTGCTCATTGGGGTTTTCTCTCCTCAGATTTTTTTCTGCAACAGATAAGAATTTGAAAATTGTAAATGCAGCACAAGGTGTAATAAGGCAATTTTGGAAATTCGCCCGGATTACTGGCTATCCGTACAGAAATTACACTTTGTTCTCCATTTACAATTTTCAAATACCTTTCTGTTTCAGGAAAAATCTGATGATAGAAAACCTGAATGTACAGGCAAAAAAATAAAAATAGTATTGAATTTGATTATGTTAATCACATGTATAAACTAATGCTTTTAACTCATTAAATTAAACTTCTGTTAGCACATTGCTTTGTAAGGAAACCATTTTTATATTTCCATTGTGTAAGATAAGGTATAAACTAACTGTATAGAGTGCATGATTTCTTTCTGAATTATGATTTTTGTCCATAAAATTACAAAGTGAAACTAAAAATATATCTACTAGAGTTTGAAAATTCAACTCTATCTGCATATAAAAATACTACTCATTTCTATTGTAACCATCGTTTCACCCTCAGAAAACTTCCGTCATGCGCTTTTTACTATTTATTATTCTCATCTTACACCATATTACAAAATTGAAAAAAATAATTTACATTCAAGTTATGAAGTTACAGCATACCTAATCCTGTTTCTATTTATGAGGTCTAGCAAAATTTAAAAAAATATATCAATCTTTTAATTTAATTCAAAACTAATTATATATTAGCTCTTAATGAGATTCATATGAAACACATAAAATTAATTTCCTCATTTTGTTCTAGAAATACTTACCTCAATACCACCAAAAGGTGTTACTTCAGATCCTGTCGCAATTAAAATATTTTTAGTATTTACAACTTCTGTAGAACCATCCTCTTTCAAAGCTGTTACTTGATTAACTCCAGTAATCTTTCCGTGGCCTTTTATTAGAGTAATTTTATTTTTCTTAAAAAGTTGTGCTATACCCCCGGTCAGAGCAGTTACTGCTTTGGATTTCTGTGTCATAAGTTTATCTAAATTTAAACGGACTCCTTCAGCTAAAATTCAACAATATTTGATCACATTTTAAAATCCATTTTTATATATATTTTAAATAATGTGAATAACATTTCTGTGCAATAAAACCAATAAATGCAAATGCATTAATGATAGTGATACTTACTTTCTATTCCCCTCTCAGCTAAATCTCCTGAATGAGCCATATGATAGTAATGAGAATTATTTAATAAAGCTTTGGATGGTATGCATCCTACATTTAAACAGGTGCCGCCTAAGGTGGGATTTTTTTCTATACATACAGTCTAAAAAAATAATAATGAACCAAATGAATATATGAACCAAACTCACATTTTGACTGTACATTGATTTAATAATGCTAATTACAAAAATCGTAAATGTTAGTATTATAACAAATTTCACAGGCCCTTAAACGCAAGATGATACATATAATGTTTCTTTCAATTCACGTTTAAATGTATTCATTTGAAAAACATATACAGTGTGTCCGGTTATGAACTAGCAATAGTCTAAATACATGTAAAGCAACTATTTTAATACACAATTACACTATATACTAGGGCTCAATACCCCACCCCGCCATATGGAAGCCATTTTGTTTTTTTGATGACCTATTCTCTATGTGTGAACAAAAACCTTTATATCTCTTAAAGTTTTGGTCTTACTGAGATAAAAATAGGCTTATTCGACGGACAATAAAACTGTCTATCAGCAACATTTCAAAACAAGTGCTAACGTTTTCTTAACTTGTGAAAAAAAGATAAAATGCAAAAAAAAAGGTAAAAAACAGGTAGGTAAACATTAAAACTACATTTAGTCTTATTACTTGCTGAAACCATAAACGAAGTGTATGTCAGCAATATGTTTCGTTGAATATTGACGATTTGCCATATTCATATCACAAGATAACCACTAATACAGAACGTAAACAGCACGGACGGTAAGTAAAAGTAGGGATCACAAGGCAGGGCAAGGTACAACTAATGTAACTAGTCTTTATCCTGTAAGTTCTTTGCAGGTAGAGTCAATATGTTCCATTTCGCTTACTCCTGCTAGTCGCGAATAGCATTGCTAGCCTTTTCTCGGACAGCACGCAGCTAATGTCAGATGTCACTTAATAAAGGTCTTTTGTGCTTGCGCATACGCTATGTTCAAACAACAATAACTCCTGAAGTAATAAACATACAGTTATGAAATTAATGTTGTATTGTAGCTTAGCTCAAAAACTTTCGATTTAGTAAAAAAAAATGAGAGGTAATTGGGACTACTTTTGCATTGATTTGCAATAATTTGTTGATTCACATAATTTTTGACCTTTTTTTTGCATTTCATCTTTTTTTCAAAAGTTAAGAAAACGTTAACACTTTGTTTTAAAATGTTGTTGATAGACAGTTTTATTGTCCATCGAATAAGTCTATTTTTATCTCAGTAAGACCAAAACTTTAAGAGATATAAAGGTTTTTGTTCACACATAGAGAATGGGTCATCAAAAAAACAAAATGGCTGCCATATGATGGGGTGGGGTATTGAGCCCTAGTAAATAGTGTATTTGTGTATTAAAATAGTTGGTTTACATGTATTTAGATTATCGCTAGTCCATAACCGGACACACTGTATATCTTGTTTGCATTAAAAAGCCCTCGAATTTGTATCACTCTTATAATGTGATTTCTAATTTAAGAATCATGAGGTAACAGCATAATACTTGAATGGCATCCCTATAACTTCCAGATGTCAATATTCAACTCCAAATTAACATTTTATTATCACTTTGTTGATAATGAGGTCAGTTATATCTAGATCTTGAAATGTTTATTTTTATCTGTCCAGTTGTTAATCACAAGTGTGATGATATTTTCACAAAACCTGTTAAATAAACTAGGAGATGTCATAAAAAACATTCAGAAAGCAACTGATAATAGTAATAGGAAATGTATGATTTCCTTCCATATGAAGAACTATTCAAATATTCAATGGAATGAGATTCAGTTGATGGGCTATTTTGTGAAGGCTGGTGGTTAGAATTCATTGCAAACCAATCAAAATTTCATTTACTTCAAGAGTTGTTGTTCAATATGTGCAGAGAAAAATTCTGATGAAAGTTGTCCCCATCATTTTAGTTTTGGTAAGTATTAAGTCCTGAAACTATGTTTCTTCTTGTCTGTAATCATTCCTGGCATAATCTCTCATCTCTAGGTTGCAACAGTTTCCCAGAGTAAAAGAATTTTGGTTATTTTTTCCAAAAACTCATTGTCAGGTACCAAAATATTTTTACAAACTTTAAATTCATGCCATCACTTAAACAACATTTATTTCAGCACATCATTTCAATTCTCTGATCAATTCTTTCAAACACACAGATGTTCTGAAAATGTCCCACAAAACAAAGCCAGTCAAAAAGAAATATCTGTTTGAGGCACAAAACAAGGTCTTAGAGTTTTGGTACAGCAGTTTCATAGGATCAAACATACCAATTATGGGATGAAATTTGATAAAGAAGGAGAATGGATCATTCATTCTGGAAGCAGATGTACTGACATAAATGAGCCAGAGAGAAAGGAATGGGCAGTCTATCAATGATTAGTATTGAGTTATATTTGGAAAGTGATTAACCTGGTCCGTCACTGACATATTTTAGAGAATAAATCTAAATATCTAGTGCTTTAAAAGCCAACCTATGCCAAAAATATTGGAGAGATATTGCCCCACTCATAATTTATAGGAAAACATAAAAAATCCAAAGTTGCTACATTTTTAATGGAATAAATTAACATGTAGTTTCAAAAAATAAACATTTTTAATATTTGATCAGAATTAGAAACTTTCTCTAATTTATTAATAACAATTAGAATTTTATTCAAAAAATGATGGAACCATATTACTAAGCATGCTAAGCTCTCTGTCAGTTATCCATATCCCTCTCACAGGGGTATGTTATTTAATATATAATGGAAGTTGACTGAAAATTATCATAAGGATTGTGTGGTGCCTACAATTATCTCATAATTGGTCAAAGCTATAACTTTTGAACTCTTGTTTTACTGCTATTGGAATTTATCTAAATTACACTATTAGTTTTGACACAGACATTTTTGTATTTCTTAAACTGAAATTTAATTACAATATTTTGTTCCAGAGACCACATTTGAGCTTCTTTATTGTATTGTCAAATTAGGTTAGATTCTTGTTTTTTTTTTTGGTAATATAAACTACTACTCATTCCAATAAGTTTGTTGCCCTAATGCAATTGTACAGGGGACAATGTGCAAGTTTGGTGTGTGTACATAATAGGAAATTTTCATTTTATCCAAACCTTCATTCCCAGTTGGGCTGCTTTTATACTAGCAACATATCCACCTGGTCCTGATCCAATAACAACAATATCAGCATCTTCTGTTGAAGAATAAAATCTGTTGTGAATTGATCCAATAATTTTGTGATTTTGTCTCAAGGTGGGCTGAAAAAGCAATTAACAAATTACTTATTTATATTTTGAAAAAATTAGGTCAAAAACAAACTTAAAACTACAGGGTAGGGAAGTTCCAAAGTTATACTGCATATTCATCACTTTTGACTCCCAGTGGAAATTGATAAACAAATTTCATCTAACAAGGAGTGGCCTTCAAAAACAACGTCCAAAGATTTTATATGATTTTTTTAGTGTTATATATGGTTATTTATTAGGCATTCTTGTACTACAAATAATTTAGTAATAAAAAAGGGCCTTCAAGTTATATAACCAAATATTTAATGTTTTAAAAATTTAGAAGATTCTTACCCTCGCACTCTGAGATAACACTTTAAACAAGGTGCACTGCATTTTTTGTATTAATTTGTGAAATATTGTTAAACTTAATCGGCCTTCAAATTTATATAAAATGCGTACTGACCGTTTCTAAAATTTTTGGTGGAAATGTGCCGAAAGGTGACATTGACAATATGATCTGTGACAATAAAGGCCTTTGCTTAATGACACATTGACATGGAACGTTATGTAAAAAGAAGAATTAAAAAGTCGAAAAAATATCAAAATCTATTAACACCCGTAATAACTTTCACATAATAACCTATTTAAAAGAATATGCTATAGCACCACACACCATATAGCACCGCCTAAAATAGTTTAAATTCAGACTAAGAATTCAGATGTAATATAATTGCCACAGAACGGTGTAAGTACATGGACATTAGATATTTGTTTTGTTCTGTGTTTGTATAGGTAACATACATTTGACATTTATAAGTTTTGACATTTCGACAAGGTATAAAGCGTTTTGGAAATTGTTTTCAAATTTGTTTTTAAAAGTAACCGAAATGTCTGAAAAAACGGAACTTTCAGACACAGAAAAAAAACTTTTTGAAGCAATTGAAAAAAACGATGTAGTACGTTTAAAGACTTTACTTACCGAGGTGAAAAACGTAAATATTGTCGATGAAAATTCGATGACACCACTACAACATGCAGCTTATAAAGGAAATAAAGAAATTGTACAGATTTTACTCGATCAGGTAATATTTATATTTTATTTGTAATATTACATTAACCTTACATTTTCAAAGGTTTTATATTAGTAAAAATTACTTTGTTTGGGTTGAAGCTATACAAATAGTAGCTAATGTAAATTACAGTTTCAATCCTTCTGAAAGAATTCCCATTAACTTTGTGCTAAAATACAGTATTTGGGGACTTAGTCTTAAAATAACCAAGTAATTACCTCATTTTGTTGATCAGTTGATATTAATGGAATTACATTTCCAAGTTTAAATTTTGTTCAATTCTTCCAAATGGGAAATGCCACCTTGCTAACAACTCTTGCATATATTTTGTTTTGTGTGTAATTAGTGGAAAAATTCAAGGTACAAATCAGCAGAAATTAACGTGCTTTAAAATATAATTTTCAATTGTCTGTGTTCTTGACTATTTAGATAGCAAACAAGGTAAAGAAATTCCTTGAACTTCTTTGTTTTTCTTTGAATTAAATGTTAAACAAAAATTTTGCAACCAATGTAAGTATGGCTAAACATAAATACAGAAATATTATCTGGGGGTCAGGGGTTAGGGATTTTTGTAACTCTCAAATTTTAATGTTTCTTGTTCTTTGGTATAAATTTAACTAGGAAAATATAAAAGATCTACTAAAGAAATTAGTATTTATGTAATAATAATTACTGAGATTTGTTAACCCATTACTTGCCCATTGTGTACATAACTTTTTTACAATTTAATTTTATTAAGTATGAAGTATGTACTCTAGGTGTTCTTTCATCTGGACTTGAACAGTTAAGTCCAAATTGCTCTAGAATCCTTGTCACTTTAGGCATTGTACACTCATTACATTGATTTTAATGCTCTTCAATATTTACCAAGGAACATTACATGATATAATATATTTTCAGAATTTGTACTGAATTTTTTTTTATAATTACCAACTTCAATTAAAGAAGGTTGTCTATTCAACATGTATGTTTATTTTAATAATTTAATGTCTGTTCACAGCTTGCTAGAAAAGTGTTTAACCAATTTGGTTATATTAAATTTTATTCTATTTAAAAAATCATGAGGTGGTCCCATATGTTTTTCCATGCTGTGCATATCATTTTCCAGAAAAAAAAGACAAAATTATGTAACAAATATTTTATTATACTGATTTCTCAAAAACTATATATAGATCATTATCATAAACAAAATGATAAACTGATATCTTTTCTTAAATACCCGAACTCATAAATAAATTTGCTTAGGGTATGTTCTAGTATAGGTATAACATAAATATAATAATTGAATGTATTTTTCATTCAATAATGACGTAGGAAAAATATATGCCATTCTGTGCTATTTCTCGCCCTATACCCATATTTAGTTATTAATTGAAACAATTGCTTTAAAGCTTGGGATACTAGAAAGCCTCACATTACTTTAAAAATTAACATTCTTCAAAATTCTAAAATGTTGAAAGTAATTAATACACAATTAGTGTTTATGTAGGCAGTTCTAGGTTTTGTGTATAGACAATTGTAGGAACCTACCAATATAAATATGTTTAATATAATCTTCAGTTATGTTAATTATTAACACCTTTTGTGTTCTATTTTGAAGACTGTTAATGAAACTGAGCAGCATTCTACTACCAGTTAATCATAACTTAAAAACATGAAATAACTTTTTTTGCTGCAACAACTAAAATACTTTTTCTGAAGTCGGTGCCAATTTCAATCCAGTCCTGAGCTAAAGTGAAACTATTTTGGGAAGTACATTTATAAGTTGTAATTCACACCTTTACTGTTCAAATTAGGACTGACTTCATAAAAAGTATTTAATTGTAGCAAAAAATTATTTCATGCTTTCCAGTTTAGTTATTTGAAGTTAGTTATTGTTTTTTAAAAAATGGATTTATTTTACAATTTTTAGTGCTTAATTGGATGCAGTTTTCAAATCTAATTGATATTTTTAATATTGCCTAAAATAAGGTATTTCAGTTTTTACCATCATTTATTAGTTTGGCCAACCTCATTTAATGTTGAATAGAGTAACTTGTTTTCTAAATATTTATACATATTAAGAACATTTTGTATATGATCCTAACTTAGGTAGATCCACTTATATTGTAGACAATCTGAGTATCATCATTGTTTAAGTCTGTTAATTCCGCGGAATCTTATAATAAATCATTATAAAGTTTTAACTAATATAGTATAATAGGATATACTTCTCAATTCTAATAAATTTTATCTGACAATGATTTCAGTTATTATTAAAATAAAGGTACTTTAACTCAAACAAAATTATATCCTTTATCAAACCTAGTACACAATTTCTAAGTGTCATTTTTTGTGAGTGGCATAATTAGATGCATTTTATTAATCTTATTGCTCCTGTTTTGTAAGAATTTTATATATTATGAAAAATAAAGGTATTTTATTTTCAAGCAAAATTCATATTTGCTGACAAACCTTGTATACAGTTGAAAATGTTACATGTGATCAGTAAACACTGTATATACAGACTAATTGAAAAATCTTTAATTTGAAGTTGATTAACTGACATTTATTTTGATTAATTCAATTTATTTACAATTTACCCCAAGTTCTGAACAGAAAAATATTCCATATTTTTGATACCACCGACTCCACCAAGTTTACTCTATAAGAAAGTCGCTAAAAAAGTTGTTCCCCGTTTTCTAAGAAACGATACAATCTATGTTATTGAAAAAGAAATGTGACCACTTCGCGATCTCCTAGAACAGGATCCAGCATAAACGGTCAAAATTTCTTGCGCCGTTTGCGAGATATCGCTGAACAAACATATAAAACAAAACATAGATACAGACAAATTAATAACCTCCTTCTTTTTTGAAGTCAGGTAAAAAATTGGTTTATCATTGTAGCTCATTATCAAATTCAAGTGCAAGATTTCTGATTCAACCTGGTATAATTACAGTTGAATCACCTTTTGAGTGTTATTTAACATGAAAATAGTATTATTGTGGTTTAACTTACTTTTATAGATCTATTGTATTTTTGTGTAGTTTTTTTATTAGTGTAGCTCCAACGATTACTACTTCAATCTAATAAACAAATTGTATCTCTTTATAATAGTAATATACATTATTTATCAATCAGTTAGCGAATTTTCGTCTATTTTTCAGGGAGCTGATGTGAACTACTGGGAACACCAGCACAATTACACAGCCTTGCATTTTGCTGGTCTTTCTGGTAACACAGATGTATGTTTGGCTTTACTATTATCAGGTGCGAAGTCGCACGTGACAAATACCGTTGGACGTACAGCCTCGCAAATGGCGGCATTTGTGGGTTACCATAATTGTGTAACCATCATTAACAATTTTGTGCCAAAAGCAGATGTAGAATATTTTACTATTCCACAAGGAACACAGACTGACCCTTATTTACCACCTTTCTTATTACAAAGCTTTCACAAATTTATTATGCAAATTAATATTCACCCCGTAAAAGTTGTATTGAATGTTCATAACTATGCTGGATTATCAGACCATTTAGGTGAAGTAAAGAAAGTATTAGAATTATTGTGTGAAAAAGAGATGAAAAGAGGAGCAGAAACAAACGAAGTGCTGTCTTTCAAGTTTCATTATCTGTCGTACGTCGTCGGGGAGGTACACAAAATCAGGCAAAGACAAGCTGTTTCAAAGAAGGAAGATGGTGAAGAAGACAAAAAACTAGATATAACTGAGCTATTTACGAGAAAACTCCTAAAACCAGGTAAAGATGGTCAATTGGAATTCATGGACAGCTTTTTAAAGGAATGCATAAGGGAATTTCCTTACAGAGAAAGCACTTTGTTCCGACAAATGGTGGCCAGTTTATCAGGGCATGATGCTCCTTCAGCACTCAGCGTTATTAGTTCAGCTATTAACGGTCAAAGAGGGTTTATTGACAATGTATCAGTATGTAACACTTGTGGTGAAGAAAAACCCACAAAGAAATGCTCAAAATGCAAAATCGTGCAATACTGTGATCGAAATTGTCAAAGACTACATTGGCACTGGCACAAAAAGGCCTGCACGAGGTTAAGTCAGGGAATTATAGAAACAGAAAGTCAAGTGAAACCTAGTGCCACTGAAATTTCAGCAGACTTGCAGAACCTTCTCGTTAATAACTAACGTACAAATAATATTTAGGGTGTTTAGTGTATCATAGTAATTAAGACACAATCATTTCAATTCTTGAAGAAATTGACATATAATTGACATATGGATCGTATTTGTGTTATTGATAAGTCTAAAATTTAAATTGGTGTGACTTTTAATTTATATCAGCATGGAACAAATGAAGATCGTTAAGACAATTCTTGGATTTTTACTTTATATCTGTGTGCACTGATATTTTATTACCTAATATATCAATTTATATCAGTATTATTTGTTTTTTTTTATCCTAATTATTATATTCAACATAACAAGTGCTAAATATTTAAGCTAGAAGGTTTTTACTTAGACATTAACTGATCTACAGAAGTTCAAAGCCATTACCTAGTTGGTATTCTGTTCTCAGAACTTCCCACATTTTACTAGCTGTTTTCTTTTTTAATTTGATCATCATTTTAGTAACATTCTCTTATTATATGTTGTTATTTAAGTTTAACTGAAAATTAAAATATTGCACTTATAGGCCACTGTTACATCCATCTAAAAAATTGTTGGAGCTTTTCTCCTTATTTCACCTTAAGGTGTCAGATTTCAAAATTTTATTTATTTTATGAATAAACTTTTAAAATTTTTAAAACATATTTGAAATGTTGGAAAAACTGAAAAAATAATCCTGCCACAAATGTTGGCTAGGTGCAATAGTGACTCAATAGTAAAATGCTGACATTTCGGCAGTGGCAGGTAAGTGGATTAACTCTTTGATCTAAGGATAACTACGAATTCCTAAGCACAAACCTCTGGTTTTGATTTTGGCGAAGTTCGTATTAAACTGACAATTCAGTTGCCCTGGTTTGTCTTTCCTTCTAATTTAATTCAAGAATAGAATTATAAATAATTACTTTTAATTCTAATACGGACATCTTAAGTAATATCTTAATATTGCTTCGGAAAACTTGAAAAAATTCTGTCGAAATATTGCCAAATTTTCGTCCCATCAATGTTCAAGTTATTCAAGAATAAAAGAATTATTTTAAATTAATTTTAAAGATTGCCAATGCAATAGAATAAAAAAGATCTTAAACTGCTACTTGTAGCTCAACTGTTAATTCAGTAGCCAATGTATTGAGAAAATGGTCCAATTTAGGATAAACAACACAATTTGGTAAGCCTGTAACACCGTCAAAGAATATCGAATGTCCCAGCCCCAGCCATGTCCCAACGACATACAAACGACAAAATCGCTTTTTGTGTTATTATAGGGGTTTTCGCGGAAGCAGTTCTGAACTGGTTCAACGGTAATATTACCGTAATTTTCTGAAAACGCCGTTCGCGGAACAAAATTACTGAAAATGAACCAATATAGAACTAAGTGAACGAATCCCAAATGAAACATCGTCCTATAGACGATAAAAGCTGGTAACAATAGCAACCTAGAAATGTATTGTGAACCAAATCTATTGTTACAAAATTTGGTGATCTGGGTTACAGTAGTCTTGAGTTCGGTGTTCGCAGTAAGCAGTTATTGGTTCTGAATCGATTCAAATGGTTCTTGCTCTGAAGCAAGGATTTTTAGTTCGATCATACATTAGAGCATATATAAGTAAAAGCTCTTCGACCTGATTTCTAACCCGCTTCGGCTGTCTGAAGTCTATCGAAGTATGTTTAGTTCAGATTTCGTTTGAATTTGAATTTAGCAGTTGGAGATAAGTGAAAATAGCCAAAATTCATTCTGCAAATTATTTTTAATTTAATGTAGAAGAAATAAATTGTTCCAATTTTATTACTAATTCCTGTTAGGACTTAAAATAGTATTTTTTCATAAATAATATTTTTAACTAACAAATAGATTGGTCTACAGTTTGTTTTGTGATGAGGGCTGATGAATTTTTAGAAGTATATACTATAAGGGGTTTTAGCGGAAGCCGTTCTGAATCGATTCGGAATCGGTTCATTATTTTTAGTTCTATTTTTGTTCTGTCCCTAAATCGAATCACCGGAGTTTACATATAGTGTTTTATTTCATGTCATCTGTAAAAATCATTTTGTGGTTAATTTCTATGGGTTAAACGGTGCGCATGAACAATCTATAAATTTTTCGGAATTGAACATATGTCCCGAATTTAAATTGTCAATATAGAAATTCCTTTTCAGTCAGCATTATGATAAAATATTCGGAATATTTAATTTATTTTTATTTGTCTAGAAATTTAACACTAATGACTTTACAAAAGGACATATAGAGAGAGCATAATGATAGCTAAGAAATGCTTTTCAAAATTACTGACCCTATAAATATTACTACCCTAAAAGTAGCCGTTCACCGACAAAAAATCTGAGAATATTTTGGTATTTGTTATACAATATTTAGCAAGCTACATTGGCTGTAAAATTAAACTTTTTGCAAATGTAATGAAATGCACGTCTTTATTTTGATAAATTCAAAATATTCATTTCTTTAAAATTTTAATTTTTGCATTTATTTCGAAAATATTCTGTGTTAAATTTATAGGTTCAATTTTTTTTCGGTATTTGTTATACAATATTCAGCAAGCTATATGGGCTGTAAAATTAAACTTTTTGCAAATGTAATGAAATGCACATCTTTTATTTCCTAAAATGTAAATGTGTATTCTTTTAAAATTGCAATTATTTCATTTTTTTCAAAAAATATTTTATTTCAAATTTTCAGGTATCCGACATCCAATATTTAGCAAGCTAAAACTTTACATTTTGAAAATATAACGAAATGCACCTGTTTAATTTCATAAAGTCTAAATGTACATTTATAGGTTTTTTATATCACAATTACATATAAAATAATCTATGCCAAATTCTAACATATCGGTCTTTGAATATTTGGCAAGCTACTATAGCGGCTGTAAAATTCGACTTTGAAAACGAAACTAAATGGACTTCTTTATTTTCATAAAGTAAACAATTGTCCCTTTTTGAAATTTCACATTCACTAAAAATTATGCTGTATTAAATTCTGATATATCTGCCTTTTGATGTTAAGGAAAATACTTATATGGACTTAAGGTTTCATTTGCTTCAACTGAAAATTACCCCAACCTCTTTATTATAATCTTTATGTGCAATGGTATATAATTTTACGTGCATTTTTAAATCGTGCGTTTTTTCCAATTAAAAAAGTTCTGAAAATGTAGTGGTATACAAAGCTAGGACCTGGTTATATCTTCACTATTTAGAAAATTTTAAATTGTATTATTAAAAAAATGTAAATTGATAGCAGAGGATATTTTCATCCAAAGAACATGCTAAAGTATTTTAGAATAAAACATTTTTAAAAAATGTAACTGACCTCCAAGTACCTATAACTAAAAAGTTGAAAATAATTATAACGTAATATAACTCTAGACAGTAAATAACACATTCAATGTTGTTAGGTACACAAAGTAAAATATTTAAACATTAAAAGGTGCTTATTCTGCATAAATTAATTACCTACCTACCTAGTATATTTTTTATTTACATTAAACCAGTCAACAACATATTTGAAGTTACTTAACTTGCAGCAAATCATAAAAGATTATAATACATTTCAATGATTTAATTTTAGGTATTAATTCTGCCAATTAATGTGAAAATAGATTATTTTTGTATTTATTGTGACACCTCTAGTACCTATATTATATACTTATAACAATCCATCAGTCCTCATCACTAAAAAAATCTGTAGTCCAATATCTTTGTTAATTAAAAATATTATTTAGGAAAAAATACTATTTTAAGTTCTAACATGAATTAGTAATAAAATTGGAACAATTTTATTTCTTCTAAATAAATTAAAAATAGTTTACAGAAGGAATTTTGGCCATTTCCACTTATCTCGAACTGTTAAATTAAAATTCAAACGAAAGTTGAACTAAACATACTTCGATAGACTTCGGACAGCCGAGTGGGTAAGAAATCAGGTCGAAGCCCATAATTCTTGGAGCTTTTACTTATATATGCTCTAAGGTAGGATCGAACTAAAAATCCTTGCTTCGTAGCAAGAACCATTTGAATCGATTCAGAACCAATATCTGCTTACCGAACTCAAGACTACTGTATCCTAGATCACCACATTTAATAACAATAGATTTGGTTCACAATACAATTATAGGACGTTGTTTCATTTGGGATTCGTCCACTTAGTTCTTTATCGGTTCATTTTCAGTAATTTTGTTCCGCGAACGGCGTTTTCAGAAAATTACGGTAATATTACCGTTGAACCGATTCAGAACTGCTTCCGCGAAAACCCTTCATATTTACTATCCGTTCAGGAGTATCCCAAGGTTCCAATCTCGATCTTTTATTGTTTCTGATATTCATTAACGACTTATCAAGTATACTGACATTTGAAACCCATCTTTTTGCAGATGAACTGAAATTACATTTTTAAGTCGAGGGTATCAACGATAGCCTACGGCTACAACATGACCTGGATCAGCTCACGTTATGGTGTGCCAAAAATAAACTCTTTTTGAACATCGCGAAATGCAATGTTTGTTCTTGTACTTTAAAGCGGAATCCAATACTTACTTTTATTTTTTTTTTTTTGGGGCAATAACACCACAATCGAAATAAAACGACGTATATTGAAGGAAAACCAAACGTTTCAAAGCAATTTACATCAATAAATGTTAAGCCATTGACAACGAAGTCAGAACAGACTGAAACGTTTGGTTTTCCTTTAATATACGTCGTTTTATTTCGATTGTGGTGTTATTGCCCAAAAAAACATAAAAGTAATCAAGAATATGCCACAAACAACGTTTAGAAGACGAATCCAATACGATTCGATTATTAGTTTAATAATCCTACTATTGAGCGATGTACTATCATAAAGGACCTAAGGTGTATATTTCCATTCTCTCATTCGCTGAAAATATTTCCATAATTTGCAAATCGGCCCTGCGATCGTTGGGTTTTATTTTGAGAAATTGTACAGTTTTCATAACATCCGCACTGAAATCTTTATATACATGCTTAGTGCGCTCAAAGTTAGATTATTGCAATCTTATCTGGAATCCTGTCTATAAGATTCATCATAAGCTTCTGGTGGCAGTGCAAAGAAAATTCCTAAAATTTCTCGCTTTTCGTGTCGACGGCTTATAACCAGTCAGAGGGTAGCAGCACAATTTACTAGTTGACAGATTTGAGATGAGGTTTTTAATTATGTATTGGAATATACTTAGACTTAGTAACTGTGATATTAATTTTGAGAATTTTGAAAGAATCGCTGAAGCATATATTATACAACTAATGACAGATTAACTCTGTTTCAATTACCAGCAAAATTCTCTTGTCAATTGTCTTAGTCTCTATTGATTGTTTAAAATTTATTATTTAATATTTGTTCTTTCTTTTCTTTTTTTATATATTTAAGATACCTTAGATTATCTGTAAGTGTTTTTCATTATTTTATATTATTTGTTATGTAATTGGATTTATATGTTTGACAATAAAATAAAATAAAACTATAACAGGGAATACTATATATATTTTTCAGTTTTATTTCAAAATATGTCAATTATATTTCAGAATTTGGGAAAACATCATACGTACTTTAGAATACTTAATTTGAAGTTCATCGTTAATTTTTAAGTATATGTAGAAACATTTTTATTTGAAAATCAAACTGAGTGCAAGACAAGCTATAAGTATACATTGCATAAAACTAAAATAATGTAATTTACATATCTTCCATGACTAACTTAACTGGATGATGTATTGTGTGTTGTACCGTGGTTACGTGAGATTTAATTTTGACCACATTGCTTCTATGGGATTCAGCATTGGCAGATAAGGTTAACCATGTACCAACAAAAGTTGTTTCCACAGATCATACCTAACCTTGAATGGCAAGAAATATTCACGTAAACAACAACAAGGTCACGAAGTTTATTGTCTCCAACCTTCCAATGGGTCATAATATTAGTAATCCAGCCATTTGCCATATGTACTGTAAATGAGGCTTTTCGGTGTTCCATTAAAATCACGTCTGGCAAATGTTGTACGCCTATCTCAACAACTGGGGAACGACATCTAATCCGCCGGCAAAACAAGTTAAAATTAGTGTAATCAATCCAAACTACCTTTTTTCCTTCAGCAACTTTACGTATTCAGCCCTCTAGCTGTTTATTTGTGGGACTCTTCATGGTGACAGTTTGCTGGTGTACATGTGTTAAGAAAAACACACTTGTCCCTATAATTAATTTCTAATAGTGGAAATGCAAACTATGCTATTATATTCCGTCAATACTTCTAATTGATATAGGGTTAATGTACAGTAAGTTTTCACCAATTTAATAATTTTCCGAACTTTTAACACCCTGTCTTTAACATATAACTGCGTCCGGTGTTAATCCAGTTTATTTCATTTAAAGTTGCTGAACCAAGTATTTGCCTTTATTAGCACATACCACATTCCGTTCCCGGTCTTTATTGTTATTTTTGTTATAAGTTCTTACGTCCTCTTCATTCGCGTCTATCGAAGAGGGCAAAGTATGTTTTTACATTTTCCTCTATACTGAATTGATTCGGCCGATGCTATCGATAGAATCATTAGAGATTAATAAGCTTAAAATTTCCGGTAATTTATTAATGGACTCATTCTCCTTTAATAAACCTATTTATCTAAGCTAATGGTAGTGAACACTAAATTATCATTTCACCAATGTTAAATCCTCATTTAAATAATCCTTCGCAAAATTAAGTACCTATTAATTACACCATTGGATGAATATAACTTGGTATAGATATTTAAAAATTTTTACTATATACCTTCCACCAATTCTTTTACAGAATACCTACGTCAGGGTAGTCTCAAGCTCGCCAAAAAATAATTGTTGTTTTTCAAATGATGGCGATTTGATAGTTCCTCCGCAATATCTTCAAAATTAAACGGATCAGGCGAAGAAGGTTTAAATTCCTCGAGATTGTTGACTTTACATTATAATGTTAATATGACCGATTTGACGCTGGCCATATTGTCGCCGAACTCAGAATTGGCGGATCCAACTCAGACCCTTCCAAAACAAGAGAAAAGCTCAACTAAGGGAATAAGCTACCAACATAAAGAATGTTGCCCTTCTAGTCAGGGACTGAACACTTTGAAGCTGTAATTTCAAGTTCATAATACGCTAGTCATTAGAGGTTTATTTATAATGAAATCTCAGAGCAAACCACTAATGCCATCAATCGTTTGAGAATGATGGCTGGGTGAAAACAAAAATAATATAGGTTTGTTGTAGTTTCTCCCTTTTAAAGTGAAACCTTAGTCAATAGTTTCAAAAAAATGATCTACTCCACAATTTACTTTTGTGGAGTCCATCATTTTTGGATTTTGTAGACTCTATGAGATGTCGTAACTTCATAGCTTTTTGTCAGTCTGAACATGAGATGGCAACACAGTGTCGTACATTTTTTTTCTAAAATTAAGTTTCATGCGTCACGGATCGTTTGAACAAAGTATAAGAAACAATTTTAAAAAATTGACGTAAACATTTTTTTCTGGTCTACTATATCGGCGCTTCAGTGTCACTTGCTCCCCGACTATTATATTTGAATTTTACAGATCTGCGATGTCCATAGAAGTAAGATTCTTCTTATACTCTCCAGATTCAGAACCTCTATGTGCTAGTTTCCCCGAAAATCCTAGATGTCGGTCTTTACATCTCGCGTCTTCAAATTTAAGATATTTTTAAAGTGCCATACAACTGCGTTTTGTAGTTCGAGTTCTCATATTCTTGGCCGTTAACATGATTATAATTGTAAGCCAGGATAGTTTTTTCTTCCCACCTCCTTTTTCCCTCTTCGATGTTATCTTGAAGAATATGACGTTGAAAGTAATTCCTGGTAAAGCCCTTCTCCATGTGTTATATGTCCCAGGTAAGCAATGCGTATTTTTTTCTAAATAACTCAATAACCAATTATCCAATCGGCTAAATGAACCTATCATTTGGTAGCTATTGTAAATAGGTATAAAATAAAGTTGACACGAGAACTTGTGATTCAGTTGCTGAAAAATTACAGAAACTGCCAAAATTACAACTTTAAACAATCCGTATAATTAATTAAGGAATAAAAATTTGTTAGCATTTTAATGTGTTATCCTAGATACATTCTTCAAGAAAAGCTAATCAAACACCTGTGGATTTTTTCCCTAGAGTAATAGATATATAGAGTATAAATGAATAAGTGTAAAAAATTTCAACATGTGCTTCCTCGGGTCATTTTATGACCAAAAGTTCCTATGAACATATTATGTACGCAAACACTTTGTTAATGATGTACAAGGTGTTGAAATCTTCAGATTTTTTTCAGTTTTTTTTCTTCCGACTACTAAAGTTTTTGAGGTATTTAGTTCAATTTTGGAACATTAATGTGTCCATGAAGTCTTCATAATAAGATCACAGAAACGGCCATGAAAATCTACAGAGTGATACTCTTTCTGGGGTCACGTGTTCTTTCTGCCTTTAGAATTTTTTTTTCAGTATGTTCCTGGCAAACAAACAAACATTGAAAATGAATCTTTTATGAATTTGCAAACCTTTTTATTCTTTGCGTTTTTTCGTATCTGCAACTGTTTTTGTGTAAAAAATGATCTATTTCTGTGATGCAATATGTTATTATCTGAAGATTTCAACACCTTGTGCATCGATAATGAAGCGTTTGCGGACATATGTTCATAAAATCATTCGTCATATAAATACTGTAATGTTTTTATTTTCACACTCGGGTTTAGTTCAGTTCTTGGATTTATTTAAAAACACAGTCCAAGTCCCTCTAATTTATTTCCACTACTTTTACACAATTTATATTCACAGAAACTACTATTTACATTTTATCTTAACTGTACAATACGACCGTTGAAAATGAATGCCTCCTAACGCCAGCTGTTAATATTTATATATTTATCTCGGAATTGTCTGGTACGTCCACGAACCATCGGGAAACTCTTTCATGTTCTGGAAGCTTTAAGGGAATTCCCAGTAACGGCAGCGGTCCGCCTGTTGAGAGACAAACATTTCGGATTCCCAAAATTTATCGAAATAATGTCCCTTCCACGAATTGGTTGATGGCCGATTGCACCAGCTGTCGGATGAATTCTCGTAACATTGCCCCCTCCTTAAGAACAGTTCGTCCCGGAATGTCCTAGAATCCTTCCTGGTGTGACGATATTTGCAGGACTCTCCATTTCGACAACGGGAAGTTTGGTGGAAGTAACAGTCAACGGTCTTTGAACCTGGCTGCGAATATTGAGACAGCATACCAGGATGTTGATGCCACTGAATCGAAAGATTGTTTCCATTATACTTCTCACCACCCTCCAATTCAGTCCATCCAACCCGCAGGCTATCTTTGGGACCGCCAATTTCATCAGATTCTTCTTCATCATCACATTCCTCAATGCTACCAGAGTCTTGCAAAGATCGCTATATGTTGGCTTGTCTCGCGAGAATGTTTTCGTTACCATATAAAAGATGTCTCTAGTACCCACTGGTTGTTTATCTTCGAGATGAAGGACCTTCCCTACCGCTGGATCTTGCTCCCGTAGCTTCTGGAACTGACCGTACTTTTTGGCAAACACCTTGGCTATTCCTATAGACATCCGGAGATCTCGAGCCACACAATGAGCCAGGGCATATTCTATGTGCACCTCAAACAGGTCTCGGGGTTCTTCTGTGGTCACGTCGTGCTGCCCTTTGTGCCCATTAGAGTACAGTGCCATAAACTGCTCCAAGGTCATCTCATCATCGGGAGGTTGGATACTACGGACTTGGGCTTGGTCAACTTCGCCGTCATGACTTCCGGCATAAGGGGCTAACCTGTTGAAATGTACCTTTGGTTTTCCTCCAGGTAGCTTCTTTATTCTATAGACAACATCGTTGATTTTCTTCACAATTTGGTACGGCCCCTCCCAAGATCTCTGTAGCTTGGGCGAATATCCACGACGACGTTGCGGGTTATACAACCAAACAAGATCATCAACTCGGAATTCTCCGCCCTCGGCTTTGATGTCGTAGGCTTCCTTCATTCGGGCAATGTCATTCTCGATGTTTAACCGGACTCGTTCATGGATATCGTTCATCTTTTGACGTAGCTGGCTGACATAGTCTTCATCTACGATCTCTTCTCCTGGGGTACATCCAAACTTCAAATCGCATGGCAGTCTTAATTCTAGTCCCATGATAATAATGGCCAGAGTCTGACCCGTGGACTCGTGCACAGACGAACGATATGCCATTAGAAACAAGTGCAGATATTGGTCCCAGTCTCTTTGTTGGTCAGAGACTACCTTTGACAAATGGTGGTTAATGATTCTATTCATCCCTTCTACCATTCCATCGGATTGCGGGTGTAATGCTGTCGTCCGTGTTTTAAGAGCTTGCAGACGTTTTGGAAAAGAGTAGATTCGAAATTTCTACCTTGGTCTGAATGCAACTCCAATAGAACACCAAAACGACTAATCCATTCCTTGACAAGGACATCAGCAACGGTCAAGGCTTCTTGATTCGGCAAGGCATACGCTTCGGCCCATTTACTAAAATAGTCCATCACCACCACAATGTATTTCCAGAGTCTGATTCAGGAAATGGACCGGCAACATCAATGGCTACTCTTTCGAATGGACTGTCCACGTTATATTGTTTCATGGGAACTTTTTGACGCTTCTGAGACCCATTACTTGCTGCACAAACAGTACATTTCCGGCATCAGTCCTTGACATACACTTTGCAGTTTACCCAATTGAAGCATTCTCGCAACTTCCCCAGGGTTTTCGTTACTCCCAGATGTCCTCCAGTTGTACCATCTTGTAGTTCTCGTAAAACCTCTGGTCTCCTATTTCTGGGAACTACAATCTGTTTTCTGTCGTTTCCCTCCTCTGGAGATTCCAGGACGCGCTTGAGAAGTCCATTTTCCAGGATGAGGGAGATCCACTGAGCCCAGTACGACTTTATGGTTGGTGAATATTGGGAAATCTCTTGCCACGTAGGTTTACGGTCTTCTTCATTCCACCGGAAAACTTCTTTTAGTTCTGGATCTACTTTTTGGTCTCTCTGGATCTCCCCAGGTTGCCAATGGTCATCGACGGCGGTAGTTCTACAGGGAACAGCCCCTTTTTCTTCAGCTCGCTGACAATGTTTGCAGTCATCAGGGCATGGTCTCCTCGATAAGGCATCATCATTCGTATGGCTTGTTCCTGCGCGATGTTCAGTCTCTAATTCGAATTCTTGAACCGCTCAATCCACCTGGCCACTTGTCCTTCGGGGTTTTTTAAACTGCAAGAGCCACTTCAGTGCTACATGATCAGTCCTCAGGAGGAATCTTATACCATAGAGATACTTATAGAAATGTTCTACCCCCTTTACCACAGCCAAGAGTTCCCTGCGAGTAACGCAGTAATTCCGTTCGGGCTTGCTCAAGGTCTTGCTAAAATAGCCGATGACTTTCTCCTGACCGTCTTGGATCTGCGAAAGCACAGCACCAATTCCGACACTGCTTGCGTCGGTATCCAAAACGAAGTTTCCATCTTGCAACGGATAACTTAAAATGAGGGCACTGGTCAATGTTCTTTTCCAGGTTCCCCACTCTTCAAAAGATTTTCCCACCACGATAATGTCGTCAAGATACACCAAGCATGTTTTCCATGAAAGCCCTTTCAACACTGTTTCCATCAATCTTTCAAACGTCGCTTGAGCATTACACAACCCAAACGCCATCACCGTGAATTGGTAAAGTCCTGAGCCGATGGTAAAAGCAGTCTTTTCTCGGTCTTCTTTAGCAAGTTCCACCTGCCAATAACCGTTCTTCAAGTCCAGGGTGGAAAACATCTTCGATCCAGCCAACGTATCTAGGGTATCGTCTATTCTTGGAAGGGGATAGCTGTCCACGCAAAATCGAGCCAAACCATCTTTCTTTTTAACCAAGACAACTGGAGAAGCCCAAGGGCTTTTGGATGGTTCAATAACACCTTCTTCCTCCATCTCGCGGACTATCCTGTCGGCTTCTGCTCTTTTAGCTAGGGGTAGTCTTCTCGCCGACTGTTGAATAGGTTGAGCGTCCCCAGTATTAATTTTATGTTTCACCAGATCAGTTCGTCCTCTTTTGCCATTCCCTACATCGAAGATATCCTGGTAGTTTCTAACAATGTCCCTCATTTTTTCTTTCTGGTTTGGTTTCAAATTCTTAGATGAATCGGTGATGAGTCTTTCCAGTTCCTCAGATAGTTTACCTGGTGGCATTTCTGCATGCTGTGTGCTTCTGACTACAGAGGAAAATGTTGAACAATGGCCCAAAGTTGTTCCTTTCTTTAGCACATCCGAATAATGATTCAGGTTCATTACTCTTACTGGAACAATCTCTCTGGCACGAAACAGAGTCTTCCCCAGTGCGACTCCTCTGCCTACATTTTCGTCGTTAAGTTCCGGATCAAACATCATTACTGTTCCAGCTTGAACTTTCCCATCTAAGCAAGCATCTATAATGATTTCAGCTCTTTCTGGAACATCGACATCCTCTGCTAAGATGGCTCAAAGCTTTATGTCATGTTTTCCATGAAGCACCACTTCTTCGTCATTCACTCGCAGAATTCCATCTTTGAAGTTATACTGGAATCCCTTGGAGCTCAGACGGGCAATATCCGCTTCAAACTCTTGTAGGGATTTATTTTATTTCTGGTGGCGATTTTTCAATTGGGAGTGGTAGACGTGCTCCAAATGTGTCTGACCATACCTTAGTTCTAAATGTTTGACTAGTTGTTCGTAGTCTTCTTGCTCAGAGGTATTCAAAGTTTGCAAAATATCTGTAGCATCCCCTCTTAAGGCGAGGGTTAGTGCTATTGCCTTCTCATCTGCCGACCATCCGTTTAACTTTGCTGCTGCCTCGAATTGGCGCCTATAATTAGCCCATAAGGATTTTCCATCAAATTGGGGAGGTTTCATTTTGTGTCTTGTTCCCTCGAGGCCAATTTTCGAATCCACTACTTCTGGACTGTTTTTTTTTTCTAGCAATTTATCTTGTAAGGTCTCTAAATTATCCAGTTGTTTTAATAGCATACTCATGTCTCCATTACCAGAAACTTCAAACAAATAAGTATCGGGATCGTTACCTTCATTTATTAGGACATCTCGCATCCGTTGTATTAAGTCACTTTTTTGCCACTAATTTCTAAATCCCTTTCCTCAAGTTCTTTTTTTAAGTCCGTCACTTTCAATTGGTCCAAAATCACCGCTTTAAACATTGTCAGTCTATTTATTTTTCACTTTTAAAGTTCCACAAATACACCTACACCTGTCACCACTGTAATGTTTTTATTTTCACACTCGGGTTCAGTTCAGTTCTTGGATTTATTTAAAAACGCAGTCCAACTCACTCTAATTTATTTCCACTACTTTTACACAATTTATATTCACAGAAACTACTATTTATATTTTATCTTAACTGTACAATACGACCGTCGAAAACTGAATGCCTTCCATCGCCAGCTGTTCATATTTATATATTTATCTCGGAATTGTCTGGTACGTCCACGAACCATCGGGAGACTCTTTCATGTTCTGGAAGCTTTAAGGGACTTCCCAGTAACGGCAGAATTTGTTGATGGTCGATTGCACCAGCTGTCGGATGAATTCTCGTAACAATACATTAAAAAAAACAAAAACCGACTTCAAAAGAAAATTTACTAAAATATACAATTTACCCCAACTTTCGGAGAGTTAATACCATCAACTCCATGAAAGCTTACTCTATAAAAATCTCGTCAAAAAAGTTTTTCCCGATTTTCTAAAAAACGGTACAAGCAAAAACAACATGGGACCACTTCGGGATCACCAGGAACTAATCCAATTTCTTATTAATCCATTATACCACATGTTCCGAACAGAAAATATTTCTATATTTTTAATACCAGCGACTTCACTAGAGTTTACTGTATAAAAAAGTCGTTAAATTTTTTTCCCGATTCTCTAAGAAACTACAAGCTATTATTGAAAAACAATAAGGGACCACTTCGGGATATCCCGGAACTAATCCAATTTCTTTTCAAATTGTCCCATGTTCCGAATATTTTTTTTTACAAATTTTTAAACCGGCGACTCCACCAAGACTTATATGAGAATAGGTAAAATAATTTTTCCCCATTTTCTAAGAAACGGTACCAGCTATGTTAATGAAAAAAATGTGGGACCACTTCGCGATTCCCCGAAACAGGATCCAGTAAAACGGTCGAAATTGCTTCAGCCGTTTCCGAGTAATCAGTGAAGAAACAAAAAAACCATAGATACAAACGAATTGAGAACCTTCTTATTTTTGAAGTCGGTTAACGCGGAAGCACATCTTGAAATCTTTCGCACTTATTCAATTACACCCTGTATATAAGGGGCGTTCAAGATGTTTCTGTACAGTTGATACATAAAGATGTGACATTGGCTACCTGTTAAATTTTACTTTCTAAAACAACCTATATTTTGCTTTAATAACTAGCATATAACCTACATCATTTTAGAAAACGTTCATCCTAGCCTGAATCTAAAATATTATCCAGGGTGTTCCGTTTAAGAAAATGATCACCCTCTTGGCATGTAATAACAAGAGCAAATAAAAAGAACTTGAGTAAGTATTGTGTTCCATCACTTTCCTTCCTGAACATTTGCAATGCCATTTTAACAATGAGTTATCTGAAGATACTGTCGCAACCGCATCGGTGTAATTAGGATTTTTCTTCAGTATTGTATTCTCACACCAAAAAAAATATATTTTTGCAAGAAATAATTTACAATTGTGTACCATTTCTAAACGTTGTTGAAAACTCTTGTTCAATTTCCGTTTCCAGCAAATCCGTTACTTTCTTTTATAACTACTTAACTTGCCTGTGTAATTCTAGTCACACGTTTCAATATCGAACGTGTGGTTTTGGCGTCGACCGCCGAGGTCATCCGTTGTAAGATATTTTTTTTCAGTTGTTTAATAAATGTGACCAACAATTTTCCAGTAACGCAAAAAAACGCCGAGTCATATTCTGTATTGGTTCTAGCATATCCTAATGTTTATTTAAAGAAATCTTTTAGTTGATTGACATTGGGAGAATGGTGAGAATAAGACTCGTATTCATCGAACCTTCCCGCCATAATTGGCCACGGTGTTTTTTTCTATAATTCCGGAATTTGTTAGATTTGTTATAGAACAAATCGCATGAAAAGTTGGTGAACATTGCGGCATAAATTTCCTAATAACGATTTGCATAGGAATTATCATGTCGACACTCTTCACGTTTTGCACTAACCCTGATTTGAGAAGGCTCCTGCCATTAGTGATTGTTTTAATAAATGTTTTTACGACGGGGGTGCTTTCGTCAAGCACAATTACATTTAATTATTCTCTTAAGTAACCACTATTTTCTTTGACGTTTAATGTTTTCGCAACTGTTATACTCTAAATGTATAAGCAAAATCAATTAATATAGATTGGTCACTTTGAAAACAATGTTCCCCGTAAGATTTTAAATCCTGCCAAAATTCCCAAAAAAAAAACATTTTTTAGGATTTTTTTGTCACCTCACTACGTTATTATACTTTGACTTCGAAGTCAATGCAATCGGACCGTTCTTACTATGATATAAATAGTGTACCCAAATATTTGTTTAGACCATTTGGTTTAATTTTTGAACCACGTTTTGATCTAAAATGGTAAGGTAGGGTACTGGGTGGTTTTTTTCAGGCGGGTCATTTCAATTGATACTGCATGCAGATGTGACTCTGCCGAAACGTCGTCATTTTACCATCGATCCTGGCAGGGATCAGTTATCAACTACGCGGATGAATTCCCGGAAACCTTCTAATACATTTAGTGCCCGCGAAAACTTAAAAACAAATATATATATATATATATATATATATATATATATATATATATATATATATATATATATATCATCATCATCATATGCAGCTAATTTCGACCATTATTTTATGGTGTAGCCTCTCTTACATATTCGCAAATCTCTCCATGCTGTTCTGTTGTACGCTTTTTGGGACCAGGTTATGCCTGCTATATTCTTGATGTCATAGTCCCATCTTACATTGGGGCGTTTCCTTGGTCTTTTAACACCCCTAGGATACCATTGTGTGATTTTTGTTGACCACCTATTATCTTGTCTTCTTGCCAAATGCCCTGCCCATTGCCACTTCAGAGATTTCACTCTGTGGATAACATCTATTACCTGGGTTTTGTTCCTTATCCACTCTATTCTCTTCCGATCTTTTCTCGTTATTCCGATCATGCATCTTTCCATAGACCTTTGTGCTACTTGTAGTTTTCTTGTAAGTTCGGTTTTCAGAATCCAGATTTCACAACCGTATGTCAGTACTGGTAGAACACACTGATCAAATACTTTCTTCTTAAGGCGGAATGCCATTCGTGACTTGAAGATTATGGAGTTTCTTCCAAACGTCATCCATGCAAGTTTGATCCTTCTGTTTATTTCTGGTAGTAGCGAACCTGATATGTGTATTAATTGACCTAGGTGTATATATTGTTCTACTATTTCCAGAACTGTGTTATCTATTGTGATGTCTTGTGTGTCTATTAGTTCGTTGTACATTATCTTTGTTTTTCCGATATTTATTTTTAGGCCTATTTCCTTGCTTACTCTGCTAAGTTCATTGATTTGATTTTGTAGTTCTCCTGCATTATTGGCAATTAGGACAATGTCATCGGCGAATCTCAGATGGTTTAGATATTCTCCATCTAGGTTCAGTCCTTTGTGGTCCCAGTCTAATCGTCGAAAGATACTCTCTAATGCCGCTGTGAATAGCTTCGGTGATATTGAGTCACCTTATCTGACTCCTCTGTTGGTAGGAAATTCAGGGCTGCCTTCGTATATTCTGATTTTGGCTTTGGCTGCCTTGTATATATTAGCCAACGTTTCTATGTATGGCTTATCTACACCTTATTCACTCAGGGCGTTGATTACCGCCTTCGGATATATAGTGTCGAACGCTTTTTCGAAGTCAATGAAGGCCAAGGCAAGTGGTATTTGATATTCTCTAGTTCGACTGATAACTTCCCTTATAGTGTGTATGTGATCGATTGTGCTGAAGCCACTACGAAATCCGGCTTGTTCTCGGGGTTGAGCGGAATCTAGTGTACTCTGTATTCTGTTTTGTATGATTTTAGTGAATATTTTGTACACTACCGGCAGGAGACTTATCGGTCTGTAGTTCCGAATGTCTTCTTTATTGCTTTTTTATGGATTAATAGTATTATTATTATTATATTATGGATTAATACTATTATTGACAGAAGAAAATATCAGAATAACGGATAGACACAAAATAATGGAGCATGTCACGAAATTCTACAAGGATCTATACAAAGCCCCCGAATCTCTGGAAATACAGTTGACGAAAGAAGAAATACCTGAAATACTTGTGGAGGAAGTGGAATCAGCGGTCAACAAAATGAAAAATGGCAAGACAGCAGGTAACGACGCAGTAACGGCTGAACTACTAAAATACGCTGGTAGAGAAGCACGGAAACGCCTAGCCAAAATATATACGAATTGCCTAAGAACCAGACACATCCCAGAAAAATGGAATAGCGCCCTCATATATATATATATATATATATATATATATATATATATATATATATCTCAAGATAAGACATTTCATTTAGGTAATTTCCACTTTACACTTTGCTGTAATGTCTCTCCGATTCTATTGGTTTTAGAATATTATTTTATTTGCAGTTTTTCAGTCAGCTTTCAAATGATATGTTTCATTATATTATTCAGTAGATGATATCAACGTCGATATATTATTTGCTAAGTACATTAACAGTGCCTTTCTCGTTAATGATATTCTATAAATTTTGAAACATGCCATTTTGTTTAGTTAGGAGGTTTACGAAGAGAATGAATTGAAAACAATTTTAATCCAGTTTAGTGGTCCGGCCCATCAACCCATGAATGAAAAGACAGTTGAAAAGTTTAGTAATGTTCAAATAATTATTGCAAAAGTTGTAAACAATTATATAAAAATGTTAATTTTTGTTGATAGAGTTTTCATTTATTGACGAAATTTCTTTAAAGTCTAGAGTTCTACCATAGTGTCACAAAACCAGGAAAAACATTTTTCGGTCTAATGCTGTGTAAGCCATTTGACAATAAAGTTTTATTTCGATCAAAAAAATCAAGCCTAGTAATTTTTTATTTTAAGATGATTTTTCAACTCTATTGTTTCTAAATCTCTAGTTCCCTATAATTATTTAGTTACTGGAATAACCATTAAGAATTTAAATCCGAATTTTTTAAATCTTATTTATTAAGGTGGTTCTGATGTGAAACTTTTCAAAATATGATTCATACTTGGCTTCAACGACAAAATTTTTAAACGATTCTAAGAAATTTGTAAATACAACTTAAAAAGCAAAATGAAATATTTGATGTCTACTTTGATCTAAATTGTCAAATTAAAGGTACTCGCTTGTAGAATTAAGTAAGTACTCAAAAATGCATCATATATCATTATAATTTGGATTATAGTTCGTAAAAATAAACTTTCTTCAGCTAGTTGCATTTAACTGAATTAAAACAAAGAAAAAAATAACCAAAATACGCAATTATACAAAAATGTTCAATGAATGACCATGTTCATTCAAGCAAATTTCTTCTAACCTTGTTAACAAATTTCGTGTTAATGCTGTTCTAATCATTTCTGTTATAATTCGGTACACTGAAAGTATTGTCGAAGAAAGAGCTGAAGATATAAAATATGAATAGTACAATTATAAGTTGGTCGTAGCTTGCCTGAGACGAAAAAAATTTATCATCTTTTGTAACATTAGTTTTTCATTTAACCATTTTGGACCACAAACCTACAAGAATAATAATTTTATATTAATTTTAAATAGTTATATTTTTTGTACTGGTAGGAATACCCACTAAGAAAGTAATAAAATGAATAAAAAATAACAGTAAGTGAATTTACAAAAACATTTATTGTAGGTATCAGTTTTTGTATTATGAGAAAGGCAATACGATGCTTGGAAACACATTTTATGCAACGAATGACCTTTTGACAACTGGTTTCTTTCTGCATTAGGGGTTTAAAAAAGATAGCAAGAAATCTGGTAAGCAGCATTTCTTGTTTTTAAAGATTTGTGTTTATGTTTCCAAGCTTTCACTAGGGATATCACTAATGCTTCCAGAATACCCTTATCCAACTTTCATTTTCGAAGTTACGAATTATTCTGTCCATCTGTCCTCGATAGAATATAGAATCCTATCATTTCTAGGCGATTAGTTAAAGTTCTAGTTTTTTGTATTCGAATTCTCTGTACATTAAAAACTGGCTATACTCTTTCCCATTTTTGCAGTGTTTTTGGAATAATTTTATTGTTTCTTGTAGGGCAATAGTAGTACAAAATTTTGTTGAGATGCAGCCCTATCGCGTCATATTCCGATTTCCGATATGTTGTAGTCGAACTTTACCCGATTTTATGTTTAAATAATATACTGATAGACTCATTTAGGGGCGGATCCAGTATTGTCATTTGGACGGGCTTGATCACTAAAAAAGCATACCACTCAGCTGATTGGGGGGGGGGCTTCAGATCCCCCTGGATCCGCCGGTGGACTCATTGATGCTGAGGAAATGCCGAGTTAATGAAATTTCAGAAAAAACTGTCGACATCATTAATTTTCGTTTCGTTTTCGCTTTTTTATACTCTCATTCCTGTTGCAATCAATAATTTCAAAGTGTTCATAAACGCTTATATGCCATTGTAAAAATGAAACTAAAGTTCTCGTTAGTTTTATGACGAGCAATATACCTATGAAATACTTTGTTGAAAACTTATTGTAGAAGTTTCATGTTTTTGTTAAACGTCATCAATATGCAATAGCGGATTCTCGCAGAGTTTGTATTTTTTGACATAAACTTTGATGATGGAGTTAACCTATAGTGTCGTTAGTTTGCGCTAATCAGATTTGTGACTGACACTGATTGATCTTTAATCATTTTCTACAATAATACTTTCTAACTCACTTTCCATAACTAAATTATGGCATGGTCTTCGCTGCCAAGGCCGTAGATAGCGGGGGTCTGGCAGGTTCAACCCCCTTCCCACCCCAAATTTCTGAATTTTGAGTTTCAACAATCAGTTTGAACCAATTTACCATCGTTTTCATACAAATAAATTTTATGTTTATACATTTTTACATTTTTGTATTTCCTGGAAATGCATGAACAAAAATTTTAATTTTGCAATCCTAATTAGTCAATCACCAATCACAAAAAAATTATCCACCTCCCCTCAAAAAAAATTTTGACTACGGCTTTGTTTGTTTCACTATATATAAAATTACACATTCAAGTAATGACACAAAGTTATCAGGCTGAGTGCTCTAAAATATCTTAAATGCTGTTACACAGTCGTGGTGCGTCACTGTTACTTCATTGTCAAATTAAAATCTATCTATAAAATCTTCTGAATTGAATAGCCAAATTAAACTAAGTAGGTACATTGTCTTCTATCTTATTGATTCAGCTCTGGAGCAATTCTTTAACATCCTTAAACACTTGTTAGCCTTGTTTCGCTTCTGTATCTGATTATTTGAACCGTAATTGTAATGTATCTATTTCTGATTTTATTTAAATTTGACTTGATTGTTCCACATATCCTGAAGGAAATATTTGTTTATCGCCCCTGGTCATAGCTATAATGTTGCGTGTTAGATATCGGAAATTATTCAACTATTCTAATTTTGAAAAGTTCAGGACTATCTATCCTTCTTCGAGTGAGGACTTTTTCAAGAATGTCATAATGTTCACCTTGTTCTAAGATATTCCCATATGGAATATCTTGTTTATCTATTATTGAAAGCATGCTCTAATTAAAGTTGGGGAAAGACTTGATTAAACCTCTGTTTATAAGAACATTTTTTATTGTATTGCATTTATTAAATGTTTTCTTGACAAATACGTGTTCACAATCTATGAAAGCTAAATGTTTTCGTTGTTGAAATCTTACTGTTTTTCTTTCGATGATTTATTGTATCCTAAATGCCAATGCTTAATCTTATTTTCCTAAATACCATTTGCTTTTCTTTGAGCAGATGTTTCTTTATAACTTAAGTTTACTATTGTGGGTGCCCAGTTTTAGATCTTAATTGGTAACTTATTTCCTGGCATTCATTTTAGTTGCCCATATCAGGTTAACATTTTTCACTATTATGCGATCTTTCATAATTATTTTGTTTATTAGTGCCTCCTACCCTTCTTTTACCTGAAAATTTCGGGGGCCAATTATTATTTCCTCGTACCTATTACTCATTTAGAATTTGTGCGTCATTGTGACAAGTTGAATAAAAAGTGAAGTTTCGAAGTATGTTCGTGAGAAAAAGATAAAATCAATGGAGTCGCCGCAAGGTAAGTAACATTTGTTTTGTTTTTTTTTTTGTCTCATCCTTGAAACAGCCCCTTATAAGTGTGGCCGAAATCCGACATATCAAGCATATAGGTAGTAAAGCATAGTATTTTCGGTTCCTTAAATCAATGAGTACCAAGCTCGTTTTGTTTGTATACCAGGCAAATACCTATTTAAATGAAAATATTTCCGTTTTGCGAATACATGTCAAACTCTAAACTGCTATTTGGTGAGTTTATACACAGGGTGTTTAGTTATAGCAAACAAAATCACATTTGCATTTATATGACGATTGAAATATAGGACGGAGTAGAATGATAGTGCTCCATAGGCAGCCGTATATACAGGATGGTTTGAATATAGGGTGGAGTGGACGTTTGGTGGTATAAAAATGTTGAAAAAAAAAATGTGGAATTAAAATTATATAGGGTGATTAAAAAACTGTTATATGATGTGGACCTAAACAAATCATATACAGGATGGTTAAAATATATGCAGGAGTTGAATAATATTTATACAGTGTGATTAAAAATATATTTATTTTATAGCCCATAAGAAGTTTCATTAAGTATGGAGAGGAATTAATGTTACACAGGGTGATAATAATAAATGTTAAAAATGAAATAATTTATAGGGTAGTCCACAAAGAGTTATATATAGTTAAAATATAGGACGGATTTGACTCCGTAAATATGGGATAGATTCTATTCCGTCCTATAATTTACAGAAGGCAGTTAACAAATGTATGGTTGTCCGTAGGCAGTCGTATGTACACGATGGTTAGTACATAGGGTGGAGTGGAATTACCTATTGTTATACAGGGTTATCAAAAAAAGTTGAAAAAGGTTACATGGCGTGATCAAAACGCATAAACATATTTTGGGCTTATTAATTCAAGGTGTACTAGTACATTTTCTTTGTAATCTTTTACCTGTCAATTTAAGAGAAAATGTATTACAAAATAAAAAATAAAGAGTAAAAACTAACCGAGTTCAAAAAACTAAAAAGTTTCTTCTTCTACTTATAACTAAAAAGCTGAAAATAATTATAATAAAATACAACTCTAGCAAATTAATAAAACATTCAATGTTGTTACATACGTACCCAGAACGTAAAAAACATTAAAAGGTGCTCATTCTGTACAATCTACCAATCTAGTATATTTTTGAGGTCGGTGACAAGCAACAATCAAGTTTGATGATGTAGTAGATACCCAATGCAGGATTTTAGATTTGCTTGGCACCGACTTCAAAAATATACTAGATTGGTAGGTAATTAATTTGCACAGAATGAGCACCTTTTTTTACTTCCTGGGTAGGTACCTAAGAACATTGAATGTGTTATTTATTTGCTACATTTGTTATCATTATTTTCAGCTTTTTACTTATAGGTGGAAGTCGGTTATATATATATATATATATATATATATATATATATATATATATATATATTAAATGTTTTATTATGAATAGTTTTTCAATAAGGACAGTTTCAGGTTGAAATTAAATAAAACAAGCTGTTTGTAAGGTATTGACGATTTTTTTTATTTCAAAGGCCCATGTATTCCATTATGTATAGAATACTACAACGCTCAAATGTCTGTCACGTCTTTCCACAGTGACATGTATCCCAGTAGTCCAATTCTGCTGCTGAGGCTGAATTTCAGCAACGGCGTTGGCTTTGTTAACTTTAATGGCATCGGTCGATTATGGTTAATTGGCGTAAACCTGCAATTTCAGGAAACCCCTCATGAACAATTTTGCCACTGCCTTGGTGGCCAATTAACGTTACTTCTGTCACAGTCGTGTACGACCATATCGTTCCATTTGAACCAAAATAAATCGGTAATCATCTTTATGTAATGCTCACGGTTAAAGGTGATGGCCTCACCATCGTCGTTTTCAAAAAAGTACGGACCAATGTGGCCATAGGTTCCAAAATCCCCAAACAGTAACTTTTTGTAGATGCAGTGCAGGTGCAAGGTCACCGGGTGCAACTCATTCATTCATCTAAAAATACTTTTCGTGGCTAAAGATGATTTTTCTGTCAAAATTGGAGTCCTATACTCAACGCTCCCACGCCAACTGCGCGAACAAACGGCATTTTCTGTGTCCGTTAAGCTCTTAGGTCAGCTGGATCTTATTCGGGTGAAGGCCCAAGTCACGATCCATAATTCGCCAAGTCTGCGAAAAGCCGGTTCTTTCGAATTTGGTCACCAACCGTTGGAGATTCCATACTGAAGAGCCACCGTGTCTACCGTAAAATGAGCGCAACGAGTGCAACATTTTGACTAACAAACATTAATTCTTCAAGTTTTATCATTTGAACGTGCTGCCAACATCGACCTATTCATGGGTTTTTTACTTTTTCTATGTATGCAGTCATTAATACTTCGGCCAGCATTTGTATATAACTAGTTATCTGTTCCTCCCAGACTGTTTTTTGAACTTCTTCATTATTGTATGCTCATTGTCGTTTGCCTTATTTTTTTTATCTATCATCTTTTACACTTTGTTAACAGGTAACTTGTGATATTCTTTGTTTTGTTGTAGTAGTTCCCAGGAATACTAACTTCATTTCGTCAGTTTTATTCAGGGATAAGGTAGATTATTTTGGATACTCTGTCTTCCATATTACATTCGAAGATTTTGTTGACTTATCACGTACACAATTTGAATTTTCAGATACTTTAAACCAGATTTCGTTTTTTGTCTTTTTAAAATAATATATCGGCTTGAATTTTACATACTCATAAATCATCCTATCTTCCAAATTTCCAAATCAATCCTACCTAACTGTCCTGATGCACTTATTCCTTTTTTTTTCATGATTCCTTTTATTTGCCTTTCAACCCTATTATTTCCTCTTCTAACTCTTTCAAAGCTTCGTCTGCAGCCTCATGTATTACCTTACTCCACCCTTCATACTCTTCGTTAGCAGTTTCTTTATATTTTGTTCGAGGGAGGAATCATCTGTTTTTTTCAGTCCTCTGCATTTTTTCTTTATTTCGTTGAGAATAAACATATTTACATTTAACTTTTCGACTTGTCGGAATAGTTCGGTCTCTCTAAGTTTTTACTATGAACTGTGGATGTATTTTTTCGAAATTGCCTTATTACACTTTGTTCTCCACTTATCTGTTTCAGGAAAAATTTCAGGAGAGAAAAACCCTAATGTACAGGCAAACTAATCAAAGTCCACCTCAACAATCATTCCGAAATTACTTGCTAAATGTTTTGTTAATTTTTCATTTTTGGTAAAAATAAGAAAAATGCTGAAAACTCCTCCAATATTACGAAATATTTCATTTATTACTTTTTTAAACTAATTCGGCATTATATGCGTACATATTTGTTATTGGGCCCGAGATACTACAATTGGAAAGAGACAACCTTTATAAATTACATAAACAGTTGCGAATGTCGTGCTCTAATGAATGATATTTGTTCAAGTATGATATCTTAATTAAATACAAAAGACAAAAATTGCATCTTAAATAATCCAGGTTTCTGTAATTCTAGCAAGAAACTTTATTCAAATAATGAAACTTATGCATATAAAAAGATGATTATCCAGTGAATCGGAACACCTAAAAAGATATTTAAATAGTTATAAAATACCTATACAGTTTCAGTAGTTCTTCAAGAATCATTCCTCTTAATGAATCTTATTTGAAGAATACTGTTTATGAAATTGTTCAGACTTTCCAGTAGGTCAGTTTTGTATTTTTTTAGTGATTTGTGAAAATAATGTACAACAAATGCAATTGTTTGACTTTGTTCTGTTATACTATAAATTCGATTGAAAATATTGCTGATCATCATGTTTTTCGTTGTAATTACAATTATTATAAAATTGCGACAAATAGCGATTAGTTTAAAATCATAACCAATTATGATCCAAATTTTTATGAAAAATGATAAAAATAATTTTGAAAAAAAAGGTCAGAATTAATTGAAATAGTTTGTCATTGTTACAGGGTCGATTATCTTTTAATTATGTTAAAAAATTATTACATCGCAAACTAAATTTCGACATATAGGAGTTTCAGGAAAAATTAGCTCACAGAGACTCCAAATCGGGAGGAGTACTCTGTTTAACGCCTTTTTCCTGTGATTCGTAGGTTAGCTAAAACTTCTCAGAGCAATGAAATGTTAAAAAAGGTCACAATAATATTTAAAAATCAGTAGAACCATTATGAGTGGATTATTTGTTCAAACTATTAACAGTATTTTGCCTTTGTACTGCTATAGTAATGTAAAAACACAGTTTTGCATCCTAACACCAAACCTTTATTTTAAACACTCAACGCCGTTTCAACAACTCTAAGTTATCATCTTCAAGGAGTAATCCAAGCAGTTTGGTTTGGTCCTTGAAGATGACAACTTAGAGTTGTCGAAACGGCGTTGAGTGTTTAAAATAAAGGTTTGGTGTCAGGGTGCAAAACTGTGTTTTTACATTTGTGACACACCAAAAGTTCCACAGTTTTTCATTACTATAGCAATAACAAAAATGTTAAAAATTTGTCTTTTGATTCGCATTACTAAATAGTTCTTTTTTTAAAGAAAACTGAACAGTTTGATCCCTTATTACTACAGAATGTCGATGGGTATTTTATCTACTCTTTCTTATTTTTGTTGAACTATCCCTGTTTCAAGAAAAACATTTGAGTAGCTTCAATTGCATTAACCACTTTTGCAGAAGTTTGTACCATTATGCTGTTTTTACCTCTAATTTTCTTGCAATTTAAAATAGCATGTTAATTATGCATTAATAATATTCAAATTCTGTGATAACAGGTTTCAACCCGGTATTGGTTGAAAACTGTCTCCAAACCATTTTACAACTACCTTAATTCATGTCTATCAACGTTAATATCCAAATGATATACTTGAGGTACCTAAATAATCTAGATCATTGTTATAATCTGATGAATGAATGATGTATCAATAATAACTGCAAACTTTAATAAACAGCATTTAAAAATTATCCAAACATGTAGGAACGAAGGAAATTATAATTTTTCAGCGGTTTATAATCTTCTTAAAATCTCAATGTCATAATCATATTTAGCAATATTCGACTACTATTTCATGATTTACATATTTTTTTACATTTCTGCCATGCATTTCTGTTGTTACCATTTATTGACTACATTGACTGATTTTTGTTTTCAATTTATTGTCTTCTCTTCTTGCCGAAAGTTCAGGCCATTGACATTTTAGGAATTTTACACTGTGTATGACAACTTTTGCCTAAATCTTAATTTCGAGTAATTTCGGTTCTCCAAATATTGGTTTCACAACGTATATTTCTCGTAGAACATACTGATCTAACACTTTTTCTTGAAATGAACTAGTATTCTGGCCATCTATAATTTAAATGTTATCATGGACACATTGTTATAGTAAACACTAAACTATTTTAAACAAAACAAGTGTATGTCTCTGTTTTAATTTTCTTTTTAATTTTAATTTACATATGGTCTCGTATTAGTTGCAAATTTCATTTGCCTTCAAATAATTTCATATTTTTGAGCGATATCATACTCCATTTCAGATCTTGGCATCAGTTTCAAGCTTGCATTTTATCTTTTTGCACTACTCTCTTAATGCTCTGATTGCTTCTTTGCATAATTTAGATTGCTTTCTTTATTTGTGTTCAAGCAAACAAGATAAAATTCTTTCTAGTTAGTACATTTTTTTATATTTTACTAGGCCACTATGTTTTTGACCCATTTGGCTTCTTTATGTTTAATAACGCTTTTCTAACAAAATTGTTTTTACTCTCATTGATAATATACTTACGTGATTCATTTTAGATTTATTTAGTATTTTTCAGGATTAAATGGGCTAATTTTTCTAAATAATATGGTTTTAATGTTGACCTTTCTTTTGTTGTGTTTTTTAAATCTATTAATTTTTAATTTATCAAAAGTATTAGATATATGTTGGCATTATCTAGTCAAAAATGTACTTTCTTCGTTTTTATACTCACGAATTCAATTGGAAATATCCATACCATTGCTAACATTGCCCTTAAAATAAATAATCCTTGAATTTCTTATTATTTATTTCTTTACAATAAAATGTTTAGAAGACGACCTATTCGTTTTTAGTGATTACTCATTATTCCAAGAAAATGTTCAAATTCATGATTGATGATTGTTTCAGTCTTCACTTGATGAAAATTCATTTTTAAGATTACTTAAAAAACAACAAACACTTGTTTAAATTTTCACTTTTTATTTCTTTAAATTTGACATATGTTTCGTCAAGTTTGGCTTCATCAGAAATTGGAATTGTATTTCCAATTTCTGATGAAGCCAAACTTGGCGAAACATATGTCAAATTTAAAGAAATAAAAAGTGAAATTTTAATGAAGTGTTTGTTGTTTTTTAAGTAATGTTCAAATTCGTTTATAAGATGGGTCCGAATACCTTTCTTTGTAAATATCGTACGCTAATAGAATTTTGTCAACAAAATATTTCCAGCATTTATGCAATTTTATTTACTGTTATTAGATGCAATATTTTTCGATTTATAAAAATCTAAATATACAGGGTGGACCGTTAGTAACTAATGCCAATGTCAAGTTCTGTTTATTAAATCAGTTTCAGTCTAGACCATAGAGGACGTTTTTTTTGTTATACATTAAATAACATTAAATTTTACCAATTATCAAAACACAATTTTAGTAAACTGACACACCTAAATGTATTTTTTTATTGTTTTTATATAAAAAATGTGTACCTGTTTAATCTGGATATAATTCATTGTTTTTGAAATAATCGTTGTTGATAATTTCGATGTAACAAATCTTTGGGTTGCCCAAGTTGTCGAATAGATGTAGTAACCATATAATTTATACCAAAAAATTTTCAAAATAGCTGAAAAATTCTGGGAAATTTTTTATCACTTATGTAATAAAAAATATTCACGAGTAAGGAATTCAATGGTACAGCAACCGTTTGAAGTGGCTATCATTCATTTCAGTACATTTTTTTTGAATAATTGCTCGAAATATTTTGTAATATTCAAACGTATATTATCATTTCTACCTGCATCAGCAGCAAAAGGAAAATTCCATATGGTTGTAATCTGACCATCTAGGCCATTCCAATGAATCATCATTTAAGTTTTCTGTAATTCATATAAACCATTTCCTAAAATAATAAATGGTTCCGCTAGGGTGTGTGCTCCAATTTGTGTTAATAGTGTGACAGTTATTAAGAACGATCACAATAATAATTTGCTTGAAAGATAAAACCGTGTATTGGAAATATATAGTTTTTGACATTATATAAAAGATTTCATAGTTTCCAATTATATCAAACCAAATACTATTTTTTGAATTTTTCTTAAATATGTTACATATTCACACATATGAAGGTTTGGTCAAGTGCGAGTTGGACTCGCATACTAAGGGTTCCGTACCACCGTTTTAAATTTATAAAAAATATACACTTTGATTTTCCACAAATAGCCTTTTTATTTTATCTGCTTTAGGATTCGCTTGATTTTTATCAAAATACATATGAATTTCATTTTCTAATTTGGCCCCCAAAAAGTAACATTAGAGTTTTATTTTACTAATAAACTTTCAGAGAAGCCTTTTATAATCTACTGTCTGAGTTTTGAGGCTCTGTAGATTGGAAGATAAAGGGCAAAATAGGTCAAGTTTTAAATTATAAATTATTAAATCTGTTATTCAAATTATTTAAAAATATAAATAAAATATATTTTCAAATTTAAATAGTGTAGTTTCTAAAGTGGGAATTAAGTCGATGTTTAATATTTTTGTTAATAAATTTAAAGAAAATGATTTTAAGATATGATATAATTGTAATCCACTTAATGAGCCTTTTATCTGTTATATTACATATTTTGAAAATTGAATTTTTATTTTCCATTTAATTGTATAATTTGTATCTAAAATTACTATGGGGGTTACCTAATAATTTTTCTTATAAATTTCAAGTGAGCCCCAGTATCACTAATTATTTTCAAAATTTTAGGAAAATAAATTCGGAAATAAAGTGAGAAATGAAAATTGTTTATATCTTTATGTTAATATCTTGTAAACAATTAATTTTAAAAATATGAAAAATATATATTTGTATTCCTCATAATGAGCCCTTTCATTTGATGTATTGCATGATGCGTTAAAAAATATTTTTTTATTTTCCATTTAATTCTATAATTTGGCCCCCAATATTTATATTAGCGATTTCTTCATATTTTTCCTATAAACAAAAAAAATTAGGTCTTATAGTTTGGGGAATAACGGGGGGAATGGGTAATTTCTTTTTAATATTTTTATAATATATTTTAAAATATTCATTTTAAAAAAATTAAAAAAATATATTTGTTTTCGTCATAATGAGCCCTTTCATTTGATATATAACATGATGTGTTAGAAACAATTTTAATTTTATATTTTACATTTAATTCTATAATTTGCCCCCCAAAATGAATATTAGGGGTTTCTCCTTATTTTTCCAGTAAAGTTCAGGTGAGGGGCTATACCTCCATTTTTTTCAAAATTTTCCAGATTATGGTTTCGGCGATAAGGGGGGGGATGGGTAAAATTTTTTTATATTTTTCTTAATATCTTTTCATTAATTTATTTTAAAAAACTGAAAAAAAAATATTTATTTTCGTCAAATTGAGCCCTTTTATTTGATATATAACATGATGGGCTAGAAACAATTTTAATTTTATATTTTCCATTTAAATCTGTAATTTGCCCCCCCCCAAAATTAAAAGTAGAGGTTTCTCCTTATTTTTCCAGTAAACTTTAGGTCAGACCCTATACCTCTAATTTTTTTTCAAAACTTTATGTTTTATAGTTTCGGAGATAAGGGGGGGGGAATGGGTAAATTTTGGTAATTTTCGTTAAAATCTTTTTAACTAATTTTTTTTAAAATATGAAAAAAAGTGTGTAGTGATGGGATATTTCATTTCATTTGATGTATTACATGATGCGTTTGAATTTTTTTTATTTTTAAATTTTCATTTAATTCTATAATTTGACCCCCAAAATTAATATTAATGGTTTCTCCTTATTATTTTTCCTGTAAAGTTAAGGCAACGTTCTATATTTCGTATTTTTTTCAAAATTTTAGGTTCAGTAGTTTCGGAGGTCAGGGGGGAAACGGTCGATTTTTTTAGTTTTTCCCATCAGAACCTCTAAAATCAAATTTTTTTTTATGATATGTACTCCTGATCGGGTCACCAAACTTTACATTGATACCACATTTTAACCTCTTCTGTCCAGTAGTATAGGAGAAAATTGCTGTGATGTGACAGAGGCAGAAATCCGGGGTGATATTATAAGGGTATCCGTATATTGTATATGCGTAACCCTAAAAACGAATGAATAAAACTAGCTAAGTCTAATCTAAGTGGTGAAAAATGATATGGGTGTTTTTTTTTTGAATTTAATACTTTAAGAAATATTGTTAGGAACCTCATTCAGTAGTAGCAGATAATCTCCTTGAAGTTATTTTTCCATTTTCGGCAACACAAGCCAGTATTTCATCTTCTTAGTCAACTGTTATATTTTTTCGTGATCTATATTTAGTTTGGGGCGAATATAGCAGTTAGCAAACTCTCGACAAGTTATCAAAATTTTCTGCTGCATAAATACATACGATGTCTCACATACCTCATATTTTTCATTTTCCAGGGCTTAATATTGATACATATTGAGCCTAGCTATTTTAACAATGATAATCTCAAAAGTAGTGAATTAGATTAAACAAGAGTACCTTTGCTGGTTGGCCGTTTATCAAAAAATTTAGTTGTTTTAATAAGGAAGTACAGCCGTCAAAACTATTTATTATTTTTTACAGAAAACTGTTTTTACATAAGTTAGTAATTTGTAGTTACCCTGTACTCCATTACTAATCAACCGAGTTGTATATCTTGAGAGTGCATATTTTTAAACCATTGACCAAATTGAGCATTTTGAATATATTTCATAGCCGAATGACCGTGAGGGCCTTGATTTCATGGTTATATATTTGTCCTGGTTTTCAGGCTATTTATATGTTATTAGGACAATCTTTTGTCTTCCAAAAAATGAGTTTGAATCATTTTATGATAAGGAATATGAAAGAGACACCAATAAGTATTTTGTTAACTTTGGTAGACCCTTTGAAGACCATTTATAAAAATATAATATTTTGAAAGGTTAAACAGGAAATATTGCTGCTAATCATCTTATCGATTAAAACGAATAGTTTTCGTAATCTGTGAACAATAGCTGTTCTAAACGCCGGAAAATTGTGAAATTAACAAAACCACACGAGATAGGTAACAGTCACATTATTTGTAAACAATCAGCTTGTTAGATCCAACTCATTGATCGTGAACTTCAGGCTAGATAATTTTATTGACCAAGAAAAAAACAACTATCTGGTTCCGCCAGATGTGAAGAATGAAGGGAGAACCTATGAATCATTTCTTGAAAGTTTTTTGAGCAACCTTTTGGTTAGAATCAAGTCGAAGTTCTTCGAAAAAACGTGAAAGTATGGGCGCTCATAATTAAAACGTGTGACCCTGTATTTGTTCTTAAGCAAATTATTGAACCGGATCATTACAAAATAGTCGGTATAAATACTTAATTGTTACATTTTACAAGTTAGTTTGCAAATCTCTTTAGGAAAAATGATCGAATTTCTAGTATTCTTAATGCTTTTCAATGTCATTGCCTGTGACGACGAAGATTTTTACAAACCACCGCCCGTTTACAAGTATCGGTACGAAACTGAAGACGTTCTGAACACCGCCGCTTCTAACGTGCCGGTGCATGGATATCACGTAGTCGAGGGCGGTTACTACCCTTACGAGATTGGACAAGGGGGTGTAGGAGTTGGGAACGCAGCCCTGCAAGGAGCGGTCACTGGTCCTGGATACAGTGGTGCTATTGCGGGACCCGGAATTGGAGGTTTTGGTGGTCAGTACATTTTGAAACCTGTTGGTTTAATTGGACCTGAATTTGGAGGTGCTGGCATCGGTGGCGGTGTTGGCTACGTTAGTAAGTACAATATGCATTTTTTTTATTTGGAAACAGATAAATTAATAAAAACTGCACCCATAAAGTAATACATTTTAGATATTTATAACTGCAGCAAACAGTCAATCGATAATAATAAAACACGACGAACTGAATTTAGAATTCTTGTAGTTTCTAGGTATTCAACTTCAGTCATACTTATGAAAAAAATAATAGTGTCTATTTTTTATTCTAAGAAGAATATATTTTTATGTATAAACAAACTAAATCGTGGAATTTTAATCATTTTATAACTGTTGCTAACAGCAATTGACAATAATCATGTAAGTTACTAGGTTACAAAAAACTGAACCTGCTTTTCTATGGTAACGTAAAGTCGTTGTTTCGTTTTTTCAACACATATATTTTTCCAAATAACTTAAATTTTGTAAAATAAGAAATAGAAAGTAAGGTATAAATTTGAATTATTTTATAAATACCGTAAACAGCGATAAGCCAATAGTTTTATTAGTTTAGAATGGATTTACTTTTTTTTGTAACAAATTTATTGAAAATGAAATATAAATTCAATTTATTTGATAGACTTATAGCTAACAATCATCAGATAATAAGGATTTAAATTATAGGAAAATGCTTAAACAACCATTCTGGTTAGGTTATTATTCAAAATCATCAATAATCAATAGTTCTGTTGAAGAAAATATGTGTGATTGGTAACAATAAAATTCCGTAATAAAATGTAATGTAAAATCACAAATTTGAGTTATATTATAACACAATAGAACCTTAAAATATAGGTACTAATAATTTTGTAAATGAGGCAAATAGTCAATAGCTTTTGTTTTTCATAATATATTAGCCTCGCATGTAGTTACTCAAAATATAGTATATTTTGTTATTTTTCCAATAATACTTTTAGCTTTTACCGTTTTTGGAACAGTTTTAGTAAAAGAACCCAAGTTCTAAAATATAACGAAATAATAAATGCAAATGGCATTTCTTTTTTAAAACTTACACAAGCCAAATAATGTAAGCATAATAAAAATTGAAGGACTAGGTCATTGTTAAAAGAGCTTTTTTGTGTATACCACAATTATGTAAATATTAAATAATAAATTAGTTTCAAAACTATTTATAAAATAAATTTATTTTTATTTATAACTATTTTATTAAACAAACTACAAAGTGCATATAATAAAAACCGAAATGCACGTTTGAATTATTTTGTAATTAGGTATAGCTACAGACAGTAGATCGTAATAACCGTTTAGGTTACAACGAACTGATTGAAGTTTTTTTGTTTAATGGTTTTTTTTCATATCATATATAATTATGTACAAATCATATTAGCCCGTTTGTTCAGTTTTAATTGTAATATGGAGTTACTTTGATTTTAAACAATGTTTTTAAAAATGCCTAAATTTAAAATATAATAGAACAATAAATATACATTTAAAGTGTTTTTTAAATAATAAATTTCGAAAAAGGAATTAAGTATTTAAGGGATATTATTACTTAAGAACTCAAGTTGTGTATTTTCCATAATTGCCTCTATTTATTATTTTATTTTATAAATGCTTTAAAAACGTACTTTTGCTGTTTCTTGGACTTTTCATTTCACCTTTAGTCATTTAAACATTAGTAATACGCTTTTTTAGAGCAGCAGATTATTGTTTGTTTATTTTTTACGGCTGTTATAAATTATTAAATATCAAAATGTTTTTTAGGCAATTACTTTTAAAATTTATTTTCATTTGGAATAGTTTCATTAAAACCAACTAAATTATTCCATGTGATGGAATGAAAAATGATTTTTTTTTATAAATATAGTAAACACTTAATAATGAGGTTGCAAGAAATTGATCAAAGTATGTTTCTGGTTAGTTAACTTTTTAAAATTACACTTCATTTCTTATAAATATAATGGAATTATCTAAATGCTTTTTAGTATTTCATCAAAGCAAACAGTCAATATGTAATAATGAGTTAGGACTAACTAATTAATGATTTTCATTATTTCGTAGATTTTTGCCATATCACTTATAGTCACTTAAAACTTTTGGTTTCGCTGTTTTAATATCATTTATATAAAGAATTCGATTTTGTTTTTACCAGATTTATTAAAACGTACAAAATCGTGAGTGTAATGAATTGTAAAATGCAAGTTCCTATTATTTGAAAAACAGCTAACAGTGACTAGACAATAATATTCTGAGTTACAAGGTTATAAGGAATCGATGTGTTTTTTTTTTCATGTCACATATAATTACATAAAAATCATAGTTTCGTTTTCTCAATTCGACTATTAAAATTAATATTTGTAATAGGTTAATAAGAACCAGCTAATTATTGTAATTAAGTGGATAGCAACATGTATATTTTAATTATTTCTAAGTGGCAAGGGACTGTTAAACGAACCATGCATGTTAATAGAATTTTCACGTCATCTACTTAAACATGTTTTTTTTACTTTGTTTCAACTTTATAACTTTTAGTAGCCATATAACACACAGACTCTGTTTATTGTAAAGAAATTGCTCCAAGCCTAAAAATAACTGACAATACTATTATAGCATTTAAGACCAGCTGTAAATACTACTTATCAAAAATTAAAAAAAAAATATGCTTATTTAAGCGATAAATGTATTAGTTGTCTGAATGATAGTTATAGCTTCTTTACATTTATGGATATCTTTGGACAAATACGAGTAGCAGCAGTTTAGTCTGTGTACCTATTATAAAGAATTCAAACGGTTCTGAGGCTAGATCAGACTTCGTTGTCATTGGTAATTAAAAGAAAATATAAAATTTAACATTGTATACAGGTATTGTAGAAGGTTCGCCAAACATGGAGGACAGATAGGTGGACTCATGTGCGATATTTTTTTACATCTAAAAAAATGGCGAGGTTCCATAAAAAAGTCATTACGTTAAACAATTTATCACATTAAAAAAAAATTAACAAGCACACGAGAACTGCGAATGCTTACAAAACTTCTCTACTTTCAAACGATATATCACACGTATTGGAAAGTAATCAGTATCATGATAAAATTTGAGATTATAACTTACAAGGGTAGACCTACAAAAATAAACATACATCAAGTTGCAATATTTTTTTATATATTTTGTTCATAATGGCTTCCACCGCTATGGATGCAATCGCGATACCTTTTTCTGACTGCTGCAGTCACATCCGACATTGTTTCAAAAGCAACATTTATTCTTTCTCTTAACTGCTCCTTGGTTTCTATTTCTCTCTCATAAACGAGCTGCTTGGCCCGCCACCTAAAAAAATGAAAGGAAGTAGGTTTGGCGACCATTGAAGGCCTGAGTATAAGGCCAGCTCTCTCAATCCACGCGTTTGGGATTGAATTGATCAGGAGCTCTCTGGAAGTTCTCCTATAACATGCTGAATAGTCAACTGTTTTGAATATTATTAGTCTGTCTTCCAATGCGATTTCATCTAATAAGATCGATAAATCGTTCATTAAAAATAAAAGTCATTTACGATATAGAAATAGAAACCAAGCAGCAATTAAAGGAAATAATCAATGTTACGTTCCAAAATTGCGGGATGATCGATCTTATTAAATGAAATCCCATTGGAAGACAGACCAATTATATTCAAAACAAGATGGCTGTCCAATATATTATAGGCGAACAGTAAAAGAGCTCCTGGACAATTCATCCCTAGCGCGTGGATTGAGAGAACTGGCCCTATACTATATACTGGCCTCGAAGGTCCCCAGACCTGACTCCCTTTGATTTTTTGTATGAGGACAGGCCAAACGACTCGTTTGTGTGAGAGAAATAAAAACCAAGGAGCAGTTAAGAGAAAGAATAAATGTTGCTTTTGAAATAATATGGGATGAGATGCGACTAGAAGCAGTCGGAACAAGGTGTCACGATTGTTTCTGTAGCGGTAAAAGCCGGAACAAAATTTATAACAAATTGTTGCAAGTTGATGTATGTTTTATTTTTTTGTCGTTCTAACTTTGTAAGCTACAATCTCAAATTTGATTATGGCACGAATTACTTTCTAATACCTACGTGTGATATATCGCTGGAAAGAGGTTGAAGTAGAGAATTTTTTGTAAGTATTCAAAGTTCCCGATGAGCTTCTTTTTTTTGTAATGTGTTTAACTTAATGAGTTTTTTATAGAACCTCGCCATTTGTGGACTTATATCATTTTTCAACTAATTATTTGTGTCAAATATCGAATGTAGAAGAACAACCAAACATTCATAGATTAGATTTAAGTTTATTTGGTGACCATACAGTAGTTACAAAGTTTATAGGAAAATATTTGGAAATTAAGAAAAAAAATAATTAAAAAAAAACAAACACCATAAGCTATCTAGATGTTCAAAAATTTCGTGATAATAAATTCTAAATCATAAATACCACCGAAGTGTTACATAAAGTTTTTTTCACAAATATTTAAATTTAATTTTCAATATATATTTCCATAAACTGATTTCACGTTTTGGTAAAATCTGCTAACCGTCTGGTCGCTAAATTTAAGGACTCATGGAGGTATTTTAAATATGTATTTTTCGGCAACAGACTTGATACAACAGCTGAGATGGAGTTTTGCCAAACATTTATGAAAGAATTGTTGTGACCTATAGTGCAGCCAAGGACGGATATTTTTCTACTAAATATTATAGTTCATTTTGCATCCAAATTATCATTCAATTTCATTCTGTTACTGCTAATTTGGGGAAAATGGCATATTTTGTACCTGCTTAAGGCCTATTGGTTAATGATATCAACCTCAACAAAAGGGATATGATGTTTTTCTCCAATGTGTCAGGTAACTGTGTAAAATGTAATTTTGTAAAATTGTAGCTCCCTTACGTAGATAATCAACCAAAATTACACCTTCAATATCTTACAGCATAACCTCCCCAGTTAATTGAACCACCTTAATTTTACAACAGATAGTGACAAATTTTTGTAGCTTCTGATAAATAATCAACACTAGTGATACCCAGTTTACGCACAACTTGCCTAATAGACCATCTACAGACACGAAATCGCGTACTTTTTAATGTTCTATCCTAATTGATGGACCTTCAGCATGAAAATTTTCACAACCAACGCTACCACATTTGACTTCAAATCAGCGTTTCGAGATAAGGTATGTTACAGAACACTCAAAGATAGATACACAAGTTAGCATCGCTAATTAAACAGTAGAGTGATAATTTCAAAAATAGTACATTTTGCACATGACCAACACTCTGAGTGACGCACTGTCAGAAATTGAAAACTGACAGTCGACTGGAAATATGTTTAGCATAGTTTTATTAAATGAGGCTAGAAATATTTTCCCTGCTCCCTTATTCTGTATATCTTCTCATTATGCTATCTCTAATATCCGTAGGGGAAGATGCCATCGTATCTTTGCATCAAAGTGAATAGAATTATCAATTACATGGTGCTATGTTGTCAGATTATGATTCCAGTAAGTCCTAATGTACGGACTAGGAGATCCAGGCGGACAGTTTCTTATTTTCTTAAGGATATTTGTGATGTACTTTTTATTTATAGATATTTGGGAATAATCTCCAAACTTGGGGAATAGTCGGTATATTTCAAAAGCTTTACTAAAAATTTCCAAGATTCCATTAATACCACATTTTTTTCTCCTCCTTGATTTGTTTTAATCCCCACTACTTACTATTAAATCCACTACTTCAGAACTCGGAATGGAATACTGCATTTTCTTAGTTGTCAATGCAGGCTCTAACATTGTAGTTTAACCATTTGCAAGGTTATCACTATATATAAGTGTATCATTGACCTAAAGCTATCCCCCCTATCCGCCATAAATTGTTTTAAATTATTTAACTTTTTTAATAGTTTTGAATATTAGCAACTATTTCTTCTCTTTGCAGTTTTCTTATTTAAAATCTTAATGACAGTTCAAGAAAATTCTCAATGTTTGTATAATTTCTTTTCACACATTTCTGTTAGAATAATTTGACACTAGAATTGTTCTTTGGCTTAATTCTTAAGTTTAGTCAATAACCTTTGATCTCATGAACGGGATGGGTACTTGAATAGACTTTGCTTCAGGTCGGACTCCGTTATCGATAGAAATGATTCAAAAAAGGTTTGATATTTAGTTAACGTAAAACGATTAAACCCTTCTATTTTTAATTTAAATTTCTCTTAAATAATTCTGACCTAGACTTTGAAACGTTTGAATTTGTGAAATATGTATGTAAATGTTTGTGTGTTAAAATTGTTTCAGTAATATTTGAGAACATTCTAGTTGGCCGCTTTCAACTTATAATACTGTGAATTAGTTTTATTACAAATGGAGAAAAATCACAATCGATAGTTGATTAAACATAATTCAAATCTTTCTGGCGGTTGGAATTATATTTTAACAAAAGCGCAAATGTTAGGTTTTTACCTTTATAATATAGTAATGTTATCAGAATTCATCGGACAGCTGGTGCAATCGACCATCAACCAATTCGTGGAAGGGACTTTATTCCGACACTTCTGGGAATGCGAAATGTTTTATCTCTCAACAGGCCGACCGCTGCGGTTACTGGGAATTCCCTTAAAGTTTCCAGAACATGAAAGAGTTTCCCGATGGTTCGTGGACTTACCAGACAATTCGAAGAGAAATATATAAATATGAACAGCTGTCGATAGGAGGCATTCAGTTTTCGATGGTCGTATTGTACAGTTAAGATAAAATATAAATAGTAGTTTCTCTGACTATAAATTGTGTTAGAAGTAGTAGTGAGTTGGACTGTGTTTTTAAATAAATCCAAGATCTGAACTGAACCCGAGTGTGAAAATAAAAACATTACAGTGGTGCGAGGTGTGGGGTGTATTTATGGAACTTTTGAAGTGGAAAACACAAAAATGTTTAAAAACGTGAATTTGAACCAATTGAAAGTGACGGACTTAAAAAAAACTTGAGGAAAGGGATTTAGAAATTATTGGGAAGAAAAGTGAATTAATACAACGGCTACGAGATGCTCTAATGAATGAAGGTAACGATCCCGATGCTTATTTGTTTGAAGTTTCTGGTAATGAAGACTTTATAAGATAAATTACTAGAAAATTCGAAAACCCTAGAAACCTTACAAGAAAATACTAAAACTTTGGAAGACAAATTACTAGGAAATTCTAAAAGTCTGGAAGAGAAATTACTGAAAAATTCTAAATCCCTAGAAGAATATTTGAAAACCATGGTTCAGAAAAATTCAGAAATTCTAGAAGAGAAAATATTCGAGAATGAGGTTCGAATGGAAGAGCTAAAGCAAACAATGTCCGAAGAGTCAGACAAAAATGAAACGCGGATAGAGGAGCTAAAGCATATAATGGAGGCTGAGATCAGCAAAATAAAAGAGCAGGTAGTCACTATACAAAGGAGAGAAACTCAATCAAAAATACTAAGCAGAATTGGCCTCGAAGGAGCAAGACACAAAATGAAACCTCCACAATTTGATGGGAAATCGTCATGGACTAACTAGAGGCGCCAATTCGAGGCTGAAGCAAAGGTAAACGGATGGTTGGCAGAGAAGAAAGCAATAGCATTAACCCTCGCTTTAAGAGGGGATGCTACAGATATTTTGCAAACGCTGAGTTTCTCGGCGCAAGTAGACTACAAACAGCTGGTGAAACACTTAGAATTGAGGCATGGCCAGACACATTTGGAGCACGTCTACCACACCCAAATGAAACATCGCCACCAGAAAGCGCATGAATCCTTACAAGAATTTCGAGCTGATATTGCCCGTCTCGTTCGCCTTGCCTATTCAGCCTCAGCGGAAAACGTGATGGAAAGGTTAGCAGTCTAAGCGTTTTTGGATGGACTCCGAGACCAAGAAGCCAGACAAGCATTGATACTAGCTCGACCGACTCAATTAGTGTATGCACTGACTCGAGCCCTGGAATTTGAGGCTGGGAAAAATACCTGAAGAGGTCAGGGCAGAGAAAGAGAATCAGAGGATGGCGGAAATGTTGACGTCGCTGTAAGGAAGATAGTAGAGGAAATCCTTACAAAACAAAGACTAATGAGATGTTGGAAGTGTCGTAAGGTAGGCCATATCCAGGGTCCTTGCAAGGAGAGCAACGGAGTACCGACTTCGTCGTCAGTACATCGCGTTGGAACGAACCATAAGAATGCTGATGCCCTATCGAGGAGACCATGCCCTGATGACTGCAAACATTGTCAGCGAGCTGAAGAAAAAGGGGCTGTTCTCTGTAGAACTACCACTGGCAACCTGGGGAGATACAGAAAGACCAAAAATTAGATCCAGAACTAAAAGAAGTTATCCGGTGGAAGGAAGAAGACCGCAAACCTACGTGGCAAGAGATTTCCCGATATTCACCAACCATAAAGTCGTACTGGGCTCAGTGGAACTCCCTCATCCTAGAAAATGGACTTCTCAAGCGTTTCTTGGAATCTCCAGAGGAGGGAAACGACAGAAAACAGATTGTAGTTCCCAGATATAGGAGACCAGAGGTTTTACGAGAACTACATGATAGTACAACTGGAGGACATCTGGGAGTAACGAAAACCCTGGGGAAGTTGAGAGAACGCTTCTATTGGGTGAACTGCCAGGTAGACGTTAAGGAGTGGTGCCGGAAATGTACGGTTTGTACAGCAAGTAATGGGCCTCAGAAGCGACCAAAAGCTCCCATGAAGCAGTATAACGTGGGCAGTCCATTCGAAAGAGTAGCCATTGATGTTGCCGGTCCATTTCCTGAATCCGACTCTGGAAATAAATACATTGTGGTGGTGATGTCCTATTTTAGTAAATGGGCCGAAGCGTATGCCTTGCCGAATCAAGAAGCCTTGACCGTTGCTGATGTCCTTGTCGAGGAATGGATCAGTCGTTTTGGTGTTCCCTTGGAGTTGCACCCAGAGCAAGGTACAAATTTCGAGTCTACTCTTTTCCAAGACGTCTGCAAGCTCTTGAAGATCAATAAAACACGGACGACAGCATTACACCCGCAATACGATTGAATGGTAGAACGAATGAATAGAATCATTAACCGTCATTTCTCAAAGGTAGTTTCTGACCACCAAAGAGACTGGGACCAGTATCTGCACTTGTTTCTAATGGCATATCGTTCGTTTGTGCCCGAGTCCACGGGTCAGACCCGGCCAGTATTACCCTGGGACGAGAATTAAGACTACCATGCGATTTGAAGTTTGGATATCCCCCAGGAGAAGAGACTGCAGGTGAAGACTATGTCAGCCGGTTACATCGAAAGATGAACAACATACACCAATGAGTCCGATTAAATATCGAGTATGCCAGTGCCCGAATGAAGGAAACCATGACATCAGAGCCGAAGGCGGGGAATTCCAGGCTGATGATCTTGTTTGGTTGTATAACCCGCAACGTCGTCGTGGATATTCGCCCAAGTTACAAAGATCTTGGGAGGGGCTTTATCAAATTGTAAAGAAGATCAACGATGTTGTCTACAGAATAAAGAAGCTACCTCGAGGGAAACCAAAGGTGGTATATTTCAACAGGTTAGCACCTTATGCCGGAAGTCATGACAGCGAAGTTAACCAAGCCCAAGTCCGCAGCATCCAACTACCCGATGACGAGATGACCTTCGAGCAGTTTATGGCACTGTACTCTGATGGCAGAAAGTGCAGCACGTCGTAACGAGAGAGGAACCCCGAAACCTGTTTGAGGTGCCCTTACAATATACCCTGGCTCATTGTGTGGCTCGAGATCTCCGGATGTCCAGAGGAATAGCCAAGGTGTTTGCCAAAATGTACGGCCAGTTACAGAAGCTACGGGAGCAACACCCAGCGGTAGGGAAGGTCCTTCATCTCGAAGATAAACAACCAATGGGTACCAGAGACAAATTTTATTTGATAACGAAAACATTCTCGCAGGGCAAGCCAAACAGCGATCTTTGGAAGACTCTGGTGGAAGTGATGAATGTGATGATGGAGAAGAATCTTATGAAATTGGCGGTCCCAAAGATAACCTGTGGGTTGGACGGACTGAATTGGAGCATGGTGAGAATTATGATGGAAACAATCTTTCGATTCAGTGGCATCGACATGCTGGTGTGCTGTCTCAATATTAGAAGACCAGATTCGAAGACCGTTGACTGTTACTTCCACCAAACTTCCCGATGTCGAAAAGGAGAGTCCTGCAAATATCGTCACACCAGAAAGGATTCTAGGACATTCCGAGACGAAATGGTCTTAAGTCGGTGGCAGTGTTACAAGAATTCATCCGACAGCTGGTGCAATCGGCCATCAACTAATTCGTGGAAGGGACGTTATTCCGACACTTCTGGAAATGCGAAATGTTTTGTTTCTCAACAGCCCGACCGCTGCCGTTACAGGGAATTCCCTTAAAGTTTCCACAACATGAAACCGTTCGTGGACTTACCAGACAATTCGAAGAGAAATATATAAATATGAATATCTGGCGATAGGAGGCATTCAGTTTTCGACCGGCGTATTGTACAGTTAAGATAAAATGTAAATAGTAGTTTCTGTAAATATAAATTGTGTTAGAAGTAGTGGAAATAAATTAGAGTGAGTTGGACTGTGGTTTTAAATAAATCCAAGAACTGAACTGAACCCGAGTGTGAAAATAAAAACATTACAGTAATATAGAAGAGACAGATAGCATTACTCCCAACTAACCGTTTGTACAAAGTTGAAAAAATTAAAACACAGTTTTTAAACGCACCTATAGAACTGTTGTTCGTTGCCTAAAATATTGATATTATCAAACTTATATCTTAAGTAAATTTCAAAACTAAACGATACTTTTTGGAAGAACAATTGTCCACTGTCTATATAAGTTAATTGAACAAAAGAGGAAATTCTGTCCCATGAAAAGTTTTATTTTAATTACTGTACAAAAATTTAGAGTATCTATTAGTTTGCTAATGCTATTGAGTTTGAGGATTCGAATATCTCAAACGATTTCTGATAGTATAAATAAATTACGAAATATAATTTGTCTATCTAAAATTTGTTAAAAAATTTGTTGAAGTATGCTAAATATGCCACCGAATATATCGCAAAAGACGTGAATTCGCCGCCAGAGTACTACCTCAACCTGCTGATTCAGAATTGAAATAGTGTTAATTGAGTGATATTCATAAAAAAAGAGAGGCAGTTATTTGAGACTAAACGATGGAAGCGAAAGCTTCATATGAAATATACTCCTCTTGTTATTTCACTGTCTCTGGTTGTCTTTCTTAGTGTTATTTTGAGTATTGATAATAAATTTCAGGTGAATTAAAATAACCGTCGGTGACAATTGGTCTCTACTCAAGTATTAATTCTAATGTATAATTTAATTCTTAATTTTAATATATCTCCACAGGAACATATAAATTAATTTAAATTTTTTAGTACACAATTTTCACATACAGCTGACACAACTTCTTTGAAAACAGTTAGAATTGTATAACACTCAGTGTGTAGCCAAGAAATGAAAAAAGAATATAAATGCTTTTTTTGCGTTTAAGATATTACTTTGGATTCTTTTCCCGTTGCTATTTAAAATCATGGCACCATTGTATTAACGATAATAACCACGCATAGGTATCACTTCCCCCCCTGCTCCCCCAAGTTTGGGATTGAAGATTCAATTTTAAGGAAATAACAACTTTTTTCATAAAATTATTTTTTTATTGTATACTTTTCTTACACACCGGAAATACATTATATTTGATTATTTACCATTTGATTTTCTATAAAAGAAGAGACCCTTAATATAATACCTATTCCCTGTTTCTTACACAGAGAACTGAGTTGTATGGGTATTTTAAGATCAAGATAGAATGGTATCGGTCGGAATGTGTCGAGACAATTGCAAAATCAAGTTATGCATTTCATTCCCATACTCATCTATTTTCACATGTGTAAGTGTGGGCCTCCGTTAAGAAGTTTCCTCTTCAATAATACTTTAATGCTAATATACAGAAATAATGCACAAACTATTAATGCCACAATTTTCGTTTTTTATCTTTTTAAGGTAGACTTAATAATATAGAAAAAACGTAGAATAAAAAAACAATATTTTAAGTGTTTACCAATATTTCTCGTATTTTGAGGTCAAAAGAACATTTTGTAAGTTTTTAATTTTCTACAAATCGTCGATTCAGACTAATGAATGTATTCTATACAATCTAATTAGAAAAAGTAGTCCCTAGTCTTATCTAATACAAGAAAACATGCAGAGAATTTTGAAAGACCAAAAACGATTCCATTCAGAGCTCTTTTACCAGAAGTCAGTTGGCACATAAATCCAATCTTCGAATCTTTTTTATTTCTTAACGAATCTTGTTATTCTAATTACAATGTCTTTAAGAAATACCAGAATGCTCCTAAGAACGCTACATCCACTAACTATGTAAAAACATCAAACATATTAGCATTAAACGATGTATAAAACAGGCACTCTTAGCAAAATGGTTTACAAATGCTTTTGAGGATGTTTACAACTAGTTTCAATATAAATTGTAGAGAAATAAAAAATATTAAAATTTTTCCATAACACTAAAATATGTAAAGAATTTATATACAGGATTTGAGTCTCCAGATAAACCCACGCAATTTAAGTAGAGAAAAGAGAAAAACTTTCGTGCGAAATTAGAACGGTTAAGAACATCGTACAAATTGTATACAAATAACAGTGAAATAAGAACTCAGCTTTGATTACCAGTTTATTAGGGTATTAATTGAATTTGCACTTATAATAAAATGATGATTTTGTACGTTTCCACTTTCTGACTTTGTTTTTCAAGTAAGCACATTTTGTAGAATTTTCTAACCAAACAGATCGTTCATGTAATTTAGTTCGTTTCAATTTCACATCTATATTGGTACATTGTTCATTGTTTCGAACGAGAAAGTTTCAACATAACATATTTCTGTTCTATGCAGACCCTTCAAACTAATTAAATTCCACTGCATTTAAATGTCCGAATCTGTGCCGATTGCAGCAATTGTAATATCTCGAAAACCGAATGTCGCCATTTCTTAGGAATGTCATCATTGCCTCCCAGTTTCTTCTCTTTGTTTAGCTTTCTCCCAGATATAATAATAGCGTAATAGCCCATGTTTTTTTAATTTTGGTTTAGTCTTCCATCTCTAATTCTCTACTCTGCTATTGATGGAATTGTCCATTTTGATTACAGTGCATTTGTTATATTCGTAAGTAGTATCGTTGCGAAGATAAAATGTCACTTTGTTCTGTTGTGTTCCTGTTGACTGTTGTTTTACATTTCACCGTTTCTGGTAATTTTTTATCCTTTATTTTTATTCAATAATGTAGTTAGATATAAATACAGTTATGTTGCCACGTGCATATTTTTTTATCTAAAGTTATTAAAGTTCCTTCTGTGCTACTGTTTGTTGTATATGATAGAGTTGAAAGATTACTATTAGTTCTATATTAATATACATTTTTATTTTCATCTTAAAAAATACTACTTAGTAGTGCTTTTTAGTTTAAAACATACCATAATTGTTTTCCTTTTCGCCTTATATAGTGAATGGCATTGTAGTGCGCGAGTCGCAATTTTTTTTTGTTTAGTTGGTGGGTCGCGGTACTAAAAACGTTGAAAAAAGATAAATCGGTGATTATTGATAATTTGAGCAAACCTCTTACGAACATTATTTATAGTTTCACATTTCCTCTTCTAATTATGATCTGCTAGTTGAACGCCTTAATATACCTTGTTTTCTTTTCATTTCATTATGCTATTTTATAAGCGATCTGGTTCACTTTATTGTTTTCTTTATTCGTCGTGATTCTGTGTTTATTTTCATGTTTTCTTTTTGTACGGTATTTTTAAAAATGCGTTTTAAATCTGTAGTATATCTCCCTTATAAATAATTTTCTAATTGAGTACCTACATCTCGAATAATGCACATAATAATTATTATATAGCCTGGACAAGCGGTGAATTATTGTTTTGTTTTGTAATATTTTATTTAATTTTAATAAATACTGAAAAGGTGAATCTTTTAAGCAGTTAATTTTTTGTATCCCCAATGTTTGTATTTCCAAAACACCCTTCGAGTAATAATTAAAGTCAAAAATTCGATTGAAATAGAGCGATTTCAAATTTCCATTCGACTAGGGTAATGGACTATCTCGGTTAATGAGGAGGAGTTCTTTTACAAATCATGACTCCTAAGTATGCCGTCTTATGCTCTTGATTATGTTATGTTAGTTGTTTTCATGATCTCCTCGTTTGCCTTTCTTGCGCCCCATAAACTGTTAGTATTCTTATAAAAATCCAGCTCCCAATTTACCAAACTGTTTGTTTACTCCTTGATGTTGATAATTTAGAGTGTTAGAGTGTTAGATTATAAAACTGTGTTTTTACTATTGTTTTATTATATCTTTTATTCTTTCGGCAGTTTATTTGATTTTTATTTCAATAATTAGTAGCTGCGCGTATAGGTCTATTTTTCCATTAGTTTTTTAGGTTAGTGGTTGCTTGTATGCTGTTTACTGTTATTAATTAAATTACTTTATTAATAAATTAAGGGTCAGTAGTTTAAACGAGAATTCACAAGCACTATTAATGCATTTTCCTGCACAATAACTAAACTCCAAGATATACAAACTGAAGTGCATATTATGAGGTTTCAAAATTTATTTTTCATATCCCTATGGAACTATCGTTCTCAACGTTACAAACTACCACTAGAAGAAAGATTTAGGTTGCAGCTGTTATTACAACCAAATTATTATTTTTTTAAAGTCACTTTAGATCGTTTTTTCCAGATGTTCTTTATTAAAAATGCTGTGATCAAGACTTATAAACCCTCATTTGGAAGATTTTTTTATTCTCTACAATTTTCTATTGACGTCATTATAAACAGATGATCACTTTCACACTATAAGCAAAAAAAGGAAAAAAAATTTGAGGGTTTTTAGTACTCAAATAATTTATTACTACGAGATTGCTGTTAAAATTATGCCAACTATGGTTAATAAACTATTATTTACGTGATGCCGAAAGCAGTTTGCTGCTGAATTTTGTGTCACGTAAAAGTTTTTTTGGTGTACAAAGGATTGTTAATATTGTTTACTTTTAGTGTTCTACACTCTATACCGTACATTAGAACTGATCATACATGTCATTTCACGAATGTAATCTTGAGGTTGCGATCAAAGACTGAACTGGTAAAAATATTAAGAACTCTGTTAAGGGTAACATTTGATCTTTGTATTGTTTGACCAGTTTCCTTATAATCATTTTCCTGCGAAGCATCTTTACTCATAGCAGTTCTAGACTAGCTATTGACTACTTCTTCCCTCGTACCTAATCACTGTCAAAATTGACATTACCTAGAGACATTGTCTGTGTCACGTCAGTAGTGGATAATCTTAAGTGTACAATTCACCAAGCTTAATAGTCTATAATTTCTTATCCTTGTGTTATTCTTTTGTCAAATAAAATACAATTTCAGGAGTGCAATTTCGCAGGGTACTTACCTGTATGATGATTAAATATTTATGGTAGAACTGAAATACATGTGTTGTCGAATAATTATCCGAATTCCAAAAAAATTTTTACATCGGGATTGATGACTGGTAAAGGCCTGAAATTGCTTATTAAAGACTAATAGTACTGACTTGGATAGTTATTTAAATTGCATTCTATTAAGTAAAAAAACACCATGGTTGTTTTCTGAATGGTATGTGTGGCATATTTTTCAATGTTTAAGTACTTCTTGGGAAATAACACCACAGTTACGTAAATTGCTGTATATCCCGAACGTTTCGGGGTCTAGGTCAGACCCCGTTGTCAATGGTTAAGAAACTACGATAAAAAAGGCACAATTCCAAGAATTGGTATATTAATTTTAGGGGGACAATTATAGAATTAAACGGTAAATAATAAAAATAACTTTTTAAACCCATCATGCAATACATCAAATGAAAGGATTGAATATGAAAAATGAAAAAATATATATTTTTCATATTTTTAAAATTAATTGTTTACAAGATATTAACAAAAATATATAAAAAATTCTCATTTCCCGCTTTATTTCCGAAACCGTACTGCCCAAAATTTTGGAAATAATTAGGGGTACTAGGGCTCACCTAAAATTTATAAGAAAAGTTAGTAGAAAACCACAATATTAATTTTGAGGACAAATTATAGAATTAAATGGATAATAAAAAAAATTTCAAACACATCATGTAATATATCAAATTAAAAGCTCATTATGAGAATTACAAATATATTTTTCCATATTTTTAAATCATTTATTTAAAATATATTAACAAAAATATTTTCCCCCTTTTAGAAACAACACTATCTAAAATTTTGAAAAATTTATTTTATTTGTATTTGTTAAAATTTGTCTAAAAAATTTAATGATTTTATTTATTATTTTTCCTCTAAAATTCAGACACTCCATTATAAAAGGCTTCCCTGATAGTTTATTAATAAAACAAAACTCTAATGTTAATTTTGGGGGCCAAATTAGAAAATTGAATCCATATTTATATAAAAATCAAGCGAATCATGTAGCAGATAAAATAAAAAGTCAATGCGTGGAAAATGAAAGTGTATATTTTTTATAGTTTTAAAACGCTTCCTTTAAAATGTATTAGGGTAAATATAAGAAAATGAACTCATTCCCTGCTTATCTCAAACTGGAATATTAGAAAAAGATATACTTTGATTCACCTACATTGTATCAAATGTGGAAGGTGGTACGGAACCCTTAGTGTGCGATCAAATTATTATAAATTGAAGCTTAGGTAATGGAAATTGAAGCAGATTTATTTAGAAAGCCATTTCCCTTAATTTTACGGTTAGAAATTAGGAATGAAAGAGTGTAAAGTTTAACAACAATCTTTTGTTTATGGTATATCTCCAAGAAAATTGGTGATATTAGTATCGATACTCATATTGCAGGGTGGTCAATATTGATTTGTCAAAATGCCATCATCCCCTAGTTGGGGTTGAGAATGAGAAGTGAATGGATGAAAACGTTAAAAATCTCGAATAATAATGATTTGGGTTTTTCTATATCATTCACCGTTTGTTAACCCACTCTAGCGGTGGAAACGAGGGGTGTGTCAAAATGTAAAAAAAATATATTTTTTGTTACTAAACCCGTAAAAAATTTTTTTTTTTCTAATTTTTATGTCTCTTAACACCACTGGCCATTTTAAGATTAGAAATAATTTCTCCATGATTAAAAGAAAATGCATGACATTCAAACACAAAGTGTTTTCTATGATCTGAGAGGCCGTGGTTGCCATGGTTACTTATCAATAAGGAAACCGTACCATTGTGCGAGTATTATTTACTTTTCGGTATAGTTTTATATAAATAAGAACACACTATAAAGTCGATAGTTATAATTCTAAAGTGACTTTTTCCAGTTTCTTTGTAGCAATACGTGATGACTGTAGTGTTATCATATATGTGAACATAAGTACTTTTTTTGTACACAAAAAAATTGCTTAACATGAATCCAAATTCTCATTAAATGAGATTCGTTTTAAGCTCCCACGAAAATCAAAAATAATATTTTTTGTGTTTTCCCACTCTAATTCCTTATTTCCAACCCTTCAGCAGCAAATCATAAAGACAATCGCCACAGTGAGAAAATATTACGAAATGGCTGTCGGAATCGTGTTGAGCATCCACGAAACAACTTTGCAGTATTTTTCGATGATTGTTCCCTTTTCCATCCTTTTGCCTCTCATTTCCTCCACCAATTTAGGAAATGATAGCATTCTGTTCAATGCTGATCTATATTCAAATCCCAAAAATTAATTACATCAATACCTCTATTTTTCGATGATATTCTGACCGGAATGCATCTGATAATTCGTGGAAGCGGCATTCATCCGATATTTCGGGGAAACCAAAATATTGTTCGTCTGGCGCATCGAGTTCGGCGGCTTGCTTTGATGAAGTTCTCGAAGAATTCTAGTCTAGTCTCGGCGGCTGAGGAGAGCTGAGGAAGCATTCATTCAGTATTCGACTGTCGTATAGTAAAAGCAGGTGTTTAGTATGAATTGTAAATAGGGTGTACATAAAATTCGTGGAAAGGAATTAGAGTGAGTTCGACTGTGTTCTAAAATATATCCAAGAAGAACCCATTTGTGAAAATAAAAAACATTACAATACATTAGCCACATCGTTGTAGACCCGGCACAGTAGCTCTTCGTGAAATTCGTCACGACCAAATAAGTACCGAATTGTTGATCAGAAAACTGCCATTCCAACGTCTAGTTAGGTAAATCGCTCAGGATTTCAAAACCAACTTAAGATTTCAGAGCTCAGCAGTAATGGCTTTGCAAGAAGCTAGCGAAGCTTATCTCGTTGGTCTTTTCGAAAATACCATTTGTGTGCTATCCACGCGAAACGTGTAGCCATCATGTCGAAGGACATACAGTTGGTAATACGTGGTGAACGCGCTTAAAAAATATAATTTCGAGATACACTTATGAAAATGCCTTTTTCTTATGCACCGGTGTAAAGTTTAAAAACTGATTGGTCGCATATGGGCAGAGTGCATTCAAAGTGAACGTAAAAACCGCATATCGATTCATCTTAGAGCACAAAAATATCTATAATGCAGTTCTTCATTTCCTCGACTCATGTTGTAATTAAAATATCAGGTTTTAATACTTATTTTAGACCATTGTAAATCAAATTCATATTTCCCTCAATTGCATTTACATCATTTACATAATCGGTATTCACTCTTCACATGTTTTGCATTAAGTTGGCTAATTCTTTAGCTTCACATACTTATCTCCAGTTTCTTGATTACATTTAACACTTCTCCTATATAAGCCCTTAATGGGAACCGATATAGACCTCAAAAAATTTACTTAAAAGTATTTCTTCATCATAGCTCATGCTTGTAATGAGTATTAGGAATAGTATCTCGTTGTATTCCTGTACATCATACCAACATTTATTCAACCGATTTCTAGCTGAGTGGCATCTCGGCAACTTTCGTGGATTGAAATTAGCGCTGCACCCTACAGCTCATCGTTTTCATTTAGCTCTACTGCCTACCCTTACAACTATCTCTATCTTCTGCTTTCTATAGGTGCATAATGGATTTTTTAGAAATAAAGGGCAGATTTTAGTAGGCCACAGCAACCTACTCGAGCACTTACAATTGTATCGAAGTCAACTTATCAAATATCGAATGTTTTTATTTCTATTATTTTTGAACAATACATTTTTCATTTGTGATACACTTTTAACTTTATAATAGAAAATAATTAGATTTCTATAATACTACCTAATAAAGCTCAAAAATAGACATTAAGAACGAACGAATCACTTGCCAAAATTTTTAAAGTACATAAACCAATACAAAAAACATATCTAAAAAATAGCATGTAAATAATGATTAAAAACTGTATATAGATTAAAAATTGTATTGTCAAGCATTTATTTGCAATGTCTATTACTCTATATTCTGATGTATTATTATTATGTTATAAACACATGTGTTTTAAATAACTAATTTAATCATTTTTCAGATCCTCATTATACTAACGCACCGATATTAATTGGAGCAGGAAATATCGGATTTGGTCACCATGTAACTGGAGGAGAAGCTGTTGAAAAGAAAGACTTCAGTGAAGCAGAAAAGAAGCACAAAGATGCCCACTATGATAAAAAAGAAGGAAAAGAAGGAGAAGAGTACGATCATGGCAAATCTGGATACACTAAAGGAGAAATTGCTGCTAAAGATGCAAAAAGCGATGCAGGATATTACAATAAGGCCGATGGTGAAAAGAACGTCTACAAAGATGAGAAGGAATATGGCGGTGGAAAACATTTTAAAAAGGAAGGTAAGTTAAATATTTAGTTCAGACTTAAGAGCAAAATAAAATTAGCATTGTTACATTTTTTGTATATTACTTTTATATATCTGGATAGATTATTCATACTCGACCTGTCTAAAAGATTGCTTTGTTTGAGTCCTGAATTTAAGAATTTGCAAATAGTGACAAAGTTCTACAAGCTGAAAAAAATACTTAACTTCTAGAACACCCTTTATAACATAGACAAAACAATTTAACACCAACAACTATAAGAGAAGCTACTGTGACAACAAGATTTGAATGCACACAATACTAACCTGTGCAAAAGATATAGGAGGAACTTAACACCAGACCAACCCAAGAAATATGGCTTCGAATCAAAGGCGATGTTGAAAAAAAAAATTAAAAGGAGAGCAGATATCTAACGTGTTGAGTATACCGAAGAAGAAATCATTACAGTAACAGAAGAAAATAAAATGGAGCACTCCACCAAATTTTACAAACACCTGATACAAAAAGAAAAAAGATCAGAAGTGATAGTGGAAAAAGTAGACTCAGCGGTCAAGAACATGAGATGTGCCTCAAGAGAATTGCAGCAATAAGTATATCTATAATCATGTTCGCAAGATCGGTGCTGGTTTGGATGGATGTTACAATAATGCTGCCCATATTTACAATAGATTCTGACAAATTATTTAAACAATGGATCCGTTATTTTTATCCTAAGTAGTTGAAGGCTACCAATAAATATCCACCAATAAATCATCTAACCAACGGTACAGCGGGACAGCGGTGGTTTCACAAAAGTGCCTTCGGTTAGTTTTATGTCTTTCCAGTGTGTTCTCATGACTGCATTTTGCACTTTCTGAATATCACCTTGAACGCTTGAACTATACTTTTACTGTTTGAGATTCACTTAAATTTTCAGTTTTTACCTGTCAACTATTTGACTTATACTTTAGAAGTGATGAGGAACCGATGATTGTTATAATTGCATTAGGCCTTGTCAAGGCATCACTGGTTGAGGAAACTTGGTTTTATCATCTTATTCTCGAGATATTAACTTTAGAGAAATCTCATACTAACCGAAGGTGGGACAAAACAGAGCATTTAAGATTTAGCGACATTTTTCAAATACATATGTTTATTTAAAAAATCAACAGTTGTGTCTTTTTAATAACCTCATTACGAAGCGAAAAAAAATAATCTTTTTTGCAAGATGAACCAATAAGAAAACCATGCTGCTTATTCCATCATGACTAAGGGTAATCAAGAGCACTTCACTGACCAAGATAAGGTAGCTGTCTCCAATATTCAGTTTTCATAAAAACGATAGAGGTGAATAGCAAACCTGAGTTAACAGCCGTTTCAGAGGCTGCGAACAAGTTCTTCCTATACATATTAATGGCATATATAGATTCTTCAATCGGAACAGTCGTTATAGAAAACTAACTACCGATACCTCAACTTTCATTGAGATAATCGAAATCCAGTAAAAAGGTGTTATTAAAACATTAATTAGCAAATTCCAACTTTTCTATTGCTAATAAATTCAGTAAAGAAAAACAATCATTCTTGTTGGAGTTGCAGAGAAACAAAATTGAACATAATACAATTTTTGCGAATCAATATCAAACTGCCATAAATAATATCGGTACTTAGAACAACCAAATTACAATAAACACTATACCATAGATACAGGGTCTGTCAAAAATAAATAAATCTGTCATCGTTCCTCTACTAAGAATCTTTTTAAGGATTCAAAAGGTTGTATTGAAACCTGAGTAATTAATGTTATATGTGAAGTGCTTAGTTCTGTACATTTTGCCCAGCAGGATGCGCTGGTTGGTTGTTTATGAATGCAATTTCGAAATTTATTGTGGAATATTTGCAGTGCAGGCAAGGTCCCCGGTAGATAGTGTGACTGTGACCTAATTGACATCATTGACGAGGAAAGAATAAAAACTTGTTCTGGATGTCAATGGCTCTTCAGTACTTAGCGTAGACTTATACAAAAAGTGTTCTGTTGTCTCATAAATCCCAAATCTCCAGGCGGCATTTTGTTGGTCATCACCAAAAGTATTTCATTCCGGGGTATCATACCTGACGTGAGGTCACAGTTGAACATTTGTCGTTGGTAAAAAACCAACTGTCAGACTATATTATATATTATGGACAGTAAGGTCTGATATACTCAAAACTAAGTCAAAAGACGTTGAATTATTTTAATATTTAATGCGATTAAAGTTACTATTTTATATATTTTTTTCCATCAAATGATTTCTAATAAATAAATTTAAAAACCCTGTATAATGCTAAGAGTATTATTTGTTTTTCATCAGTCAGTATTCGTCAATTTTATACGATAATTCAGTTATGGTCGTTTTAAGCAACTGTAAATATTGGATATCTTAAAAATAAAAACCACAACAAGCTGTTTCATAATTTTCATTAATTAATTGCGGATTCCAATTACTAATTATTCATATAATTATGAAATTAGCGGTTTACAGGCGCTGCTTTTTCTTATCTTCGATTTTATTTAAATTTGCATAATGCTATCAAGAATATTAAAATTACATTTTTTGTTGTTGTTTACTTTTAGTAACTGACCACAGTGGTTACTCCAATTGATGTTGTTTAGCGTTAAATTAAATTTTTATATGGGAGTCAATTAACATTTGTTTTTTGATTTAAAACTAGCACCATATTGGAATACATCTTGCGCTATAGTGAAATGTGCCACATTAATTTCATAAGTTCAAATTCTTTAAAAATTGGAATTCTATGTGGATTATAGAATAAGTTAATTATGTTTTTAAAGTATTATATGTTTATTCAAATTTCGTCTTTTAAGTGTTCTTGTTCTTGCCACTAAAAAAAATAGGTCACAAAACCCTGGCTGAAATTGCCATTTGGTTTGATACAAAGAATAGTATTCAAGAAATTCCAGTGATTCATTTCTTGTACGTTATTGCAAAAACTTTTAATTTTTTCAATAACTACTTCTTCAGAATGTCATTCCATGCATGTAATGTACAAAATTTGGAAGTTAAATGATTATCCAGGTCCTATAAATAAGATTATATATTACAGTTTTCATAAATGATGAATTTGTATTAATATTACATGATAAATGGACAGCCACCTCAACATTACATATAAGATTTTCTGATTCGCCCGGTTGTATAAGTACTATACAGTGCGTCCATAAAGAAACACATAAATTCATTATTATCTAATTTAACAATCTTAAGGAAAATTATCCAAACAAGACCTTTCTTGTTTTTAAATTACTGTTCTTTCAAAGATAGGGTGCTGACGTCACCTTTTTACAAATGTACAAAATATTTTTTGCAGTTTCCAGAGTTCCCACAATGAGCTGATTCCAAAAATATATCAGAGAGCCGAAATACAATAATTTTATTATTTAATTACAAATTGCATATTTTTACACGTTAAATACAGGATCAATTAAATAAAAAAAATAAATGAAACCATTTTCTTATACAAATACTATAATGAATTAACTACTGAACACAAATTTGCAAAAAATATTCAAATTCTATTCCTATTCATAACGACCTAATTGATGTACATTCGTTTATACAATTTTGTAAGTCTGTGAGTGTTAGTTATGTCCCTTATTTATTTTGTTTGATTCGGTCCTTTAGTTTACTGATTATTCCTACCCCATGAGTATACATTTTACATTTTAAAACTTCCCATGAAACAAAGTTTAATAGATTAAATGTGGTAATCGAGAGGACCATTCCACTGATACCCTTTTCACTATCCACTGATGTGGAGAGTTTCTATTGAAAAAAATCATCCATTATTGCAGGGAAATGTGGCTAATAAGTTTGTACGTTCTAAATTATTAGGTATTCAAAAATCAGGAAAATCTGGTTTAAGTAAAAAATTAATGTATAGTGTAGGAAAACTAGATATAAGGCTTCTGTTAATTTTTGACCACACCAAATATGTACCAATAGTGTGACACTGTCAGCCCGAACCTTCATTTTTTGTACACTTTGCGTATGGTAATCATCCATCACAGCAGGTGATTTATTTGTTAACCTCATAGTTAAAGTTGCCTGGCCATGAATCAGCCGCAATATAGAATTATGATATTTTAGCATTTTGAGTATTTTCCAAACTGAATTCCAAATTACATCTACCATTATATTTGCATTAGCTTGAGATCTACTATGCTTTGGTACACTCCTCACTTTCATTATGTCCTGTACTTTTGCTCAGTTCTATTAAATATCGATTTTGAAATAGGTCGCACATTTTTTCAATTAGACATTTACGATTTACTTAAATTTAATGTAAATGTACTTATTTTGAAACGTTCAAAATAAAGGAACTTTACTTCAATGTTTGTAGATAAGAATTTTTAACTCTATCGAAAAAAAAATGATAAAAATACCGATTTCGGCTAATTATACTCAGAGCAAATCTTGAGAAGTTGTCAAAGTTGTAAAGTAACATATTACAAGTAACATGTAGGACTGCCGTATATGGCAGTGTTGAAACTGGTCTGGCCTAAACGGCCGCAAACTTGGTGAGGGTTGATAAAAATTTTTTCAGGATACCCTTCATTTTCGATTTAAAATTTACAATTTTTGAAACATGCTACTCAATTTTTCACAGTATATACTAAGGCGTACTAGACACCTCTTGTACATAATATTGTGGATGATGGTCCAATATTTCTACTGTTTTGTCTTTACATGAAACCCGCTAAAATTTAATTTCAATTTAAATTTTGTTTCTAGGGTCTGCTGCATTTTTTGTTTAAGAACGTTTTTGTTAACGGTTTCTTTTTGTTTGCTTTAGGAAAAGCTGAAGAAGAAAGTACGATAAAGACGGGCCACAAAAAGGGACACAAAATAAAAAGTTTCAAAACATCTCATCATAAAGACGAATCTGGAAAAACCGAAGAATACTACGACGAAGAACACGATGAAGGTGGTAAATTCGCCTTCAAGGGTGCAGCAGAGAAATCTGGAGAAAATGGAGGTTCGTCCTTCAAGGGTCTGAAAGAAGAAGGAGCCTTCAAAGAAGGTGAAGCTAAACATGAAGGTCAATACAAGACTGAGCATTTGGCTGACAAAGCTGATGCTCACCATGGCAAATTTGGAGAGAAGAAATATTCGGCAGCCGACAGAGTGTACGGTAACCACAAAGGTTTAGATGAGCAAAGTTTGTTAAGTCATCAAGAAGCAAGCAAATTCTATAAATCACATCCTATTGTACCGTTCCATCACCGAAAATAGAGGACAACGTTGATAATTGTAATTTACAAGGGAAGTATCTGACGCACTCGTTAACGTCGAACGCTAGAGTTATTTATTCCGTAGTTTGTGAATAATAGAATTTTATTGTTTGTATATAAGTTTTTGAATTGAAATAAAATTTTCTAATTAAATTTGTATAAATGCTTATTATTTATTACTTCATAGAAAGTTCCCATTATGAAAATATTTATGGTTGAAGCATTATGATTAAAGAAAAATACAGATTGAACATGAAAAACTAATTAGATAGAACTTTTTCAGCACAATATATTACAAACCTTTGAACGTAAGACAAAAGTATATGGGATGTCTCGTATATAAAAGGATAAGCTGATTCACAATTTTTGAGAATTAGTTTATTTATATATTTTAACAAACATATACACAAAATTACCGAAAGTTTCGTCCTCACTTGTAGTAGGCTTTTTCAAAGAAGAATTCTACTAATTGTACTTACTTTGCGACGGCTACCTACTATTATTCTCCTTTCTGACAGCACAATACACAAAAATCACTTTGGAACTGTTACATTTCATTATCCCGAAACACCTCGTTGACCATATTCAGTTTCGTAATCATTTATAACGTATCCATCATTGTGACAAGTTTACAAGTAAAATTTTATCTCTATTGTGCTGTGAAAAAGAAGAATACTAGTATGTAACCGCCGCAAGGTAAGTACAATTAGTGTATTTCTTGCTTAAAAATGCCACTTACAAATGTAGGGGAAACAAATCCGAATCAGCGATGACTCTGGCAGCTAAAACTTACGTTATAGGATAATGGATAGCATTTCTATTTGAGAAAGAGTAAAAGATTTGAGGGTTTGAAAATCTTACGCTACCTTCCCATTTTCAATTTCCGAATCAAAAATACCATTTTCCGCCTGTAGTCACTACTACACTAAATGGTGAAGAAAAAAGTTTTTGATATGAAGTCTTAAATTACAATACATCATTAAACCTTCACTGTTACTTTTCGTTCCTTCAAGGCTACACTCGAATTACTTATTTCAAAAGATCCATACATAGTTAGTTTACTACTAATAAATTATGATCAAGCACAAAAAACTTATTTATCACTCACACTCACAAGTGAGTGATAGAAAACACAGGAAGTTTTTTGTGTTTGATTATCATGATTGACTATTACAAAGTTACGGCTACCACCATCGAATTTTTTTAGTAATAAATATAAATAATTTAATATTACACAAATAATAATTATGTGAATGTCACCAAAAACTAAAATGAACTAAAAAACAAAATCTGAGGAGTAACAATACGATTTTGGTAGTTTATAGTCAGTATTACCACCTCTAGCATCAATATAAGAACAATTTCGATGTGACATGCTTTCTATGATTAGAATAATTTCTTCATGGGCAACATTTTTCCAATACTTTAATGCTGCTTCCACGAGCTACTTTACGTTGCTAGGGTTATTCTGACGAGCTCTTAACTTTCTTTTAAGCATATCCCAGAAGTGTTCAATTGGATTAAGATTCGATGAACAAGTAAGCCATTCCAAAACAGTCATACCTTCCTCAAAACAGTTTCTCGCAGCTCTGCTGGTATGTGGAGGTGCGTCATCTTGTATAAATAGGAAAGCACCTCTCCAAAGGCAAACTACTGATTGTAGCACTAATTCCTCATAAATCGGACCTGTTAGAGTTTGTCTAATGTGAATCAAGTCAGTTTTCTCATCACTTATACTACTCCAAAATATTAAATTCCCTCCTTTGTTTTTGTGGATCGATCGAGCAACACGGTGTCTAACTTATCTTCCACGAACCTTTTAGAGCACGAATTCGCTGAGTATCTGGTTGTGGACCGCTTTTATTGAATAATTCTCGACTGCAAAGTCTCTTTCTTGTAGTTTCCACTGAAACTCTAACACTGGTAACTTGCAAAAGTTGTCTTTGTAGCTTTGGATGGGGTATTGTGGGTTTTCTTCCTGCTGTGCTGTCGTTCTGTAGTAACTCTTCCACAACTTCTCCCGGGCCTACTTTTTAGAATTCTCAATTCCAGGAACCTATTATAGGTTTTTGAAACAACACCGTGTGCAACTCCCTTTGCATCTGTTCTCACAGAGCAATAATTCTTCCCTTTTGGACTTCTAATAATCCCCACCAAGCAATTTTAATTAAATTTTCGAAAATAATATGTAATTAACATTAACCCGCAACGAATACGGGATAGTAATACTACCACTGAGGGAACAATTCTTTATATACATACCCACCTTTTTCGTTGGCTTTTTAATATGTTTACGTTTCTTCATATATATGTTTTATGGTTATGAGTGATTCGCTCTAAGTTTTGGTTTAGTGTGTATATCTTCTGTATCGTTCAATTTTTAAGCTCAATACTAAAGAACCCATATGTACGATAATTGACTAAGAGATTTTAATTTGATTATATACAGGGTAGCACAGAAACTTCTACAGATCATTTAATAATAAAGTTCCTTTCTGATTTGAATAATTTGAAAAGGGTGATCTTCACAATTTTATGCGGCGCTCCCAGGTGTAACTTTGTTGTAAGATAGTCTATTCGCAAAAATGCGATCAAAGAATATTGTTGATTCAGTGATCCCATTAAAATCATAAGGGAACACCTAGGAAAAACCTTATGAAAATCACCTCTTCAAATTTGAACTTTATTATTATCATATCAACTCTAGAAGTTTCTGTGCTACCCTGTATATTATCAAATTAAATTCTCTTAGTTACGTCAAAAGTCAAATAATAGATATTGTAAAACATTTTAATTTTACATTTTAGAACGGTACCTTTTTTCATAGTTTCTTTGGCATTGACAACGGAGTCTGACCCAGACTCCGAAATGTTTAGAAATATACAGAAATTTCATGACTTGTGTTATTTCCCAGAAAGTGCTTAAACATTGAAAAAATATCAAATAAAACAAACCAGAGATAATACTTCATTAAACTCTTACCCTCGATTAAAGTAACCGTTGTATCAGGAACAAACATTGTAACGTGATATCCTGCATATTATCAATTTAATCAAAATACTTCATTAAACTCTTACCCTCGATTAAAGTAACCGTTGTATCAGGAACAAACATTGTAACGTGATATCCTGCATATTATCAATTTAATCAAAATCAACAAAATTATATGTGTGTGTTAATATACACGTAATTAACAAGCGACATTTGAAAAAGTAGAATTACTCAATAACATCTATGATTCTGAATATACCCCTGAAGAATGAATTCACTTGACGTTTGACATGCTGACTTAAGCTCTTGCTTCTAGTTGTACATACAAATCTCTAGAAATAATGTAAGCAAGTAACTAATACGGAAATGTCAGAAAATAGTTGGCTTTTAGATGATACCAAGTATTACGTCCTTACGTCATATCCCAATAATTTGAGATTTGATGGAAAATATATAAGTCTGAATCAATAATCTCTCGTGAAACCAAAAACCTGAAATTCGAAGAAATAACTTAGGAGCAACAAAATAATTTGAAATAAAAAAAATGGAGTAAAGCAGGAATGAATCCTGTTTCCTATCCTGTTTAGCTTGTACGTTAGAAAGATCATTCGCTAAATCAATTTAAGGCAGTCCCATTGGTATTAAAATAAATGAGATTCCCAATGATACCACACGATACTGGCAGATATTTCAGTCCATCTCCAAACTCTGTTCAATAAATTCAAGGAAGTAACGCAGAAAATGCTTCTAAAAATTAACATTGGGAATAATGAGTGTGTTGTTGTTAACAGAAATAATATTGCCAAACCCGAATACACATAAATGAATAGGACATCCGGTTCATGAGCAATAAAACAACGGACACAGATAATGATGTAGGATCCAACAAGCTATAACAACACTCTTAGAGTGTCATAGGTCAGCCATGTTACAAATGGACATTGTCAGAAAAGCTGTATATGTACACATTTTGAAACCATTGAGATTCCCTTTCAATGTCTGATTCTTCACACCAAAGTTGAAGTGAGAAGAAGGAGAATTGGCGGAAAAACTATTCTGGTTAAAAATATCTATTATTTGAGGTGAATGACAAATTTCCAAGGGCTAAAAACCGCTGTAATTAATAGAAACATCCAATATGAGAGAAGTTGAGTGTATTTGAAGTGTCAGTTAATATAATATAATTCAGTATCTTTTATAAAATGCTAGACAAACTTAACTGACATGGTGAGCAAATTTTTGACAAAATATTACAGATAATGAGATGCGTTAAAGAAGTACTTACTAAGAGAATACTGGAAGTAAAATCCGACAGAAAAGGTCAATTAAGTAGTGATATTCACAAAGTTCTATATAAAATTTAAACCGAATTCAAGCGTATTGAAGATCTTGTCCAAGCCGAAAATGAATATGCCAGTAAAGACGCACCGAGAGGTACAATAATTACAGAAAGGACCGTCATAAATCCACCTACTTTTGAATGTAGTTCTTCTTAGTATGAACCAATTCGTTACTAAAGCCAGTGGATGGGAACGTTAAGAAAAAGGCACATCGGTACTGATTTCATTAAGATCTATTCTATTTACTAGAATTATTACAACGTAATACCCGCATAACAACATGGAAATCTTAAAATATTAATTTCAGTCCTTAATAGAAAAATGCATATAATGCTGTAAACTGGCTATAAAAAAGTAATGAAAATAGATGTAGAGGAGATAAGAGGTCAGGACAAAGTAGGAGAGGAAGATTGTGATCGTGATCACAGCTATTTTAGAAATTTTAAAAGTTGCAGAGGTGAAATACGAGTTTCTGGGCTTAGACAATCTAGCGATGAGCAGGTTGGACCTTCAGAATTTAATTAAAATCAGCAGCGATTTGTTCAGAGCATGAACAAATTTATGTATGATTCTTGAGATTGTCTTTATATCTATATCGTGTGATACTTAGTGTGTTTGAATACGTTTCAGCTCTAAACCTGCATTAAGTATTAATTACTGAGTATTATTTGACTGTGAGAATTTAGCAATCATTTGATACTGAGCGTATCATTTTTTGTTCTACTAGCATTAGATTTTCCATCCTTTCTCTAAATCAATTGACTGACTATTACAATTTGTTAAATATTATCTTTTTAATTGATGATTTGGCAGAGAATGAGAAACACTATTGGTAGAAGAACAAATAAATTAACGAGGCGCATTATAAAGCGGAATAAGGTATTTCTGATATTCAAGTAAACCAGAATTGTGAGCAGATTGATATGGGAACAATTCCAGCAGACCTGATAAAACTCTGCTGAAATGTCCTCATCTTGTCATAGATCCGAGGAGGGATCAGTTTTCAGTTCATATGCTAACGGAAGATTTAGCTCATTAATATAAACAACTAACAGCAAAATAATATTTTATTTAGTTACATGAAAAGTGCTTATAATTAATATTTTTGCAGCATACAATTAATGAGTGACAAACGTGTTAGTTTTATTGAAGCTGAATAAGAATTATTACATAAGTTGATAATAACATGAAGAGGTCAAGAAAAGTAGATTTGTCGAGATTATACATTCCAAACAATGTAATAACAGGTGAGTAGTGATGAAACTGCTCTGCTAGTTCCAAAAGTTGAATTCTGATTGGTGAATTGATCGCAAATTTCTCTTCAGAAATGTAACAAAGTTCTATGAGTTTTGCACTTTCTGATTTCACAGAGGCACAAGCCATGAGAAATATAGATGTAAAAAGCTGCAATAAAAAAAAAGTTTGTTACTAACCTTTCTGGAACATATAGTAGATACCTATTATTTTAACACAGTATCTACATATTTAACATGGGGTCAAATTTATTTAACTTGTAAGGTCTAATAATACCTTCCAAGTCATATGAAAGCAAATTTTAAACAAATAATACAAAAGAAAATTAAATAAAAATACTAAATTCTTATTCTACGGTCGAGTAAACGTTATCAGAAAGTACACTGAAGCATTCTTTTCAACTTGTTCTTCAACATTTTATTGCCTGAGAAAGCATTTAGTAATAATAACTTAATCACCTACATTCAATACAACAATAAAAAATCCAAGCATAGGTACCTAAAACAATTTTGCTATTAAAAAAATCAGTTGTTCTTTATTTCATGCTTATTAACATTTCCACATTCCTATTTCGTGAATATAAACAAAAATTTCAGAGTTGAAAAACAGCAACAGAAAATTCCAATAAAACTAACTCTTTTAGCTAAACCCACCACCTCAAAATATTACGAAAAGTAAATTTAATTCAATATTGTCTGAAATATTAATTAAATTTGCCTTAAATATTCCTTCATTTGATAAAAATGGTATTTATTGTTGTGTTCAGTTGACAAATTTCCCGCAGTTTTGCAAATAAATGGTTAAAGGCCTTACTTTGGTTTACAATTTCGAACATTTTTTTCTCGTAAACCATAAACTTTTGGACATACGTTATATAAGACTATTTATAATAATCAGTTCTATCATCTACCAAAATATCAGCACTGAATTATGATACACCTAACCACAAGGCTTCTCTGTTCCTCCACGAATAATGACGGAGTCGTTTTTCAAATAATCCTTATTGCATTCTCATTCTCCAACGCAGCCTCGGCCTTCCTCGCCTCATCGTACCTTCTGGTATCCATCTTGTTTTAGTAGGCTATTCTCTATCATTCTCTAAATATGTCCGGACTAGATTACTTATTTAACCTTAATGTATTCAATTATTCTGTTTTATATTCCCATTATTTCTCTAATTCTCAGTGCCGTTATTCATGAATCATACTTCACTACCATAGGCTATAATGAAATTCACGATGGTATTTTTATTCAGTTTTTTAAATATTAACTGGCCCAGTGGTCATTTAGGGCGCTAATAGATTTTCTACCATGAATATATCTGTATTTGCATTTGGTCATTGTGAGCCCCAAGTACTTACAATCTTCATAATGTGCGATTAATATTGAAATAATAGACATACTTCAATTATTCTAAACAACTTTTGACGGAACATTCTCATTAAATTTTCCCACAACCAATAAGGAGATAAAATTGACACGTTAGATTTATTAGAAAATTCCTCTAATTTACTTAACACCAAGGTCGATATTATAACTGTCATTACCTTTCTAACATAAAGGTACTACTTAATATAGAGCACGAGTGAAAGTGTCTATATCTGTCTAATGTCACGTTTGTTTGGTGCTAGACTACATCATTCAAGTGACTTCTAGCTATTATTGCAGCTCTAGAAAGAGACAGATACGTCCACTCGATTTCCTTTCCCTCTCAGGAATTCTTTAGCTATTACTTATAACTGATCAAAATCTCCCCAATTCATTTTTAAAAATTTTACCTCAGCAATAAACTATAACTACTCTATTCGTTGAAATATAATAGAAACACTCAAAATTCTCACAGAAAGTAGTTGGTTTTTGACAAAGATATATAAGAATGAAAACTCTATTAAACAGTTTTCCAACTTATAATGTGAAATTTCTTCTAAAATTTAACTTCATCAATTAAACCGATCAGAAAATTTACCATAATCGAGAAAAGCTCCGTGCAGTTACATTCATCTGGCAACACCAATAAGCATGCCAACAGATCAAGACCAGAAATCAAATAATTTAGTAAATTTGAGAGCATATACCAACCAAACAACTTATTGAAATGTTCAATAATACTCAACAATTCCATGTTGAAATGTTTAATCGATTTCAATTTTTCCACGATTTCAGTTTCTGTTTTCACAAATGTCTTATTGTAACCTTCTCTTATTACTTTCGTAAGCCTCAATATTAATTTTCTGTACATTGTCTTGAATAAATGAAGATTAACTATACATGTTATAGTCATGTATACCCACTGCGAAAAAGCTGTCGGAGTTAGTAGGAGCCACACTTTAGACCCAATGCTTTTATCTAAAAAATCACTTGGTATGTCTGTCGTAAAATTGATAATAGGCAAGAGATGCAAAATTACCATTAGTAATAATTTTAAAACTCTTTCACGACTACTTTCATACTTTCCTAGGTCCAGATTAATCTTCAAAAGTTTGTTCAAATATACTCCCCATCTTTTAAGATTTAAACAAGACATAATTGTACAAATAAGTGGCATTTGCAGATACACTATGCCTGATGCTATTCCAATAGTGCGCAAAATTTCACTCGAATCATATCGTATCAGAGGAAATTCGAAAATACAGAAGCACGTTACGTATGCAATATAATATAATAAAAACAACCAGAAATATGTTTTCAGTTTCTTATTATTAACTTCTTTGTCCTTAAAATTGTAAAATGGTACAATTCCTAAATAACTACAAACTCTATAGCCCCAAAGAAAATATTTCATTTCAGCTATTTCTTGAGAAGGTATTCTCACCATTAGAAATAAATTTGGTTAAGATTGATATTCTGATGGACAATAATGGACGAACTATAAGGAAAGTGGTTTGATAAAATGGGTTTCACTTATGGAACATGAATTAGTATATTAAAAATAAATCAACTGTTTCTATGTTTGCTTAGGAAACAAAAGTTTTTCGGAATTTTAATGGGCCAAATTATAATGGATATACTAGGTGTATCTTTTATAATGAATGGAAATTCTTAGACCTTTTGTGATATCCTTCATAAAAGTCACACAAGGACATTGGGGAAAAGGAGAATAATTGAGAATAATATTCTTACGAAGTACGTCTGTGGTCATTCTGCAGGAAGACCATCTGAAATTCAAGAGATTGAAGACGAGTAGAATGTATACCATTTGGCTGCTATTCTACAAGTCTTTCTAAAATTAATTCATATAAATACTACCTTGGTAGAATAATAAATTACAGAGTAAAATGGGACAAACAATTGACTATATTTATTAAACAAAACAATATACCTTAACTGCTTTCATGCAGTTCTCTGATTCCTCAATAAGCTTAGTTTATCATACAAGACCTTCAATATCTATATTTTAATTCATAGTCTATCTCTACCAAACAGTACATTACTCCTATAACTTAATCTAAGAAATTATTTAAATGACAAAATAGCTTGCAAAAAGAAATAGGAAGCATAAAAACTGCAATTTCTTATATAAACATGTTTTTTTTCTCACAATGTATTTGGTTTTCAACTTTTATATCTTGTTAGGGTTCCGTATATACAATATACGGATACCCTTATAATATCACTCAGGATTTCTGCCTCTGTCACATCACAGCCATTTTCTCCTAAACTACTGGACGGAAGAGGTTGAAATTTGGTATCAATGTATAGTTTGGTGACTCGATTAGGAGTACATATCGTAAAAGAAAAAAATTTGATTTTAGGGGTACTTCTGGGGGAAAAAACTAAAAAAATAGACCGTTCCCGCCTTGATCTCCGAAACTACTGAGACTAAAATTTTGAAAAAAAATAGGAAATATAGAGTGTTGCCCGAACTTTACAGGAAAATTAAGGAAAAACCATTAATGTTAATTTTGGGGGGCAAATTATAGAATTAAATAAAAATTTAAAAATAAAAAAATAGAATTGAAACGCATCATGTAATATATCAAATGAAAGGTCTCATTCTGAGGAACACAAATATATTTTTTTCATATTTAAAAAATATATATTTAAAAAAATATTAACGAAAATATACCAAAATTTACCCATTCCCCCTCCCCCCTTGTCACCGAAACTATAAAACGTAAAGTTTTGAAAAAAAAAACAGATTTATAGGTTCTGACCTGAAGTTACTGGAAAAATAAGGAGAAACCTCTACTTTTAATTTTGGGGGGCCAACTACAGAATTAAATGGAAAATATAAAATTAAAATTGTTTCTAACCCATCATGTTATATATCAAATAAAAGGGCTCATTACGACGAAAACAAACATATTTTTTTATATTTTTAAAATAAATTAATTAAAAGATATTAACAAAAATTTAAAAAAATTACCAATCCCCCCCCTTATCTCCGAAACCATAAGCTAGAAATTTTTAAAAAAAATGGAAGTATAGCCCCTCACCTGAACTTTACTGGAAAATTAAGGAGAAACCCCTAATATTTATTTTGGGGGGCAAATTATAGAATTAAATGGAAAATTAAAATTAAAATTGTTTCTAAACCATCGTGTTATATATCAAATGAAAGGGCTCATTATGACGAAAACAAATATATTTTTTTCATATTTTTAAAATAAATTAATTAAAAGACATTAACAAAAATATAAAAAAATGTACCCATTCCCCCCCTTATCTCCGAAACCATAAGCTGGAAAATTTTGAAAAAAAATGGAGGTATAGCCCCTCACCTAAACTTTACTGGAAAATTAAGGAGAAACCCCTAATATTTATTTTGGGGGGGCAAATTATAGAATTAATTGGAAAATTAAAATTAAAATTGCTTCTAACCCATCATGTTATATATCAAATGAAAGGGCTCATTATGACGAAAACAAATATATTTTTGTCATATTTTTAAAATAAATTAATTAAAAGATCTTAACAAAAATATAAAAAAATTACCCATACCCCCCCCTATCTCCGAAACCATAAGCTGGAAAATTTTGAAAAAAAATTGAAGTTTACTAGAAAATGAAGGAGAAACCCCTAATATTTATTTTGGGGAAGCAAATTATAGAATTAAATGGAAAATTAAATTTAAAATTGTTTCTAACCCATAATGTTATATATCAAATGAAAAAGCTTACTATGACGAAAACAAATATTTTTTTCATATTTAAAAAAAAATTAATCAAAAGATATTAACAAAAATATAAAAAAATACCAATTCCCCCCCCCTTATCTACGAAACCATAAGCTGGAAAATTTTGAAAAAAAAATGGAGGTATAGCCCCTCACCCGAACTTTACTGGAAAATTAAGGAGAAACCCCTAATATTTATTTTGGGGGGCAAATTGTAGAATTAAATAGAAAATTAAAATTAAAATTGTTTCTAACCCATCATGTTATATATCAAATGAAAGGGCTCATTATGACAAAAACAAATATATTTTTTTCATATTTTTAAAATAAATTAATTAAAAGATATTAACAAAAATATAAAAAAAATTACCCATCTCCCCCTTATCTCCAAAACTATAAGCTGGAAAATTTTGAAAAAAAATGGATGTATAGCCCCTCACCTGAACTTTACTAGAAAATGAAGGAGAAACCCCTAATATTTATTTGGGGGAGCAAATTATAGAATTAAATGGAAAATTAAAATTAAAATTGTTTCTAACGGGTCATGTAATATATCAAATCCCAGGGCTCATTATGACGAATAGGTACAAATATATTTTTTTATTTTTTTTAATGAATATTTTAAAATATATTAAAAAAATATTTTTAAAAAATTACTCATTCTCCCCGTTATTCCCCAAACTCTAAGACCTCTTTTTTTTGTTTATAGGAAAAATATTAAAAAAAAACCTAATTCTATTATTTGGCCTCCAAATAATAGAATTAAACGGAAAATAAACTAGAAAACCCCCATAGTAATTTTAGGGACAAAATATACAATTAAATGGAAAAAAAATATTCAATTTTCAAACGCATCATGTAATATATCAGATAAAAGGCTCATTATGTGAATTACAAATATATCATATTTTTAAATCATTTGTATAAAAGATATTAAAAATATTAAACATCGACTTAATTTCCGCTTTAGAAACTGCACTATTTAAAATTTGAAAAATATATTTTATTTATATAAAAATTATTTATATATATTTAAATAATTTGAATAACACATTTAATAATTTATAATTTAAACTTTGACGTATTTTGCCGTTTTTCTTCCAATCTACAGAGCCTCAAAACTCAGACAGTAGATTATAAAAGGCATTTCTGAAAGTTTATTAGTAAAATAAAACTCTAATGTTACTTTTTGGGGGCCAAATTAGAAAATTAAATACATATGTATTGTGATAAAAATCAAGCGAATCCTAAAGCAGATAAAATAAAAAGTCTATGTGTGGAAAATTAAAGTGTATATTTTTTATAAATTTAAAACGCTTCCTTTAAAAGATATAAGGGTAAATATAATAAAATGCACTCATTCCCTTCTTGTCTGAAACTGGAATATTCGAATCTTGAAGGTGATACCTCTAAAGGATTTTATTTTTGTCATTTTATTGTTGTACTGTGTAGTCCATAGACACATTCTCTTTTCCTTCAAGTAGGGAAATGATGTCCCAAAACTAAATTCCATATTTTCATATAGGTACATAATCCCTAACCTCACTAGGACAGTTATAAGAAACAACCTAATGCATAATCATTCCCAAACCAAACTATGATTTCCGAAATTTTACATATCATGGAAGTCGGAAACCATGATCCTTTCTAGTCGTAAGTAGGCAAAATCCCTGATATATTAAAACTACCAAGGTCAACAATTTTGTTAGATGAATATGTAGATGGAATATTAAGCACACGCTCATGGGTGAAAATCATAATAACAAACAGAAAATGGCAACCAATACTAGTACCCATTAGCATTAATAACTTCTAAACAAATGAGATGTCTTACCACCAGGTTTGTTCCCCTTTCTGACAGAGACTCCAACCTCTTTTATAGTAACATCTTTCAGGTATGTACACTATCCTCGGCAGCGGATTGTCCTGATTATCTTTTGAGTAACTGAAATATCTATTAACATCAACATGGCCCATCAACTCATAATAACAGAAGATGTTAATACTGTGACGACTTTCATGAAGTTCTCGAAGAATTCTAGAGTCTATGAAGGAAACCTCTGGGTGGCTCTTATGGAGAATTCCGAAAAGAAATATATAAATACGGAACGATTCATTCTGTATTCAATTGCCGTATAGTAAAGATCAGGTGTTCAAAATAAACTGGAAATAGTTCAGTGAATATAAATAAAACTAGTGGAAATAAATTATAGTGCGTTTGACTGTGTTTATGAATAAATCCAAGAATTGAACTGAACCCGAAGTGTAAATAAAAACTTTACAGTGGTGTTAAGTGTTCGGTGTGTTTGTGAAACTTTAGAAGTTTATGCCGGTAGTCATGACGGCGAAGTTGAGCAAACTCAAGTCCACAGCATCCAAGCATCCAATGACGAGATGACATTCGAACAGTTTATGACACTGTACTCTGATGGGCAGAAAGTGCAGCAGAACGTGACCAGAGAGGAAACTCGAGACCTCTTTGAGGTGCAAATTGAATATTCCCTGGCTCATTACGTGACTCAAGATCTCCGGATGTCTAGGTGTTTGCAAAGAAGTAAGGTCAGTTCCAGAAGCTAAGAGAGCAAGAGCCAGTTGTAGGAAAGGTCCTTCATCTCGAAGATAAACAAGCAGTGGGAACCAGAGACATCTTCTATTTGGTAACGAAGACATTCTCGCATTACAAGCCAAAATATAGCGATTGTTGGAAGACTCTGATACAATTGAGGACTGTGATGACGAAGTAGAACTTAATGAAATTGAGATAGCATGTGGGTTGGAGCCAACGAATTGGAGGGTGGTGAGAAGTATGATGGAAACTATCTTTCGATTCAGTTGCATCGACATCCTTATATGATGTGTCAAAATTCGCAGCCCAGCCCGTTGCCTGTTATTTCCAACAAACTTCCCCTTGTCGAAATACAAAGTCCTGCAAATATCGCCACACCAGGAAGGATTCTGGGACATTCCGGGACGAAATAGTTTTAAGGAGGAGCATTATGACGGAAATTCATCCGATAATTCCTGGAATCGGCATTCATTGGACATTTCGAGAAATCCGAAATGTTGGTTTGTCTACCCGAGGCCGGCGACTGGCGCTATCACAAATTCGTTTAATTTCTCGAATCTTCGAGAACACATGAAGGAAATATCCCGATGGCACCTTGACCTTCTGGAGAATTCGGAGAAGAAATATATAGATACGGGCAGCTGGCGGTAGAATTCATTCAGCATTCAATTGCCGTGTAGTATTGATCAGGTGTTTAAAATAAATTGTAAATTGTTCTGTGAATATAAATTAAAGTAGTGGAAATGAATTATAGTGACTTAGACTGTGTTTTTAAATAAATCCAAGAACTTAATAGAACCTGAAGAGTAAATAAAAATATTACATTATTAACAGGAGATTCAAACTTCAATAACTGTGACAAAAAAGTATCCCGGAATAAGTATACCATAATCCGGTGGTCTCTAATTTTAGAATCAAACTTAAATCAAATGTTCTGTGACGCCCACCAAAATAATATATACATAATACAGTCGATAGAATAATGAAACCTCACAAAAATTATACTACATAAAGCATCCTGAAAATAAAGGAATCCAGACAACCAACCACGAGCATCCACTCCTCCAATATAAGGAAATTACCCCTAATAAATATATGGTTGCAAATATGCACCGATAAGTAAAGATGTTGACTAAAAATAGAGAAACCGCTAACTTGTAATCTTGAGAAATAGAAATGGAACTCTGACAGACGGAAAAGACAAGCTCGATTTTCGAAACATTTTCATAGATTCTTTAATTCAGCAAACACCAACGATAGGAACTTGTGATAGACAAAGGCAGCCCATTAACTAAACCCGAAAAGACTGTAAATAACATGAAAACAAGAAATACCCAAACAAAATCCACACAGAGATATAAAACTAACTAACGACCACAAGAAGTTCAATACCTCTTAGTAATTTTGAATGTTCATTTAGGTTTTCACTTCGCACAATTGTTTCTGAAAAAATACATATAAGTTAAGTAATTGAACTATTGTGAGAAATAAAAACCCTAGTGAACATCCCAAATAACTATTTGCCTCCTTAATCATTCAGAAACTACCTCTTAATAAGTTTATTCAATGAGAGCTACCATTCTGTAAAAATACCTTCATAATCACACCAAAAAAAAAACTTAACGAAAAGGTGTGATTAAAAGTATCACCACAGTATTCTTAAAACACTTGTGACTCTGAATATAAAAATTTTTCACTATTTGAAGAAATTATTAAAAAGATTTTCATATGTTTCGTTTACATTTCCACAGTTAATTAATAGAAATAGTTAAATCACCGGTTACATATAATGAGTCACAACAAATACAGACTACTGCAATTCTATAAGGACAACTTGTAAAAAGAAAGGATCCAGACATATGACGCCAATGCTGATTGTTAAAATTACGATACTGGTTTTGTGGTAGTTTGGCTGAGCTCTTTCGCAATGTACCGAACAAAATCAGAATGGCCATCATTGTCTAACTAATTAACTAAACCAATATCAGTATTTACCGTAATCGAGAAAAGCTCCATAAAGTTAAATTCATCTGGTAATTCCAACAGACGCGCTAACATATGAAGTCCAGTAAGCAGAAAAGTTGATAAATACGAAATCATATACCAGCCAAATAAAATATTAAAATGATCTATAATCCTCATCAATTCCATATTCCATTTTTTTATCCATTTCAATTTTTCAATCATTCTGGCTTCTGTATTCAAAAATTTCTCATTGTAAGCTTCACTTACAACTTTCCTAACCTCCATTATTAATTTTCTGTACATTGTCTTAAATAAATGAAGATTAAGGATACATGTTATAGTCATGTATACCCATTGCAAAAAACATATTGTCCTTAGTAAATGCCATACACTAGACTCAAAGCTCTTAATGTCAATTGGTACACTTATCAGAAAATTGATTATTGGCAAACCATGGGATATTATCATTAGAAATAAATCTATAACATTTTGAGGTTTATTTTCATGCTCTCCGATCTCTTGATTAATTTTCAGAATTTTATTTAAGTATATTTCCCATTTTTTAAGATTTGCATGAGCCATAATTGTACAAATAAGTGGCATTTGCAGAAATACCGTGAAAGAAGCTGTTCCCATAAAGCGCAAGATTGCACTAGATTCATATCTAATTAGATGAAATTCCGTAATACAAAATCCCGTTACATATGCAATATAATAAAACAAAAACAACCAGGAAAAGGTTTTTAATTTCTTTTTATCAACTTTTCTATCGTCCAAATTGTAAAATGGAGCAATTCCTAAATAACTAGTAACTCTGTACGACCAAAGAAAATATTTCATTCTGCCACTTCTTCAGAAAGTTTTGTCACTAATAGAAAGAAATTGAGTATAGAATGATTTTCTGATGGGCAATAATGGACGACTGAAAACGATGTACTGTGATCGAATTAATTTCAACTTTGGAAAACAAATTAGGAAATTAAAAGTAAATTAACCATTTGTAAGCTCACTTAGGAAATGAAATGAAAATAATGGAAATAATGTTTCTATTTTTAAACAATATAAAAATTCTCTGAAAATGTCTACTCATATTTTCTTTGTTTCTTAGGACAGGGACGAACTAAGGAGAACCCGTGAGACTGCATCACAAATAATTCTGTTCTCTTATCTTAAATATTGATACCATTAATATTCATAAACAACTGGGAAAGCGCTATAGCTCAGGTCATTTACAGAGAACAATATCTTTTGGTGACAAAATTAATGGTAGAATAAAACTAACATTAACGTGTTCTAAAGATAAAACATGGTATAAAATTCAGTTCAATTATAACCTACAGCGCCATATATCTCAGTCAATTTATATATGCATATGCAACTGCTCAAGGCAACTTCATTGAGTGCCTCAAATTAACATAAGAAAACATAACTTTGTTCCCATCCAAAAATCACCTAACCAGCACTATTTACTTTCAAATCTTGAAAGGTTCAACTGTAAAAATGTAATACTAGAAAAATATCAAGTTGTGATAAAATTCTTATAAAATCCTACACATTAATTTGTATTGAATGAATTTTTCTAGAGCAGTTTTATTTTCAAGTAGGTTACAACATAACCCTGTATTAAATGAAACATAATTGTCACAATCTCGTTCTTTCTCGGTAATACGATTGATCCCGATTTGTACACGCCAAAACCCCGAAATGGAATTTCGACAAAATCGTAGTGCCGGTTGCAAGAATTATAAGTATTATCAACGAATATAAAACCTATATTCGTTGGTATTATATTATTAGATAAATAAGAAAAAATATATTTGCAGCATATCACATCTCCATAAAAGAACATTAAACAATTTCTGAATGATTGCTAATTTTTAGATGATGTTAAAATTAATTTATAAGATTACCTAATATCAAATGAAACTGCAAATTGATTCGTCTTATTTTGTTGCTAATACTGTAATACTTATTCAAGTTTTATTGACACAGCATGAATATAAATATTTAAAAATATATTTGCATATCACATCTCCTGAGTGTTTTAGTACCTTTTGATAATGGATCCGTATTCAAATTATTATTAGATTTGTGAGACATTCATGACTGAAAGAATGTAAATACTTAACTCTTGATCAATCAATCAATCAATCAATCAATCATTTATTGGTTTTGTAAATACAAAGTATAAAACAGGTCACAGAAAAAAGACAAATTACAAACTAAGTACAACAATACAAAGTAGGTAGGGACAACTCTAATATAAAGCAGATAAAAGTAAATCAGAAAATATAATTTTTTGAAAAATCTAATATACTTGGCTTCCAAGGGATCACCTACTTGAGAACATCTGTAATATCATAAAAAATGTTTTCATGTAAGTATTTTTTTAAGTATCTCCTGAAAATGTTGTAACCCTCTACTTGTGTGATATTTTCTGGAAGTTTATTAAAGATTCGAATTCCCATACTTAGTGGGCCATTAAATGTAAGTTTCATTGTATTAATATAGTTCTGGTGTTATAATGATGTGTATCACTCTGAGTGATTAGTGTATTTTTATTCCTGTAAATATAACTAGCAGCCTCTAAAATATAGAGACTTGGTAAAGTTAAAATATGTAATGAAGAGAAGAGAGATCTGCAGGGATCATTCCATTTTTTCATCATAATAATTCTAATACATTTTTTCTGTAAAACAAAAAGCATTTTCTGAAGTGAAGAAGATCCCCATAATAAAATACCATAAGTTAACCTTGATTGTACTTCTGCATAATAGAAATTTTTTAATGCTTCTAAGTTTAAAACTTTCACTAGACATCTCAACTGAAATACCTTAGTATTTACTATTTTTATTACTTCATATATATGTTCTTTCCATGTTAGGTTCTCATTTAGTGTAATGCCAAGAAATTTTGTTGTATTGCTGCGTGATACTATTGAATTTTGGGTTTTAACTGTTATATCTTGGACTACCTTTTGTTTGGTATGAAAGAGTAGAAAATGTGTTTTTGCACGTTAAGATACAATCCATTATTCGAAAACCAAGTTTCCAACGTATTTAGTAAATCAGCGCATAATAACTGTATCTGGTGAAGAGACTTTCCAGATATTATAATTGAAAGATCGTCTGCAAACATAATAATTTTATAATCTCTAAGATGACTCACTATATCCGCTATAAACAAAGAAAACAATGTTGGCGATAGAACCCCCCCTTGAGGAACTCCCATATTTATCTGCGTAGTATCTGACGTGTAAGATTTCCTGATTCCATTGTTTGAATGTTGAATCTCAACGAACTGACTTCTACCAGTCAAGTAAGATCTTAACCAGTCAAAGACAGCACCTCGAATTCCGCAGTCCCATAATTTATCTAATAATCGTGCATGGGGAACACAATCAAAAGCTTTGCTGAGATCACAGAACAGTCCCACAGGACATTGTTTTTTATCTAGTTCATTCAAAATTTCAATATAAAAATCGATCGTAGCAGTACTGGTTGATTTGTTCCTTCTAAAACCATGTTGCTCTGCTGGTATTAGTTGGAATTTGTCTATAAATGCATTGAGTCTATTCAACATACAGTATTCAAATATTTTAGAAATGCTTGAGGTGAGCGAAATTGGCCTATAATTATTAACTTCTGATTTAGAATCTCTTTTATGAACAGGAACAACTTTTGCCACTTTTAATCCTTCTGGGAATTTTCCTTTTTCAAAAGAATAGTTAATTAGATGTACCATTGGACTTACAATTTCATATTTGCAGTCTTTTATAAGTTTACAGGGTAATTCATCTGGGCCACTTGAGCTTTTATTTTTAATTTTGACAACATTGAAAGCATTTCCTCCTCAGAGAAAGGAATTAGTCCAATTGTATGTTTATTTGAAAAGCTAGGATTTTGAAGAACATTACACTTTATAGGTATTTTCTTTATTATATCATATGGAGCATTGACAAAGAAATAATTAAAAGCGTTTGTTATCTTTTCAGGAGATGATAAACAGTGTCCATTATGCAATAGCTCTATGTTGGCCCTTTTAGTGGCGTTTTTGTTGCAAGTGTCTTTTATTATATCCCAAGCAGATTTGTTTTTATTTTTAGACATCATAATTTTCTTATTATAATAACTTTTTTTTGTATTGTTTACTAATTCGATGTGTTGTCTTTTCTGCTCTATAAAAACAGGAGTCAGGAGTGGATATAATTTGTCGGAAGGAGGTTCGGAAACAAATGTATCAATTAACTTTTACAGCATACATCTTTGTAAGTAAAAGTCGATTATTTTAGTAATATTGTTTTATACCTCGCTACGATTGTCCACAATTGGATTTTTACTGTTGACTGCTGTCAAATTAACATTAGACTAAGCTTCTTGTTCATAGTGGGAGCCACTCACTTGAATTTTATTTATAATTTATCTCTAAATTACTTATTTTAAAATATATAAATAAGGATTCTTTATATATTCTGCACTGAAGGTCGTTAATAGCTACTAAACAAATCAAAAATAAAGAAAATCTGTTGAGAAACAGAGGAGAAAATGTTACCTAACCCTTTTGTCTTTGCTTATTTATATATAGATATTGAAACCTGTATATGTAAAGAAATTTGGCTCATTAATTAGTTCTTAAAGTTATGATATATATTTTACAAATATATAAATATGAAACGCTGATATAAATTTTAATACCTAAAAGAAAAAAATGTTGATTCTAATCTTCAATTAGTTAACAATGTATTTTTTATATTCTTCAATTCAGATTTCTGTTAAGAAATTTTCTATTAATAAATAGTATTAGATGAAAAGCCAAATTTCTTTTCATATATTTTACAGGCACGTCAGAAATAAGGGAGCATTTTACAAAGAGATAATTTATTCAACAAACTAAAACTAGTCTTTACAATGAATGTGCGCTGTATAATGATGATCTAATAATATAATTATTCTCATGACAAAACAAGTTAAAATTTTAATTCTCTCCGGAAGTCTTGACGCTTCAGGGGCGCCCACATGAAACTGAATCCAAATGATTAAATCAAGGCAATTGCAATCTAAGAACTTATGGTTGTAACTATAATTTAATGTATGCAGGGTATTTATAATCGGAAAAATCTTTTATAACAGCTTACTCCTTTTGCATATTAAAAATGATTGCTCCATCATTATCGCCTGTATAGTAATTATTTATTCAATGGGAGGTATACATGAAGTTTTGGTATTCCATTTTGCTAAATTTATTCATATTAGGCAAGAAATATAAAAACGTGTCTTCATGAAATTACAATTTGCAATACGATTGTTTCTCGAATGGACTCGTCCAGAAGGATCACTCCCAAATGGCCAAACATTTTCAATTATTATATGTATTTATACTTTAAAATGTGCAGAACTGAAATGGGGGTTCTCTAGAATATTTATGTTTAGAACATAAATTGGGTATGAGAAGATCTACCCTTTGAATCAATAAGAATGTTTTAACTATACAATTAGAATAACTCTTCTCTTTCCAACTCTGGTTAATTGATAATGATAGGGTCATCTGGTGAGGTAATATGGCCCTTTAAAAAATTTCTTCGATAGGTTTCACTGAAATTTTGCAAAAACTACGGGGGCTACAATATTTATGTTTAGAACAAAAATTGAGTATGGGAAGAGTTTAAGTTAATAAGAATGTTTTAACTATAAAATGAAAAAAAAAGTATTAACGATTAATTTTTTTGTAATATCGAATAAAGATTGCAATATCTAAGGAATCAATTAACGAAGTTGAGCATGTAGTAGCTCATTTTGTAGGTTTTACAGTTCTCTACACATTGTTCATAGTAGCAAATGCGGTTTCTCGGGTAGATTTGGTGTAAAAGGTGAAAAAACTAAATTGTTACCAATTTTTTAGGGTTTTTTGAAAAGAAACAAAACACATCGCTATAAAATTTTGAATTTTATGTCAGTTGGTCATGTTTTATCATTAGAACACACTGCTAGTAGATTTGTTCTACTATTAATTTTGTCACATATTTTCGTAAATAATCTGAGCTATAAATTTATTTGGAAATTCCAACAAATATTCCACCACATCCAAAGTTCCAACCAAAGTGAATTCTATAAGAGAGCCGAGAGCCCCAAAGTTAGTAAATTCAAGCGCTTAGGAAAAGGTAACTTCTATGGGTTTAAACCCCACAAATGCTATTTTTAATATAGTAGCCCAAGAAATGTGTGTTTAAAACTATATTTAGGTAACTTTAGTAGAGGATCGCCCCCACTGAAGCATGAAATCGCCCCTCCCCCTGAGACAGAAATCGCCCTTCCGGAAGCACGCGTCTGGATCCTCCCCTGGTTTCTATACTACTCTGTATATTATTAAATTAAATTCTCTTAGTTACGTCATAATTAAATTATATTGTCAAACAATTTAATTTTAAATTTTAGAGTTGTACCTTTTTCATAGTTTCTTTGCCATTGACAACGGGGTCTGACCTTGACCCCGAAACGTTTGGAAATACACAGTAATTATTTCCCAAGAAGTGGTTAAACACTATACTCTTATTCACCTCCATCCTCATTCCTTCTAAAATTTCTCTCATTTTACCAACCCACAGGCACAGCTGCCAGCAATGGCTGGAAGAGTCAGCGTCCGACTACAACTACCCACCCACCCTTTGTGTTGTCTTTAATTCCAATTCAGTTATATAATTTTTGGGGTCTCGATCAAGCTCATCTATTGGCATTCATTTTTTTGTTACGGCCGCCATGTTTTTATTAGTATTACCGCTACCATGTTGCTGGTAGTCCCCGCTGATTTCTATGGCGTACGCTAGCTGTCAACGCGCGATCTCTCTAGCGTGACGTCACCGCGAGAGCGACAATGGCTGCTGGTAGCTGGGGGCCCGATTCTCGAAACCATTGGACCTCTCTACCACTCGAAAGATGACGTCAAACGAATGAATATTGACGTAAATGACGTTTATTTGGTATTCTCGAAGGTCGTGTACGACAAGAGATTCTAACAGTCAAAAGTATAGGAAATGTTGACATTTATGGTAATCAAATTTGTTTGTTAGTTTTGTTTTGTATTGTTGTGTTGCGCTATAAAGTTTACAATTTCTACGTAACATGGAAGATATTGAAGAAATTCTGGCAATTTCCCATATTTTAAATTTATATGTCCGAAGACTCTATTGTCTCGTCTATCAATTCGAGAATACTAATTTGGCCCGGAATAGAACAAACTTCGTGTACGACTGCAGGGCCACGATCATTTTCGTGGCATAGCATGGGTTCTAGAATCGGGCCCGTGAGAGAAATTTGGATATTGTGCGTCATCTTCACGACGTCGCTTTGCAACATCTTTAAATACCTAAGAATATTGTTACGAAATTTACCTAAGGCGGCCCTGTTTCATTTCAGTACGACACCAATCGCTTCTAGGAAAAAAAATGTTCTCGAAATGACTCAGCAGCTGTAGAATTGATGATTGATTCTACGAAAATTTTCGATGCTGGTTTTAAAAGGACCGACCCAAAATCGCGGCAGTTAGTTAGATAGCGACGACGAGCGTATATTGTAATGTTATTGTGATCAGCTGATCTGTATAATTTGATGTAAATAAAGTTCTAGAAAAGTGAAAGTGAATATTAGTTTTTAAATTTTAAATTGAACCCACGGAATATATAACAAATATCAAACAAATATTATGCTAAAACATTTTAACCAATTCTCTTGATTTTCTCTACCCCTGACTGATATAAAATTTACCTGTATTGAAAAAAGCTCTATGTAATTGAATTCATTTGGTCGCTTCATTAAGTAATCCAATAAATCCAAAACTCCAATCAAGGCGAATATTATGTAAGATAATACAAACCATCCAAACAATTTGTTAAAATAGTTAATAGTGCTACACAATTCTCGGTTCCACTTTTTAATTACTTTCAATTGCTGAACTGTCTTGTCTTCTTTACAAAAAAATTTTTCTTCATAACCTTCACAAACAATTTTCTCAATTTCATGCCCAGTTTTTTATACATCCTTCTAAATAAATTAAGGTTAATGGTATAAGTTGAAGTCATATATAACCAATGAAATTCTGCTCCTGTTGTTAAACATAACCAAATTCTATAAACAATACCAGTATCTATGTATTCTTCTTGAATGACATCTACTGCGACGTATATAACAGGCAAGCTATGGAAAATAATAATAGTAAAGATATTAACTATGATCTCCCAATCATTTTCATAGTTTCCTAATTCTTGATTAATCGTGAAAAATTTATTAAAATAATTTTCCCATGTTTCGTGATTGAAATAGGCAATAATTACCCAAATTACTGGCATTTGCAGAAATAACAAATTATCTGTAGTTTCCAAAAATCGTATAATTTCAACCGTTTCATCCACTAACCGCGGAACTTCTAGCATAAATATCCCAGTCAAATACAAGGTGTAATATAGTAACAAGAATGGAAAGAACAATTTCAGTTTCCTGTAATTAATTCTGCTCTCTTCAACGTCATAAAAGGGAACAAATCCTAGAAAACCAGAAACTTTGTAGCACCAAAGTAAATATTTCATTGTATATTTTTATACTAATGCTCTATAGGTCATCACAAATATCAAAAAATAGATCGCTATAAAGATCCACTAATGGAGAATTAATGATTGAATACTATATTAAGAAGTTATTCGAAAATAGCACTCAAAGAAACTTCCAAAAATGTCTAAATGACTTCGGGGGCGAACCGAGTTTTGTGAGTGTGATTGATGAAAATTATTGGAAAAATTTAATTTGATACACATTAATAAATCAGTTGTCTTCTAAACGTTGTTTGTGGCATATTCTTGATTACTTTTATGTTTTTTTGGAGAATAACACCACAATAGAAATAAAACCACGTATATTGCAGGAATACCAAACGTTTCAAAGTCTATTCTGACTTCGTTGTCAATGGCTTTATATTTATTGATGTGATTGCAAAATGAAAATTTTTGCATTTTGCAGAATAGACTTTGAAACGTTTGGTATTCCTGCAATATACGTAGTTTTATTTCTATTGTGGTGTTATTCCCCAAAAAAAACATAAAAGTAATTAATAAATCAGCTGTTGGTGTTTTCTTTATTAAAATAAATTAAAATTAACTAAAGTTAAAATAAGTTTTAAGTTAAGTTGGCAGTAAGTAAAGGGAACAACAAAATACTTTCGTCCCTTTTGAGTTAAACTCGCACACGATGGGATCCACATCACCCTTGAGATTTTTCTTCTAACTTAGTTATTATAATTTCGAAGATTAGCAGAATATGAATCCATTCTCTTATAATTTCCTTAAGATCTTTTAAAGTTTTAAAATTGTAATAAGTATATGCTTTTATTTCTTACAACTAGACTTTCAATTTATTTATTTAATTTTCTAATTAAGGCTCGGGTTTCGGGTTTTTTAAATAAAGTTTCAGTGAGGCCCTATATTATCTGTTTTTTCTAAATTTGGACAACTACTTTAAGAATACAGTTGATATATATATTTATATTTTCTATATCAAACCCTTTCATTTGATATATTATGTGATGCGTTTAAATAAATGGTTTAATTAGCTTTATATCCGTCGCCCCAATTAATGTTAAAATTTTGGCTACATTTTTTCTTTAAACTTTGAGTGGCCATATATATTCTAAATGTATTTAAAAAAAAATAAGTCTTAATGGTATTGTAGATAAACAAATTATTTTTAAAATACGATAATAAATTGTTATTTATATTTCTCATAACAATAACTTTCATTCGATATATTAGTTAATTTACTTGAACAACTTTTTTTTATTTTCCATTAATTTTATAATTTATTCCGGACAATTAATTTAGCATTATCTCTTTATTTTCCTGGTAAGCCCTATAAGCCCATTTTTCATGTTAAGAGTAGTAGTTTTGAAGACAAGTATAGAGGAAAGTGATTGTGGAATTGTTCATATTTTGAAATTATGGGAAAAAATTAAACAAAATGAGTGACATCCTCCTATTTTCCCAATTTTTTCCAAAATTTTAGACTCAATAGTTTCGGAGATTGGATGTAGTTTTCTGATATGTGTTTTCAGTGAGTAGTTTACATTGGTGGTCGCTAGTCCGTTTGGACGTTTTTCAGAGACTTCATAATACCCTAGAGATCTATCGAGAAGTGCTACACTTGGTTCGAAATTGAACTCTAATAGTCAGTAAGTAATGTGGGTGTTTGCTTGTACTATAATATCTTACAGAAATTAGTAGATTTTGTTCAGTACCTGGGTATTCTTCCCGTTTTTATACACTTTCTACAACACTATCTTGTCAGTGCCAGTGACAACTCAGTATGAATAAGATTTTGAAAAGTTTCGATTTTTTAAATGTACAGCCTTTTTCTTCAATGATGGTGTTAATTACATTTTCTAAGAATATCGTTGAAAGAAACTAGAAGCTACAAATAAACAATTTTACTCATTTCAAGTCCTCCTCGTCAATTTTTCTTATTTGTTTTCTCATCGGCCTTCTTTTACTTTTGGTTGGTATTAAAATATTTGCTCTGAATCACGGTGTAATAAAAATAACAGCCGTTTCGAACCTGGAGTTCTCGTCAGATACGCTTTCTTGAATGACAAGTTCTAAACTGAAATACTTGGACGTAATACACATCAGTAAGACAACAGTCAGTGTATTGAACCTAATAGATGTCGGTGACATCTACCGTCTAGTGAGTAATTTAAGTATATGAAGGCATACTATGCTATAACATATACCATACTCTTGACAGATTATACGTTGAATGATATAGTTCTAAATATGTGGATATATATCTGTATATATACTTACTTTTGTGTTTTTATATAAAACACTCGAACCATCTGTCAAGAGTATGGTATATGTTATAGCATAGTATGCCTTCATATACTTAAATTACTCACTAGACGGTAGATGTCACCGATATCTATTAGGTTCAATAAACTGAAATATTATTATAATAATCAGGCGAATAATGAAGCAGATAAATTAAAAATTTCTGAGTAAGAAATAAAGGTATAGATTTTTCCTAAATTTAAAATGCTTAGGTTAAAAGATATTATGGAAAATATAAGAAAATGTACTCGTTCCCTGATTGTCTGTAATTGGAATATTAGAAAAATATATACTTCGATTCACCTATACTTATCAAATCTTAAATGTGGTACGGAACCCTTAGTATATGAGTCCAACTGGCACTTAACCTAATTATCTTTAATTTTAATTTAATTCAAGTCTCCCGTTCTAGAGACATGTAGTGTTTTCTTTATATGTTTGGATGTGTATTTGATATTTCGTTACATGAAGTTTCCATTGATTGAGGTTGATCTTGGTGCATAACACTATTATTTTATCTTGTATTATGGTTACAATTCAATGAATCTGAAGGCTACTCCTTCTGATTCACTGCCACATTTTCTGATATGTGGTGTTATTTTGTCATTAATTTATAACTCAACTTTTCGAGACACTATGTAAATTTTTTTCACAGTTTGCAGCTATTATCAGTGCATTATCCTCATTCGTTATAAATATTTGCACTGTTAAAGTTAAAAATATAAAAATGTGCACTGTTTGATATGTGAAACTTCATTTGTCAATCTTTCTAATTCAACCTGCGTTTTAGAAAGAGAAACATTGTGGGTAACTTAAAGTTTACTATTACAAAAATAAAACAATAACATTTATTTAAAAAAAATGTATAAAATTCAAAGCTACTTGTTTTGGCTGTTACAAGTAACTTCCACAAACATAATGGTTCATAATTTAACACAAAATTAAATATTTGTCATAAGTCTAACAATGAAATATGCTAAACATCCAACAGTAACATACACAAATATTGAAAGATAACCAAATGGCTGTTTGGTTACCTTATTTGACAAGAATTTACTCTTGATTGCTTAAAGCCGATTTACCGTATAAAATTGTTCATAATATGTTTGTCCAATTTACTATTTTAAATATGAATACATCTTGTACAAAGGACCTAATTCTATCCTACAGCAAACCTAAACAAGATATTTTAATACAACATTTTAGTGTAATATCTAGTTATTATCTGTACAACATTTTTTAGGTTCAACATTTACTTCTATCAGTTCTAATATTGCTACCTAATACAATGCTACTTGGTATCTACAATGACATATTTCTAAGTCCGAGTTTAAAATTAAGCAAAAGTATCGAAATTATAAATAACATTGGAAATTTAGATACACAAAAGTTAAGATAATATTGTAACACCACTTTGACATTACAGGCCCTTTTGTATTGTTTGTAGTATTACAACAATTTTCAACCTTTTAATAAAATATATTTACAAATGAAATTAACTGGAGCGTTTTCATTAGTTAATTCTAGAATTAACTAACGCTGGCTGTGTTTGCTCTTTGTTAATTACAACATATATTACTATTCAACAAATTAAAAATAAGTAACTTGATAAATCGATTATCCTTCATCTTAAACTCCAGAACCTATTTCTAACGCTAACATTAAATTTTACTATATTTTGTTGTAATGCCTATTTAATAAAGGAGAGAGTTCAATGGGTTTCAACTTGTAAGAAACATGTCAAATATTGTTGTTATTAAACAAGATCATATTATAGGAAACCTGATAGATAAGGTAACACTTGAACCTTTGGGAATTAGTATTAAGACTGTTTAATCATTACACGAATTTATATACAACGATCTGGATATAATGTCCAACTAAAGTAAGAATTTTGATTCTAGTTTTCCAGTTTTAAAATGAAGAAGTTAGGTTGACAGGAAGTCTACCTAATGCTATAAGATTTGTGTGCCTACATTTAAGGAATGAATTTAACTAAAGAAACATCTGGGAATAAAGTTATAAATATAATAATAAATAAACTGTTATAAATAAATAAAGGGGATAAAGTAGGTAAAACGCTTCTGATTTAGACTAACTCCTCTAAATCGAACCCAAAGTACATTTTTACCAACCAAAACTTCCTCTTAAGGCAATACTTTTGTTACGACTTAAGCTTCTTTTCATATAAGCGGCGTCCAGTTGATTGAACACATTACCTCGCTGTGTCCTGAAGGCCGCCTGAAAGCTTACTAATATAGTTTTGGTTTCGATCATGGATTAGGCAGGATTTCTGTCCAAACCGAAAGTAAACTGAAACTCCAACTAACTGTAAATAAGTATATTGTCATTAAATAATTCACATTTGTTGAGGGTTGATCATAGGAAGAATGACGCGAGACTAAACTACCACTGCTACTCCATGGCATTACAAGCCTGGGTAGGCTTTTCCTAACTTAACAACTTGCCTCTCAAAACCTCCATCCACTGCTGGATGTCCATAATTTTGAGATCATTTGCCATATTTTCTCGTCACCGAAGTCGGGTCGTCCTCGTGGTCTTTTCCCAATTTGGAGTTTCTTCGCATACAAGACTTGCTATTCTGTTCTAGATTTTATTTCTTTTACGATATTAATATCCACGAATAAGTCATTGGCCCTTTGATGTTTGACATTTGTTGAGGGTTGATCATAGGAAGAATGAAGCGAGACTAAACTACCACTGCTACTCCATGGCATTACAAGCCTGGGTAGGCTTTTCCTAACTTAACAACTTGCCTCTCGAAACCTCCATCCACTGCTGGATGTCCATAATTTTGAGATCATTTGCCATATTTTCTCGTCACCGAAGTCGGGTCGTCCTCGTGGTCTTTTTCCAATTTGGAGTTTCTTCGCATACAAGACTTGCTATTCTGTTCTAGATTTTATTTCTTTTACGATATTAATATCCACGAATAAGTCATTGGCTCTTTGATGTTTGACATTTGTTGAGGGTTGATCATAGGAAGAATGACGCGAGACTAAACTACCACTGCTACTCCATGGCATTACAAGCCTGGGTAGGCTTTTCCTAACTTAACAACTTGCCTCTCGAAACCTCCATCCACTGCTGGATGTCCATAATTTTGAGATCATTTGCCATATTTTCTCGTCACCGAAGTCGGGTCGTCCTCGTGGTCTTTTCCCAATTTGTAGTTTCTTCGCATACAAGACTTGCTATTCTGTTCTAGATTTTATTTCTTTTACGATATTAATATCCACGAATAAGTCATTGGCCCTTTGATGTTTGACATTTGTTGAGGGTTGATCATAGGAAGAATGACGCGAGACTAAACTACCACTGCTACTCCATGGCATTACAAGCCTGGGTAGGCTTTTCCTAACTTAACAACTTGCCTCTCGAAACCTCCATCCACTGCTGGATGTCCATAATTTTGAGATCATTTGCCATATTTTCTCGTCACCTAAGTCGGGTCGTCCTCGTGGTCTTTTCCCAATTTGGAGTTTCTTCGCATACAAGACTTGCTATTCTGTTCTAGATTTTATTTCTTTTACGATATTAATATCCACGAATAAGTCATTGGCCCTTTGATGTTTGATGATATTTATTCTATACAGTCCAGGCGCCTCATCAAGTGTTGACCCAAAGATTTTACTTAGGATTTTCTGTTCCCAGACACAACCGTTCTTCGTTTGTGTCTGTTATTGTCCATTTCTCGCTACCGTACATCACTATTAGTCTTAAAACTGTTTGATATATATTGATTTTTGTTCGATTTTATAAGGGCTTGTACGGCATTTGTTTCCTATTTGTATTTTATTCTTTATTTCTTTATATGTTTGGATGTGTATTTGATATTTCGTTATATAAAGTTTCCATTTCTTCATCGATAGAGGTTGATCTTGGTGATCTTCAATGAATCTGAAGGCTACTCCTTCTGATTCACTGTCACATCTTCTGATATGTGGTGTTATTTTGTCATTAATTTATAACTCAACTTTTCGAGACACTATGTGATTTTTTTTCACAGTTTGCAGCTATTATCAGTGCATTATCCTCATTCGTTATAAATATTTGCACTGTTAAAGTTAAAAATATAAAAATGTGCACTGTGTGATATGTGAAACTTCATTTGTCAATCAATTCAACCTGCGTTTTAGAAAGAGAAACATTGTAGGTAATTAAAGTTTACTATTACAAAAATTTGTTGTTAGTTATTGTCTTGACTTATTGTTGTTCCAAGCTAATTGAATTCTCTAACTGGTAACTGGTAGTAACGATAGTATCTTTACTATCGTCGATGATAATATTTTGCCCAATTCTACGTTGGTCATTCCGGTTTGTGTATATCTGTATATTTATTTTTGTTTTCATTTATTTGGACCACCATTTTTTTCGATTCCTTCACTAACCAGATGAAAGCTTCCCTCGTTTTTATTTTACTGTCTCCATTCAGGTCTACATCATCTGTGAAACTAAACTAGATATTTACTATTATTTTTGGAATTTCGATACAAAGGATGTTGTATACTTTTAATTTTCAAATTCGTTTCGAGTTTGAACTCGTATTTAACATGACTGTAAAGAGAATAGATATGTAGAGTTATCTAAAGATAATTAGAAGTGATTAGTGATATTATGTAGGATACGTTAAATCAAATTAGAAATGAATATCGATATATAAAGTACTGAAAGAAAAAATCGTGGACGAACTAAGGGACAAAATGGGGCACAAGATGTTATATTTAATACAAGCTAACCGCTTACGATATGATATATGTTGAGGCGGAACTGAACATGTGGATCTTATTGATGTTGGGCTGTAGGAAGTAATGTCAGAGAGACACAGATAAATATCTCATTGGACAGCTTTGTTTTTATCTTTAATTAGTACCAATTTGCTAAAGTCAAGTAAGTAATCCATAATTTTTGTTAACAGTAAGTTAGTATAAATTTTAAATATCTGTTTTGGCCAAACTTGTGGGAAGTATGAAGCCTTTCCTAAAGAAACGCAAGGAAGTCTTGGAGGTACTTTAGAAATATATAAAAAAAGACTAAACGAAAGAGATTCAGTAACAGTAGTGCAGATATTTAAAAAAATGTTTTTAAATATAGTACGCAGACTTATACAGTTTCAATTGTTGTTATAGACAGACACGCCCACCCGCATGTATAGATTTCGCAAAACTGGCAACACGGGGAAAATTTGGTGAATCTGTGAAGCAGTTTTGAACGAAATATTGACTTTTAAGTAATTGTTGCAATAGACTTGTAGTACGCAGTATTTAAATTGAATTAGCAGCGATACCTTTAGCCGTGAGCCCCAAACAAATTAGGTTCGTTAGATTAATAGAAGAGAAATCACCAAAAAAATCATCCGATAATAGATTATATTAAATAATGATTTAAAGAAAAGTATCGAAATTAAATTTGTTCCGGCTACTTTTTTTAAAGCCAAATAGGTAATTTAAATGCTTAATTTTGATTTTTAACTATAACTATTGCAAGAACTTTTGACAGCTGTTCTCCAAAGACATGCAGATATTTGGATACAAAAAATCAAAAGTTCTGCAAAAGTTTTTAATACCTTGCTGCTTCATCATGTTATGTCTCCTAACAATATTCAGAACTCTATTCACTCATTTGATAAAATATGATTTAAAACCATATTTGACATTTTTCTAGAAGTTGTAAATAACTTGTTACCTCTAGTTAAATTACAAAGATTTCAAAAACTAAAAAAAAAACAATAAGAATTTGGAAATTATTTTCATCTTGAAGGCTTAGATGAAACGAATTTCGCATGCATTAAAATGAACATTGCAAAATTCCAAAAATAAATAAATTATTATTATTTTTTCAATTAAAATATTAGTCATTATTAGATCGTGTAAAAACATAATTTTCTAACAAAAATAACTGAATTCTGAGGTTATACGAAGGCTAATATAACCCAAAAATTTCAGTGTTTAAAAAATATGATAATGCCGTTCTTGATTCTGATTTTAACTAGATTAACCAAATCGTCGAAAAATTTCTTCAATTATAACTCAAAGGCATTTTACAAAATCTTATATGTACCTATATATTTTATAACAATACTACTAATTTACATATTATATTTCTTATTCCTTATCGCAACACTTAAAAAAATATTAAGCTAGACGTAATACTCTTTAAATTTAGAGAATCGTTTTTCTCAAACTTCAGCTGGCGCTTGGTTCGGACTCTCAACCGGCGTCGGCAAACGAATCCGGTTGCTTTCCGATTGAACAATTCCGTTGGCTTGCGCACCCATTTGGGTATCCCGCCATGGTGTTGTGAGAATGACAAATCGCTAGAAAAAGGTGATAAATATCATTTAGTTTTTGAAATAGTGTTGAACGTGTATTGAGTGTCATAAAGGAAAGCCGGCCGTCCACTGGGACTGTATTCGTCAGTCAGAGTCCGAACAATTGATCGGTCTCATGGACCCAGTAATCCCAAGACAGTGAAATGCATTGATGCGAGTCCACTGTGTATGATCTGTGGTCCATTGTATACGACTTACGCAAGTTGTACGCAGTGGATGCCTACCAATGTCTTCCACTATCTTGGAATTACTTGAACGTTTACGGTCGACCTATGGTCTATTCATATACATCAGTCACGTCACGTCGCCGTTCCGTCATATATGAGAAGTATCAGTTTATTTATTTATTTATTTAAAGTTAACAATAATTGTAACATGAGATCAAGCAAGTACATTTAATTAAATTACAAAAGGGAAAAAAAAGAAAAACGTAAGGTACAAATTCAAAACTAACAGACTGATCCTTGACATAGGTCAACAGCCTGTGATATGTGTTTCCTGAAAACCGAGTAACTTAAGGAGAAAATGTCATAACTGGTACTATTATTTTTTTCATCGATCATATTGTACGATCGGTAACATTGTGGCAGCGGCGAGTTAAAATAATAATTGGAGTTAGAGCGTCCAATTGCAAATATTTCTCTATTTCTGAGGGTGTAAGGCCTAGCATTGATTAAGAAATGATTACTTAAATATTCGGAATCAAAGAGATTATTAATTATCTTATATAAGAAAAATATGTCAGAACATTTTCTCCTGAATTCTAGGGATACCATGTTATAAAATTTTAAATTTTCAGTGTATGGATGAAAATGTCTTTCCCTGTTAAAACGATAATTTACAGCATTTATACATTTTTTTTGGACGTTTTCTATTCTAACAATATATTTATGATAAAAGGGATTCCAAACTGTCGAAGAATATTCTAATATTGATCTAACAAGACTATAAAATAGGGTGGTGAGCGATCTGGCATTTTTGAAGCCTTTGGTTATTCGTAATAAGAAACCCAACATTTTTTGAGCCTTTTGAACAAGTGATTCAATATGTATTTCAAACGACAGTTTGGAATCTAATACAACCCCCAGATCCCTAACGTGATCTACATACTTCAATTTGTCACCCAGTAAATATAGATCACAAGGGGTTCGTGAGTGACTAGGTTTTCTGGTGAACACGATGGAATGACATTTATCACTATTAACAAAGATTCTGTTTCTTGTACAGTAATCAGAGAAACTGTCATTTTGCAACTTTACATAATCAGAGGTGTTCCTGATAGTTCTGAAAATTTTTAGGTCGTCCGCATATAGTAAATGCTCGGTGTTGCAGAAGCAAGAACCGATGTCATTTAAAAAAATGCTGAATAATAGGGACCAAGTTACAAAAGATATCGTTTCTTGAAAGCTAAATAACAACAGACGATAATCCCGCAAAGGAAAGTGCTTTATCACAAGCAATCAAAAAAATAATCGTACACCCAGAAGAAAATGGTTTTAAAGCTCTAGAAGGCCCAAACCAAGAACATACCAAGCCATAGAAACCACATGAGTGGACGGCTCTGTACAGGATGTTAACTGAGTAGCGTGAAGACTTGGACTTTATTCCAGGGGGTGGTGGAAAGGCGGCTGGGGGTGCTCTTCGATTAAACCGAAGGGTAGCCTCAGTTCCCGGGCTCGCGCAAGGGGTGTGTGTGTTGAAAGCTAAATGGCGCTGCCTACACATGCAGACAAATCGGATTGAAATGGATAAGTTCATTAGAAAAGTACCAGATAATGTAACATAAACTGTACTTGGTATTATTAACCTTGGCTTTTGTAATATATCTAATTTTATTTACAAATCTACCATAAAATCCGTTTGTGTTTGGATTGGACCTAATATGTTCATGTTTAAAATTAAGACGTTTTCTAATAGTTTATTATCAAATTTCATTCTTATCGAGAGTGAGTGTAATAATTTACTCAACTAAATGCATGATGGACTATATCATAAAAGGAAGCGGAATACTGACTTTGCACTGCGTCGGATGTAATTCACATGCACTGATGAGTGTATGGTTAGACTACTTATTATATTTGGTCGGAGGAATACGGTTCCAGTGGACGACCAACCTTAATGTAGTTAAATCTGATCGATTCTCTTTGAATGCTTAGTTCTTAGTTTGTAGTTGTACAATCAGTTTATATAATTTAATGTTAATATTATTATTACTTCCAATTTCGAGAATTTATAGTCAATTAACTCCACCATATTTTCTTTTGAAATAAAGTACAACTTAACCTCGTTAGACTCTGAAATTACTCTTTCAGTAGATTTCAAAACTAGGCAGACTAAGCCCAGAGTTCAAAATAGACTCTAGATATTTCGTTTCTACTTTTCTACCAATTTTGTCTCTTGATAATGGGCCAAGGCTGGAGCCTAGACGTCGAGTAAATAACAAATTTGGAAAATAAATCAAAAATTGAAAATAATACGAATTTCCCACCCATTTTTACAATCACAAAGACATATTTTTTGATAACTAAAAAAAGATATTGAACATCACCATAGCTGAGCCTTCGATACGAAGGAATACAATTGTTTACATTCTAAAGACTAGTTTGTACACTTGTTTTTGTGAAAGCTTTATTTGTGGTGGAAAATGCTAGTTTTTAACTAGAATTGAATTAAATGGTGCAGGTTTTGTGTTGGAATTACAAAATGTTGGAGTTTATTGATTATGTATGTAAGTACCTACATTTGTATAATTTGTAAGATTTGAATTTAATAACTAATATAGTTCTGATTAATTTATCGGTTAAAATAAATACGTATGACGCACACGAGCCTTGCCGCCTTGACAATAATTTACTAAACATGTATTGTGGATTTTCTCGGTTATTAAGGCCTACAAACCCTAATGGTATCGGAGTTTTCTGTTTGATTTATCTATATCTGTTTACACCCTTTATTCATTACCCCTTTTAAATTTTTATTAGATCACCGATCTCGACGCATTTTTTTTCTAAATTATGAAGCATAAATATATCCAAGTTAAGAGTAATTTATCCAAAATTTAAATACAGTGATATATTCTCAGTAATTTAAAATAACGTTGTAATTATGTCAAATTCAAGTTACGATATTTGGAACAAAGTCATTTTAAATGCCCGAGAATGCGAGGGGTTTTGATCAGATTTTAAATGAAATAATCCCTAGCGTAAATTCTAGTAACCCTTGATTTTCTAAATTAAACATTGAAACTTCTACATATAATGGGCATATACAGGGTGTAAACGGTTTGAGTGCAAATATTTTGAGAAATGGCAATTTAGGTAAAAACAAATCAAAAAGTCTTATAAGCATTTTTACAAAAAGGCTATAGTCAAAAAAATGGATGTCACAAATTTTGCCCCTATTTTTATAATCACCTGCACATAATTTTGCTTGCAAAATGCTTGTAAAGCTTGATATATAAATTCTAAACAGTTTCTATGCTTTCACTAATACCAATTTCATTAAGAAACCATTGTTTTCAGTTTTCAAATTAAATGAAAACGCGACATAAATCTCCCGAGAATATATGGCAACGCAGCGCCACATGTTTATAAAGTTTAACCGTAGTTTTTTATGTAGAATAACTGGCTAAAGACGTGTAGTTTGTGCATTTTTACAGTTATGTGTTTGAATGTCTGTTGTGATAATTTTGGAATTTATTTATTATGTAAGTAGGCACTTTATTATCCAACATAAATAATAATGAAGACGCGAGATGTAAGACCGACAACTTCAAATTTAACGAAATGTATCAAATACATAAAGAAGTGTTCGAGAGGACATTCAATTGTGGGAAGCGCAACTGATGAAGGTTCCCTAACCAGAAACAATATATATTATATATATATATATATATATATATATATATATATATATATATATTGTCTTGCGTACAAAGGAATGACGCCTCGAAGAAAGTATAAATAATAATATGAATTAATTAATTTGTGTGGAAATATGCAATTTAAAATATGTACTCGAGAGATGTTTTGAAGTATTTTGTGAAAAGTTATTTCTAAATCATGAGTAAAATGCTTTTTATTCTTGTGTTCTTTAACCTAATGCATAAAAGAAATACGTAAATTTTAAAACCTACCTCCAATCATTAACATTAGTTTTAAGTACGATAATGTTTTGAAAACGTTTATTTCTTAAATGTTTCATTTATCCAAATCAAGCCTAACGTCGATAAAACAATTATCCAATACAAAACTCTTCAGAGCAATTTTTAGATCAAGGAATTTTTTTTATTAGTAAGAGAAAAAAGTAAAAGTGAGTGTATCGTCCAATAACCAATGAAAATAAATTCTTAACACATATGTTATCATAATTTGGTTATTAAATCCCTTAGACCATTGATTTCTAAAAGTTTTTTGTTTGATTTAATGTGGACAACGTCCACCAAAAATATATGCACTCATACTGTTTACACACTGTATATGACCTATAACAAAAAAGTCGCATCAAAATCGATCAACTAAGAAAGATTTTACAGAGTTGTCACCACTTGAAATGGGTCACCATATATACGAACTGTGAAACAAGAAGACAGAAAATAGAAATTTAGATCAACAAACAAGTAAAGCTAAAAATAATTTACCTTTATACATGACCCTGGCGTAGAAATGAACTTGTAGATCCCTATAGCGGGAATCATGATAACTGAGGACCCTGCTATTGCCCATCCGAGAACATTCGCCCAGACTGGATATATGTAATTCTCGTATGTGAAGCGGTTCATACCCGAGAAGGCCATAAACAATAATAAATAAAAGAAAAACTGGTGCTGCAAATTTCCAGCAAAACCTCCAGTAGTAACCAGGAGAGAATCCGATCATGTCCTGGATGTCATCACAGAAACGTTGAGTACCTACAAATATTATTTTAGTTAACCACGAGTCTATATATGCTATACAACTCACCATAAATCCAAGAAACAGCTATAGCTTCAAAGAACACCGTGAATAGCATTGAGTATCCAGCAGCGTATCTATCCAAGAGATGAAAGAAGTAAAAGCCTCCTTGTGCACACGAAGCTAAGCCTACCAGGAAATACAACGTAAACAAACATGCAACAAATATCTCTCTGTTCCTGCCAATTTTTGGAAATTCATCACTTAGAGCTGTTATAATTGCCTCGGATCCTCCAAACTGAAAAGTAAAATTATCGTTATGGTCAATTCATAACGTTTGGGAGTCGTTACTAGTAAATATTTAATCTAATAATAAATTGCTTTCAAATAGTTCCCCATAAATAAAAGGACCAAAAATAATGCATTCATGTCTATAAATTTTAATGTGTTGTGTCAATCCTTTTTCTAGTATACATACACATGCAAAATTCTTAAACTGTTTCAAACGTCTCAGAGACCACCTTGTTCGAGGTTAATTAAACTAATATGTCTTTATACATTAAAAAATAATACAACCAGTTAGTTTTGTTGTGCTCTAATATGTTCCAAAGATGTGGGCTATTAATTTTACAATATATATGCAGAATGTAACATAATGCCCAGCAAATATTTTGACAGTTGATAGTACTGGCCAGAATGAAATAAAAATCACCTGTCACTATGTCATAAACGTGTTTTGAAGCACCGCGATCGAATTTTTTGAGCTTTTCTTTCGACCAATCGACACGAGCTTTTTTTGTACGATTGACAAATTGTGTGGGATCCAACGCGAACAATTTTTTGACATTCAAATGTTTATGCAATATTGAATGTAGCTGGTCCCACTAATGTGTAAGGTTGACTCAATCTCACGATAGGTCACATGACGATCTTGCAATATCAGTTCGCCCATCAATGGTTTCCGGAACAACAACTGTTTTTGGACGACCTTCACGAAATTCGTGTTGGAGTGAACTACGACCTCGATTGAATTCACCATACTATCGATAAACAGTGGTCCTTGGTGGAGTTTCATCGCCAAAAATTAAATTAAGTTCATTCATGCACTCTTGCTGACTTAATTCACGTCGAAAGTTGTAAAAAATAATCGCACGAAAATGTTCTCGATTTAATTCCATTTTCTGGCCGAGATGAATCCTTTAAGTTACTGTAAACAACACATAGCGCTCGTATGTCAAAACGTTCTGAGTACGTATAACCTCAAAAATGTCAAACTTTACGATAGAGCTGTCAGTTGTCAGATTGCAACACTAGGGTTGTCCAATCCCGAAATATAAAAGGCAGCCCTCGTATATACAGAATAAAATGGATAAATACTATTTTCAACAGTAACAGGTTTGCTTACGTACCGAACTATCTAATCCTAATGTCAAAAGCATCATGAAGAAAATCAAAGCCCAAAATATGCTGCCAGGCATAGTAGCTATGGCTGCTGGATACACTATGAAAACTAATCCTGGCCCCTCAGTAGCTACCTCATTGATAGGTCGTCCAGCTACATGAGCCATATATCCCAAAACAGAAAATATAACGAAGCCAGCAACAAAACTAGTTGCGGAATTGATTACACTTGTTAGTAGGGCGTCTCTGTAAAAATAAAATTAATTAAAACCTGTATTAGGAGACGGCGTATTGCATGAAACTCACTTGTAAACATTGTTATGGTATTTGTTGTAAGAAGCATAAGCTAACAAAACTCCAAAACCTGGACCCAGTGAAAAGAAAACTTGGGTTGCAGCATCTACCCATACCTTGAAAAGATTTTCGCATTTATAGCATTCACAGAACTTTAGAAAAAGGTACTTGGCAACTTACCTCTGCTGAACCAATAGCACTAAAGTTTGGATTTAAATAATATTTGATCCCTTCTGCCGAACCCGGTAATGTAATTCCTCTTATTAGAAGTATTAGTAGGACTGCATATGGAAATAAAGCCGTGAACCAAACAACTTTCCCAGATGTAGAGATTCCTTTCCATAAGGAAAAATAACAAATGAGATAAACAGCAAGCAGGCACAGAGCTATGTCCCATTTAATGGCACCCAGATCGTGAAGACCTTGGCTTTGATGTAACTCTAAAATCGCCCGACTAAAACATAAATGCTGGTCATTTCATGGGTAAAATATTTTAATTAAAACTATAAATAATAATAACTCGAATGTATCGCATGGTTTAAATGCACTTAATAAATAAAGAAGTGTGCGATGGCAAATTTTACCATCGATTCCGAAAGAAAAATAAAGAATTAAAATTTATTGTAAAAAAAATAATGTCGGTTAAGGTTACAAATTTAAATTTCATATCAAATCGACAAATGTTTGGATTGGATTTGGATGAATTTTTGCCAAGAAAACCAAATCCTGCCAAAGGAAAAAGTATTTTTTCGGAAATTAACGATCATACAAATTCACAAATCAAATGAAAAACTATGACTTTTCATCATGTAAGAGACACAGAGAGTGTATTTTAATGGATTTTAATCTTGTAACACTTGTGAACGATGGAATCTCTCATCTGCGATGCGGTAATGTACCGTTAAAAAGGTCCACGTACAACGTGAATAAGCTCAAAATCATGATAAAAAGCCATAATGACGATAATGACTTACTTGAAATATTCTGAAGCCGCTGAAGCGAATCGAGCGTCTGTTGGTCCCGCCATTTCCAGTTCGGATCTGTTGCCGTCTGTGTAATTCCTAGAGGGAAATTCGAACTGAAAATCACGACGAACAAGTAAGTGGTAAATCACTTGAGATGATAATTATGATATTGAAAGTTCAAGCAAAAATCATGTTTACACAAGTTTGTGAATAGTGATTACTTTAAGCAAATTAAGTGAAGAGTTTCAGAATAAGTGGAAAAACGTTATCAACTTCAGTTCTAGAAGCTATTTGTAAAGTTATAGGAGGTTCGTATGTAAAAATGATCTAAAAGTTCATTGTAAAGCTAGTATGTTTAAAAAGTTTCCGACCTAACAGAGATAGAAGGCATTTTTTTTATTCAAATTTATTTTTATCTTTACCCATTGTTTTGTTGATGACCTACTCATTTGGCAAAAACATCTGCTGTCCAAAAACAACTGTTAAATGAAGAAACAAAAATAGTTGCTAGGGGCTAGATGTGGTAAGTTAAAAAATATCCTGTTTACCAATTTTATTGCATCGTCTCAAATATAAAATGCTATTAATTAAATAATTTCATTTTACAAAGTTAAAAATTTCCAAACTAATTTTCTCCATTTCCCAGTTCACAGTATCTCAGAACTAAATTGCTAAATACACTACTGTCACTTGAGACTATCTTCACTTTAACTGATAAACCATTCTATTCAATTTACAGAAACTAGTTATCCCGATTTAAACTCCAACTTCCTTCTGGAGTATACTCGATGCATTTGCTTTCTTTCTCTGACGCATGTGGTTGCCTCATCAGCTGACTCTTGAAAATTATGTTTTGTGTCGGTTTTTGGGTTGTATAAATTCAACGGCATCGTTAAATGAATTTTGTAACACTGCCACCGCCCTTCATTCTGATGGTAATCAATTGCCTGCACAATAGGTGTCCAGTTGACTAAGGGACCACCTTCATATAGGACCTCACATTTCGACGAATGTAATTGACATTAGGGATGTTATGGAGCTCCGTCACCGTAACCGAAACTATCGGATATCCGAAATAAAAATCTATCCGAAACCGTAACCGAATCTGATATAAAATTTTCGAATAGTTTCGGATAAGGACGGATATGTATCAAAATGAGATAGGCACTTTATAACGCTGTTCGAACCCGAAAAATAACCGATTGACAATCCCTTACCGAAGTGCGCGATGACGAGTTAGCGGTGGTTTGTCAGTTCAAATTCAATTCCAAAAAATCTAATATCCATAAGTGAAACTATCCGAAACTATGGGATAATCTGATATAATTTCATATTCGTAACCGTAACTGAAACCGATATAATTTTATTCATATATCCGTATCCGTATTCATATCCGAAATTTAATATCTTTTACATCCCTAATTGACATCATCGTTCATCTTCACCAATTCTTATAGTCCATCCCAAGCTGCATGCTCTTCTGAGAGTTATATAACTAGAACTTATCCTCTTGTTGGAACCCAACCGGATTAGCTTTCAGACTGATCACTGGTCGCCAACATCTGCATTCGGACTAGTTCAAGTGTGGCCAGCATGCTTTGTCGGAGTTGGTCGCCATAACCCTTAATTGTGTTGGGGAGTTCTTCTGGTAAACCAACAGCCAAATTACACGATAGCTTTAACTCTGTCCCGAACAATATTTTCGTCGGATTCAGTTCTGTGCTGTTGTGGACAGCTGAGCGATAGGCTATCGGGAAAAGAGAAATATGCTCATACCAATCACGTTGGTTGTTCCCAACGATTTTAGTTAGGTTTTGCTCTAAGGTTCTGTTTAACCTTTCCACCATTTCGTCCGATGGTGGGTGTACGGTAGCAATTCTCTTCATACCCAACATAGTACAGACCTGTTGAAATACCCTATACACAAAGTTTCGCCCTTAGTCCGCATGCAGCTCTAACGGTATACCAAACATCGTTTCCACGTTGACTGCTTCCTGATTCGGTATAACAAATGCTTCAGGGCACTTACTAAAATAAACGGTGGTGACCAGCATATATACACATGTTACCCATTTGGGAGTCTTCGAGTGCTTACCGAGACCAAGCTATGACGTTTGCCAAGTGAAACCTATGTAGTATCTTCTCCAAAGTCTTATTCATACCCAAATAACCACCGGCACTCCCAATTTTAATAGTATACAGTATAAATTTTTGTGAGATATTATTTAATAATATATAATCTCTTTATTTACAATTTAAGTGAAAACTACAATTTTATAACTCACAGAATCACAAAACTGAATACCAAATACTGCAAATAAAATACTGTCGCTTGAGACTATCTTCAGTTGAAATCATGAACAATTCGATTTCAACTAACTTACTGAAATTAGTCATGCCTAATGCCTAATGTTAGTCTATCATTCTTGGAGATGTTTGGAACTTTGGATCAGTTTGTGTCGGTTTTTGTGTTAATATTCGCGAACTTGTAATAACATAAACGAAATTTAAAAGAAAGAAAAATTGTACTTGATTATTTAAAATGTTAACTGCAAACAAAAGTTTACAATAATAACCTCAGAAATTATGACTTCTACCGGAAATTCTTTTCTTTTTCTGCTAGTACAACTTAACAACACTAACCACGCAGGCACCTAGTGTTGCTATATTTTCTTGTCAGGTTTTTCGGTAAAGTACCAGCCAACACTAGAATATTATATGTGTACAAAGATATAGATAAATACTCACCGGTTTACAATTTGGAGTATTCCAAGGATTATCACATGTCGTCCAAGGTAGTAAGTTTGTGAAAGAAGCAAAGAAAAATCGAAGAGCCCAGGCAATGATTACATTATAATAAAAATCAACATAAAATGAAATCAAAACAACGGCGTAGCCTATACCTAAAATAAAAAATCAACATTAATTGATGATATCATTGTGATTAATAGTTTAATAAAGGACCCCGCACATTCTTTATGGAAAGTGGCCCCCGGTGGATTTGGCTGAAATTTTGATATTATCTCTAGATCTCAACAAAATGAACAAATGTCTTCATGGCCGCAAGTTATGGTTAATTTTATATTTATGGTCAGATTATACCACGAATAGCTGAGTCGATATGTATATGAGGAACTACTGGAAGTATTAACGTGAAAATTAGTATACAGGGGGTTTTCGAGGAGCCGGTTTTAGTTTCAATTGTCTACGAATTCCGGTTCTACCGGAATTGAACCCAAACTTTGTTTTTTTTTTAAATGGAACATCCTGTTTTTGTAGCATTTTTAGAATCTATGATGAATTTTAAGATATCCTTATTGGATACATCATATCTTTAAAAGGGTCCGGTTAAAAGTTATTTCAACTTATTGAAAATTTTGACAGATCCAGCTCTTCACAAAATATTATTTTTGTGGAAGCAAATAGGGCCAGATCAAAAATTACCAGAATTTGCCTGAATAAAAGTTAAAGCTTCCTAAATCTTTAAAAACTGTTCAAAAAAAAGGAGAGCTCAGAAATTGGTACTGAATCCGAAAATCGCATAACAATTTTTTTTCAAAATGGCAACTCCATTTTTCCTCAAAACCATTGGAATCTTGGCCAAAAAGTGGGAGTTTATGCTTACAAGACTACATGAAACAGTTTTTATATAAACTTGGAAAAAATTAAAATATCCGTGTAACTATTAGAGATATATGAATTATTAGTAGACTTTTTTGTAGGAACCGTCAAGAAACGTATATACATTACTTTACTTTCTTAACCATTTATGGAGAATTTGATATGGTTATAAAAAAGTTTGTGAAACCTTTCCATTGCGATCTCCGCATAGACCAAAGCATACTCATAACACCATGACGCAGATCATTTCCTGGTAATCTACCTTTGTTGTTAGCGGTGCAGCATTGACAATATTTCAAACCCAAATAAAAAAAGATAAGGAGTGATATCGGGAGAACGAGACGGCCGTCGATGAGGTCCATTATTCTCTATCCAACGATCTTCAAAATGATTGTCTGAAAAGTTATTCATAGGTGCAATATTATGAGCTCGTGTTGAGATCCACAACTAATTCTAAGTCAGCTCTAATGGATATAAACCATTTTCTAAAATTTCGAGATATCTCTCACCTAAAATTATTGTGTGGTTTACTATCACTCCAATAATGTGGTTGACTATTCCATAAACTTTGCCTCATCCGTCCAAATTATTTTGTGTAGAAAATGTTCATCTTCCTGAATTTTGATTAATATGAATTCGAAAGATCATTCCGTCTTTGGGCGTCACCTGCCTTAAATTCTTAACTAATGAGAGTGCAAAGGGATAGTTCTTATGTTTTTTAGGATCCCCTGAAAACTAATCATAGATATTCCCACAACTCTTTCTGCATCTACTGAGGAAGACTGTAAGTTAATTCTCTTTATTATCGACGACAGGTTTCCCTTTTTCTTGCTTTTTCACAAACTATCCATCTGTTTTGCAATTTGTGAATGATCCCCGTCAGAGTGTCATAAGTGGGTGTTGGTCTATCCGAGTATCGCGAACGGAACTTAGTTACTAAATCCTAAACGGGAAATGATAAATGCTTTCCATATAATTATGCTTTATCACCAGATTATTAGCAGATATTGTTTGTTAACACTTCAGCATTTGTTTCTTGCCGATTTGTTCAAAAAAAGCCTAGTGATAATTCAGATATCTCTAATAAACACAAAAATCCTTTAATTTGGATTGGGATTCAAACATAAAATCCGTTTGAAAAAAATGAGTTAACACTATTTTCGAGATAGTTGAATTCAGGGTCAATTTCTGAACACCTCGTATATTCTTTTGAAAAGTTTCCAAAGATTTAGGAAGCTTCAGGTCTTATTAAGGCAAATTCTGGTAATTTGTGACCTGGCCTCTTTGTTTCCAAAAAAGATATATTTTTTAGAAAGCTGCATCTGTCAAAATTTTCTAAAAGTTTTTAATAACTTTCAACTGGAGCCCTTCAGATATATGATATTTTTAATAAATATATATTGAAATTCATCGTAGATTCTAAAAAAGCTTTAAAAACAGGGTGTTCCTTTTATAAAAACAAAGTTTGGGTCCACTTTCGGTAGAACCGGAAGTCGTAGATAACTGAAATTATTTTAACTGAAACCATCTCCTCGAAAACCCCCTGTATACTATTTTTCAGATAAATAGTCGTAGTACTTTCTGATATACATATCGACTCAACTCATCGTAGTATATACCCTGACATTAAATATAAAATTAACCATAACTTGATAACTATCGGTCATCCGATTTTGCGACCATGAAGACATTTGTTCATTTCGTTGAAATCTATCAAATAGGAAAATTTCAGCCAAATCCACCGGGGGCCACTTTCCATACGGAATGTGCGGGGTCCTTTGTTACGACTCCAAATCCACATAAACGCATTTACGCGGTGCGGGCGGTGCGTTGCATCAAAGTGACAGTCATAAGATGAAAGTACATGCAAAAACAAACCAACTGAGTCATGCGTCAACATAAAATCTCTACAATCACAAGAATTAAATTTCTAGTAAGGACACCATGAATGCTTTTTATGTTTGCGGCTAAAATAGGACCGGATTTAACGGAGGGCAACAGGGGCAGCAGTGCAGAGGCCTCCACAAGAAAGGGCCGCCCACGATAGATATTTCTACATTTTTAGGTAAATGTCCTAATGGGTAAATTCAGAAGGATATGCAAAAAAACTGTTCAGAAAAATTCTGATAGCGCAGCTGAAGAGCAGTACTTCCACTTATTCCAAATTTGTTAACATTGTTTGAAACATTTAACACCTCCACTACTCTTTTGTTATCCAAGGACCTCCACATCGTTAAATCCGGCCCTGGGATGAAAGCTGAGTCACAGACGTATTAACACATAGTTTTGTATTCTGTAATGTTTTTATTTTCACAGTCGGGTTCAGTTCAGTTCTCGGAAGTAGGTATTTATAAACACAGTCCAGCTCACTATAATTCATTTCCACTACTTTTATTTATATTCACAGAACTATTTACATTTCGTATTAACTATACGACAGTCGAATACTCCATGAATGCTTTCATCAGATCCTATTTATATCTTACTTCTTGGAATTCCCCAGAAGGTCAAAGAACCGCCGAGAGATCTCTTTTATGGACTAGATTTCTCGAGAACTTCATCAAAGCAAGCCGCTCACCTCGATGCGCCAGACGAACAATATTTCGGACTCCCCAAAATATTGGATGAATGCCGCTTCCACGAATTATCGAATGAATTCTCGTCACACTGCCCCCTCCTTAAAACCATTTCGTCCCGGAATGTCCCAAAATCCTTCCTGGTGTGGCGATGTTGAGATAGCCCACCAACAGAGGGTTCAGATAAGATGACGCCAGCTCAAAACAACTATTTAAATCGGCTTTAGAAAGTATTTTCAGTTAGAAAGGATTTAATGTAGACAAAAATTATCTCAAACATCTGCCAATATGGTCTTAATTGACAAAAACTTCAAGAACACATAACTAGAGCCAACGAAGTTAGTACGGAGAGAAGTCTCTATGTAAGTAGCAACAATACAAAGACAGTACAAGAAACTAATAATAATAGTAGCATCAGTAGTACTTGGACATTGTACTAAATAATTCAAGCCAAAAAGTAATGGAATAGTAGGAATAAATAGAAGTACCAAACTTTCATGCAGGTTACAGGAATTCGCCTGCAAATTAACATCTGGAATTCAACCACAAAAGGCACCGAGAGATGAGATGACCAAGAAGGACAAAGCACACAACTACTAGAGGATACGAAAAAAATGTACTATATAAACAAATAAATAACCTAACCTAACCTCTATTAAATTATAAAGTACTGTATAAAAAATTGTATAAGATTGCAACACTGCACCTTTGCCTTGCTATGTTACCTATTATCATTTGACATGTTGTATTTTTGCCACAGTTTCTTTTATTTTTAATAGATTTCCGCATTTACATGAAATTCCTTCCTGAATTGTATGGAGCTTTTACTTACACAAATTCGACCTGAAATTGCAACGAATCATAATTAAAGCCTAAACTTTTATTGCTTTCACTTAAAAGGATCGGACACTCGAACAATCCATTCGAAGTGCATGTGTTACGTACTTGAGAGCATTTGATTGATCGATGATTGTTGTCAGTAATGGAAATATCTGGTTAAAAATGAATTAATGTCATTTGGAAGCGTGACGTGTGTCCGAAAGCACTAGAACGTATGAAACAGTAATCATTTTTCAGTGACTGAAACAAGTAAATTATACTTGAGATGCGGTAGACCGGGGAGACGGTTGAAGTTTATGAGTGAAATTGGACCACGCTGATTGCCATTAAAGTACGTACTTTATATTTAAAAAATGAAAGCGACCATTGCGAGGATCTTGAATAATTAATGGTGCTTTTAAGTGATGTTATTAAGGTTTATACTATGTAAATTTTTCACCATAAGTCATCCACACAGCCATCATATCAAGTGCTTTAGGTATAACGAAAGTTTGCCAAACAACAAAAACATTGCAGGAACTAGAGGGCTATCCTAAAAATTATGTTGATGATATGAATGAATGATATGAACTGGTGGTATATCTAAATTACGGCAGAACTGATTTTACTAAATAATTCTCACTCTGAAGTTTTTCTTGAAAAAGGCACTGAAGACCAATCTGAAAGCTGACTACCAATTAACTTTAAAACGAATTTTAATATCAAGCTCAATTTTTCTCGAATATATTTTATTGCCATATGATTGTGGAATGTCATATAACTTTCTACCGATATCTTGCAGTTACTTTCACCAACCAATTCTGAAATTTAAAACTCTTTTCGAATTCAAAAAAGAACATATCTTTTCCAAGATTGGCTTGTTGAAATCCAATAACTCTTATAGGAGTATTTTTTTCATTTTCATGAACACCAAAGAAACCAATCAAAAACTCAGCCAGGCACCTCCAGCTCAAAACAAGGTAATTAATTCTAAAAATACCAGAAAATAAAAGAAGAACAGATCTCAAAGTCAACAGCATACGTTTCGACAATGGAAAATAGGGCGTTAGATGAAAAGCAGACGAAATTATTTACAAGAAAAGATTGCAGATAGAATTGCCACTATCAGGTAAACTAAAAAGAAATGGGTTCAGGTATCATAGATCCATAAGTACATACTGATGAGAGCCTCCAAAAATACATTAGCAACTGAGAAACAATAAATGAAAGAATATTGAGAGTAAACATGTCAGTTCGTGGAAATCGAATTACTATTATAGAAATATATGTCCCAAATGGAAACGAGACTCAAATAATCTACAAGCCAGCGGGTCGTAGTCTTAGGGTACTGCAGTACAAACCCTATATTGTTTTCACTTACTCTCTCATAGCTGCTGAAGATGAAATGGAGGCTCACTAATCTCAGTAATTGTGCCGAAATATATTGTGAGGTTTAAAATATAATTGAAATTTGACCAAGTTCATTATAGTATCAATATTATCACGGACATTTAAACGTCTCCTGCTAGAATTTGGGTTAACTTTAAGTGTGATTTTGATCTTCACAATGCAACAGGTATCATAGCAGCGTTTTTGTTTAATATTTTTATTGTATAAGTAATCATTTTCAGAAACGTTTTTACCATTGGCAAATGACAAACAAAAATTTAAAAATTCCAAATTCCAATCTAACTATTGGTATATTAATAATAATGTAAAATACCTTGAACCCATATTCTTCAACTCATTACCTCACCAAATCTTTCAAAAGTATCGAAACCGTCGCCGAGCTTAGTGAGTGTCCATGTTCATCAATGTGAGAGAGTAGAAACTAACGAATTTGGTGAAATAGGTAACACCTACCCATAAGTCTGCCACCCACTGGCTCTTAGACTATAAATGATTTACTACTGAAGACTGGACATATGAGAGAAATAAATAATGATTAGTGATATAAATGCCAGAGTTGAAAAACGAATAAAATAGCAAGTGGCTGGAAATTAGAGCGAAGGCACAGAAGAAACTATATGTTGTCTTGCGTTACATAAATTAAAAAATCTCGAAGAGGTAGTATCACAAGTTCTTTAGTAGGTTTTTGTTAACCTACTAATTCATTCGTGTGATTTCTATCCTAGGAATCACATGGAAACGGAGATTTGGAGTCTGTGTGAGCTAGTTTCCTAGCTCTCGAGATTCATTTCGCGATAAAATACATGAGCATAGGTGGGGACAGTGCCGGATTCAGGGAAGCTAAACAGCTCTTTTAGTATTTATGTTGCTAAAACCTTCCAGAGAGGTCAAGCACCTCCCAAAAGACACTAAGTGAAGACGATCGAGAACTGAGACTGAATGCATATGAACAGACTTGACATACCTAAGAGTACGACTCAACAACAAAGACAGATGTGAAGAAATGATTCAGACGAGGATAAATCTCTCCCGGAAAATGACGATTACATTGAATTCAATCCTCTGAATAATCATTAATATTTCCATTTTTTTGAAAGCATAAATTAAGAACCTACAGTTGAGTCTAGTATAAGCCTTAAGATTTTCTATAACAAATAAACATTTATATTTTAATATGTTTGGAAGTTATATTGTTTTGAGTGACATTGTTCGTATAAATTAAATTATATAGTTTTATATGAATATATGAATCAAAATTGTTAAGTAACTATTTTATCAATTTAAAAGGGAGAACAATCTGGATCCGTTCCGTGTAATTATCCAGTTACCTCTTTGTTAGCCAAAATCTCTCACATCTCGTACAATAAGTAACGAAATTCAAGAATTAATTCATGGCTTTATTTGTGTTCACAGACAACAATATTTTAGTTAACATATGTTTTCCTAAAATGGGTAAACCTGTATATCCTATGAGCCACCGTTTCTTTTTGAAAATTTTTAACTATCTTCTGAACCATGTATATAAATCATTTCCTTTTCTATATAGTGCATCTCTGTATAATATTTTTTGCACCACCCTGTATAACAGTAATTCTACTGCGCCTTCTAGATAATTGCCTACTCTAATTTTAAACACCCTATATATGCAACTGCTTATGTGCCACCCACGAAAAAAATTATTTCTAACATGTCTGGATCGCCCCGTAAATTTATATACAACGTACTTTAATAAACAAAAAACGCTCCCACTCAAAGTACATGCTCTAAGTATATAACATAATTGTCCCTCTAATTTTTATGTTTTGATATGTTGTTTGGCGTTGACATATGGACGTATATGAATTTTTAATATTTTATTTAATGTGAACCAATATTATAAATAAATATTAGTTCTGCACTGAAGATGAGATACCAAAACAAAATGAAAAATATCGTTGAGAAACAGAGGAGAAAATGGTACCAAATCGTTTTGTCTTTGCCTATTTATATATAGATATATGAATCAAAATTGTTTTCAATTTAAAACTTACAGCCAACTATTCAATTGCAATATTTTAGTTAACATATGTTTTCCTAAAATGCTTTTTGAAGAACCATTTTTATATAGGACCTAAAGTCATAAATTTATGTAAATCAAAAATCCTCAAACCGGTCAATTTTTATATATGTTATATTATATGAAAAGTGGTACTGTGAGATACCGCGTTTAAAAGGGTTTTCAATTCTTTATTCAGCAATATAGGACTTTTTGATTTTTGGACGTCAGTAAGGGGCGTAGCTTCCGCCGTATCAGCCGTATCAATGATACGGGGACCCTGGCTACAGAGGACCCCCGGGCTACAGGGGGGCCTAACGTATGTAAGCAAAAATAAATTAGTAACATTAGTAACACACAATGTCACTTAATCTCCTGTTTCCCTGGAAAAACATATAAAAAAACTGTCATATGTGCCTATAGAGTTTTTACTTCAGAAATGACAAAACTCAAAAAATCAATCTCTTTTTTTTCCCGTTTTAAGAGTGCGTCCAAAAGTCCTACATCGGTTATTATCATTCACTTAAACGGGTGGTAAATATACGTTCACATAAAAATCCCATAGTAATCGATGTACAAAGAGAAACGAGGGAGAGCAACATTTACGCTTTTTATTTTATTTATAATGATTATAATCAGAACAGCCAATGAATAATTATTTATTGGTTAATTGGTTAATTAGATTGATTTCTGAAAAAGCAAAGTAAACAGAAAAGGGAGGAGATTATTTAAAATGCCCAAAATTTCTTAATGTTTTCAGCAATTAGCGAAACAAAATTCATTGTTTTCTTAAAGAACAACCTTCAATACATGAAAATACCTGATCACGTATTATACCGAGCAATAATAAGAATTTTGTTTTGATATTCTTCATTAAGAGTTGATTATTAATCTCAACGCCATTTTTCTCATAATGCTGGGAGGATATTTATTCTCAACTGTTTGGCTAGCTCGATTTCTAGAAGGAAGTGAAAACTTATAATCAATAAATATTTATTTTGATTTACTGAAAGCAATTTTGTTTCTTTTGTAGGAAATTGACCCCTCATTCAGAAAAATCAATTTCCAATGATGGCATAATAAGTTTGAAGTAATTAACAATAGTAATTAAGTCATACGCTTAAACTGACCGTTCATTTCTTAACACAAAAATAGACGCATTGGAATTCTTCAACAAAGTTTTGCAACATCTCTGCGCTGATTTGATTACTTTCTTGCCTTATTCAGTATTTTGAATAGCCAATATGAGTTGGTTTACCATTATAGATTTTTTATTTGAAATAGCCCCACAAAAAATAATCCAATAGAGTCAAATCAGAAAAACGGGGTGGACAATGAATTTCGCAACGTCTACAGATCCATCGATTTGGGATAAGCTCAATCAAACTCATACTGCTTCTGCATAATGTGGTGTAGCTTCATTTTGTTAAACTCGTATGTTTCTATTAATATCTGCAGCATTAGCAGTATCAGAGAAACGTTATCTTAATTCAGGTATTAAAAGATTTTATAAAAAATTCGCCTTGTTAATGCATCCTCAAAAAGTCCAATTAATCTGTTATTTATTACGCCAGTCCAACGTTTCACTTTAATATGACCCTTATCCAGTGAAGATTTGGCGTATTCCAATACTGACAATTTCGCTTGTTGACCGCTCCATTTAGGGTAAACGTTGCCTCATCGGAAAAAAGGATATTTTTTGGAAACATCAGATTCCCTGGGAACATGTTACGAATAGGTTCACAAAATCTTAATTTACGATCAAGGTAGTTCCTGAATCAGTTTAATTTTATATAGATGGTATTTTTCTTTTTGCAAAATTCTCAATACAGATGTTTGACTTACATCATTATCACTAGCTACTTTTCTTGTGGGTTTCTGTGGATTTTCCCTTATATGTAGCAATATATCCAAATTCTTTTCTTCATTCAATTTTGATCTCCAGGTTTGGGAAATGTGACTGTCAAAATACTTCCCAATAATTGTTCTGCAAACCTCAGAAGACGTTCTCAGAACAGCTCATTTTGAAAATAAATGAATGTTTAGAATTTCCTAAATAAACGATTAATAACTAAAAATCCTAGCGAACTAAAACAAATTTTAAATAAGTCTTAAATGTCACAAAAAGACAATATTAGGTAACACTGTATTAAATGTCATATTAAGATCTGATTTTACTTTCTTTGGTAAAAGATAACTAATAATAAGTCTTGAGTATGCACACCTAAAAATTGAAAAGTAGTATATTGCTGAATAGGTAATTGAAAATTTTAAAGGAACTCAAGAAATAAATGCCATAAATGGTGCCCAGTTTCATCATGTGATAAACTCTTATTATTGTAAATATTGTTAATTACTTCAAACTTTATTTCCTTCTATGGCATTATAAATTATTTTTCAAATTAAACAATGGAAAATTGATTTTTTATATTACCTTTTGAAATCCGGTACCTTACATTATACTTTTTTATTTAAGTTTTTTAGCGGCGGTTAAAGTGGCAAGTGAATCATTTTATTCAAAAAATTTAGTTTCATATAGAAAGTTGACCTGTTCCAGAATTTCTCATTTACAATCATAATTAAGTAGAAAATTACTTTATCCGTTACTTTTAGACCTCAGTGTATAAGTCGAATGGCAAGCTATTAACTTAAAGGCCGTTCAAGTATTACGTAAGCACTATAATGGGTCAGGGGAGGGGGTCGTTGCTTTGCTTATTTTGATGAGATGGGTGGTAAGAGGTTTCGTTACTTTTGCTGACAAGGGGAGGGAGGGGGGTAAATAATTGTAATAAATCTGCTTACGTAATACTTGAACGGCCCCTCATAACTTTTCCTTGTTTATTTTATTGCTCCCCTCATTAGGGAATTGTAATTTGCAATTATTTGTCAAATTCTAAAAGTTAACACTGGTGATTGTTATGCTCAATTATTATTATTGAAACGTCGCATATTCTTCTTAATAAGCTTCTTACATTTGAGCACATACTCGTGCTTTTCGAACAAACGAAACTACTTTGGCAGTCCTAAAGTGCGTAATTCACATAAATTTCCTATAATCCGAGTATAAAATACTACGTTTCACGAGATTAATGTCTAAAAATGAAATGAACTGAATAAAAAGTGCACTTTTGCAAATTTGTCTTGGAACGAAAGAGCGAAAAAGTCGAAAGAAAAGTGGGAAAAGTAATTCAGAACCTTTTTAACTCTTCGTTGAGTGTTTCCGAATGGCCGTTATAATCCTAGCGACACGACCGAATGACCATGCTTAAAGGTTTAACAATGCCTTTGTTATATAAGGCTTTAGAGACACTTGAATATTGACTCAACATCCCAACAGAGGGTAAAGTTTTTTATCGTAATATCATCATAAATATAGAAAGATAAAGTAACTTTAGACTTAAATCGATACGGTTTCTTCTGAAAAAAAAAACCCTTCATTGTAAATCTTATAGATTTTAGAATATTTCTGTTGCAGTTAGATTTTTGTTATTCAGGTATTTGAATGTAATCCAATAACTAATTAGCAAAGAAAGAAAATGAGTGACTAATGAGAAACTAACTTTTAACAAGTTGAGCCTTAGTTTATTAGTATTAGTTTATTAGAAAGAATAAGAAAGAAACCTTCAAATTATGTTATCGAATAATATTATATCCTGTATACCTACTTTGAAATGAGGACAAAAATTTAGGAGTAGACTTTTGTGAAGTTATTATTTTTTGCAACTCTGAAGTCATTTTTAACCGACTTCAAAAATAAGGAGGTTCTCAAAACATCTGTATCTATGTTTTTTATATTTGTTCAGCGATTACTAGCAAACGGCTCAAGGAATTTCGACCGTTTATACTGCATCCTGTTCCATTGGGATAGCGAAGTGGGCAAATATTTGTTTCAATAACATAACTGTACCGTTTATTAGATAATGGGAAAAAAACATTTTACCTATTTTCTTATACACTATGCTTTGGTGGAGTCGGCTGTATTGAAAACATGAACATTTTTCTATTCGGAACATGGGATAAATTGAAAAGAAACTGAATTAGTTCCGGAATATCCCGAACTGGTCCCGTATTTTTTCCAATAACATAACTTGTACCGTTTCTTCGGGAAAAACTCGTTTATTGACTTTCTGATTCTGTAAACTTTGGTGGAGTCGCTGGATTAAAAATATGGGGAAAAAAATGCTGTTTGGAAGATAATACATTAAAAAGAAATTGGATTAGTTCCGGGATATCTCGAAGTGGTCCCATATTTTTTTCAATACCATAGGTTGTAACGTTCCTTAGAAAATCGGGAAAAACTCGTTTAGTAAGTTTCTTATACAGTAAAACTGTATAAGAAGTCGCTGGTATTAAAAATATTGAAACAAATTTTGTTCGGAACATAGGGTATAATAAATTAAATAAAAAGAGATTGGATTAGTTCCGAGGTATCCTGAAGTGGTCCCATATATTTTCAATAACATTGCATGTACCGTTTTTTAGAAAATCGAAAAAAAAATTGAGCGACTTTCTGAGACACTAAGCTTTGGTGGTGTTACTGGTATTAAAAATATGAAAATATTTCTGTTCGGAACTTGGCGTAAATTTTATATAAATCGAATTAATCAAAATAAATGTCAGTTAATCAACTTCAAAGTGAAGATTTTCGATTAGTCTGTATATACAGTGTGTATTCATAAATCAAGCGATTTCTTTTTATTAATAATTTTAAGAGAAAAAGTTATTCTTTATAACCAGATTTGCATGGTCTATTTTTTTTCGTATACTGTAATGATTACATGTCACTTTGTCAACTGTGTACGAGGTTTGTCAGCAAGTATGAATTTTGCTTAAAAAGTAAAATACCTTTATTTTTCATTCTTATCAAACAGTAGTAATAAGAATTATAAAATGCATCTAATTATGCCACATCACTATAAATTGTATAATAAATCTTCATTTCACTTAGGTTTGATAAAGAATATATATAAATTTTGTGTAAGTTAAGTACGTTTATTTTTAATGAAAACGCAAATTAGCTGTTTCTGCTTTTCCGGATTTGGAGGGCGTCATTTTTTCGAACTAATTTGTTTATATATCTGAACCAGCATATAAACAAAATTTTTCGACGTTTGGCCCACACTTACGAGGGGCTTTTTCAAGGATAAGAAAAACAAAAAAATGTTACTTACCTTCCGGCTACTCCAATTTTCGTTTTTTTTTCTCACTAACACACTTGTAAAATATACAATGTAAAATGTAAAATTTGTGCGTCAGTGTGACAAGTTTAATAAAGTGAAGTTTCAAAGTGTGTTTGTGAGAATAAGACGAAACGAATGGAGTCGCCGCAACGTAAGTAACATTTGTTTGGTTTTTCTCATCCTTAAAAAAGCCCCTTATAAGTGTCGGAAAACTTTGTTTATCTGCTGGTTCAGATATATAAATAAATTAATTGGAAAAAATTACGCGGTCCAGATCCCGAAAAAGCAGAATCAGCTATGACCTGGCCCCGAAAACCTATGTTAGAAGTTAACTCAAATTGTTATCAGACAAAGTTTATTAGAATTGAAAAGTACGTCCTATTATGATTATAATTAACAGACCTAAAAAATGATGATACTCAGATCATCTACAATATAGTGGATCCACCTAAGTTAGAATCATATACAAAATTTTCTTAATACATTTACATATTTGGTTATTTCAACAGTAAACGAGGTTGGTTAAACTAATAAATTATGCTTAAAAGTAAAATACCTTATTTTAGGCAATATAAAAAAAAGTTATTTATTTTGAAAACGGCATCCAAATCATCACTAAAAATTGTAAAAATAAATACATTAAAAAAAAACAAAAACCGACTTCAAAAAATTAAGTTAACTAAAAAGCAAGAAATATTTTTTTGTAGCAACAATTAACTACTTTTTCTGAAGTCGGTGCCAATTTGAACAGCGAAGTACAACTTATAAATATACTTCACAAAATATTTGCATTTTAGGTAAACACCGAAGGTATTTAATTGTTGTAGCAAAAAATTATTTCATGCTTTTTAGTTATTTTTTTTGGAAGTCGGTTTTAGTTTTTATAAAAATGTGTCTATATTAAGAAAAAAAGCACTTTCAATAAATCTACTATTTTCGAATAGAACATATATAGTATTACTATTGCAACGACCAGGACAAACTCATTCGACGATAAGTAAAAGAGTTTCGGTGTTCCTGATAGATAAACCCCCAATTCTTTTAAACGGTAAGGCGGTCGTGTGACACCCCATTTAAAAGATCACACTTCACAGTTTAGCAACCCGTTCTTTTGTTGTTCTTTGTTTCTTGAACAGCTTCTTGGAGACAAGTAACCAAACTTGTTTTGAAGAAGTAGTACACCAGTATACAGAGCAAATCTGAAGTGCTTTTGGGTCAATATTTAATAGCAATTCGCGAATGTCGTTTTTTCAGTAAGAGTATATAGGGAATATTTGATAAGATTTTAATAACAAATTCGTAGAAAAAAATCTACAATTTTTTTCTTGGCATTATGTCCACTTTATGACATTTCATAATATAACCAAAAAAGAACAAAAGAAAATTCATATTTTTGTAGGGTTTTTAATGTTCAAAAAAGTTTCTTCTGTAAGTTTGCTGTTAAAGGTATATCAATTATGATATATAACTATTACTTAAATGGTAACGTAAGCGCTTTGTTGTTAAATTTTGTATTTTTATTTATGGCAAACATTATTTTTTGGTAAAATGTAGAGATAATTGTCATTTTCTATCTTATGAATGTAGTGTACAACATCATTTCGCTCATCAAAAAAAATACAGAAATACACAAAAAATAAAAATACCTATTTTCAAAATTTGTCATAAGATTGTCCATATTACTCAATGTTACTACTTTATGGATACACACATATTCCCGTATAAGGGAGGCAAGGGTAAGTTCACCAATGCATTGCAGAAAAGAAGAAGAAATAAATGCTATTGAAAAGCCCCGATCTTCTCTATATGTGAGGATAAACATGCAAAGCACTTGCCAGTTAGATTGTTGATTACTAAATTATTTACCAAATAAATTATTTAACTATAAAATCCATATATTTTCTTAAAATTTCGCATTTCGATAACACTGTTATAAAATAAATTTATTTTGAAAATTTGGTGAATGAATGAATTCGTTGTTTGCAGAAATCTGATTACGAAAATTACAGAACAACTTTGTTAAAAATCATATGTAAAACATTACAATACGCATTTTTATGACAAATCTAGTCGGTAAATGTGAGGCAATTGTAGTTTTTAGTGAATCTGACCTTAAAAATTCCAATCAACAATTTCCTGACCTCCCCATTGATTGACATTATTTTAGATCGCGTATATATAGTTTTTTGAAACTGTCAGCTTGCAAACCACGAAAATGTCTTTCAACAAATGCACTACAGAAAACAAATATGTAAATGTTTAGTCAAATTTTTAGGAGTCCATCACTACCAAGTACAAGTATATCTAGTCAATGAGATATCAGTGAAAGAAAAGTTTTTTTAATAAGAATAAATCGCATCCACATAAACTGTTCACGAACTAACAGAAGATGATTCAGACAGAGTAAAACAAAAACGTAACTGCATTTCTTGTACAACATCCTAATTATTTCAAATAGTTTGCTTCAATGAAGAAATTACATTTTATTTGAACAGTCACGCTGAATTTCAAAATGTCAACTACTGGTTTTATGAAAATTTCAAATGCTTTCGTTAAAGCTATAGGTAATTTCCGGAGAATACAACTGTATGATCAAGGTCACATGCACTGGATTTTGTTACTATATTTGTCTTTAAATTATTGTTTTCCAAGTTGCTTGTATTTTAGACCTTGGTACCTTTGAATCGAAAATCCAAATCCGTAAATTTTGCAGCAAAACCAATACCATATTTCTCACTAACCCGATACCTTAGACCTCTCCGAAAATAATGATAATGAAGAATCAGAGATCCAAATTATGTATAAAGAAACATCCTACAACAATAAGCCTAAACTTGACAATTCAAGTGTTCAGAACTGAAATAGAGGGACTTGAACACTTAATTAAATATAAGATACGGATGAACCCTTTGAACAACAAATAGAAAACAGCAACGAAAATTTACATGGAAGTAGGCAAGACAATATGTGTAGAAAAGATAAATAAAACAACTGCAAAACATGAAGTTTGTGATAATGATATAGAAAATATACCTAAAACGTGTCTTTTATAGATTTAATAACCCACATTGAAGAATACACAAAGTGTGAATAAAAACACTAAAGAAATCACTGTTTGCATATTACTGTACCAGTAAGCATAGAGTATCGAAAGCAGCAGAAGTTCTGCTTTGAAACTTTTTAAAAATCTACTATGGCTCCTTCACTTCACAGGACAAGGAAGAAAAGATAATGAACTGGAATTACCTCTATTGTACAACGCACACATGATAGGAGTGAATAAGTTGATCTCGTCTCGGACTAATTGCTGTATGAAAAGACAAAATTTTGCAATATCTCATTATTTTGGTTTATGTTTATATTGATAGTATGATCCCCCATTTTAACTCCAATGTCACTAAGATCCGACGATCGTTCATGGGTTCGGGTCATTCACTACCAGTTAGGAAAGACCAAGGCAATTACCAAAATGTGAAACCAGGCAAAACAAAACTGTCTTATCTTTACCATCAATAGCTTAGGTATAATAATAAATGTCAGAAATATTTTCGGAAGTCAGTTTTTATATTGTCGTTTAAGTCGATATGAATATTGGAGGTTGAAATAAAACTAGTACACAGAAACTCTTAACTGTCGATTTTCATTTCGTTAAAAATAATTTCAAACATCGCACATTACATTTCAATCGTAATCATAATATAAAACTTTTTTAAAAAAATTAAAAGAATTTAACATTTTCTTGCGAAATGAATATTAGTTTGAAAAACTATCTAGCACAGAGACTCCAAATGAAGACTTGTATCAAAGCAATTGTGATATTAGCTTTTCGAGATTTTTCATTCCATTGAACGTAAGACAATGTTTCTAGTCGAGAACTTTCAGCTTTTGCGCTCCCTTCAATTCAGTTAAATATATGTACTAAAATAATAGTCCAGCCAATGACCATTTTCCCGGGTAATTTGAAGGATTTTCCTAAAAATTTGGATTTTAGTACTACTTACTCTCTGCTTCAAAGTTGACCCTGTGCCGAGGGATACTTTTTTCCCGGGGTTGAAATATATTATATGAAAAAAAGTCCGGGAATGAATAAATTAACTAATTTTAAGACGAAATGTATCAAATACATAAGGAAGTGTACGAGAGTAACTAATTTTAAACAACTTTTGTTCCATTACGTTTTTTCTGAAAGTCAATTCTTTTCGGGTTAACCGCAAGTGAAATTATCGATTTTTCAACCCAAAAAACATGTTTTCATACGGGTTTTCGTAGATAACTTTTAAAATATGCACTTTAAGGAAAAAATTATCTGAATCAAAAATTTAGCTTAAAAAAAATGTTGGGTTTGTGGTTTTTGTAGAACCAATACAAACGGAGTTATAGCATGGTGAAATTTCAAAACAAAAATTGAATGGTTTATCGTGAAATAACTGAAAAACAATGCATGTTTCGGAAAAAGTTTATAAATACTTTTTTAAAGTGCTTAAAAAGTCCTTTAATTAAGTCTCCAGTATGAAAATTAAGGGAGTTATGATATAAATAAGGTTGTTTTTTTTTTGTTTTTTTTTTTTACCTAAAAACTGTACAAATTATCCCCTAAATACCACCTGAGTTGAAATTAATTGCTACCACTTCACAAATCACTTAACTTACTGATTTCAAATAGTCTCTTCGAGGTGTCATTCTTTTGTACGCAAGAGAATATATACAATATATATTGTTTTTGGTTAGGGAACTTTCAACAGTTGCGCTTCCTACAATTGAATGTCCTCTCGAACACTTCTTTATGCATTTGATACATTTCGTTAAATTTGAAGAAGCGAAAATCCTAGATGTCGTGCTTTACATCTCGCGTCTTCAAATTTAACGGGGTAGCAATTAATTTCACCTGGGGTGGTATTTAGAGGGTAATTTATATTTTTTGACAAAAAAAAATCGTATTTATGTCATAACTCGCTTAATTTTCATGCCAGAGACTTTTATAAAAAAAATTAAAGAATTGTTTAAGCAATGCATTGTTTTTCAATTATTTCATGATAAACCTTTCAATTTTTGTTTTGACAAATAAAAACAAAATTTCAGAAAGCTATAACTCCGTTTGTTTTGGTTCTACAGAAACCATAAAACCAACATTTTATTTTTTTTTTGTTTTTTTATAAGCTACATTTTTTAAAGTTATTTTCCGAAAACTGTATGAAAACATGTGTTTTTGTTGAAAAATCGATACTTCCACTTGCAATTAACTCGAAAAGAATTGACTTTCCGAAAAAACTTTATGGAACAAAAATTGCATAAAATTAGTTAATTTATTCATTCACTTTTTTCATATAATATTTTTCACGACCGAGAAAGGGTCCCCGGTGGGTAAGTAGAAATTAAATTCAAATTTTTAGGAAAACCGGTGCTTCTTGGACAAATTACCCAGTATTACCGTTTTTTTTTCCTCATTGACTGGACTATAAATAAATAATTGAAAATCGAAAAATTTCAATCAGTCGAAGGGAGCGCAACTGATAAAAGTTTTCGAGTAGAAACAATATGTTGTCATGCGTTCTTTGGATTAAAAATTCTAGAAAATAGTATTCAAAATTAGGTTTGGTCGACATAGGATGAAACATCAGATTCTAGAAGATTTAAGAAATCCTTTATTTTTACATGCATGGAACTTCATTCAACAAACAGTAAGATGCGTCCACCCTCTATATTGCAGTATTTCTCTAATTTGCTCGCTATAGCTCTCTTATTCCCATTGAAGTAAACGCCTCAAAGTTAGTTGGTGTGTTCATCCTAAGTCACTTTTCGGTCGAAAAGCTCTTTTGTGGTGTAAAGTAGAACTTTCAATGCACTTCGAGAGCTCTTTTCCTGTCATGGTTTCCGCAGATTAGTGAAAGTGGGATAATTGATTCAGCCGAAGGGCTTCGTACATTTCGCGGCTGTTGTGAAAGGGAATTTTTTCAAAACCTTGACTTTTGATGACGAGCCATAAATCGAGATTACTCTGATTTAAGGAAACAATTCATATGTCTTCTTAATTTAATCTGAGAGATGTGTAAATTTTGAGAGCATAAAAAGATAAATATAGGTTTCTATTAAATTCAATAAAACCACAGGTTTTTTGTTTTGTTTTTGATCATTCTGGAAAAGGCTAATTCTAGTTTCTGATGTTTTAGGGTTCAGTATGTTCAATATACAGAAACCCAATTTTACAAAAATCGACCATTCTTCACCTTTATCACAAAAACTATTGAGCCTAATATTTTGAAAAAATTGGGAATATTGGACATTTCCCAAAGTTTACAGGAAAACAAAGCGACAATGTTAATATTAATTTGGGAGACAAATCATATGATTAAATGAAAGCTCATCATGTAATATATCAGATGAACGTGCTCGGTCGGAGGAACACAAATATATTTTTTACATATTTGAAAAATCATTTATTTAATGGATATAAATAAAAACATACAGGAATCGACCCATTCCAGAGTTTACCTCCGAAACTAAAAGTCCTAAAATTTTGAAAGAAATTAGAAACATAGGGCCTTACTTAAACGTTTGAGGAAAAATAAGAGAGAAAATACACCTTGTAATATAGCAAATGAAAAGTTTCGCCATGGAAAATATAAGTAATTTTTTGCATTTTTCAACCATTTTTTTAAAGATATTAAAGAAATAGATATAAAAGTCATCCCATTCTCTCCTACCTACTGAATCTAAATTTTAGAACAATTTGCAAGAATAGTAAAACATAAATTCTAAAATTAATTGGGTAGAGGGGCATTTTATAAACTAAAACATTATTTTTTTCGGGCATCTGTAATATATCAAATGGAAGGGACGGTTGTCTTCTAAATGTTATTTGTGGCATATTCTTGATTATTTTTATATTTCTTGGGAATAACGCCACAATTGAAATAAAAAGCTGTATATTGAACGAAAAACCCAAACGTTTTAAAGTCGATTGTGACTTCGTCGTCAATGGCTTTATATGAATTGAAAATGTAAATTGCAAAATGACAGTTTTATTTATGGAATGTAAGTTGACATAAGAAATTATTTTTTTATTATTTTTTTTATTTATTTATTTTTTTTATGTCAACTTAAATGTCATAAATCAAAATTTCATTTTCAGTTTACATTTTCAATAGATATAAAGTCACTGACAACGAAGTCAGAATCGACTTGATTTTTTTCGTTCAATATACTGCTTGTTATTTCAATTGTGGTGTTATTCCCAAGAAACCATAAAAATAAGGAAGGGAAGGTCTTAAAAAACAACATATTTTTTTGTATTTTTTAAATAATTTTTTAAAAGATTTAATAATTTAATATTTAAAGTTTGACACATTCTGCCCTTTATCTCACAAACTACTCAGTCTAAAATTCAGAAAAAAACATTGCTGGATGTTTATTGGTATAATAAAGCGAAAATCCTATTATTAATTTTGGGGGTCAAATTAGAAAATGAAGTAAATATTTTCATGAAGATTAAGCCCATCTAGTAGCAGATCAAATGAAAAGGTTCGTTGTGAGAAACAAACGTAAATATTTTTTATAAATTTAAAACGCATGATTTATAATATATTAAGGAAAATATAAGAAAATCCACTGATTTCCTGCTTGTTTGAAACTGGAAAACTGGAAACATTTACAAAACTCTCAAAGGTGGTATATCTACACTTGACTAAATTGTTCATATTGTGGTTAGAAAATAAACAAAAAAGAAATTGAAATGTCAGCAAAGTCGCTATTTAACTAGAAAAATTACCAACAAAATAAATCTCTACGTTGTCAGTAATTAAGTTTGGATGTCCCTATTCTGCAAAAAAAACTAGTGTAGAGAAGTAGAGATAGCATCAATATAACGGTCAATGCAGTCGAAAACATATATCCTAGAATACCGGGGTGTGTTAGATACAAACCCCGGTATACTTATATAGATGACATAACTATATTTGAATTTGGTAAGAAGTTGTGTCAATAACGGGTTTGTTTTAGCAGTGGCGGCATTAATTATTCGTATGCATTACTAAGGGCTTCACTAAAAATGATAGTTTTTGGCTTGTGGGTGGGAGTCAGTAATTAAAATGTTTATTTCACATTTAACGAAGCGTCAATGATCCTCAAGAGAGGTCTGGAAGGAAATAGTTGCCCCCTGCCCCTTCCTGATGATGTGACCCCATTGTGTATTACAGTACGCGTGACTACTATTTATCCAGAGTTGTCTGACAACACCTCGAGAGTTGGACAAAACAATCATGCTCACAGTATGTTTCTTCTAAGTGAAGCTTCTCAAAGCTAAAATTGGTACTTGAAAATTACGATTAATCAAGAAAGATTATCTGTAATATCAGTTCTGTCATTTGAAGTTGAAAGAGCGACTGATGTTAGCAATGACATAATCTTGAAAAAATCACATCCCGAAAAATTCAACTATTTCAATTTCTGATACTATCTTTTCGAGATTTTTCAAGCCATTGAACGCAAGACAATACATAGTTTCTAATGGAGAACCTTCATTAATTGCGCTTCCCTATACTGATTTAAATTTCGAATTTATGTATTTAATACATATACTGATTTAAAGTTTTATCGCGAAATGAATTTCGACATCCTGAAACTCCTAGATGGCGGAATACATTTCCCGATAAAAGTTTACTTTAATTCTTGTTTGTGTCTCAACTTAATTAGTCACAATACTAGTATATTCATACAATAATTAGCTAATGAGCACAGGTACTATTAGTTAGTAGGAACGGCTGTTTTCTTAAATATATGAGATCAGACTTACATCTTTGAACAAACTAAAACAAATAGCAGTTTCCTTCACTCAAGTCTCTTCAAATGTCCTGCAGAGTACCCCATGCCGTTGTAAAAATGTATTCTCACATTGAGCAGGTATAGGAAGAGTATTAAAAAAATTCAGTGCTTGTAAAATTACCTTAAGTACTAATGCTTGTGTGACGGGAACCACCCACACGGGTTTCGTACCCTTCTTCAAAAGGTGTTTTTTCATGATTGATTCTATTCCCTCTACTTCTGAAACATTTTGGGAGGAAGAATGAAATTATCGACCAATTGGTATCCTTTTTGCTTTCGTTGGGTATTAATATTATTTGTTGTAGTGTTTTTCGATACATACGTTCTGTTGACCAAATGATTAATGGTTTGCGGTCGATGGCTAGTAAAAACTTGATACAAGAGTTACTAAAAATTTTAATGTTGTAACAAAAAGTAATAAAACAAAAATCTACGAATGCATAGAAATAAAGCATAACACATATTTCAGTCACTGGAGGTTTTTAAGTGATAAAATACGTAATAACAGTTCAAAGCTCTATCTTGAACTGCCCTTAAATTTGTTCTTTTCACTAGTAGATTAAACCCTAATAATTTTCAACGTTGTTCGTCTTCGCCGAAGAAAGGGGGACGTGGGAAACATTCATGACTTACCCGTATGTAACTGAATATAAGATCGACTGTACTTACCTTTAAACAAAGGACAAAGTCTTCCCCAACACGTAATAGCACCTTTTCTGTTGAACTGTCCTAATGCCAACTCCATATAAAATAAAGGAATTCCTCCGATAACCAACATCAAACAATATGGTACTAAAAAAGCTCCTGTAACAAATAAATATCAATGCAACTATTACACCCAACCATTCAGTTAAAAATACTGTAGAATTGCTTTTCAGTTTAAAACTAAAACATTTCATGAAGCTACCGGATCAAGCTTTACAGCATTTTGCTCAAACCTTATTAACTGTAAAATCGAAGAGATTATTTAATTTCAATATCATGTGCCTATATTCAACGAAAATTAAGGACATCCCTTCAGGAATTACATGACGTACTAAGTGTTCGTAGATATAAAGTAATTAATATTAGACATGAACCATCATCCCTTAATGAAGCATCGAGGAAGTCAATAGAGGGCGGCTTCTTTCTATCTCAGCGATCGTATAATTTCATTTTGAAGCCATTAGTGATTTCTGACGATGTCCCTCTTCAATTTCATATCATCGACTTTGTTGTTACAACTACACTTTGATTCAATATTAAGGGTGACATTATGTTACTTTTTGCGTTAAAATCGGCATAATTTTCACCTCGTCAAATCAAAGCTATCAAAATCACTACAGTATGAATACTGATACTTATTTGTTAAATTATATTCGAATAAAAATAGAACTTGTTTGTTCAGACTAAAATCATTTTTATCACAAAATACCACTTGTTCGAAGAAGCATCGATTGTGTATTAATTCATTCTAGCGGTCGCCCAGTGGTCGAAATTCGACCAAAATCATTGTTAAAAATTTGCAGATAATATACTTATATGCATTTGCATATTTCCATTTTTTCTACTATTCTACACTTTTTTGTGTATTTATACAAAATAGTTCACTACCATTGTAATTAAGTAAAAAATTATTTGCAAACGCTAATAATTTCAGCTTTGTTGTCAAATAACGTTCTGTTCTTGAATAAAAAAGAATATACAAATTTCCATGCCATCATTATTGAATAAATTAAAAATACAAATACACTTCGAGATTGTTTTCTGAATGATACTTGTGGCAGTTCGAGAGTTCAAAACGTCAATAATAACCCAGAATTTATAAAAAGCCTTTATTTGAATTAACTATGTAAAATACTTTTTTTCCTCTAGCGGTGGACAGTTTAATGGTGCTAGTTCAGCTTTTATGGAATAGAACGCAATAACTGTTATTAACGGAAAATGTTGGCCGTTTGATCCAATTTTTTTTATCAATAACACAAAAAGCCATCAATTAGTAATTAAAAAACTCAAGAAAATTGGTTCACAAACAGAAGAAAATGGTACCGAACTACTTTGCATTTGCGTATTTATATATACATAGATTTTTAATAAAATACCCATATTTAACTGTCCTTACGTTCATTTTAGGTAAAAGTCATTCACCCTGTATTAAGAGGCAGGATTTGGCTGGAATTGTATATCAAATAATAAATTAGTATTAAATATAGTATTTTTAAATTTAGTTTCTCCAAAATGCTTTACGGTTATTCAAATATGTCACAATTACTATTTCAATTTCTAAGAAAAAAATGCAAGAAACTATCTCATAAGATACTATGAAGATGCAGTATAAATAACTCCGATACATAAGTACTTACATCAGTACACCTTAAACTGCAATGTATGCATAATCTCAATAATTTCAATTTAACACAAACAGTTAGCAATGACTATTTCTGTATGGTATCAAAAAGATAAAGAAATACAATGCATCTGCTGTTAATTTATGTTAAAAAATACACTTTATGTTGACAATTTTTGTAAGTGTATTGAAATTTTTCAAATAATATATTGATAATTTTCACATTGAGTTGAAAAGTTACATTGACCTAAAGGCTAACAATGTTATGAAATGTCAAACTGCAATCAAAATAATCAAATTGCTAAAACAAAGATGGCCGTGAACATTGTTATTATTGCCATGGTGTCAGCTCTAACTATTTATCTTAAATCTCACTAATTGGATTCATATCATGGGCTTTGCAATCTTAGTAAAATTGTATGAATCTATTTAGCCTTTACAGTAGAATCAATATAAATTAAAAGCATAATGTTAAAATAATAAAATATTATCGGAAACACAGTGATCAGGTTTCAAACTTGCGAGTACCAAATAAATTTTTATTCGTGTGATCCGAATAGCGTGATCATGTGGAATAACTTTCGGAACCGATCAAAATTTGTTCGTTTTTTGTTTAATTTAATTTGTTTTTCGAGTCAATCCATCTCACGATTTTCTCTCCGAGCAATCTGTTTGGTACCGAGAGTGTGGACGTAAATTATGTTTTTTTATATTATTTAATGAATAAAGCAATATTATAATAAATTCTGCACTAAAGTTCGTCGATAGCTACCAAACAAATCAAAAATAAAGAAAATTCGTTGAGGGACACAGGAGAAAATGCTATCAAACCGTTTTGTCTTTGCATATTTATATATAGATCATACTGTATACAATAAGAATATATCTAAAATATAAACTCCTTTTTTTACATGATAGAGTAATACAGACTTATTACTAATTTTCAATTTAATTATAAACACTTGTAACAAAAATGCTTAAATATTGCCAAACTATACCACAATTATCTTTAAGGAAACAACTTGCAACAATTGTTTCTCTAATAATACAACTTTTTCTGACAATGATGACATTTTACAAGAATTAACATTGACAGAAGAAGCTATAAGCGAAACAATTGTTACAAGTGTTCTGTGTATTAATTTATCATGAGTTTCAACTTACCCCAAATAAAGGCCAACTTCATCCAAACTATTTTTACATTATTCTTTAGGGATCCTCCAGGGGAGGTTGAGTATTGGTAAGAGATGTAAATTAAAATTACTGTTATATTGAAGTTGCAATTTTTTAATAGAACATCCTGTGTATTACTACATATTTGGATTCCTCAATCAATTTAATCATGGCTATATATATTAATACATTACTGCAGGAAATATCGTCACTTTACCGTTTGTTATCCATGGCCAACTTCATGTCTGAGTGGGATTGAGGATTTTTACCAAATATCTTCCTAATACAGAACTAGTTATTGCCCCAAAAAGTCTAATTAAAATTGAGTTTTAATGCAGTGCTTTTACAAGAGAAGCATTTTTGTCTCACTGCTGTTGATCACTTACAGCAGTCCGATATTGCCGGGTGCGGCTTAGCTCTTTAATTACAAGGTTTTCTGATTCCACTGTTTGCAAAAAATGTCATTTTATTCACAATTCTGTATATTGATCTAGAAGACCATATATTATATAAATTAACATCTACCTACATTGTCTTTCTGGGTATATTCATGTCTCTTTCAACGTAGCGTTCATAATTTCCAGAGATAAGCGTCATCCAGGAACTCAGTTTGCCTTTTGAGAGTTGAGCCCCCTTCTGAAAGTTGTTATTATATCATATATCAGCGTAGACCCTCAGTTTTTGTTTTGCGGAGAAAATCGTAAATCATCTTGCTGCACAAGATTAGGACCACTTAAGCAGAAGACTATAATTCTACCTTATGCCCATATCTTACTGTGTACCCATGTAGTGCTATGACTATTGAAGTCACCCAACAAAAAGCTATATTTTACCTACCGAAGTTTTGTAGTTTAGGACAGAAGAACAAGATTATTTTAGGTTCTCTTTGTGAAGTTGCGTTATAGAGTATTTCCTACCTGTTCTGACCGATGGAACTCAAACATGAACTCTTACAAAACAATTGATGAACAAAGAGGGACACTAAGATCCGTGGAGCGCCAAATTTTGGGAATAATACTTACATATCACCGAATAAAGTCATCAATAAGAAAGATAACAAAAAATGAAAAAAGTGGCCGAAGCAATAGCGAAGGTGAAAAGGAACTGCTCTGGCCATGTGGCTAGGCATGATAATAGAGGTCCTATTGCGATGCATTGATGTTTGGTATAAAGAGAACTGCCGGATTCATAAGGTTTCGAGAGACACAAATACAGACAAATGTGAAAGAATGAGAGATAGGCCTGTGTTCAGAGATACTCCAAAGAAAAATGCTGATAAGATAGAATCTCATATACTCATATACTCTTTGCTATAACTTGCAAATGAGATTCCCTAATATTTTAGGATTATGAGTTTGCATCAGTATCTGCATCTGTGCTGGAAGGACTGCTGTCGCATGAGGACATTCCCAGGAGATCTTAAATTGTCCTGAATATTTTGAACTGCTTTTTCCGCTGCCACAAATTTATTCCACTCTGTACAATTATAAAGCCATGCATTTTGCACATAATAGAACTCAGTAAATTCTCAGCTTAAATAGTAATTTCAATTCAAAATCGGAATTAATATAAGAAAGCGTAGCTAAATTTTCTTCACGATGAGTGAATACTGCTGATAATAGCATTACTAAACTTAAACGGAGAGCTAAAACAAATCCAATGAAAGTCAGAGGTTGACTGAAAGGTAAAAGCTTACGGTTGAAGTAATAAGATTATAGCGAAAGTTCTCTCAAAGCGTATCATTCTTTCGATATCTAACTAAAAATTGAATTGAAATCTGATTTGCTTTAAATAGGTGACTCAGGGGAGACCAATTTAAGAAATTGGTAGTTTTGTGAGCAAATCACATCTTGAAATGGTATTTAGATTGAACTTAGTTCTATAAAAATTCACATACTTTTTGAAACTACTAAAAATAAAAAATTGAGCATTTGGTGCATAATAGACCGATAAAATATAAATATTTTTAAACCCTAACTACAACCAGCAAATAAGTGTATTGAGTTATATTAGTAGTAGTGTTTATTTATCCTTCTAATCACTACTCAAACACCCGGCAGTTGATAATCAAATTATTGGAGACAAGACTCGATAAAAATATCGTTTAGTTTGGCTGATTTTCCTAAGTATATAAATGAATTTAGTTAAAGTTTTTACCTTTTTATGTTCGTTTTCTTGTTGCTTTTATGCTCGGCAAAACTAGGACCATAACCTAAATCAGCTAATGGTGAAAACATTTAGAGATATTTTTTGTTCGAAATAATCACAACTGTGGTACGTGGATTAGATTTGTGAAAACTTATGAGTCAATTTTGTTAACAGTATGTAGAAATATTGTTGTTTCTTTTTAGTAGGGACAAGTCTTTAGACACGTCCCTAAGAAAAATGCCGGAAAGTTGGCTACTCAAGTTGGCTACTCATACATTCTCACCAGTTAAATGCGAGATGGGTACCACGAATGTTGACTCCTCACAATAAATGAGATAAAAGCAATAAAATATATATTGGGTTGTTGCTATAGATAAATCGTTGGCCCACCTTTACCATCCTCAAACCAAAGTACAAAGTAAATACAAAAAGACTCTCTTACACTTTGTAAATTCATTTGGAAGATGAATTTTTCCATTTTTTGAGATGCTGAAGGAGTAAGTTCGACTGAGTTTCTATCCAAAGGAGTGTACGTAAAGCGCAGGAAATTGCGTGGAACGTGTCAAATATCTGGGAGCCATCATCACCGCTGATAATAACGTTACTGAGGAAATAAAAGGCATAATCTAAACCGCAAACCGATATATCTACGCACTAAATAATCCCATAAAGTCCAAATCAAATATCCTAATAAGTAATAGTGATATTGTTCAAGAGATTATATCTCAACGATTAAGATGGACAGAGCACGTACAATGGCTACATAATGAAATATTTATAAGATTGGTGTGGGAGTAGACCCAACAGGGAAAATACCACTCGGGTGCCCCACGTTGCGTTGGAGAGCCTTAATCATCCAAGACCTACTCAGGGTTGTAACGCTATATGACGAAGAATGAGAAAATTGCATACTATTCACACAAGATAGTTTTTCCATTTCTTGTGTTGTGATGGCTGCCAATAATTAAGTTGGTTTCCAGTTGGTGGTATTGGCAGTAGTCTCTAGCGACTACAACGAGGTCCCAAAAATGAAGAATAAGTTTGGTGTAAAAAAGGCCAGTGGCAATGATCGAACCTTAGCGGTAAATCAGTGGTACGCAGAGCTCGGAAAAACTTTGTTGGGAAAAATCTTGGACAAGTTGGAACAACTAAACTACGATTAATGGCGCAATTATGTTGAAAAAAAAACTTATGATCAATTTGTTCTTATTGTTATTAGTAAGTCAGGACTGTAGCATAGTATCACTTCTGACATGTATAATTAAAATGTTGATAAGGTGGGTAAAGTTCTAGCACAAAAGTTCTTTTGAAAATCAATAATTTCAGTCTTTTCTAATACGCCGAATAATGAGTTCTCAAACTGAGTTACTTGGATAACTTTAAATTTCTTGAACAAAAACTCAACAAAATATACTTACGCATTCTGTATAAACCATGCCAACCAAGAGTGTACGTGAAATATTTTAGATTATTTCCAAATTCTAAAAACTAATTTAAAAAGTTATTTTACATTTACTTTCATATGTAATTTTATCTAATCTAGATCTGTCTCCACCCACTCTACCGTAATTGACATTTAACTACACCAAGAGGGGCTTAGAAGCACTATTTTTGCTTAGAAAATGTGGAAAGAAAAGGATCAAGAAACCACAAACTGATACTAAAATCAGAGATATCATATATAGTGCAGCTTGTCTGACTAAGATGATAACTTAGAAGAAATTGACAACTCCAAAAAGATCGTTTGCAGAAATGAAGCCGATCGCTTGTGGGCAAAACAACGACGCCTCATCGAGGCCATGAAGTAACTGTTATGATTTTTGCTATCTGAAGGAGTAAGTACAAGTTTTTTAAATAAAGCGGTGCTTTTCTGACTAATCAACATTTAAATTTTTGTTTGATAATAAAACTAGACATTTTGACTCACAACAGCACGCATTTACATACAAGGATATTCCACACCAAATCCGCCCGCAACTTAATTTATGTAACCATATTTTGCATTGTACCTACTAGTAGTAAGGAGTCCAAATACTTCTTGGTAATATTCCAGTAAAGTACAAAAAGTAAGCTACATGCAGTCGAAATTTCACCTATATCGGTCTATCTCAAGCCCAGATATTATATTTTATCCAGCTAAATCTCAAAAATTATTACCCTGAGGCAGCGCGATGAACCAACAACGTGAGTGTTGAGGTTAAAGTACAATATTTTCTTTAAATATCACGAAGGTTTAAATATAATAAAGCGAAACGTTGGCAAGCATTTAACAAACCGTTTATTTTGATTGTCCTATTCCGAGTATATTTTTGGCTTACTCACAATAAGGACACTAAGAATTTTCTGAAATTTAAATATCATGTTCTTTAAATATCATACCATGTTAGCGTACAATGGAACTTTCTTAATTTTTAATTTATAGCTGTCAATCTGAAGGTGATTTCTGTCATGTCGATTTAATTTTTAGCGATTTGTCATTTTGACTTTCCACATAATTCTCAAACTGAGTTTAATTAATAAAAAGCACTCAGTTATATACTGAGCGAGGGCTCAACCAATTATTAGTTAATGAAATGCTCTATCCAAATATCTTCTATACAGGCTTGGCTTGTAAATTGCGGTGTGTCAGTTATTAAAGCCTCAAATATCTCTGCAAAAAACTATCTAATTCCACTTTTTTTTCAACTTTTTACATTAAGTTAGTACTTCATATTCTGTTATAATGAGCATCTCGCTTCATCAATTTGCTTTCTGCCTGCAACCATTTAGTACGTTTTATCATTTTTTTTATACTAGATAAATCAGTAGTAGTACGAGATCCGGCTGCAGAATTAGTGCACCTATCGAGTGTTTGCTAAAAACCAAATTTTTACGCATATTTATGATTAAAAGAATATTTATGTACCAGGTTGCCTATCAAAATGTGGCCGCTAATATTTTTAATTAAATTATTATTAATTGATGTTTGGTACATAATTTCATCGATTTGTTTTTTCAATAAAATATCGTCCACTTCACGCCAATACGGCCACACTCTTCGCAGCCAGGTTAACATAGGTATGATTTTGTTACATTTATACACCCATAACGTACATTTATTATTTATATATCAAATTAAAGCTATTTTTTTCTGTTTATTATGATAGACGGTTGCCTAATTAAATCTGGTCGCAAAAAGGGCTGCCGGCTGTTAAAGAAGGTAAATATTAAAGGTAGAGTGAAAGAGAGCTAGCGCTTAACATCACCAAGTTGAAGCTGCGGGCGAAATCATACCCATTGAGCGATGTGACAACATAAAATCGTGTAAGTAAGTAAGAACTCCATGCATGTTTTTTATGTACTTTGATACCGCATCATCAAAAAGTATTCGCTAATGTTATTGTTCCGTCGAAAGAAAAAATATTAATATCATGACATTTTATTAACAGTTGATTCTAGGCATGATTCTTAATTAAAGGTTTCAACTCAATGTAGATTCCACCGTGCAGTAAATCTTTGAAAGAAAAATTGTTGCCGACAATCTTTTTTAATTCCATGTACTTAAATGCTACTGAACCGGATTGCATCAAGTTCAGAGCGGAATATAATGACTGGCTGCTATTAGATGGTTTTCTAAAACCAATACATTAAAAAAAAATTTAATTAACATAAATATTTAATTAATATGTATAAAACGATCCAATACTTGAATAAAATCAAATATTTTTTCAAACAGTACTTGCACAATAAAATTTTCTGTTACATAAGTAACCTTGGCTTTATTTTTCATCAATATCTTTTTTTGTAACTTATAAATTTGTCTTTGTTGTAACTTTTAAATTTGTATTACTGTTTGTATTTTTTAAATATGTATTTTTTGGAATTTTTAAATTGGTCATTTTGAATAGAAAGACATTTATTTTGAAGTATTTATTATATTAAGTCGTACCTACTATCGTTTGAACGTTGAACCGCGGGTTGAGAATACTAGCATCCGACGCATGCGCAATGGCTTTAAACCGTCGTACAGCTGAGAAGCGCTATCATCGTCTGACTGGTGATGTTACGCACTACCTCCCTTTCACTCTACCTTTAATATTTACCATCTTCAACAGCCGGCAACCCTTATTTGCGGCCAGATTTAATTAGGCAACTGTATATTACAATAAACAGAACAAAATTAGCTTTAAATTGATATATAAATAATAAATGTACGTTATGAGTGTAGAAATGTAACAAAATGATAGCTGATGTTAACTTGGCTGCGAAGAGGTGCGGCCAAGTGCGCAACGGCAACCGTGATTTTTCAGAATCTTTATATATATTGCCGTGAAGTGGACGATATTGTATTGAAAAAACAAGTGGGTGTAATTTTTTAACGAAAAACAATTAATAACAATTTAATTAAAAATATTAGCGGCCACATTTTGATAGGCAACCTGGTAGATACATATTCTCCTAATCATAAATATGCCTAAAAATTTGGTTTATAGCAAACACGTGCTCTAATTCTGCAGCCGGATCTTAGACTATAGCTTCAAACACAGTTATTTATTATATCATAAGTCTGACTAGTTAGTTTTTGTTTCATGTGTAGTAAAACAACGCTTTCTTTTTAACTATCGTTTGTTTTTCTCCAATCACTTATAAAAATTGTTAAGTTAGTTATTCTTTAATAACTTTACCAAAAAAACCCGTGACAGAAAATCATATCTATATATCATATACGAACCAACTTACTGCGTCTGAATTGTTCTGGGAAATCGTAAGGAATTTCCTTTCGAAGGGCATTATACGTATGATCAGGAAATTAAATAAATCCGCTCAGGGGCTCAACTGGCAGTTGACAACCGGACATAGTATACGATTTCTTCAAGGGACTATCTCAATTTCCATTTTAAATGATAGGAGTCTGGTCGCCTCCTAGATATCGCTTTAATGGAAAATTTTGTTGAATCCAACACAATATTAAACAATAAAATAATACAATGAAGCAAAGTCACATTTTTATGAAATACGTAACAACTTTATTTATCATAAATAAGTTAAGATCTCCCAAAGATTGAAAACACCAATAATAAATTCCTTTCTTAATTAGTTCTATGCATTATTTTTAAACTTTTATGATTAATTTGAAGAATTGGCTCTAGCATATATTTCAAATGTTGCCAGATTATGTGGCAAATTAATTTGATAAATAAATGTAACAACTTCTCTTAATATACTTAGAGTTTTTTGGGAATAACTGTCACGTTTGAATAGAAAATCTGCATATTTTACATACCAAAACGTTTCATAACCTTCTAAATTAATGGATAAATAATTGGGCCACACAGGCGGGTATTGGTTAATTATTTTAAATCAATAATTTGCTGCTTTCCAAATATTATTTAACAATAATAAAATTCATGATACTCACCTCCACCGTTTTTGTAACATAAATAAGGAAATCTCCATACGTTGGCCAGATCAACGGCAAACCCAATGACAGACAGCAAAAAGTCAACTTTCTTGCCCCAGGTTTCCCGATGATCTGTTGTCAGAGGAATAGCAGCCTCAGCTATACGCGGGCTCTTCAGTTCTGGTGGTTTACAAGACATTCTTCTAGCCGTTGATTTGCAATGGTGGTGATGGAATTAAGTATATGTGGTGACTGTAACAAAAATTTCTTTTAGGAGAATTTAATTTCTGATACAATAATAGTAATTGAAACCACTGCAATATTAATTTTCTGTCATAGTTCGTAATAGCTAACGTAATTAAATAAACTAGCCATAGCCCAATGGTCGAAATTCGACCAAAATCATTGTAAAAAATTTGAAGATAATATAGCTAATATGAATTTGCATATTGCCAATTTTTTTTCTACTATTATGTACTTTTTTGTGTACTTATAAAAAATAGTTCACTAACATTATAATTAAGTAAATTATTATTTCGCAAAGGATAATTTCAGTTTTTTCGTATTAATAGGCAAAATCAAATAACCTTCTGTTCCTGAATAAATAAGAATATAGAAATTTTCATGCCACCATACTATTATTGAAAGTTTAATGGCGCTAGTTCAGCTATTATGGCATACCTGGGACAATATTTTATTAATAACACTACAGGCCGACAATTAGCAATTTAAAAACTTAAGAAAATTGGTTCACAAACAGAAGAAAATGGTACCGAACTCTTTTGCATTTGGGTATCTATATATAGATTTTTAATGAAATACATATTTAAAATGTCAAGCTGTTCATTTGCAATTTGCAAAATTAAAAAAAATTGCCAAAAGCCACTTACTCGGTATATCTCATAAAGGGTAAAAAATTAACTTTAGGGGTCTGTATCTAGGAAACAAACAATTTTCAGAGTTTGAGCCCATGGAAACTTTTGAAGGACAAGTATAAGACTCTCAAATGGCAAAGTTTCAAAAACATCTGCTGAAAGCTACTTTCTAGCTATGCCTCTTAAGGGGTAAAAAGTCAACTTTGGGGGGCTGTGTCTCGAAAGCATACGACTTTCAGAGTTGAGCCCATGGAGACTCCATAAGTATAGAACTACCAAATGGCAAAGTTTCAAAAAAATTAGCCGAAAGCCATTTTCCATAAAAAATAGTGCGGGGTCCTTTAAATTTTTCAAATAAAAAACACATTGATCAGTTGCCTCATAATACATAATTCTAATTTTAGTTGCAAACCAAATTTAGAAAGAAATAAAAGTTTCAATTTTGCGAGTACCAAATAAATGGTTATTATCATATAATATACACTTTTATGCGTGAGATCTGAATAGCGTGATAATGTGGAATAACTTTCGGAATCGATCAAAATTTTTTAGTTTTTTGTTTAATTTAGTTTGTTCTTCGAGTCAACCTATCTTACAATCTTCTCTCCAAGCAGTGTGGTCGTAAATTATGAAATTTTATTATATTTTATTTAATGAAAGAAGCAATATTATATAAAAAGTTTAAACAAAACAAAAATTAAGAAAATCGGTTGAGGGACAGTGGAGGAAATGGTACCGAACCGTTTTGTCTTTGCCTATTTATATATAGATCCTAATGAAAAATCATACACCGATATTAATTTAAAATACATATGCAGAAAAGACGCTGTATAGAATTCTATAGAGTTCGCTAGAAAAAAACGTTTACACAAAGCAATGATTAATGTAAAAATGTGTTAGTTGACAAAAAACTGAATATCTATTTTCAATCCTTATATTATTCGCATACATACCCATGACTAATGCTGAACCTAATAGTTTTTTGCGTAATAGGGTTCATTCAGAAAGTTGTCTAATAAGCAGCCTATAGCCTAAATTGCAGTCTATAAAAAATTAGCACGCAACGCCTTTACTTTCTAGAAATTCTCGCCCTCCAAGCAATTAAACCTTTATAGATAAAATTGAGACTTTGGCAAAGAGTATTTAGTGCTCCATCACATAGAATGGGTTTCAGCATTATCTATTTCCTCTAGTTGTAGCTACAGAACTCATTACGTGTTGTCACCTGATAACAATACAAACAAACTTCGGTTAGTGTTCAAAATTAAACATGCGCTAAGAGACCAAATCAGGTATTTATGATGGATACTTAGCATATCGGTTACAAGTTTCAGCAAAACTTCATTGCAGTTACGTTGAATTCGTGTCCCTGCCTTATAAATCAAAAATATGTATTTACAGATTGGATAACTCCAGAATATCACTTCAAGACGCAGTTAATTTTTACCTTCTTATACGGCATCTGCTGGTTTGCGGTCATCTGCGGACATAGATGGCATCCAAATTACCAACAAGTCATTTGGCGTTGCCTCTAACTTCAAATATATTTCATATGAGCAACAAAAATATACCACTAATATTCCATGTTTGTTAGAACACCTTCATAATAGGATGCCCCCAGATATCAAAATTGTCAGCGAATCAGTTGCTGTTGCCTCTCACTTCAAGATGGAATTGATTTTTACCGTCTTAAGACTGTAGCTATGGAGTTTCGTGGATACATTTTTTTGGCTATCCGCAATTTGAATCAATTAGCTGACGAAACAATTTTTCATCATGAGCTGATATTAACGTTGCATTTAGAAATCATAAAGTTCAAACCCACTTCACTACGAAATTAGTCGTGTAACGATTTATATTTGTTATTAGACCTCAATGAGGAACATTTGCCGGTGAATCAATTTTGTGAATTTAATAATCTTTGTGAATTTGGAATACCTTAGAATTATTGTAAATTATTTTTTATTTGCGAGTCTACCAAATGTCGATAATTCTTGTTACTAGCGTTTTGCGACTAAGCTTTTAAACACAAGACGATATATCGTTTATAGGCAATCTTTGATCACTTTGATCAGTTAGAAATAATCCCGCCTCTACTATTTCTGAATAAACACTAACACGTTCTTTAATTGCTTGCAACATTAGCTGTACATTTAGAATTGCTGGCAAATTTATTGACTTATGTGTTCTTAGCAGCTGTTTCCTCATGCCCTATGTATCCATATCTACAGTGATTGTAGTACTATCTGTTATCAAGAAGGGCTTGAAAGTTTTCGAAGTTACTACAAAAGAAACTATTTTTTGAGGGCCTTGGAGATCTAATCCTAAACTATGCACATATTTACATTATATTTAACCAACTTAGAGCAATTTTAAAATCGCAGCCTATTAGTTCCTATAACAGTGATCCGTCTAATCAATTTTATCGAATAAGCATGTGGCAGAGACTGAGGTGCTTACATCAAGCATTCTGGAAGAGTTGGTCCAAGGAATATTTACATACTCACTAACCTAAAAAGTCTGAATCCTTCAACAATGTTAAGACGGATGCTCTGGTATATCTAAAGTAAGACACAGCCTTTGGGACGTATTGCTGATGGAATACACCACTAGTGTCGTGTTGCTATAAGTATCTACTACGTTAAGGCGATCTATTGAAAAGTTTTGTCCGGTGCCAGAGGCTCCGTAGTGTTGATATGAGTATTACAAGGCCGGTGGAGTGCTGTGTTCTTACATTGTTTTATTAAGTTCTGTTCTATATTATCTTTAACTGCAGTTACTGTTTGGCACATATTTTTTTACATATATGGGCGAGAATCACATCATTAGATTTGCGCTGGGGTGTGTGTAACGTCGACTGTCAAATTACTTTCCGAAGACTAAACTAGGGGAAACATAATTTAATATTATTCACATATATTCAAAAGAGGCAAAAGTAATTAATTTCTTCCAGAAGACAAAGACGAGAAATAATAATTTTTGTCACATTTTCAATTCGACCCAATTGTGTTTACTGACAAATACAATATCTTTGCAACTAATTTATTTTCCTCAGATGTAATTTAAGTTATTTATTTCTTTTACCTTCAATCTTGTTTTATTGAATTGTAACATAAATTCAGTCTTAGCTATACACATATCAATATAAAAATAAGTTATTTAGAGTTGTCCTAAATTTCATAGATAACTTGAACAGCATCAACACATCTTGCGGTGAAAACTGAATTCTGTTGAAATTTCCAACTGCATGTGACATAATTTCAGTAATTCCGATAATTTCGGATGGAATTGTTAAATACCAGGACATGCAAAATTGTAATGATCTTTATAGTTATCAACCCATTATTACACAATACATAATAAAATATCTGCACGACAAACTAAAATTAGATATTATTACTATGAGTAATATTGGCAGTTAAAAAAACAGTTTAGTTAGGAAAATATATTTCTTTTAAATGTTTCAAAATGTATTTTGCCTGTTCTTTAGGTTTTCTCCTCAATTTTTTTCCTGCAACAGATAAATATTTGAAAATTGTATTTGGAGAACAAAGTATAGTAAGGCAATTTCGTAAAATTGACCGGATTACTGGCTGTCTGTACAGAAATTCTTCCTCATAGTTCATGTAGATGTCTACAAAATAATCAACCAGTGTTTCTGTATGTAAGTAGAATATCTTAGTATTGTATTACGAGGTTTTTCCTAAAAAAAATTGCTTTAATGTTGATTTTGCTGTGTGTCAAAAATTTTACAATGACATTTTATCTTTTGGCGGTGACTGGATACTGAGGCTTCTTTAAGTTTTCTCTTTTTTTAAATTTATAACAGTAAATTTTATCCTAATAATAAACACATTATTGCTGACCTAATAAGAACCAAAAATTAGAACTTTCAGGAGGGAGAATACATAAGCTAATCATTGGTCATATGAAATGGGTTAGCTGTTATAAGTTTCTGTTTTGTAGTTTCAAATTGTGCAATTACATTCAGTTTTGGCCTTTATTTTTCGAATAAATCAGGATCAGTATAAATATCTAAAAAATAACTCAGTTGGATAATTTAAACCCAAAATATATGAACTATAAAATTTTTTGGAGCCTGAAAAATACATTTATCTATATCAGAGCAATATAAAAAGCTTTATAATTTTTTTTCTATTAATAAAGTTATATATAAACATATATTTGTCATGCTTGACATGTAGACAAAGTTATTTTATTGACAAACCTTGTATACTATTATAAAATTGAAGATTTCATTTTAGGTTTCAGATCATGCAAATCTTTTTATGTAGAATATATTATGGTAAATGTTATTAATATGAAAGTCTTCAATATGAGGCCACTTAAAGTCGGTTACTTACATACATTCTCATTTAATTCCAATCTATTTTCAATTAATTTCATCATAGATAATAAAATATTGTCGGATTCGCCAATTTTTTTTTTCAAAATTGTATATGCAATGTCATGGAAATAAATATGGGATCAATCTTGAAGTATATGCTTTCAATTAAAAAAAATAATTACCCAAACTGGTTCATAATTGACAGAAATCTGAGCTACACAAAAAGTACAACAAAATTGGGAACCACCTCCTTCTTTCGGTTAAGAATAACAGTTAAAGTACAGGTGTTCAATGTATTATAGCGGTTTGTCAGTCCATGAATTCATTAGATAAATGCATAAAATTAGTGATTTTCTCATCATTCCTATTCGTATATCTTTGCTACAACGACAATTACTTATTTTTGGTGGGTTTTATTAAATTATTTTTAATTTACCATCATATCTATCTAATTGTCGTCCCTTTTTTAAATTGACAAATGGTTCTTCATCAAACACAGATTTCCATTTCGTAGTTCGGCAAGAGCCATATAATAATGATCTATTACACACCTGTCCGGAACAGCGAGCTTCCCGTGCTTTGTTAAAGCTAACAACTCTCGAAAATATCCAACACGCAGATTAATTCAAATCAGACCAAGTGATACTTGTGGGATCTCTATTATATATGATTGGTTTAGTAGGTTATTAACATCAGTGTCAACAAATGTGGCAGCTTTCCCAAAAAATTTTCATGTTTCTGCTGGACGCGAAATTGCAACAAATTGAATAATGGAGAATTTTACAAAAGAAACTCGCCTGTTATAATGCTGCTACATAGATGTTTTCTTCTCGAACAAAGTAATGGCATCATCAAATATTAATTTTAGGAACATATATAAATACAGATCTTTTCAACTGTTTAAATATATATAAATTTTAAAAACTTAAGGCATTGAAGTATAGTATCCAGCACCTCAAGCTTTTTCTTAAAGATCTACATTTATATGCTATATAGTGAAACCTATATCATGATGATGAGTTACCAAGAGAGGGATTATTCTGAACCTAGAATATACCTACAATATACATATATGACAAATTAAACTTAAATTTAATGTTTACTTGTTTGTTCGCGTTTGGTTAAATTTTTATACTTTTAATTTATTTCTTTGCTTCCAAAGCAAAATCCCCTGTTATCTTGAATGCAGACTACTAAATGTATAAAGTCGAAGATCTGCTAGACCGTAACACTTACAAGAGACCGAGCCGACTAAAACCATTTTACCTCAGGGAAATAACAGTCTCATCAAGTCTACCACATTCCAAAGTGAAACATGTAACTAACTTATAACAACTAAAAACTGTAACGATTACCGAAAATTCATAAAAATGACGTCCCTTTGAGATCCATACACGTATAGGTTAAATAGATTAAATGTTTTTTTACTGGGTTAGTATAATTTTAATTTGTTCTGATGTCAACTATCTTTTTACCAAAGTGACTGTGAATGAAACTGTTGAATTTGGAAGCCAGGAATTTACTGAAGATTCCACCGACCTGTCCCGACACTTTTTTATTACTATATAATTTAATTTGAATATTATTTTTGACAAATAAATAGATGGAGTAGCTACAGGTAGTCATTTCAGTCCGGTCATAGTCGGATAGTGGAGAACAAGAAACTTTCAAAGAATCAAGAAACCTAATTTTGTGTAAAAAGTGAACAGTAAATTCAGATTCAAATAGATTGTTTCACTTGAGTAGTGAAGATGTTTGAGAAAATTAAAAGATAAAATTAGAAATATCAATATAAGAGAAGAACTTAATATATATTCCGTTGTCTTCTAAACGTTGTTTGTGGCATATTCTTGAGTACTTTTATGTTTTTTTGGGCAATAACACCACAATAGAAATAAAACGACGTATATTGCAGGAATACCAAACGTTTCAAAGTCTATTCTGACTTCATTGTCAATGGCTTTATATTTATTGATGTAGATTGCAAAATGAAAATTTGATTTATGACATTTAAAATTGACATTAGAAAATTTGTTGTTTTTAGATATACAGGTAGCACAAAAAATTCTAAAGATCATGAATTATAGTTAACCAGCTTTCAAATTAGAAACATTTGAAAGAGTTGCCTTTAGAATTTATAAGTGGCGTTCCTAGGTACGACTTTGTTATAAGATAGCGCATTCGCCAAAAATGCGATCAAAGAATTCTATTGTTTCAGTGATTCCATTAACGTCATAAGGGAAAACCTAGGAAAAACCTTATGAACTATCCCGATATTGGGTTGTTCAAAAGGAGGTTACCATTAATAATTTCTTCCTTAATTGTCGGTAACCAGATACGATTAAATTCTACAGAAGTAGAAGCGATATATATTCCGTATAAGATAAAATTAAAAAAGTAAAGAAGAATGGAAAACCTACATTGACAAAATCAACGACAATAGATTCTCTAAACAAATAAGAGGTTATAAACCCAAGGAAAAAGACTCTGGAAAGACCTATAAAAAGGGGGCATGAGGAATAGTATCAGAGAAAGAGTAGCCTAATCTATCAAAGATAGAAGTATAAGAAGTAGAAGATGTATCTAGAAATAAACGCCCGACTCCATCTTCAGGCCTTCGTCATTATGTCTAATGGACATTACACATAATTACAAAACATAATTAGCCCAAATTCCACAATTCGATTTCGATTATAATAATTTGGTAATTTTGTAATACTTGCAAATGGCAATCATCAATAGTCAAGCAATGAATAACTGTGCCTTATTTTGAACGTAAATTTAAATTAAAATATTCTTCTTCATGCGGTAGTTCGTTCGAAATTTTGGCGACCAATATGGCTAGCTTTACCTTGGCCGTTGTGCGAAACAATCGTGGTCATACCTCATAATATAGCCCTGGGGCCTGTTTCATAATCAACTTGTAACTTGTAGTCTTGTAACTTGTAAAATTTCGTTTCGTAATTCAACAAAATTATACTACAAGTTACAAATTGTAAATTCCAAAATATTAGTATGCGACATGTACAAGACTTGCAAATTTCAAATAGTAATATTTTAGATTTTACAAGTTGTAACTTGTAGAATAATTTTGTTGAATTACGAAACAAAATTCTACAAGTTACAAAACTACAAGTTACATGTTTATAGTGAAACAGGCCCCAGGTATTCTTAAGTTTGTTTTTTAATTGTTTTAATAACTTCGCATTCCTTTCTCGTTCTACATAGGATTTCATTATTTGTCGTCGTCGGCCCAGGAGGTTCTTAAGATGCTTTTATTAGATCTCATCTCGAAAACCCCGTTTTTTCATTAACGATTCAGAGAGCTTCCAAGCCTTTTCTGCGTAGAGTAGGACTCTAAACCGTTAAATATTTTAGTTTTCAGCGGCAAGTCACAGCTTCTGAAAACGGTGCCCAGTGACATCTGACTGGTGTAAATACAACAGATCTTCTGAATTCCATAACATTTATTTGATGATGGCAGATCCAAAACTGTTCACACGTTGAGAGATCAAGACCACATTCAATAGTTTGAGGTCCAAGGAAACTCCAAGCAACATTTTTAGAGATATCAGAAACTTTATATTTGGATTTCACTAATAGTCTACTTAGGATTGTGATTTTCTATTTCTGGTAATATATGGCCTATTTTAAAAAGTATTATGTTTCAAGTCTAGCAATAAACTTAAAATTAATAGTCATTTCATTATTTGCATATTTCATTTATCTATTGGATGTATATTTTGAGTGAAATTTATGCATATTTATGTGTACATTTTTAGTATATGCGCATACATATTTAAATTATTATAATTATATAAAATAGTAATATATATATATATATATATATATATATATATATATATAACTCAGACAGGTTAGAGTCATGAGTGGGGATAAATAATGGCGCGATAAAAAAAATAATAGGTAAATTTTTTGGGTTCCGTATCTGTCCGTCTGTCACTTCACATTCAATTTTCTCCGAATCTACTAAGTGGAAAAGGTTGGAATTTGGTACCAATGTATAGTGGGTGACACATAAGGAGTAGATGTAAATGAAGAAACTTTGATTTTCATTTGGGAGGAAATTTTACAAAAATCGACCCTTCCCCACCTATATCTTCGAAACTATTGAGAATAAAATTTTGAGAAAATAGGGAATTTGAAGACGCGGGATGTAAAGAACGACATCTAGGATTTTCGGGAAAAAATAGGGAATGTAGGACGTAGCCTAAACTTTACAGGAAGAATAAGGAGAAACCCCTAATATTAATTTAGGGAGCAAATTATAGAAAAAAATATATAATTTTTTCAAACGCATCATGTAATATATTACATTAAAGGACTTAGTTTGAGGAAAACAAATATATTACTTTCATATTTTAAAAATAATTAGTTTAAGAGATATTAACAATATAAAAATTTACCCATTTTCCCCTTAATCGCTCAAAACTATAAAACCTTAAGTTTTAAAAAATTGAGATAAAGGGCCTTAAAAAAATCTTTACAGCAAAAGTAAGGGGAAAATCCAATTATTAATTTGGAGTGCAAATTACAGAATTAAATGGAACATATAAAATTAAAATGGCTTCAAACGCCTCATGTGATATATGAAATCAAAGGGTTGATTATTAGGAATACAAATATAATATTTATGTTATTGTTAAAATAAATTGTTTAAACAATACTAACAAAAATATAAAAAATACTCATTCTCCCTTTATTTGCGAAACTACAAGACCCAAAATTTTGAGAAAATAATGGCCATTTGAACTTTATAGGAAAAATGAGGAAAAACCCTAGTCTTAATTTTGCGGGACAATTTTTAGAATTAAACGGTAAATAAAAAAATAAACTTTTTTTTCAAACGCATGATGTAATATATCAAATGAAAGGGCTCATTATGACTTATCAGGATCACACAAATATTTTTTTTATATTTTTAAAATAATTTGTTTAATATATAATTAACAAAAATATAAAAAGTTACTCATTTCTCCCATCTATAAGAACAAAATTGAGACCTGAAAATTTAAAAAATTGGAAATATCAGGCCTTGCTTGAATTTCACAAGAAAAAAATACAAATATATTTTATTTGTATTTATGAGATAGTTTTGTTTAAACGATTTAATAATTTACGATTTAAAATTAGACCAATTCTTCCATTTTGCTCCCAAACTGTTGAGACTAAAATTCACGCAAAAAGTTATATTTGATTAGAAGATTATAATTTATTATCTGAATATGCCTGAATAGGATAAAACCCATAAGAGAAATTTATTGTCTGTAGAGAATGGTAGCACTTCAACATAACGCTTCGGCTTTGTAACTATATATAAACTGTTTATCATAAATTTGATGACAAACATCTAACAGAAAATCTGAGGTAAAGACTGGATTAAAATATAATTCACATTTTTTATATTAATTCCTAAAGTAATTTTATATTATAATTTTGCCACTTTTGAAGCAAAATTTTATAAAGTTAAGACAAAGATAATATTTAATTTATAATTAGTTTGTGAATTAATGTTTTATTTTCAGTTTAACACTAACACAAATTTTTAATCGTCACTTATTTTCTGAATTATTTATAAACTTTTGAAAGCAATAATTTTTCTTGTTTTTTTACCTTTCTTTAGTAATCGCCTTTGAGCAAGCTGCTAAAACTTCTAGAATATTTAAAAGATTAAATAAATGTTAAAGCTTCATTCAAATAACTTACAAAGCGAATTAAAGCTTATCGTGGTTAGCCAGGAAACATATTCATCGAAGTTTTTTTATTCACTTAACTTTTTAAATAAGTTTTTGCGATGCCGACGTAAAACACGCAGACAAAAGCTGTGAGCTTTGAAATATAGGTAGATTTCGAATTAATACCATTAATCGTATGCCCAAGCGAGCAAAACAATAGAAACGGTCTATTTAGAAAGAAAGATTACAAATGTCAAATATATTGATAATAGGACATTCAAATGTCAAATAGAAAAACTTTGAACTAACGTCTGTTGTTATTTCAAGTCTTAAGAGTAATTTTCAAGCCGTTATAAAAACCTACAACATTAAATTTGACCGCTACGTCAAAACTTGGAAATTGAAAAAAATGTCGTAATATAAATTGTAACTTAATTGAAGCCTTTGGAGTCAAAAACATATATATCCTATCCCTCAAGTTGGACCAAACTTGTGCACAAAGTATGCAAAATATCCTTTAAAAGTATGGCATTTATCTAAGGACAAGGTATTATTTTGTGTAGATTCGATTATTTCGAATAAACCTTCAGATTAAAGTTGTAGGGCTTCAAGTGGGCTAATCAATTGACCCACATTACGACTTCCGGACTGGACAGGAAATTTCCAGACCGGAACTAATATTTAAAGTAGAAATATCCATTTTTTACCCTGGATTTCGATAGTAAAATGAAAAACAAATACTTTTTGTTCTTGCTAGTTTTTCCATTCGATCTATATTTTGGTAAGAAATTAGCCATAAATTATTAAGAGTTCTATATTTAAAGACAATATCTCGAGTTGATTCCATCATTTCGAAAAAAGGTTTAGAAAAAAGTTGTAGGATTTAAAGTGGGCCATCAAACGACCAATATTACGACTTCCGGTCTGCACCGGACCTCTTCGACCGGAAGGGCTTTTCTTTAGTTGAAGTCTAATATTTTACCTTGAATTTTGAAAAAAAAAAAAAAAGCAAACACAGTTTGTCCTGACGATTTCTTAATTTGATCCATATTTTGGACGTACTACATGCCATTTATCAGGAAGAAAAAGGAAGCCTGATTCATCACTTAACTGTAAAAGTAACATAATTTTATTAAAAACTGTTACTAATGTTTGATAATAAATTCCGATTTTTTTTTGTCTCACTACAAGACTGGTCTCGACGGAAATCATAAATCTTGATTATACATTTAAAAAAATATTTTTACTGTTTTTTTTTAATAAGAGAATTTGAACTATCTGTACGTGGTAAGAATATAGCACTTATTCATTTATGATTTAATAAGAGTTAGAGTTGCATGTTTAAGTCGACTACTACTATTACCGTTTTTTTGAAATTTGCCTGTTTCCTTTGTTTAAACCTAGTTTTAAATAGAACCTACAACCCCACAAGGAATTTCCAGTTATACGGTCATATATGAAGTGCCTCTCAGTCCGGTGTCCTTTCTCCATCGCAGAAATTAACCACCCTTATTCTTAGAATGGTGGATAATGAACCCCCACGTTTCGATTATTCAAGAGCTTCCAACAAAAACAAAGATTTTTGAATTGTTACTACATTGTGACTCCTTATACACAATGTTGTTGTTTTTTTCAAGGATCACTGGAACAACTTTCATACATATGTTACTGTATATTTTCTTATTTTAATTATCAGCAATTAAATTCCTAAATATCGTATGGAAAAATAAATTTCTAAGTTAAACAGATTGTCTATGTTGTTTTGATTTTGATGATGCCATGAAATAATTTAAAAACTGAATTTCAGAACTTCTCTTTATTTGAACTGCATTGTTTTACCACACAGTATATAGTTTTCTGAAATTGATGATTAGCTAACAAACTAATTTTAATTTATAACAAATATTCACACTTTTTTTTTTCTAATTTGTCTGGAAGCACCATGTAGATCAATCAAACAATTCCTTATTCCTCCCCTTCACATAATCAGTCACAGGATCTCGGCATAGTGACATGCTACCAGGTGGTTTCGAGAAAAATTAATCATCTTATTTAGAAAATTCATTGACACCGAGTGCAGCAAATGGCGTATATTAAAAATGAGGAAATCAGAACGATGATTGATGTATTGTCAAATAGTTTGCAAATGTTAACAGTTACATACGAATATTCGGTAATGCGGGAATCTATATATATAAAAGAAAGTCGTGTTAGTTACTTCACTTATAACTCAAGAAAGGCTGAACCGATTTAGCTGAAAATTGGCAGTAGTTTAGAGCCAGGAGAAGGACATAGGTTACTTTTTTATCCCGTTTGACAGCATTCCCATGTGACTTGACATGTAACGTCAGTCACTATAAAACGTGGTATAACAAAAAAGAATCAGACTTGGAATAAAAAAATTGACTTATAATGACAGCTATGTAATGACGTATGGATGACAATTTGATATTTGTAAGAAATCAATAATAAAACTATTTCTATTATTATTGCCCATTCGTATAAACAGTGAAGTGAACTATAAAACTCGGTATGGTTGAAAATTTAAGTTTTTAGGTGAAGTGAAGTTTAATTAATAATGCCGGGACCAAGACGATCGAATCAAGGCGGAACAAAGTTCGCCGGGTCAGCTAGTTTTTAATAAAGAAAAATTGTATGCATAGTCAACTTGTGGTAAATGACAATTTGTGAGAATACCGGGACACTAGGTGCCTTTTTATCAGTGGCATGGCTATCAGAGTGCAAGGAGTGCCGACATACTCAAGAAGGCCCTCGGATTTACTTTCAAAATTTTCTCCAAACTTGAGCGAATATCTCAACACGTTGTTAATATCATATCACCAAAGCATTATAAATAGTTCTGTTATTTACCAGTAAATATGAGCTTTGAGAATAACAAATTATTTAAAAAGTTAAAAATTTTGAGTTCGTATTTGTTAGCGAATTCATGAATCTTTTATTAAATGACATAAATATTCGTCCAAAACTTTGCAAAAACGCGATATTGATTTGGGCGAGACAAGTTGAAGTTTAGCAGAAAGAGAAATAAGTGAAACTGCACGCTTAGATTTAAAAGAAAAAAATTAAAAGAAAGTTAAAAACATGTAGCTTCTGATCACTGATTTCGAAATTTTAAAGTTGCTGTTTTTAGTAAAATAGTTGACATAATAATAACTCAATTAAATACATGTTTTACTAAGTAACATTTATTGTCATGAGTGCAGTCTGTCCAATATTCAGTTTTCTAATACGAACATTTTACTAGAGAGGTATAGATAACAATTTCCAAAGTAAATGTTCTGATATAATAAATTCCAATATTTCTTTTCAATTTCTTGAAATTCACTACATGGTTCGCATGGGCGTAGACCTCAACAGCCACAGCAAGCTGCCGACTGCATTAATCATGTGATGTTTACTAGATTTTTTTGAGAGGGGGTAACGAGTTTTCTACAGGGGCAATGCCCACCTTCACACCCCCTTGCTACGCCCATGGCATGGGATTATATTGGATTTGGTCTAAACTGTTAGTCATTTACAATTTGTGAGAAGTTTAATATAGTGAAGTTTCAAAGTGTGTTTGTGAGTAAAATACTAAACGAATGTGTTCGCCGCAAGATAAGTAACAATTGTACTTTTCTCATCCTTGGAAACGCCCGTTATAAGTGTGGGCGAAACGACGGAAACTTTGTTTATATGTTGGTTCAGATATATTAATTAAATTAATTCAAAAAATGACGAGGTCCAATTCCGGAAAAAGCAGAATTAGCTATGGACAACCCTGGTTGCGGTATTTCGGGATTTCGCTGAAAGTACTTACATATCTTGAGCTCATTCAGAGTTCCTGTGGCACAAAAAAATTGGAATACCTTTCCATATTTAATTTAATTAAAAAAATGCTCTAATAACTAGAATACCTACTAAATATTACATTTATTTTATAAAATATTAAACTCTTAACGGATAGAACCAGAAAGTTTTGACAGAGAGATACATAGCTATGACAACAAACACTGCATTTTGTTTCACAGTAAACTAAGTGAAAAACTGTTTCATTTTAATAATTCAAATAGTCGATTGGCCATAGTCGCTAACGCAAAACTACCAAATTTCATCAAATTTGTTGACAAGATGGAGAATATTTTGCAATTTTTCGTAAACCATATTTATTAACTTCGATACAACACTTGATTGGGCTTGGAACAGCGCAATTTTTCTCATTCAAGTCACCCTGTATCTCTTGCCATTTCGGAAATCCCCATGTAGTTGCTTTTATTTGGAACACATTGTATACAGTGTATCTTAAGTCCGAGGAGACACATATACCGTATGGATATACGAACCCCAACAAGTGGAGACACAGAGAGATCGAGATTGGCAAACCATGTACTGATAATGGTATGTAAATGTAATGGGACAATACTAAGATATTATGTATTACACCAAGAAAAGACTAATCAAAATAATGTTTTTGTATGTTGTTAAATAATTTAAAAAACTGAGATACTCTCAATAGAGATAGATGTATCATGGCAATAGGTCCTGCCCAATGAGCACGAAAAAGAAATAGTAAAACATTAAAATTATTAAACAGATAATATAGTTAAATTTAGATTCATATATATTAAAAAGAATAACTACGTGGCATCTATAGACCTGCCTTCTCCTAGTCAATCCTGCTATAGAGTTTATCTATGAAACAACAATTAGTATTCCGGGAAATTTCTACAAATTTATCCTTACTACTTTTTCATTATCAATTGCTTACCTTATGCGTTTTTTGGTAATCGTTGTGAGGAGCGAAAACCGAACTGAATAATCCAAATAGATGTTTAGCTCGGTAATTATTGAAAAATTACTTAACAGAAAACTGTTTATGCACAATGCAGTTCCTTCTCTCTTAATTATATTCGAACCCATGGAGTTTATTGAAATTTGATGTCAGTCAACTGCGATTAAGGAAGGATTAAGTGAAGTTAAAATCGAAATTGATTTCTGGCGACAACCCGAAGTATGGAAATAGAAAAAATGGACGAAACCACAAAAAAATACTCAAACAGGTTACAGATGGACTATATAAAAAAATAACACAGATCCTGAAAAAACGTGTCAAGAAAGAGAAACAAAATCAAGAAGAAATCTAGCAAAAGTTAGTGACATGTTTTGATGAAAAATGTAAAATAAAATTCGAGAACTAATATCGATGAAAATCAATAGAATTGAATGGATGCATTATTCTCGAAATTAGAAAAACAGAGACAAACTGATGAATTAAAAAACAGCTATCCACTACCCCGAATTGATAACACTCTGACTACACTAGCAGGCGCCCGTTGGTTCTGCACACTAGACCTGAAGAGCTTCCGGTACATTTGGGAGGCTACTGGAGTATGTATTGAGCGGGTTGACATGGAGAACGTGCTTAGTATAACCTCGATGGCATTCTGGTCATGGGTCATACATTCGACGACCACCTGAAAAACCTGGGCGAAGTATTTACCACTCGTGATTGACCAGTTCCAAGAGACAAGCATGAACTCCGAAGCTTCTACGGTCTCTGTTCATACAACAAGCGATTTGTTGAGGGATTTGCCACCATTGCCGCACCCCTACATCGGCAGACCACTGAAAAAGAGACCTTCCATTGGAATCAGGACTATGATAATCGTTCCGACGACTGAAGGCGGCACTCTGATCCAGCCCAATCCTAGCATTTCCTACACAGTCTGGCAAATTCTTCTTAGACACCGACGCCCGCAACACAGGTTTAGGGGCTGTCCTATCCCAGGTGCAAGATGGTGAAGAGAGGGTGATCGAGTACTACAGTCGTCGATTCTCGAAACCGGAAAGACATTATTGTGTCACCAGAAAAGAACTTCTTGCAATAATAAGGGCTGTAGACCATTTTCACAAGTACTTCTATGGTCGTCATTTCCTAATCCGAACAGATCATGCCGCCCTCAAATCGCTGCTGGACATGAAGACACCAGAAGGACAACTGGCCAGGTGAATGAAGAAATTACAGCAATACGCTTTCAAGCGTGAACATCGTGCCGGTCTTTGCGTAATAATCCCGATGCCCTTAAAAAAAGACCCTGTAAGGTAGAATGCGGATATTGTCTGAGGACGGAACACCGAGAGGGTATCTATCAGAAAGATTCGAGAGCAGGTCAATGAAGACTGGACAACGGAATAGTGCATCCAGGACCAAATGGCTGAACCAGACATCGAACCAATCCTGTTACATAAACAGAGAGGGGCACCCAGGTCACGATGGAAAGAGGTAGCGAGATACTTGGCCGTCCTGAAATCGTTTTGAGCCCAATGGGACTCTCTAAGAGCAGAGAATAGAATACCCAAGAGAATTTGGAAAAGCACTGATGGCCGCGAAACCAAGTCCCAACTGGTAGTTCAAAAGAAGAAGGTACCACCTATCCTTACCGAAGTACATGATGGGATTACCGGGGGTCATCTGGGCATGAATAAAACCTTAGATAAAATTCACCAGCGGTACTACTGGGGAAATTACATCGAAGATGTCAAAGCTTGTTGCCGGAAATGTGACACCTGTGCCGCCAGTAAAAGCTCGAAGACCCGGACCAAGGGAAGAATGCAGCAATACAATGTGTGCGTCCCATTTGAGAGAATTGCAGGTAGAATAGCTATTCAGCAGGTTTGGATTCCCATTCGAACTACATTCAGACCAGGGGCGTAACTTCCATTCTAGAAGTCTATAAGATGTTGGGAATCAGGAAAACGAGAACAACGCCATTGCATCCACAGTCCGACGGATGGTGGAAAGATTCAACAGGACCTTGGAACATCACCTATCCAAGGTCGTCAGCAATAATCAACGTGATTGGGATGAGCATTTTCCCCTATTCCTCTTGGTCTACCGCTCAGCTGTACATAACAGTACAGGCCTGATTCCAGCCAGGGTACTATTTGGAAAAGAGCTGAGATTACCGTGCCATCTGGCCTTTGGCTACCCCGAAGAGCCGTCCCAAGACATCAACGATTATGTACAATACACGAACTAGCCCGAACGCAGATGTTGGCCACCACAGACCGAATGGAGACACGATATTACCTCAAGGCCAATTCAGTCGGGTTCCAAGAAAGGGACAAGGTCTGGCTGTATAACCCCCAGAGGACTAAGGTTAAATCTCCAAAGCTTACACCCGCCTGTGAAGGTCCATACGAAGTGATCAAGAAGATCAATGACGTTGTCTACCGTATCCGTCGAAATCCCAGGACTAAGTTGAAAGTGGTTCATTTACATTGACTCGCTGGGATAATTAAAAAAATAACTGGAATTTTCGAATGGGTCGAAAACTAATAATCTCGACTCTGAGCAAACAAATGTAATACCTATCCAGAACGAATGGAAAATTTGATGTATGCTATATAAGGCAATATAGAATTCATAACTTAGTACAGCTTAGCTAGTCGAGTGTCCGTGTGAATTGTTTATAGAAATCAGATGCTGTAAATATTGAATTTTTATGTGCAAGTAAAGTTTCTAGAAAATGAAGATCGGTTTTTAAACTGAATTAAATTTGAACCCACGTAGTTTATTGCAATATTATAATCTCCATTTTACACTAAATAAAGAGAGAGAAAGAGAGAGAGAGAGAAAGGCTGTCCAACACGCTTTTATTTCAAAACTGGGCTCGTATAATTTACATTAAATAAAGATTTTGAATTGTGTAGTTTTAAGATTTAATATTAAGTATATAAATATATGTATACAATAAATTTAATAAAGAAGAATGAACTTAATTGTCGGTGGCAATAACAGAATTAAGAAAGTGGCATGTTGCTTGTTAGAACAAACTGATATGCTTATTATACTCATTATTATTAAATTATAATAACTTAATTAATACACCTATCTGACCTCATAGACCGATTTGTAAAAGAAACATTAAAATTGCTAGTTAAATAATGAAAGTATTTCATAAACGCAACATCAACTGCCAACTTCCTGTCGGTTAGTGCATCATTATTAACTCTGATGAATGTGTAGGTGAAAATATCATTTCCAACAAAATATTTAAATGTTCTTACAAACGGAAAAAATAGTTGCTAACATTACGAAAACTAGTAAAAATACAATTTGTGTAATGATTAGTTTCGGACTGAGTTAAATACCTAATTTGGTTGTTCGTTTGGGTTTTCACTCCTTACAATGGTACAATATAATATTCACCCTAACATATTATAAAGAAAAGCTAGTTGACAAATAAATAGACCTACTTTCTCTACAACAAGATAGTTTTTCTATAAGAAGGCAACTAATGTTTCAGGTAGTTTCCGTAAACTGCCCTTATTTACTACCCCTTAATTTTCAAATATTAACATTAATTTTCAGAAACCATCATGAAGAGTAAAAACCCAAATGAACAACCTAAATTTTGTAATGATGACTGCTGACAAAATATTTAACATCTACAGTTTGTATTGAGGTTAGTTCCTTTGAAACATCTAAAAGAAAACATAATGTTGCTCAAACAATTCCTTAAAACAATAATAAATTGATAAACACATTAGATTTCATCATTATTTTGTTCCCTACATTTTAAACAAAGGTTCTGCCGTAAAATGAAGGTAGCCAGTTGCCTTGGATTGACGCTAGGGAGGCTAGTGCCAAGGGCGGCATAATTTCGAAATCACCCTGTGATAAAATTTTCTGCCTAACAACAAACACTTTGCGTTATACAAAATTACACAGAATTTTGTGACAATTTTATCGATTTCACAAATTAATTAATTTTCTCATTAAGAGTGCATTAAAATTAAGGCCGTAGATTTGTTTACAAATAAATTAAGTAAAAAGATTTTAATTTTTTTTTTTAAGTCTATGTTTTACAACATACAAAAATCAAAACGCTTTTATTTATTTTAGTTAAAACAAACTAGAAAATTAAAAACGTTTTTACCTCATTTTATTTTTTATTATATCTAGTATTTTATGTTGTAAAATAAAAGCGTAATTATTTTATATTATTTCTTTTCGGCGCTATCAGCAAATCTTGGATACCAACTACGATCTCGATGGGGTTGCATTGTTTTATTATTGAGTTCTTATTGACACCGCAAAATTTGAACTGGATTAAACACTTTATTTTCAAAATGTGTTAAAACATCTAGAGCAAGACTAGTGTTACATTTTTGGACTTATTAACTTTCATGAATTTGAAAAACATTAACCTACTGTAACATAAATTTTAAAAAATCGCATAAATTTTTACAGTATTGATATATATATAACACGAAAAAATAATCTAAACAACCAAAAGTAAACATAAAAACACTGACGAAACTTATGTATAATTATAATGTATTCCGTTTGTAACTCATAAATATTAACAACACACTATTAATATTTATTACTTAAAATGTTTAAAACTTTTTGATAACGTACGATATGAACATGTTTCCATGTATAATAATTTAGATAGTTAGAATTTTCTAACACCAACAGTTTTAACTAACAGTTTTAATGGTAATTGAAAATAATACACACTAAGGAAGAAGGAAAATCAACTTACCGATGTTGACAGTTTTTCTTTTTCATTTCTGACTAACGCCAGAGTGTGTAAAGGAGCGCAAAACTGGAGTCGGCTTGGCCCATGCGGAAAGCTTCTTGAACACTTTCGTTCTTCGGCTTGTTGATGGTCACGAATTGTGCCAGAAACGGCAAATTCGACGGTGATGTTCTCCGCGAAGAAGTCAGATGCGCTGCCGCATGCGTAACGACCATATCATGTGTGAATTTTTCTGGCTAGACTCTTTGGACCATCCTACAACAAGCAAGAAACGTCTTTGATTTGACAAGGTTCAATTGGGGCGGAGGAACTTTCCAGTTAACGGTCAAAAAGCAACAGTTTCCTGAAAATAAATGAAAAAGTACTTATAATTAATCAAAAGAGATTTTCTCCATATTAATCTTCTTACAGTAAAATTCTGGATTTTCATAGAATTTTCAAGACCTTTTTAAAATTAACAAAATCTGAAAGACAAGGTAAAACTATGCAAATATTAGTGAACATTGTTTACAGAATTTTCTGGAGTTACACTTTAATTTTTTATAAGCCCTTCACTTCACTTCACCCTTCACTTGTTGATGTAAAATACAAATATGTGAAGAAAACTGATGAATTGTGGGCACTTACCCTCTGAACATTGCAATGATCTCTTTTATTTTTCTACCTGGCGTTTTTCATGTAAAATTAATTATGGAATAAGTATACAGATAGTGTAGTCAACAAAGCCACAAACGGTGAAACTGTATAATTTTGCCAAACACCACGGATTTACATGAAAATTTGAAAGTATGTTCTGCTTACCACCTATTTCACAGTTTACTCTGTACCTGCACTGCAGGGTTGACGCCACCCCTTCTTGGGGATGGAAATTATTATATAAATGCAGAAATCAATAGTTTGAATAAATCTAAGCAACTTTTTCCCCTCAAGTTTTTTCGTAAAGTCAATACTTTTCGACTTAATTCGTGATTGTCAATTTTTCAACCCAAAAACCCACGCTTTCAAAAGTTTTTTCGAGGATAAGTCAAAAACTAAGGAAATTATCGAGAAAAAATTGTTAAACAAATTTGTAGGTTGTAGAGAAAAGATTTATGATCTCTGTAGACCCAATACAGACGAAGTTATGGCTATTCGTTAAAAGCCAAAATTGTTTCAACGTGACATAACCAATAAATACATTAAAAAAACAAAAAGTACTTCAAAAAGCAACGTAACTAATTAACAAAAAATAACAATTAAATACTTTTTCTGAAGTCGGTGCCAAGTTGAACAATTGAACAGCAAAGTTGCAAAATATAACTTTCCTAATTATTCTCACATAAATTTGTAATTATTTTATAATTATAATTCCCTTTATTTGAAATATGCTCAAGAAATTTGAACGACTTAGAGTACTTAAGGGTGTGGAAAAAAATTGATCTTAAAATTGAAAGAGCATTTATGTAATTTGATAAATAATTGTCTTTTTCCAAAATAACTTATAACCTACTAATGATTAGCAAAATTTTGTAGAGTATAAAATTTCCAGTAGTTTTTAAGTTATTTTGAGAAAAAGCAATTTTGCACAAAATTACAAAAATTTATTTATCAAAACTTTAAATACGGAATTTATAAAGTGACAACAATAATTTTCAATTGGGGTGCTACTTAAGAGGTGGATTTCAAATTTTTTGAGCCAAAAAAAATAGAGGCTAATATTATATTGTCAATAACTCTCTTAAATTTAAGGCTACAGACTTTCATAAAAAATGAAAGGCATTTTTAGCACTTCATAAAAGGTTCTATAAGTCTTCCTCGTAAAATGCATTGTTCTTTTGTTGTGTCCTATTGATACTTCCAATTCTAGCGTTTGGCGAATAGGAATCAACTTTCAACAAGCTATAACTTCGTTTGTATTGAGTTTATAGAGATCACAAGTCCACCATTCTTTTTGTTTTTTTTTTACAAGCTACATATTTGCTTAGAATATTTTTTCGGTAAAACTCTTAGCTTCTGAGTTATTCGCGAAAACCCATCTGAAAATGTGGGTTTTTTTGGTTGATAAATTGACGAATTATTCGAAAAGTATTGACATTACCAAAAAACTTTACACAAGAAGTTGAATAAAATTAGTCAGTCTATCGATTTCAAAGAAAATCGGTGCTGTTTAACAAAATTATAATGTCATTGACTGAAATAAGATTCCCAGAAATATACTCAGTCATGTAAGTCGCAAAATTACCACTTTCTGGTGGCGTTGTATCTTCCGCCTACTCTTCTACACTTTTCCCTACTTACTTATATTGTTTTCGGTTAATGTGCAAATTTTCTATACTGCACCTAATTAATTTTATACCTTCAAGTATAACATTTTAACGTCAAAATTCGACTGAACCGAGTTAACCTTACCTTAGATAGCCTTTTATTTTCCCGAACAAAATCAGTCCTCTCATCAGTCGTTTTCTTTGGTCCATTTCTGAACAGGGTCTCTATCTTACACCATTCGAATTCACATGAGTCCAGAGTAATTTATATCGCTCATCCCTCGCTTTTAAGGTTGTCCTCTTAATCTCCTCCTAAATAAGACCTCCGTTTCAAAATGATACTGTTCCACTTTTATCATTATCTCTTTCCATATCGCCTGTGTTCCATTTCAGTTTCACAATTGCCTCGGCAACATCTTTTATTTTTATTGCCTTTCTGTTTCAGGTGATTTCGAAATGTTGAGCCTACCATTTGCAGCTCTTTGATGTTACTCATAGTTTATTCATCCCTGATTCTTAAAGATTCTACGTTTGTGGTCCTCATGTCAAGACTATTTTCAAAGTTCATTAAGCCAGGTCTTTGAGATTTTTCCTTTAATAAACATACGTTGAAAAGGTACAATATTTTTTCGGAAATTTCCACTAGCCTTTCCTTTATCACTCCTATGACTATTCTGACATCCCCCGGAGCTCTACTGTTCTTTACTTGTCTCAATGCATATCTCATTTCTTCGATCGTTGTATTTGTCATTTCTTCTAACCTTATGTTGATTACTTTTGTTTTCTCGATTGACTATATATTTTCTTTTTGAGATTTGTTTCATTGATTTTTTTTTCTATTTAATTTCTCTCTCATCTTTCTTCCGTTTTAGTCCGTCTAAGAGAATTTATTTCCATTATTTCTCTATGAATTATTTCAATTCTATTTCGTCGTACTTTTGTAGGTCTTTTCTTACCACATTTGTAGTTTATTTGTTATTTCTCTAAATTGCACATATTTTCTTTCCTTAAATCGCTGCCTTTTTTCCTCTATATTTTGTTAGTAATTTTATCCTTCATTTTAATAATTTCATTTGAATTCCACTCTTTCTTCACTTCTTTGTTTAGCTCTTGTTTATATTCGCCTGAGTCGGGTTTCAATTCTTCCTTCGTCAACACGATTTTCTGAAACTTTTTTATGAGCAAGTCAGTGGCTGGATAATAACGCAGAAAATGGATTCACAAAAATTGGAAGAGATACGGAATATCGACATCATCATTCGATCGGAATTCGGGCAAAATAAAACCCTAAGTAACCAGGATCTGATACACAATAAAGGTCAGAATCCCCTTGTAAATATGGAAAAACTAAACAAGTAAAAGCTTCAAAAGTATGATCTACGAAAACTAAAAGATCTATTGGAAGAATATCAAGTAAAGACAACTCAAATAATGAAATCAAACCTATGAGAGGCCTGAGGTACTAAGATACAAAATTTTATAAATAATCAGACAAAGATATAAAATGAAGGATACAACAACTTAAACCGAATCATCAAGACAAAGATCGCAGAAGGTAAAGAAACAGATGTTAAAGAAACGTGCACTGGAATTGAGACACTACAAGCAAAACATCATAGTTTCCCCGTACAGCAAAAGATAAAGAAGAACATATAAACGTAGGCTCTTAATCATAATAACTAACAACGAGGGAAATACGATAATTAATACAGCAGATTTGAAAGATTTACGGAAAACATGTATCGAACAACAGTTTTATGACACAAGACCTCAACCACCTGTAGTAGTTGATGATACGGGTCCCTGAATTCTCGACGATAATGTCATGGAAGCAATAAAATCCACTAAAGAACTTTCTCCATGATGACAGCGAAAGATATATGGCATCCGTTTTCAATAGAATATTCAGATCTAAGAAGATTCCGATAGTCTCAAATCATAATTCAAATAGAACGACAAGGTTGATGATGACCTTCTAAAACACTCCTGCCATACATAGGACAATTTACAGAACGTGAGAAAAACAAATAACATATTCACAGTTTTGGTTCAGAAATGTGGTTGGTACAAGACAGGTCATATTTAGCCTACATGTATTACTTCAACGATTCAAGTAGGTACACTGTGGAGTGTCTGCATATTTTATTGGTTAACCTATCCCGGAACCAAGCTGCTTTCGTTAGAGTCCAGAATGACAGTGTAGGAGAGACGGGCATATTAAGAGGTATAAGGCATGGTTGCATTCTTTTACCTTGGTTGTTTAATATATATTTAGAGTTCTCATTCAGAGCTTTAGAACACACACAGTAGTTATTAGCACAGACAATATTTCCAAGTGTCAATAAATAACAAACCCATAGAACAAGTGAGCAAATTTCATTATCTCACATCTACTGTGAAACAATGGGATTACCATAAAGATAATACTTAAATATAGAGTTCGTCTGAAGGCTAGCTATTGTTTGCAACTCTATACTGGGACAGATACGTCCACCCGGTTTCCGTTTGCTCTCATCCATCGTTACGATTCCACTTGAACAGTCGCCCATACTTCACGCACTCAATCTTTAGGTATTATCTCAATGGGGATTACTTACGCAGCAGATCGAAAAGGGCAAGTCCACTTTTAATAAAATGACAAATCTGGTTACACCCCAGGCAATAACATTAAACAGCAAGAGAAGATTACAATGTTGTTATATGTTCTCTGTTTTGTTCTACACTTACTGAAGCGAAAACACGGAAAGGAACGAAATGTGGATGTACTGCAGAATACTAAAGACACAGTGTGTAGATCACATAAAAACATCAAAGCTTCTGGATCGAAAAAAAGCTGGTTAATACCTTGAAAACAGAAACACATAGAGAGGAATGAAAACAGATTTCATTTATTGCAGATTATTCTGCAAGGAAAAGTCAGGGAAAAAAAGAGGAATTGGTAGGACACGGATTAAAAAACCTCAGAACTTCTGAAGGTAAGCCTGCAATGCACAAATATCATGATACCTACAGAAGTATAAGCTCTAAACTACTACTAAATTATTGCGAATAGCAGCAAAGAAAGTCAAAATAGCATGTATGAGAACTGATAGGAACTATTAGAAGATGAAGAAAGATCGATAGAACATTCTAAGGAGTAATTACACATTTAATATATGATTAATCCAACTTTTGAAAATAGTTTGTCGGCGAAAATTTGATTTTTTTTGAGAAAGTTAGTAATTGTTGGCTACCATAAAACATTTTTAAGTAATATTTTATTCTCAAATGAATGTACGTACGTATTACTGCGATCAAAATTCTCATTTTTAGGACCAATTAACGACCAGCGTAGATGGGAAGGTAATTATAAAACTACAGTTTTAAAAGGCATTTAAGCGGATAAGATTTTAATAAATTTCTAGCAAAAAAATATTGGAGATTTTGTAAAATATCCCACCTACTCATTTCAATTGGAACGTAAGTTTTGGTTCAAACCACATGTATTCTAATTAGTAAATTTGAAATAAGTCACCCCAAAATTGCTAAACAAGGTCCCCTAACTAAACATATGCCACTGTAGACGCGAGATGTAATTTAACGAAATGTAACAAATACATAAAGAATTGTTCGAGAGGACATTCAATTGTGGGAAGCGCAACTGATGAAGGTTCCCTGACCAGAAACAATATATGTAATATATAATATATAATGTATATTGTCTTGCGTACAAAGGAATGACACCTCGAAGAGAGTATATGCCACTTTTTGTGAAGAAACTCTGAAATTATTAGAAACAACACATTCAACCTACAACACCTAATACATTAAACCAAGATGGTTTTGTATTACTCCATAAATGCCAAAAAGTCCCAAGAATTCGTTTAAAATCCGAGCTAATTTGTATTTAATTGTCATCATTATGAAAATATAAATGAAGGTAATAGTTTTTAATTATTCTGTACTATACTTATGAATACTTACATAAATTATGTTTGTAATTAATTGTATACCTAATTAGATACCAAATAAAATCTATCCAGATAAAAGAAGAAAAAACCTCGGACAAGTCAACCTTAATTTAATAATGCGCACATTTGGACATAAATAGATGTCTCATGACGTCAAAATATGGTATATGTGACGTCATATACAATTTGTTTAAATTACATCTCCAATATTTGATATATCGATTTGAGAGATTTAGTGATTCTACATACAAAAAAATCAAAGCAAGTGGTCAATTTGGCCACCATTTACTAGCTGACAATGAGCAATGCGATTTTTAAATTCTTTTTTAACGTATATTAACATTTGAGGAGTGTGAGTCTAATTTCTTTCATTATTCTTTAAATGTTCAGTACTATTTGATCGATTAGAGTAAACTTTTGATTTCATATAGCCCCACAAAAAGAAATCCAGCGGAGTTAGGAGATCTAGCAGGCCATTCAATCGGTGTGAATAATGTGGCGGTGTACCGTCCTGCTGACCCAGGACATCATCAGGCATTTCGGGATGCTCTGCTTTTGGAAATACTTCTCCAATTGCCAGTATTATGTTTTGCTATAGTTGTTCCAATTAATTCGCACCATTTAGTGCACCATCAATAAAAAACGTGTGGGTTTTCAGGTGCCCAATATCTACAATTCTGCCTATTGACGGAACCATTTAATCAAAAAGTTGATTCGTCTGAGAAAATAATACGATTTGAAAATTGCAGGTCGTTATGACAACGCCCCATCATTGTTTCACAGAATTCAACTCTGGTCAAAATCATGTTCATCAGTTTTAAGATACATGTAGGTATCTACATACATAATTCTCTTCTAACATTAAGCCTTCTCTAAGTAAGGCACAACTATTTTCTCCCAAAATATTCCGAGTTTTCCTTGGTCTTTCAGAAATTTTATTTATCAATTGCTTCCCTTTGTCTTGTTTAATTCTTTCTTAATCATACACTAAATAGATCGTTGCGGTATAAGTACAAAGTCTAATCCGTCAATTTTTACTAAAGTAATTAGTAATTATGAAGTAGTAAGGGACTGGCGTATAATACCGACCAACGGGTAAAATCGATCACTTCATTATTAGAAAAACAAGAATAGTGACAACATCGCCAAAAAGCTATTGTATTTCTAGCCATCGGTAAAGTCATAAGGCCGAACCATTTAGTTGAGGTTCCACCATTTAAAAGTTCTGTGGTGTAAATCTAGTTTGGTGAGAGTTATGTTTAAAATAATTAATAAGGTTTCTACTAACTAGCTTTACCGATTTTTACTTCATTTACTAGACAATGTTGTCTACATAGTAGGGGAATATATCTGTAAAGACAAATGCCTAAAATATTGAGGTGTTCTGAATTTGTTTATAATGTATTTGGTTAAAGCAGGCAATATCGATCACATTGATCGGTATTTCCCACTGGTGATCAACTTTTTCCGTTTTTTTGTTTATTTTATTTTATTCAGCATCGTGTTTTTATCTCTGAGAATGATAACATCACTCCAGAATAGCTCGATGACCCTCCTATTCAAGAGGCTATCCTCGTTCGAGGGGTATATGGAGAAACGTGAACATGACTTATGGGGTTTGGAAAAAAATCCTAGACAAGCACAGGAATTTTCATTCTCACGAGATGACTCCGATGACTCAAGGCAACAGATGAAGAAGATAGGTCCATACAGTTGAAAAACAAGTCGTCTTAAAAAATGTTAAGAAGTAGCAATAGAAAGCATCAGGTATCTAGAATTATTACTACAACTTAAAAGAAAAATAATTCAAACGATCAAAAAAGGTGGTGGCTGCTATTAAGAAGAAGTAAATCTGATGGTCTGAGCTATAGCAATAAAAAATGAGGATATTTGTCCATTTTGTTGTGAAAAACGAAGTGGTGGAGATGTGGTGGATACGTTTATTATATGAGTTAAATGTGTTGAAAATATCATTTAGAATAATAATCGATATTACCTCCTTAAAGTGGTTGATATTTCCCACAAAAGACGGGTCATATCGATCAAAGAAATTGTTTTTATATTTGTCAAGAATTATTTATATGTTTTTTTTATAATTTTTGTTATAGTATGATTGTTGAAGAAAATACACCACAGAATATTATGGTGAAATAAAAACTATAAAATTCTAATAAATTTTTCTTTTATTCCGGAAAAGGTCTTAGGTGGTCCATATTAGAACACTTTCCCCTAGTAAATATTATGATCCTCTGACACTAACATAAAAAAATAACGACCAAACAAACATCATATTATTATTGTGATGGACATATGTCTGAATTAATGTTGTATATTGAAGATCCTCAGCTATCGGTATCAAATTCTAATAGTTTTCCAGAGAATAGCAAAGCTAAACAATCAACATGAACTATAGCAAATGTCGTTGACTAGCCTAAGTCTAACGTCACATTATCCATTTTAGACGAACGAAAGTAGAACAGAATACAGATTAGTTTCGAAATCATGGAGAGAATCACAGAAGACCCAGAACTGATTGAAAAACTCTACTGAAAGTAGAGTCTCCAATTTACCCTTAAACAAACATTTAAACGGTCATTTCATGTACTAGAAGACACACACTTCGTCAAGACGCAAAAAATATCGAATGACCATTAAGCTGTTATTTTTTCGACGTTAGAATATTCAATGGGAATATCAAAACCATAACAGCTATGTTGCTGCTAGAAGGGGCTGGAAAGCAAAGACTAGATATGTGGAAGAACAATTAATGGATGTTGTTTAATGAAAGCATGCCAGTCCACAAAAAACACTCCCTGAAAAGCAACGTTAGCACAGAAAAGAATTTCTGAGTTGCACTATTCACCATGTTCAGTGCGACTTGTCTTCAGAAATGAAAAATGAATTACATGGAATATATTTCCAGTATATATAAGAGATCAAGACTAATAAAACTGACTTGCTGAAAACCATTTACTTTTTCAAACAAGAATTAAATTATGTTTTTTAATGTGAGGTTATATTAAAATCCTTGCAATAGTGTTCTTAAACAAACTTTCATTCTATTGACACATGTGACTAATCCTCATTATTTTAAGGGCAAAAGGTGGTCAAAAAGTATATAGGCTATATGCACTATGATATTGAATTGTGGTCGTTTATGTGCTAATAGCAATTGAAAAATTCTGTTATTTAGTCATTGAGTCCATCATCAGATCTAGACGAAATTTATGAGATTACTTTGGCCCTCTCTGTAGTAGCTGATTTCCAACACAGAAAGAATAATCGGGATCGATATAGAATTCTTCACGCATTTGTCATCCACATGCAGGAGCGTATCAAAGTCAGTTTTTCGACACTAAATCGAGAAAAATCTTACATCGAAAGGCTTAAAGTAATGCAATTTCTGTGTGTTCACCTATATACCTATATTTTAATGCATTAGGTCAGAGAATGTATCTAACAACAAACTCAAGGGCGAAAAGGAGAGAGAGAAATTAAATTTACAGCGAACGTACCACGGCCTAGCGACTCATTTATGTGTACAGCAGAGACAAGATAGAGTGATGAGATCTACTTTGGAAAATGAAAAGCTAAACAATTTGGTGTTGCTATGCACTCAAAATGATATTACAATGGAAACTGATTACTACGATGTCGTTAATGATTTTGCAATGACCAGAGCTCGAAACAATCTTTGTTGTACAGGTAGAATGACAGTAAGAGATAGTGAAGCTTTAAGCGATGAAAAAGTTAATAATCAACAACTTGAAAACAATTCCGACAATAATGTATACTATATACTGCAATTCTAAACGATTTCATGGTTTTACTGTACTAATTTACAAAAGGGTGGGGACCGTGGTCCGTGATACCGTAAGGTAAGAAATAAGGAGTGTCCAAACCATGCTACTACCCATAAAAGATGGATAATGAAAAGACTCTCTAAAGAGCAAAAATTAAGAAAAGGAAAATAGTAAGAGAGTTAAGTGAAAGTCCCTCCCGAATCAAAACTGACAAGGTAGGAACTAAACGAAGTGGTACTTTATGAATAGTAAGAAAAGCGCCTAATAATTTGACATGCCTAGGGTGCCGGGAAAGTTAAAAACGACCCGACTCTGCTTGACTGTATAGCTATTAATAATCTGCTTTACTGTATATTTATTATTACTGTCATGATAGTCTCATATGTACACACACAAAAAAAACAGTTTTATTTCCTGATACACTCTGCAAACCTCTAAGGAGTGCAGTAACTTTGAATCAGTGAAGTTGCCATTCATGATCCTTGGATTTGATTTTTGGCCGCAACATAGGAATGCTTTCATAAATATCTTACCTGTCTTCTAGTCGCAGTTGGTAATATATTACCATTATGTAATACCTACTGCTTTCAAACCACTGACGTATACGAAGATGAATCTGTGAACATTTAACCGCATTTTATTTTATTTACCATATCTTTACTTTTATCATTAGTTAAAATTTTTACAAAATTCCCTAAGATATTTCATTACCTAATCTATTTTATTTCCCTAAGATATGTGTTTTATTCCCTCATATTTCCTATCCAAATTACAGTCTTCTTCTCTTTCATCTCCTCACCATTGATTCGTCTTCTTGTAGTAACGCTTATCGTGGTATTTCCATTTTATATCTCACATGTTCATCATAATTGGTTAGCTCTCTCATCAGTGGGTTCCTATGGTATTCCATCTTGGCTATTGTTTTGTTTTTCGCTCTCTTCGTTATTTCTCTCTTAATTGTGGTCATCTCTAAGCCTCTTCTTAGTTGGGTGTTCCTTAGGTACCATGGTGCGTCCGTCATCCTCCTTAGGCGTTCTGTACTGGCTCTAATTTCCTGATGTGCTTTGCTGCAGCTTGTCCCTAGATGCTGGCTCCATGTGTGATGATTGGCTTGACTGACGCTTCATAGATTTTTCTCTTCGTCCTCAGTTGTAGTCTGCTTCTTTTTCCTATCATCGGGTTGCGTTGTCTGATCATTGATTTGTCTTTCTTCACTGTTTCCCTTAGGTATATATTTTTCCTGTCTATGTGTATTTCCAGATATTTGAAGTCTTGACTCCATTCTATGTAATTTCCTCCTACAGTTAGCCTCGTGCTTGGTTGATCCAGCTTCGTCCGACTTCCTATGGCTATTGCTTGCGTTTTTTCCGCGCTAATCTTGATTTTAGATTTCTTCGCCCATTACTCCATGTTCTCGATCTCTTGCTATATAACGGCATGGTGAGACCTTTGCATATAAGGGTACAATGGACACCAAATGTACATTCTTATGCATGGCTGTCAGCTTCATTATTTTAAAGTGAATCTTACGATTTCACGATATCTGTAAGTAATTTCATGATTTTTGTAACTTAAGTTCAATTGTATGAAATTTAGCCTGCGGAGATAAATTAAAACCATGCGGTCAAAAATAACAAACTTTTATTAGAAATTAATTGGCCAATTGTAACATAAGTCTGAATTTAGTTGACAGTGTACATGTTTACAAAGCAGAATTGTAACCTTGCAACTACCAAGAAATTATAACATTTTCACAAAAAATGGTGATTTTTACGTAACATAAATTTACCCAAATAAAAATCAGAAACTTCAGCCGATTCTATTCATCAAATTTCATTAATTGTATATTTTAATATTTTAATATATTGCAATATACTTCGTGGGTTCAATTAAAAATTATAAAACTAATATGCACTGTCACTTTTCTAGAACTTTATTTACATCCAAACAGCTGATTCAAAAATACAATAACAATCCCATATAAGCTAGTCGTCGCGGTATCACTGCCTGGCGATCGTGGCGTTCTTCTTTTATATCCCCAGCGTAGAATTCTCCAGTAGAAATCATCATCGCTCCTTCCGCTGTCGAGTCTTTTCGAGAATCGTATTTTTTATCTTAAAGCGTCCCGATCAGAAACATCCCCTCCATGGTAGGGAGCGAGTCGATCTAAATGAACCACCTTCAATTTAGCCTTGGGGTTTCGACGGATTCGGTAGACGACGTCATTTAGCCTCTTGACCACCTCGTATGGACCATCCCAGGCAGGTGTAAGCTTTGGGGATTTACCCTTGCTCCGTTGGGGGTTGTACAACCAGACTTTGTCCCTCTCCTGGAACCCGACTGAATTGGCCTTGAGGTCGTATCGCGTCTTCATCCGGTCACTGGTGGCCAACATCTGCGTTCGGGCTAATTCGTGTATTGCCAGCATGTTATGTCGGAGCTGGTCGGCATAATCGTCGATGTCTTGGGGAGGTTCTTCGGGGGAGCCAAATGCCAAGTCGCATGGTAGTCGCAGCTCCTTTCCGAATAAGACCCTGGCTGGGGTCAGGCCTGTACTATTATGTACAGCAGAGCGATATGACAACAGGAATAGGGGAATATGCTCATCCCAATCACGCTGGTTATTGCTGACGACCTTGGATAGGTGTTGTTCCAAGGTCCTGTTGAATCTTTCCACCATTCCGTCTGACTGCGGGTGTAATGGTGTTGTTCTCGTTTTCCTGATCCCCAACATCGTGCAGACCTTCTGGAATACATTCGATTCGAAGTTACGCCCCTGGTCTGAATGTAATTCCATCGGGACGCCAAACCTGCTGAATAGTTGTTCTACTAGCACCGTCGCTACCGTGGTTGCCTCTTGGTTGGGTATCGCATATGCCTCAGGCCATTTGCTGAAGTAATCCATTGCAACCAAAATGTATTTGTTCCCCCTCTCAGACTCGGGAAACGGACCGGCGACATCGATGGCAATTCTCTCAAATGGGACGCCCACATTGTACTGCTGCATTCTACCCTTGGTTCGGGTCTTCGGGCCCTTACTGGCGGCACATGTGGCACATTTGCGGCACCAAGCTCTGACGTCGTCGAAGTAATTCACCCAGTAGTACCGCTGGCGAACTTTGTCTAGGGTTTTATTCATGCCCAGGTGGCCTCCGGTAATTCCATCTTGTACTTTGGTCAGGATGGCTGGTACCTTTTTCTTCGGAACTACCAGTTGGGACTTGGTTTCTCGTCCATCAGCACTTTCCCAAACTCGCTTGAGCATTCCATTGTCTACTCTTAGAGAGTCCCACTGAGCCCATAACGATTTCAGCACGCCGGAGTATCTAGCTACCTCGTCCCATCGTGGCCTGGGTGCCCCTCTCATTTTGAGTGACAAGATTGGTTCGATGTCTGGATCAGCCATTTGGTCCTGGATGCACTGTTCCGTTGTTCAGTCTTCATTGGCCTGCACTCGGATCTGCCTGATGGAGATACCCTCTCGCTGTTCCGTCTTCAGACAATGCTTGTATTCCGCTCTACAGGGTCTTCTGGATAGGGCATCGGCATTATTGTGCAACCGGCCGGCACGGTGTTCCACCTTGGAGTCGTATTGCTGTAATTTCTCCATCCATCTGGCCAGTTGTCCTTCCGGTGTCTTCATGTCCAGCAGCCATTTGAGTGCGGCATGATCTGTTCGGATTAAGAAATGGCGACCATACAGGTATTTGTGGAAATGGTCCACAGCACTTATTATTGCAAGAAGTTCTTTTCTGGTGACGCAATAATTTCTTTCTGGCTTCGAGAATCCACGGCTGTAGTACTCGATCACCCTCTCTTCACCATCTTGCACCTGGGATAGGACGGCCCCCAAACCTGTGTTGCTGGCGTCGGTGTCTAAGATGAACTTGCCGGACTGTGTAGGAAAGGCTAGGATTGGGCTGGAACATAGTGCTGCCTTCAGTCGCCTGAATGATGTTTCGCAATCCTGATTCCAATGGAAGGTCTCTTTATCAGTGGTCTGCCGATGTAGAGGGGCGGCGATGGTGGCAAATCCCTCAACAAAACGCCGGTAGTATGAACAGAGGCCCAAGAAGCTTCGGAGTTCATGTTTGTCTCTTGGAACTGGCCAATCACGGATGGCTTCTATCTTGTCTTTGTTGGTGCGGATTCCTGACTCGGACACTACGTGGCCCAAAAACTCTACTTCTTTTTGAAACAAGGAACACTTCTTCGGATTGAGTCTCAGGTTGGCGTTATTAATTCTGGAGAATACTTTGCCCAGGTTCTTTAGATGGTCGTCGAATGTCTGGCCCATGACTAGAATGTCGTCGAGGTACACTAAGCACGTCCTCCATGTTAACCCGCTCAGTACATACTCCATTAGCCTCTCAAATGTAGCGGGTGCATTACATAACCCAAAGGGCATAACCGTGAACTGAAACAGCCCTTTACTGGTGGAGAACGCTGTCTTCTCCCTGTCGTTTGCGTGCAGACCAACCTGCCAATATCCACTTTTTAGGTCTAGTGTGGAGAACCAACGGGAGCCTGCTAGTGTGGTCAAAGTGTCATCGATTCGGGGTAGTGGATAGCTGTCTTTCTTTTTCCCGCAAAATCGGGTGGTTCCATCTTTCTTTTTAACTAGCACGACGGGAGCTGACCATGGACTGATGAATGGCTCAATAACTCCATTTTGTAACATGGACTCGATGTTTTCCTCGACTGCCTGTTGTTGCCCCAATGGTAGTCGTCTAGGTGATATTCTGATGGGTTGAGCCTTTCCAGTATCTATTTGATGCTGGATGATGTTGGTGCGACCGGTAGTTCCATTTTTACTGTTAAAAATTTGCCAGTGTTTTGTGATAAATTGCTTGGCTTTCTCCTGGTTCTCTGGTGTCAAGTGTGTCAAATGGTCAGCAAACTGTTGTAGGAACTCTTTATCGGGCCCTGGCTCCTTCACCGACGTCTGGTACTCTTCTTCGCAATTGATGATGGTCTCTACTGGCTCGAAACATCCTATCTCTTGACCATTGGTAATTCGGATGTCGTTGTTGGACAGATTCAGGACTCTGATTGGTATATCTCGTCCGGTTTTAACTATAGCCCGTCCAACCAAGTAGTCATGAGCTGAGTGTACGGGCTCCACAATTCCAACGCAGCTCCCAGGATTGCTGTCTAGCTGCCCATGAATAATCTGTTCCGTTCGACCGGGAATTCTAGCTGAAGACTTTGCCACAATTTTTATGGGCGTGACTGATGTGTTGACGGGCCGTGTCAATACAAATTCCTCATTCAGGAACCGAAGAACATCATATCTCGGGTCCAACATAAATCCATGCTGGCTAATTAGGTCCATTCCCAGTATAAAATCGTCCTCAATATTCGCTACCAGGACCCTATGCCGGATCATGTTGTCCCCTATCTGTAGCACGACATCTGCCTCACCCTGTATTGACATGGACTCGCCGGTGACTGTTCTGAGCTGGATGTTATTGGTAACTGGCCGAATTTCTGATGCTCTCAAAACCCTGGACTTGGCAATGGACACAGCGGCGCCGGTGTCGATGGTGATGGTAACTGGTCGCTATCTCGGCAAAATCCCCGGATGGATAACGTTTTGGGGGCTGGTGGAGGGACAGTCAGCATTCGCCCCCCTATGCTGACTGACTGACGGTCCCTGGACATGTGGCTGTTTTGTTGGTTGCCCCTGGTCGGTGATCTTTCAGGTGGCCTCACTCGACAATCACGTTGGAAGTGTCCTGTCTGTCTCTGGTGCCAGTTCTTTGTGACCGGTCTAATATTTTGTTCAGACCAGCCAGCAGCGCTTGAAATGGTGACTCTGACTCTTCCTGGTTGAAGGAAACTGCTCGGACCCTCGGCTTGGACATGTTCATGACGGCCTCTACTTCCAAAGCCCGAAGTAGAGCTTCACTACTTTTCTTGACGCCACTCAGTCTTAAATTTCTTTGTACTTCCACATCTCTGATGCTGTTTATGAAACTCTGTGTGGCCAACTGGTCTTTTGTTTCCTCTGGCAGGTCTGGGTAGGACAAGTGTACTAACCGTCTAATCTCTGCTTCGAATTCTTGAAGGCTTTCACCGGATTTTTACGTTTTTCCACTGAGTTGGACTTGGTATACCTGGCTCAAGGATTGATTGTCGTAGCGTTTGTCTAGGATGGCGATGATCTTGTCGAAATTGCCTTGTTCATCGACTGGAATGCTTTGGAGGAGTTCTAGGGCCGGACCTCTTAGCTAAATTACCAGAGAAGTAGACTTTTCTTGATTATCCCATCCATTAGCTGTAGCCACGGCCTTAAATTGTCATGGGCCAAGATGAACTGCCGTCGAATGTGGGTGGTTTACTAAAGGAACCTTTGGTACTCACGGTGTGTGGGTATTTTCCTCTCTGCAAATCTTGTTGCAATTTTTTAATTGCTGTTTCCACTTTATCTTGTACTTCACTGTGTACTGCGTCTTTAATTGAACTGATTTCAGCTTTTACCTGGTTTTGGATAGCACTTATTTCAGATTTCACCTGGTTCTGGACGGAATCGATGTCATCTACTTTGATTTCAAAAGTCTCCACATTATTTTTTAAGATCTTTATGTCGTCGTTTATTTCTTTTATATCTGATTCAACTATTTGCATTCTTTCATTAACTGTTTCATTAACTTGCGATACTATTTGCATTAATTGTTCAAATTGCAATTGTCTTTTTTCTTCCGTTTTGCCTTGTTTTTCTTCAAATATCTTAAATTCATGTTGTCGTTTTTCTTCTAATAATTTAAATTCATTTTCTTGTTTTTCTTCAGATATTTTAAAATCAATTTGTCTCTGTTCATTCAATTTCGAGAATAATCCCTCAATTAAATTATGTTGCTCACTTTTCATCGTGGAAACAAGATTTTGTTGTTCACTTTTCATCATGGAAACAAGATTTTCTAATTGAATTTCTTCTTGATGTTGTTTTTCCTTCTTGTCACGTTGTTCTAGAATCTGTGCAATTTTTTCGTCCAGTCCCTCTGTAACCTGCTTGACTATTTTTTTGGTAGTTTCGTCCATACTACGAGTTTCCATAAATCAAATTAGGATGTTAACTGCACTTAATACTTCACTTCTAACACCAAATTGCAATATACTTCGTGGGTTCAATTAAAAATTATAAAACTAATATGCACTGTCACTTTTCTAGAACTTTATTTACATCCAAACAGCTGATTCAAAAATACAATAACAATCCCATATAAGCTAGTCGTCGCGGTATCACTGCCTGGCGATCGTGGCGTTCTTCTTTTATATCCCCAGCGTAGAATTCTCCAGTAGAAAACATCATCGCTCCTTCCGCTGTCGAGTCTTTTCGAGAATCGTATTTTTTATCTTAAAGCGTTTGTTGTCGTGCTGAAATGGCACAGGGTCGGCTTTGGGTAAATTTCGTAACAATATTTAACACAAAATATTTAATATGAAGATATAACTGAATTAAATTACTACTTTCTAAACATCCGAATTTCTCACGATTTTTGTTAATCCCCCAAGCAGTCTGGCATCCCTAGCTTATTGTAGTACGCAAGAGAGTAAACAAGTGAAGATTTTTAAATTGAAATGTCTAATAAATCTAATTGCTCATGCATGTAAATAGATCTTTGAAACTTCATTTTTGGACACATGTATTTGATATCTGAAATTTTTATAATTAATAAAAAGTACTATGTAGTTATAACTTTACGGAGGTGGCCATTGTACCATTGTATGTATTGGCGCCACCCTGCGATTTAGAAACTTCATCATACATACATACTTTGAATTATGCATGTCGAAATAGTAATGAAGTCTTTGCAGCAAGTCTCCGTTTTTGCAGCCTTTAACTAATACTATAATACGAGCAATGTTTGTATATATATATATATATATATATATATATATATATATATATATGTGTGTGTGTGTGTGTGTGTGTGTGTGTTTTTTTTTTTTTTTTTTTTTTTTTTTTTTTTTTTTTTTTTTTATCCGAAGAGGGGGGAAATACATTGCGTACTTAACTAGCACGTGCTAGCCGTCGTGCGGGACTCCCGATGCAATGACTTCAAAGCAAGAGTAAATCGTTGCATTGAAACCAGTATACCGTATACCCGCTAAAACCCTAACCTCTTTCTCCTACAACCATGGTCCCCTGCGGCACTCTTTGTCAATACTACTTCGCAAGGGTGGTTCATTGCAGATGTTAACTGCTCTTACATTGAAAGCCTCTAAAGCCTACTCCTCGAAGGTATTGCGGAGCTCTTTAAGGATAGTCTCCGCGTAATCTGATACCAAGTTCCAGGCTTGGGGGCCCTTCAGCATGGCTTCTACTATTTGTTCTGGAACGATATTAGTCTCCAGAATCCTCTCCACTTCAGCACGTTGATCCTGAAACCGGGGGCAGGAGAAGAACACGTGTTCTGCGTCCTCTATAACGTCCGTACAGTGTGGGCAGTTTGGGGAGTTTGCCCTCCTGAACCTGTGCAGGTATGCTCGAAAGCATCCATGTCCAGTCAGGAGTTGAGTGATGTAGAACCCAACCTCCCCATGCTGGCGGTTGACCCAACGACTGATGTTAGGTATCAATCGATATGTCCACCGGCCTTTAGTAGAGCTGTCCCACCTCTCCTGCCATTGCCCTAGACTCATGGCTCTTTCATCGCTGTTTCCTGTCGGTTGGTCTTTCTCTAACTTTCTGCGATAAAGCCGTCCCCTTTCTGCAGCCAGGATGTCGATTGGTAGGGTAGAGGCAATCACACTCACCGCCTCGTAAGACACAGTGCGGTAGGATGATGCCACTCGAATCGCTGAGAGCCGCTGGACTGATTTCATTTTCCGGCGGTACGATGGTAGCTCGAGCGATTTCTCCCATACCGGTGCCCCGTACAACAAAACAGAAGTAGTTACTGTTGCCAGTAGCTGTCTTCTTATCTGTCTAGGGCCTCCGACATTCGGCATTATTCTAGATAATGCCCCCTGTACCCCAGCTGCTTTCTTGCTGGCCGCGATTATGTGCTCTTTGAAGTTGAGCCGTGCGTCCAGGAGCACCCCCAAATAGCTGATGAAGGGCTGCGACTGTATGTAGGTGTCGCCTATTTTGAGGGTGATGGTTTCCCTTGCCTTTCGACTGCTAACAAGAAGTGTTTCGGTCTTTTGTTCTGCTAAACTCAAGTCCGCTGCGAGCATCCAATGCTGAATTGTGGCTATAGCGAATGAGAAGGTTGTTTGTATCTCCTCTATGTGCTTGCGCACTATGATCAATGCCACATCATCGGCGAATGCCACTAGCCTGACGCCCTCAGGCAGACCGAGCAGGAGCAGGTCGTTGTACATTACGTTCCATAAGAGGGGGCCAAGAACAGAGCCCTGAGGTACACCTCCTGTGGTCTTATAGTCTACTTGCCCATTTTCAGTTTGGTACAACAAGATGCGGTCCTTGAAATACGCTGAAACCATTCTGCGCAAGTACTGCGGAACTTCCATCCTGGCAAGAGCCTCCAAAATGCGGTCCCAGCGGGCCGAGTTAAAGGCGTTCTTGATATCCAGGGTGGCTATTAGACAGTACTTTTTTCCACCTCTTCTCCATCTCTTTCCCGAGATAGCCTCTCTGGCGATGCTGGCAACGAGTGTCACGGCATCGATGGTTGATCTCCCCTTTCTGAACCCGAATTGGTTGGTGGAAAGTTTCGGCTCAACGTAGGGCTCCAGCCTATCTGCTATTATCCTTTCAAGGAGTTTTCCCGCAGAGTCCAACATACAGAGGGGACGATATGATGACGGTTCGTCGGGAGGTTTCTTTCCCCCTTTAGGGAGGAGCACAAGCCTCTGCTTTTTCCACTTAGTCGGGAAAACCCCCTGCTTTAGGCAGGTCTCATACATGTGTAGAAACATGTCAGGCCTATTGGCTATGGCGCATTTTAGCGCGATGTTAGGTATGCCATCTGGACCGGGAGCCTTACCGTTTTGGAGCCGGTTGCACGCGCCCATCAGCTCATTCATAGTCACTGATGGTATATCTTCGTCCCTCACCTGCCACGAAGGATAAGCGGGTAGCTCAGGCTTCGCAGGAAACAGGTGAGTGACAATGCGGTGCAATGATTCGTGGCAGTTCGTTGATGTCATGGGAGGGGCCTTAATTTTATGCATCACGATTTTATACGGTTTTCCCCATGGATCTTGATTAACTTCGTCATACAACTCCTTCCAGTAGGATCTCTTGCTTGAGAGAATGGCTCTTCGTAGTTGTTGTCTTTTGATCTCATAGTCGAGCCTTAGTTCTTCTGTTGTGACCCTGTCGCGTCTCCGTGCTCGTTGATGCAGCCTTCGTGCTTTGAGACACTCTCGTCGGTGTTGTGAGATTGTGTCGTTCCACCAGTAAACTGGTGGGCGGCTGTTGTTCTGCCGTCTCCTTGGCATGGAAGCATCGCAGGACTTGACAACGCTTGTCATTACCTCTTTGGCAGTGGCTTCTGCGCTTGTTGCTATTGACAATGGTTCCTGCTCCATAACCAAGGCGAATGAATCAGCATCGAAAGCATTTTTGTTCCAACCGACTGGCTGTGACCTCGCACGACTGACACACAATCTTCGTTTGGGAGTGGTGTTGATTTCCAATATAATAGCTTGGTGGTCGCTATTAGTAAACTCCTCATCGACCCGCCACTCACAGCCCCCTTTAATTAGGTTGCTGCTAACGAATGTCACATCGATAATGGAGCTGGCTGTGCCTTTGCGATATGTGCTTATATGTGCTTACGTCTACGTAAGCACATATAAGTGTACGTGTGTGTGTGTGTGTGTGTGTGTGTGTGTGTGTGTGTGTGTAATTGAGTTCTGGAAAACGGCTCTAACGATTTCGATAAAGCTTTCCCATTTAGAAGTTTCGATGGATAGAAATCGATTGGCGAAGGTCTCATCTTTGGGAAAAATCGTTTTACTGAGAAATTAAATTATTAAAAAATTTATTGACAGTTTATGACAATCAAGGCGGCGACTTTGTAATTCCAAGGCGTTCAAAACAGGGTGATTTGATAACCTACGTAAGAGTGACTCCTGTTGTAAAAATTCTTTCAGTACAGGGTGATTGGGTGACCTATTTAAGAGTGAAATTTTTTTAAACATTCTTTCAATAAAAATTGTTTGTATGTTGCGAACATGTAACTGTATTTTCCTAGCATTATATTTTTATATGTAGACATTTCAAATTTTCAAGGTGAAAAAATTTGCACGGTGGGCAATTTTTGGATAAGTAAGATCTCTTAATTTTGCATGTTAATTTGATGCATATATTATGAATTATAATTATACAGGGTCTTTTAAAATATGTTAGATGGTCCATAAGAGTTGCTATGCAGGATATGGTTAAAATATAGCTTCAAATGGAATTATAGTATAATTAGAAAAAAAAAAGAGAAAAGATAATTTTATAGGGTACCCCATAAGCTGTAATTAATGATAGCTGTCACACAGGGTGGAGAAAAAGTATTGTTATGCAGGGTCGCTAAAAAAAAGGTTAATAGAATGTTATACCTATAAGGTAGCTTATTAGCATTTGCATTTACAGGGTGGTTGCATTATAGGATGTACTCGAATTATAATTATACTTGGTGGTTCAAAAAAATTACAATAGGTGGCCATAAACAAATGCATTTACAGGGTTGTTAAAACATATAGTGGTGTGAAATTATAGTTATACAGTGTGATTTAAAATATGTTATATTATGTAGCCTGCAAAAAGTTGCATATATAGGGTGAGTGCAATTATAGTTATACGAAGTGTTTACAAAAACATTAGAATATAAATGAAAGAAATTGGAAACAAAAGTGTTTGTAGAATGGCCAAAAGCGGTCGCATATACAAGGTTGTTGGAATATGGAATCGAGTGGAATTGTAGCGTGATTAAAAAATATTAGAAAAAAATGTTTGGATGGGTTTTTCATATGAAGTTGCATATATAGGGTGGTTGAAATGTAGGGGGGAGTTGAGTTGTAGTAACACCATTTAAATAAGAAATGTAAGAAAAAGGTATTACGTTAGGGAGTTTAAATTAGTTTACATAACAAATGTCCGATTATTTGGATATATGTAGGTTTATGACAAAACCTTGAATTTACGAGTGAAGCTCGGTCACCCAGGTACTTTTATTTTATTTCCTGAATGAAATCGTTCAGTTAGTTGTAATGTTAGAGCTGAGCGGAGTGTCATGAGATTGAGAGCAACATTTTCCTAAAGCTTAATTTTATTGGGGGGGGGAAGATAGAATAAATTTTAACGAGAGGGGAGGGGGTAAGCAAGAAAAATAAAATAGTCCAAACTTAATATATTGTCAACATTATTGGAGGGCAACTGCACCCCCTTGACTCCCCGTAAATTCGCCGTTGGCACATTCTGATTCACTTGACATAGGATTTGATCTAGTGGCTTGCAAGTCACATATTCCTTTAAACAACCCTCATTATGAAGCACAGAACAATTCACTGGTGGGTTTTGCTTGAATTCACTGCAATATTGGTGAAACAGAAGTACGAGTAATAATCTGAAACAGACCTTATCATCAGACCAGCGAATAGCATGAATCGGGGTTTCCCTGCACCCATTAGCTTAAAGTAATAGTACAAGTTATATGAGGATTATCTGCGACTTTGTAGTAGGCATAGTGGAATGCCACACTTGTTGGCAGCAGTATTACGTACTTTGTCTTTCTCCTCCAACATTCTCGACCATTTCACCCGTAATACTATCATATTAATCTATTCCCTGCCACAAATCAGCAATAGTTCGATTAAAAGTAACCCCAGAAAGGAATCAAATGGAGAAAGATCCGGTGATCTTGGAGGACATTGTAAAATTTTTAATCTTTTCCGACTTGACCATACAATGTATGGCATCACACTCCCTCTAAGGCACGCTATGAGTGCCTTTAGGGGAAAATTCACTAAACCCCAGATATCCTAGATATCAAAAGGGTTTAGCTCTGTGGGAGCCCTGCCAGGTTTTCAGGCCCGTGGTTGGAGTAGTGGCGGCAGTTTCCCATGAATTTCCTGACCGTCCAGGCTGTTCCTAACAGGACGGCTTTTCGCATTTGTTTGTAAAGATGTTCGTCTAGACCGAGGTATTTTAAATTGTTTAATAGATGTTTTGGGACTAGTCCTCTCGTTGACATAACAATTGGTACAGTTCGTGTGTTGTTCATATCCCACTGAGTCTTTATTTGAAATTCCAAATCTCTATATTTGGTTATTTTCTCAGCCTTTTTGATATTTATATTATTATTGTTAGGAATTGCTATGTCAATTAAAGTTGTTTTCCGAGAGATTTTATCTACCAAAACTATATCTGGTCTATTGTGAGCAACAGTCCGATCGGTCAGTATCGTGCGGTCCCAGTACAGCTTGTAGTTGTTATTTTCTAAAACAGATTCTGGTTTGTATTTATAGTATGGTAATCTTATATACCGACTGTGATAATTCAAGTTTCAGCGCTAGTTCCTGGTAAAGTATTTTTGCCACAGCATCGTGCCGTTCTTTGTTTTCAGTTGCAGCGAACGCTTGACAACCTCCTGTGATATGCTGGATAGATTCAGATGTTTGTCAACAGTACCTGCATCTGTCGTTGTTAATAGAAGGGTCTGTAACCATGTACTTTAGGTAGTTCTTAGTTGGAATTACTTGATCTTTTATTGCCAATATAAAGCCTTCCGTTTCAGGAAACATATGACCAGAGATCAACTAGTAGTTCGACACTGCACTGTCGACATAATCTTGTTTGACGTCATTTATATGTCTTCCATGAAGGGGCTTCTCTGTCCATTTCAGCAGTTTCTGATCTGTGGTCTGGTGGTGTAATTGGACTTGTTGTGTCAGTCGCAGTGGTGTTGAGTCATCAACCTGGCACATGACTCTGTGTAGTTCAGAAAATTCTGCGAGTTTCTAGAAATGACTACGCAAAATAGAAATTTGTTGATCTAATTGTTTACTTAGATCTGCCAATCCTCTTCCTCCTTCATACCGTGGCAAAGTTGTACGTTCGACACAGCTCTTTGGATGGTGATTTTGAGCTTTTGTTAGTAAAACTCGGACTTTTCGTTGTAATTGTTCATTGTCAGTCTTGCACCAATTAGCTATACCAAAAAAGAAACTGAACACTGAACACGCATAGGTGTTTTTACTGTTTAGTTTGGTTTTCAACAGTCTATAAAACTCTGCTGTTAGGTCCTTTTTCATAGTCAAGTGATTAATACGTTGAGCCTGCTTTATTCCAAGGTATTTATAAGTATGACCTTCCCCCATAGATTCAATTGAGGTGTCATCTCACATTTCGAAGTGCCCCTGCTGAATTTTGCCTTTAACTATATTAATAATTCGGCATTTGTCTAAGCCAAATTTCATATGGATGTCACTAGAGAACCCTTCTACTATTTTAAGCATATCATGTAGCTGTTGTTTCGTAGCTGCCATCAACTTTAATGGTTTATCTTTAATGCTTGTACGTTGTTGTGTTTGAGACTGTACCCAAAATTAGTCGAGTTCAGTTTGTTTGAGAGAGGGTTCATGGCAAGGCAGAACCACAGCCCTTCTGATTGGAATGGGGTCAGTTTGTATCGAACAGTTGGCTTCATTCAGTGAGATTTTAGTTTGCCAGGTGGACATGGCATATTCTAAAAAGTTAATAACAAAAGTTAATAATACAATTATTCACTTTATACAGTTTCAGTCCCTTAATGAGCCAATCATGTGGAACTGAAGTCCACATATGCCATGAAGAGATTTCGACGTTTCGCGTGGGCTTGATTGCAGACAACGGAATCAATTATCAGTTGTTCTTTGCAGCCCATCGAATTTTTCGCGCATCCCTGTTGTTGTTCAGCTCACAGTGTTTGAAACTGGGATGATTAATGCACGATGTTATGAGTTTGTATAAGGTTGGAAGGCAAGTGATTGGTCGGTCCTTTGCTGGGTTCTGTGCACATAGGTTATCCTTTGGTAAGAGGTATGTAGCACCATGCGTAAGGAAACTAGGCATCTTGTGTGGCTGGATAATTACGTCATTTATAAGGGCTGTTAGTGTTTCGTGGGTTGCGTACAGTTTCTTTATCCAGTAATTTTGTACACCATATGGTCCTGGTGCTTTCCAGTTATGGAGCTGCTTCATTATGTTGGATGTGTCTTCCGTTGTAAATGGTTGGTGTTACATGGCATCACAGTTCTGAGATGCAGCCTCCTCCTCATTAATCCAGCTGGCTCTGGAGTTATAGGAGACTGTTGTGGAAATCTGTTTTACAGGAGTTACTAGGGGCTTCATTATTATTGATGTTGTTAAGTTTTCTATAAAGAAGATCTTAGTTTGGGAAGAGCTGGTCTAGTCAGTGGATCTATTCCACTATACTCTATAAAAGCTCCTTCCATTTCTGCTTAGATCTTCTCAAGCAGGTCAGCGTTGGTTGGCTGTTCTTGTTGTAGTTCTTGAGTCTCATCCGCTCTTTGTGTTTCAGGCTCTGGATCGATTTTATTTCGACCAAATAGTTCGCGCTCCATTTCGCTCTTTATTCTGTCCAGTTGTTCAGGCGAAATAAGGCCATTTCTCAAGATGACACGATATTGATCTGCGACTCTCTGTTCGGTAACTTGAAGCTTTGGGTACTCACGACAGAACTCTTGATGGAGTATTTGGCGATATTCAGTCTTATCCTGGCCACGGTTCGTAATTCTGTAAAACATGCGCATTATAAATTCATTCATAGCGCTAGTCCATTTCATGCGCTGTCTTTTCAGTCCCGCTTGAGTGAGCGCTGCCTGTTGATCCTGCGCAATACTTTCTGCAGGTGGAATTCTCGTTCTCATTTGACTCCGTTGGTGATGGTCTCGTTGTTGTTGTGCCTGTATTGTGGTTCTTCTGGTTCTTGGGGTGTAGCTCTTTGGACGGCAGGGGCCCGCCTCCTCAGCACCCTGCCACCGACGTCCCGCATGCTGTCATGTCCAGCACCGGCTCCAGACATGCCCTGGCGATCCCCAGGCAGCGGCTCTTTTCCGAGGCATCTACTCCGTAGCTCCATCTTCATGGGTGATCTCACTAATTGACCTTGGTGACCCAGGTAACTCGGACCCGTGGGGTTGTCACTTCCCAGATGAAATGATTTAAACCAGAACATCCCGTGCGGGTTGTGGAGAAGGAAGGAAAGCTAGGTAGTAGGTCAGTGGAAAGCTGCCCCTTTAGTCGCCTCATACGACAGGCGGTAGATACCGTGGTGCTATTCTAACCCAGCCACCATACGGGATAATCTTTATTATTATAACAAATTAATGTGGCAGTTGAAACTTTAGTACATTTTAATATTACCTAATCTTTATCCAGATTTCTCTAAACGTAAATAAAGTTACGTATTTTAAATCAGTTTTTTATGACCGTTCAAGTGAGTTCAGTGAGTTGTCTCATGACCTTCTCTACTGATTTTGGAAAGCAAGCGTGGCTGTCAACTGAAGGAGGTTCACCGGAACACCGAAACGTTTACCTATTTTCATTTTTAAAATAAACAGTAATACACGTATGGTGGTTTATATATATGGTATATTAGGTATAGGAGATTCAGACCATAAGAAGACATAATCAGGAAAAGATGTATATATAATCCAAGATGCACATATTTGTACGTATTCCTGATGCCACTCGAAGTTGGCTAAGTGTTGAACGCGATTGACACAGTAAACTAAGCAATTAAATTTTGTTACAAATTGTTTAAGGTCATAAGAAAGCAATCAAATGCACCATAACATATAGCGAAACAAAACAATGGAAAACAAAACAATAAAACTGTTAATTAGACATAGTTCCTAAATTGTAGGCTGAGATTGTCGCCATATAGTTTTTGTTTCCTCTAGAACTGTTTCAATTCAATTTCCATTATATGCGAAATCCAAAGTCCGTAATTGTATGTGACATTGAATTACCATGAATTTTAATATTAGGACAATAATTACAAAACGTACTGATAATTTCAGTTGATAACTACCAACCAGCCAGCCAATGAAAATTTTCCAAGTATTTCCTCCCTCTCTTATCAACTTAACATCCACAATAGTATGATCGCAAATAACTAATTAACATTGTAGAAGGAAACGAAATATGGGAACATGTTTGAAAGATAAAGAGAAACCAACCATAGAGTGTCGACACAGAATGCGATTAATGAAATTTCATAAATTTGGAACACTCTTTCCTGTCAGTTGTCAAAACGAATTTATGTACTTTTGTTCTTGACGTTGACAATTTTCACTCATATTTATAAATAAAATGTTCAAGATGGAATAAGTTATTGTTTAGGAAGTAGGAGTGCAATTTTATTAACTATTTATGATTTTCAACTGTGATACAAAAAGAATAGGTGCTCCTTAATATTATATCTCTCTATTAAACAAATTTAAAGAAAAATTACTGTAACATTTTACATAATTAAAGATGAGTGAAGAAGGAGGAGGATTTGATCCTTGTGAATGTGTTTGGAACCATGAAATGGCCATGAGACGTCTGCTAAATGTGGTATGTTGTTGAACATTTTATTTAGAAAGCAAATATGAGTATCATTTGATTTTGTAGTTGAGAAATTCGCAATCATATTGCACTGACAATGAATGTATCACAGATGGTGAGTATAATTTTGTTAATAATTTTTGCAGCAAGTAAAAGTATTGATTTCTATTATTTCTTGAAAAAAATTCGTACTATGTTTTTCAATTTTTGTCCATGTTTATGTTATGACAATAGATTATAAATTACTATATTATATTTGGACGTTCACATCTAACCATGTCTTTAATCATTAAGAAAATAGATACACATATAATAACACAGGGTCCCATAATCCTCTTCCACTCAATGCATCCTGTTGTGGAGAATTTAATAATACTGAAATCTCTACTGGATCAAATTCTGAAGATTTAGAAAGGCATTAAAGGTGTTTTTGTGCATTCTTGGGGTAGTATCATGTACTATGTAGGTACTGGGGGCAGCAGTAAGTCCTGGTCCTATAGTCCCTTTCCTGTCATGCTTCCCATTCTAGCAAATAGAACCTCCATTAGATCATATTCTGAAGAGTTTGGTTGTTTTTAAACATTTTGTTGGTTTTCCTGACATGAACAATCATAAAATTCTATAACATGTGGATCTGCATTAAAAACAGCATCAACATCTGCAGACAAAAAGCATACCATTCCTGCCAAAACCACTATCTTATAATGACACTCTTGAAATTTAGTTATTGCTTAATAAAAATATATGATTACACAGTTTTTTCTATCACATACCCTTTTTAGTTATAGTTATTGTTAAAACACAAATAAGTAAAACCAGTATATACATAATTAAAAAATATTCATGAAAAATATACAGATAAAATGAAAAAAGTGTTAAATGTTAAATACCTTGAAGCCCACAAACCATTCACATAGCATAGGAATTGAATTCTGTTATTTTATCATGGATCCAATCATCAAATCCTGAACAATCCAATTTATCCCTCCAACAGAAAGTTGAGTATGCAAAAACTTTGGTGATTTTTCAAATGGATCAATTGAAATTGGTTCACCTGGAAGTTATACATAAAAAAGATTCTGAAGAATTAACCACCTCCTCCTTTTGTTGAGTAGAAGATAAAAATATGTAAATTTTGAATTTCTTTCATGTTGGGAAGTAAATTCTGCCTTCAAATTCTACCTGTAATTACCTAATATAGTTATATTCCAATAAGACTATTCCTACGTTACCTCATATATTTATGGTCTGATAATATAATTATCCATTCTTATAACTTTGCATCACTTTCAGAAATGTGAACCCTGAACATAAAAATCATTTACCATTTACATTCATTCGATTCTCAAAATTTTTTACTCAATCAATATTTATATGTTGGGAAAGTGAAATATCATTTAGCAGGGGCAGATCCAAGATTGTATTTGAGGGAGGCTTGACCTCGTTTGTGGGGAGGCTTGACATCACTGATTTTAGCACAATAAACATTAAAAAAGCATACCACTCAGATGATTGGGGGGCTTCAGCGGATATTTAGGATCAGTTACAGGCAGTTGTTACCCATCTAAAATTACTACATAGCAATTCTGTGATTTTGCCAGTATTTTATCATATTGCTTATCAGCAACTCTAGAATCCAACATACAAAGAAATGAACATTATATACTGAATCTATCCATCCTGCAAATCAAGTAACAGTTATCACAATCAGGTTAGCACACATTTTCTACATAATCTTTGTATTTTATTATATCCAGTATTGATTTCATACTTTTATGTTTCTCTTAAAACAGTTGAAAAAGCAATTGGCAATTTGTATTTATATATGTATGTATGTATATATATATATATATATATATATATATATATATATATATATATATATATATATATATGTGTGTGTGTGTGTGTGTGTTAGGTGGTTTCCGGAAATTCATCCGCGTAGTTGATAACTGATCCCTGCTGGGATCGATGGTAAAATGACGACGTTTCGGCAGAGTCACATCTGCCCTCTTCAGGTCGGTTCACATAATTCTCGGAGCCCTCTGCTTTCGCTTCTAGTTATTTGAATATATTCGACACCCTCTCTAAATGGACTTTCATATGTTTAAGCTTTTTAACACTTAAAAGTACCCCTAAATTAAAACATTGAAAATATATGCTTATACAATTAAAAATAATTTGATTATAGGAATACACATACTTACATTCATTGGTATGTATTCATCTCTATGTTTCTAAAATATATATGCCATATATGTGTATATATATATATATAAATATTTATATATATATTTGTTTTTAAGTTTTCGCGGGCACTAAATGTTTAGGTGGTTTCCGGGAATTCATCCGCGTAGTTGATAACTGATCCCTGCCGGGATCGATGGTAAAATGACGACGTTTCGGCATAGTCACATCTGCCCTCTTCAGGTCGGTTCGCATAGCCTTCTGCTTTCGCTTCTAGTTACTCTTACATCTTAGCATTTGAGTAACTAAAAGCGAAAGCAGAAGGCTACGAGAATTATGCGAACCGACCTGAAGAGGGCAGATGTGGCTCTGCCGAAACGTCGTCATTTTACCATCTATCCCGGCAGGGATCAGTTATCAACAACGCGGATGAATTCCCGGAAACCACCTAAAACATATAGACAATAGTTTTGGGTCTATATTACTGTATACTTTCACTTTGCTCCAAATATTCACCCTCCGAAATTTTCAGTTTACTAAGTAGACAAAAATATGATTACTTTTTGGACCATAACTTAACTCCTTTAATTTTGAAGCTATCACAACATAAAAAAAACATTTTAAAGGTAATTAATTAAGGTAACTTTTTTCATTACAATATATAGTGAAAAACCTTTTATTTTGTAACGGTGAAGGGTCAAAGGGCTCGAGAGAGATTGTGATGGCGCTGCCGCTCGCTCTTTAAACAAAATCATATCTCTGTCAATTTTTATGTGAAAGGAAAATTAAAGCAGCCAAAATTTTTGTCAAAAAACAGACATTTTTCATTATTATACTTTTTTACGTATCTTTCATTATTTTTCAGATATTCTGAAAAGAAGGCGGTTTTTTTTAAATTCGAAATTTTTTTTCTTCTTAAAATAGACATTTTTTGAAAAATATGTGTCCTAACGCAGCCAAACTGCTAGAATCCATCAAACTCTTTATATTACAGTTAATTCTAGACGGAATTCGAATTTTGGTGGAAATGGCACTTATAAAACCCATTGATTTAAAAAAAAACATTAGATGTTCCTCTTATTTGCATTACAGTTCACTCATTTTACGTGCAAAAGACTTTTAACAGTGCTCATTTTAAAGCTTGTTTCAAGGACTATAAAATTATTTTTCATTAGAATGCATAAAATGTATCCGCTCGCCGCTAGATGGCATTGAATACATCGATTAAATTTCAGACAAAATAAAAAACGGCTTGATCTTTAATATCTTGCTTAATATTGCACTTAGAACACTTTATAAAAAAACAGTTTGTTCAGTGTTATACCTGCTACAATTTTTTTCATTATACAATTTTCGTTAAAATGCATATTTTTGGAGATATTTACAAAAAAAAAACAATAAAAAACGTGAAAAATCCCAAATTTTCAATTGCCAATAACTTGAAAAGTATTGGGTTTTTGGAAAAACTTTATAGAACATTTTTTGCTTAAATTTACTTTTTTATTTTGCAAAAAAATTTACACCGAGAAGGGGTGGCAACCACCCCCAGGGTGAAAGCGGTCAATTTCACTTTTGAAGTTAGAGGTTAGATGAGCCTAATTTCAAAATTTCATGTAAATCGATTAATAGTAAAAAATTTAGAAGGCATAATGCTTCAATGACTACACTATCAGCAGTTACAAAATACATTAAAAACAATACATTGATGATTCTGTATGAATTCATACCTATAATATCAGTTGTGAAACATTATTTTAGATTTAATCAAGACTATATTGTTGTGTCATTTAAATCGGTAACATTTATCTATACATTTTATTTTTATTGTACTTAAGATAATTCTAAAGTATATTACTTGACTAGTATTTAGTGAGATTACATATATACTATAATAATTATGTCCAATACACTTATGAATATGAAATTTAAGAAATATCTAAATTGGTTCGTAAACATCTTTTCAAAATTCTCAAATGTTTGCCTCAATTTCAGTAGAAATAAAAATTGTTTGAGATTCTTAAAATTTGTGTACCACTGCAGGATTGGCAAGAATAGCTATATGAGCTGAAACTTTATCAGCAGTACATTTATTCTTGTCTTTGTCATCAATTTAGGTGGCATTCTTGTAATTCTAGACTCCACTGATTTTGTGCTATTTAGTTTTAAAAACAAGATTATAGGGGTGAACTCATTCCTCTCTAATCCAAGACAAAGTGTTAAAACTTCCAAGTGCAACGATTATTTCGGCATTGCTTTCAGTGGGTGACGGGTGACAAAAAATGTAAACTCATATGAGTTGTTTACAATGTTTTTATGATGTAACACGACTGTTAATAAACGTCATTCAGTCACATTTTGATTGCTTCTAGAGTCGTACACAGTGAGGTGTTTTTGGGTCCAGCTAATTAATTTTAAGGATTTATAAAATTTCTGAAGCTCTTAATTTTTAAGAACTTTTTATGTAATATTAATCGCCTAGAACTTAAAATACAAATCTAGTAACTATTCTTTACAGTATATTTACAAAAATGGTCTATTTTTTATAAAAATGTAACAAATATGTTAGTAATTATAATTAATAAGCGGTATTTCGTACTAAAAAACTAGTAATTGTAAATGACAATGGAATATTGATACATTTCAAACAAAACATTATTTAACTGTAATAAAAATGATGTGCTAACATAAACACAACAATCGTGATAAGCCTTTATGATAGTTTAAAACAATTTCAAGGCTCAAGTTGAAATATCATTCAAAGATAAATTAGCATAAATATTTTAATATATGGTTGGGAATATTTATTAATTGTCCTTATTTAACTTTTTCTGGGGTTGTGGATCTGGATAGCTTAGTCTATTTTTTCTATGACTTTAGAAGAAAATATGTTATTTTATTACAACATTTATTGTACATGCATGAATTAATGAACTATTGAATTGTATGTAAATAAATGCAATCATCACATGTCAATTTTTTTTCAGTTATACGGGGATTGTGAAACACTGAATCTTTCATAAAAGTAAATTAATTACATGTCAAATAAAATCTGTTTTTCAAAAAATTTGACTCCTACCATATTCCCATGGAAATTAGCTTTAGGCCAAATGAGTTGAACTTGGATTTTATGTGAATATCCAAAATTAAGTACCTTAAAGTATGTTAGGCACAATCATAAGATTATCCTTACATTTCTAATCATCTCAAGTTCACTTTATGTCTAGTCTTCGTTATTTTAGTTTGCTTGTGTTAACTACAAGTGTTAACCTGCTATTCAAAATATATTTTTGCCATTCTTACTCATCTAGTTTAGGTAACGATAAGAAATTGAAACTTAAAAAAATATTAAATATTAATTTTCCATGAGTCACTTATTGTACTATTTTTTAGACCCCAATACTCGCCAGTCTAACCCAGATCAGATGTTGTTGATGACATTGTTGTTTGTAGCTGCGTTGTTTCTCTATTTTTTCCGGCCAAGACCTCAAGCAACCGAAGGACCATCTAAAGCAGTAAATTCTGACCAAGTAAGTATGTATGAATTACTGAATATTTGGTCCAAAAAGTGGTGTGCACTCTGCTAAAATATTAAAATAAACTGTTTTTGCGCCAAACAAAACGAAATAGGGATCAGTTTGAATCATTTAATTTATGTGTTAAATTTAAAATATTTTATTTATTTAATCTTACCAATATCTTGATATAAAAGTGAAGTTGTCAAACTGCTGAAAATTTTATTTTTGTGACGGTATCAATGACCGCAAAAGGTAATGAATAATTACTAAACAATTTTTAGCAATAAATTGTCAAAGAATTTTTAATAATGTGGGTATTTGTCGCGGTTTCCTTTCACTTTCGCATATCAACTTGGCATAGACTGTCCTAAACTCCGAATCTCTTGCGGAAAGACATTTCTCCCTACCCGAATATTATCTGCCAATATTTGAGAATCTGGTATTGGGGGGGACTTTGTAGTCTTTTCTTCAGTTCCATAGTTATAACTGTGAAATTGGAATCGTCAAGGTAACTACTCTCGCAGTATGAAGCCTGGCACTATTCTATTGTATGATAATTCTGGACCATGCAGAGTAGCAAACGAAATACTATGTGGTTTGAAAATCTGATGTCGATATATTAGATCATCAACTGTGCAATTTCAAAACACATACAGATCTGTACATATGTTTAAAGTTATACCTCGTCGTTTCACTGTTGCGACCAAATAAAACGTAAGTGAAAATTAACACATTAAATAATTCGCTCATTACCCTGTAAGTACTCATCGGATTCTAGCACACAAAAAAGCAGGACTCATCATTCTTTTAGTGGCACCTGCATGTTTTTTTAATGAAATTGTAGTAAACAGACAGAATGTGCGGTATTGGTCTGATGTAAATCCATTTTTTCATCATACTCAAGCTCGTTAAAAAGTTAATGTATGGACAGGAATACTGAGAAACCGAAATGTAGGGCCACTATTCCTGGATGAAAATTAGACGGGACCTCTGTACCTTAACATGGGTAATTGAAATTTGAACCTCACCATTGGGATCTTGAAAATTACAGGAGACAAATTTATTTCATCAACCTTGTTTCTTATGAACCCACATCAATTTTTCCACAGAAAAATGGTGCAATTCATTATGATTTCATTAATATAAAACTTGTTATAATTTGCCCAATTATTTACATAAATACAAATATGACCTTAGAGCGTTAACTCTAGCGAAGAATTTTCACACAATGAAAAATTAAGAGTTTATTTCAAATATAATAGAAACCGTACGAAAACAGCTCAAATGTATTTTTTGAGTTATATACAGAAAAGCTACATAAACATTTAAATTGTTGGTCTAACATTCAAAACAATATTTATAATAAAATATTGCAATAGATTTTGTGGGTTCAAATCAAAACAAAATATTCACTTTCAACGTCTTTATTTTTAACAAATAAATCCACAGTTTACAAACGCTAAGAGTAATACTATTGGAAACAGCTGATCGCTTCTCCCCGTCTATTCAATCACACGAATATATACTAATCCAAACGACTCAACATGTCCTTTAAATAGCGAGCGTAGAGCATACCCGAATGCTATCTATCATTATTTCTTTGTTTCTCGAGGCCGCCTTTTCTTCTACACCCATCGAAATTTCGGGATAGCCATTGTTGTTTTTTATTATTATTTCAGCCGGCTTTATGTCTACGTTGTTTTTATCGAAATCTTTGGCGGTGTAAAATGAATTTTATAACACTATATATAAAGTCCATTTAAAGTCCCCTTCAAAAAATATTGTCGGGGTATTTAATCATTACAAATTCCAGCGCATACATTTAAGCGAAAACGAACGTGCGGCCTAAATTCCCTTAGTGTCTAAAAATCTCGAATATGATCCCTATTTAAGAGCCAATCGCAAATTTCCATTCTCCGATCAGGATCACCTGGAACATGTGTATTTTGTAACATTTGAAATCACTTTCTGGAAGGGTTTTCATTTATTTAACAACCATACTAAGAAAATGTTACTGTTGTTAAGTTAGTTTTACCTCTGCTAATCAGTTATTTCTAGTATCTTCTTCCATTGTGCTTCCAGACTTTATCAAGCTCCAAACTAAGCCAAATGTTCATCATAAATTTAAAAAATGCTATTTTGCACATCCACGGTATTAAGGAGAATTAGTCCGACCGGGATATACTAGCTATCCTGAAAGTCCATAAATTCCACTTCAATTTATTTATCTTGGTTTTTCGCTATAATGCCGAGAAGTTTGTTTAAAGTAGTGCTAAACATTGCATTACATATACGAATATGCGACAGCCCGCGGGGCACTGTCAATAGCTGTCAAGGCACATGGACGAATTTATAATTTTCTTAAAATGGGGTCACGGGATGGAAATTATGATAAAGTGTATTATATATATATATATATATATATATATATATATTTCTCAGAAGTTTATTACGTTTTTATTTACATAACTATTGCCTGCTCATATTGGTTTATTAAGTTAATGGTTACCTGTATACCTACAGTTAACTGATATTAATTAAATGCCTTTTTTCCACTAGCTGGATCCCCCACTGTCAAAACATCGGAGGTCCAAGGTTTAAGCCAAATTTCCAAATCAGTATTAATACATTTTACGGCGGTATGACAAAAAATATATATTTTGCATATCGCTATCGAACTATTGTGGTTAAACGATACGTCGTGCAAAACATTTCTACAAATTATTTAAATTGCATTTCTGCAAGATCTACTTAAATTACAATATCGATCTTCAGCGTTATTATCTCAACATTATAAGCTATCATTAGGAGGCAGATTAAAGTTCCAGCTGTAATTACAATTATGAATTTTTTAAATCACTACATCAGTTTTTCCAGCTTTTCTTTATGAAAATGCTGCCATCAAAAATTTATAAACATTCTTTCTGAAGATTTACTGATTGTCTACAATTTTTCTACTGACTGCATTATGAACAGATCATTACTTTTTACACTATACTCCATATTTTTGGTTTTTTTTTAAGAGATTCTACTTCTACGAGTTTATTGTTAAAATTATGTCAATTATGACTTATAAACTATTATTTACGTGATGGCTTATGCGGTTTGCTGTTGAAGTTTGTCACCTAAAAATCTCTATTGACTGGTGTAAAATATTTATGCTCTTAAGCAAGCAAATTTCAACAAGTTGTATATCAATTAAATCAGAATGTAATGCACTGTTTTTCTGTGAGAAAAACTAGCGTGACGTCCATAAGAAACAAAAAGTTAATGATGGTAGCCAAAAAACGAAACGTCGGATGGCAAAAGATGGCCAACAACCCTATGAGAACTTCAATATTTAATATATTCTCTATTGTCCGCTGACTGACAATTTTTTACACAACACCTTCGGGAAGATAATTGTGATACTAATATATTAATCAAATAATTAAATTCACATTAAAACAGAATATTTAATATGAAAGTTACTGCAACTCGAAAAATCAATACTGATCTACTACATTGACTATTTTACCACTAAACCATAACAGTGCTTTATGCTGAACTATCCAAGGTATAGCTTTTAAAAAAGTGAGTGAAAATGTGCTTTTGGTTTTTTTGCTTCCTCCTCAAATAACGCTACAGTAAAGAATAAAAAAAAATCTCCAATTTTTGTGTTTTTTCCGAATATCTTCGGAAGAAAAAATTTAAATTTTCAAAACAGCATTTCTTCAAGCACTAAATTACCCAATTTTGTCCAGATTTTAATTTCTTTATATCCCCTTTAGAAATGTCTGACCTTCACCATTGTGAAGGTCAGAAATTTCTGGAGATTATAATATTATGTACTCCAATGACAAAAATGTCAAATCCTGAATAACATAACAGAAGATGAATTATTTGTCTCTCGACTGTTGTTATGCATGAATCGGTGACAATATACAATAATAGTGTTAATTTCATATTATTACTATAACAGATCCAAAAATGGTTTATTTATCATTTTTTAATATTTTTATAATTTTGTTTATAATCAATAAATGACTGATAAGAATTATTTCATTTATTCTTTTATTGTTGACAGGTAATTGAGGGTTTTTGAGGGGAATAAAGTAAATAAAATGATATAGTTCATCTCAGGAGTATTTATTAAGGTGAAAATTTGAATTGACCAGTGAACCTCGGTCATCCAGCTACTAATTTGTTAATTGTCCTTATTTTTATTAAGATATTGTATCTTTGCTGTCAAATTTTAAAAGAGAAATGGAACAAATCTATTAACTAGTTTTATTATTTCCAGAACGGAGCACCTCCCAATCCACCACCAGCAATGAATTAGGAAATAAGCATAAATTGTTAGACACAATTTTGGTATTAGATGTTTCTCTCTACTAAAAATATTAGTACAGCAAAAAATCACTTGTTACAATTGGCAATAATTGTAGTCGTTTTTTAAAAAGCTTCACTTATGTTTTTGAATTTTATATTTTGCATTGTGAATTTGAATCATCTAAATAACATTCCTAGAATTATTATGACACATGGGGTTAGAATCTTTATTATAAATACGTACTACTATGGCTTTATGAATTAATATCTTTATACACTTTAACAGACCTTGGAATATGGTCTCTAAATATATGTGTACTATTCAAGAAATAAACTTTATTTTCATTATTAAATTTGTTACTTAATCTGAAATGAAGGTTAGAATGGAAAAACATGATGTCCAAAACCCAGTATTTTGAGATAATTAATAATGCAGTCATTCTTAAAATACAATTAGAATTTGAGATTATTTAAAACAGACAAAATCAATTAACCACGCAGGTGGCAAGGAATTAAAATAAACATGTATATGTTGACGACCACACCTTTATGCAAACAAGTCATGTTTGAATCCAATTACTTAACTAAATCCACACCTGATCTATGATTTATATATAATTAAAAAATAACTAAAGCAAAAAAAAAATAAAACTATTCTTTTAAAATAGTAACGTTAAGAATATGTCGAGACAGAAATAGAGAAAGATAATTGCAGAAACAACTGCTTTGGCTACAACTGAAAACAACCTAATCTTTTGTTATGTAAAATGCATTTTATGGCAGGCATTCCAAACGCCATTAATTTGCAAATTTAAAAATTAATTTGAAGTGTACAGCTAGATTTATTATTTTCTCACGGCGCACTAGTCGTGTTCCAAGAACTGTTGTACAGGGTTTGTACTTTACAAACTGCTGGTCAATGTTTTTTAATTGTTAATATAATGATAAATATAAAAACGGATATACCCTGAAAATCCATTATTTTTTACCTGAAAAATATTTAACATTATAGTCAGATTGAAACAGAATCATAAAGCTGATAAAAGACCAAATTGTACATTGAATATAATGAAAGTATACTGTTAAATGTGTTTCAAAACAACAAAATGAGAGCAATTAAAATTAATGATAAGAAGACCCCCGAAGTATTCTTATGGAAGATAACTTTCGGCAACTTTTTTTGAAACTTTACCATTTGATTTTTGATATTTCTGAACTTGTAGATCAAAAGTCCTCATCTCAAACCCTCCAAAGTTTATTTTTATTTTTTTTTATGAAGTATAGCGTGAATCTTTGGGGGAATGTATCTCGAAAACAAATGACTTTCAAAGTTTGAGCCCATGCAGACTTTTAATCCACAAGTTCAGAATTATGAAATGACAGTTTCAAAAAATGCTTTCTCACTACTTATACCTCATAAAAGGTTAAAAAATTAACCTTTTTAGAGGCTGCATCTGGAAAACAAGTTAAAGCCCTTAGAGACTTGATTGACAAGTTCAGATTTATCAGATGGCAATGTTTCAAAAAATTTAGCCAAAGCTACTTTCTTGCTACACCTCAAGGAAAAAAATAACTTTGGGAGACTGTATCTCAAAAACAAAAGTTTGAGCCCCTGGGGACTTTTGATTCACAATTCAGAGCTATCAAATGGTCCTTTATTGCATTTTGTTTGCGGCAAATTTCACTAATCAAAACATAATAATGTATTTCTTCCTACATTATATATACACCCATGATGAATAATCTGACCAAACCAAGGTGTAAGATGCCATTTCATATCATGTTTGATAAATCTACTAATTGTATTGATGAAAAAATTATAAATATATTGATAGAGGAATTAAATTCAACAGAAGGGCACTATTGAAATGGATTTTGTAGGCTTGAAAAAATATGATGCATTGAATTTAAGAAATTAATAACCGATTAAGCAAGATTGAGTAAAAACAGCTTCTCTTTTAAAATGTGGATATCCAAATATTAAGCATATATCCTGTTTATGTCATGATTTGCAGCATTTTTCAGAACATGTACTACAGTAAATACATTTATTTCAAAATTTGAGAACAATAAACAAAACTTTCTGTATGGGACTTTCTCAGCCCAAAATTTCCTCGCGGCGCTCCTGTCTGCTCTTCAAGGTGCCTCGGTGCACATTTTGGAAGCCCTGATATAAAGTAAAAACATCATGGTAGCATAATAACACTAGCACGACACCTGATTTGATAGTTGCCTGTGGCTCGTTTGCTTGAGGCTTCTAGGTGTCGTTACTCAATTCGAATAACAAATTGTATGAGGGTCATGTGTCTGAAACAGCCCTAGGCCAATATGTAATTGTTAATAATAAACAAGATCGTATGTAAAAAACAAGCTGCCCTGGACAGGTCTGTCTTTTGGAAGTAAGCCAACTGATAACGATTCCCAATTAGAAACGTGTATTATCTTACATTTGCCAAAAATGACGGGGAAAAATTGTTGCAGTTTACTTCATGTAGGTTATTGAAAAATTTAATAATCTATATATAAATAGGCTAAGACAAAACGATTAGGTACCATTTTCTCTGTTTCTCAACCGATTTTCTTCATTTTTGTTTTGTTTAGTAGCTACTGACGACCTTCAGTGCAGAATGCTAATCTTAATTTATAATATTGGTTCATTCATTAAATAAAATATAATAAAAATTCATTATTTACGTCAATAATGTCAATACCAAACAAATGAATGTGCCGCGTTCTCTTTGTATCATGATACATTAATTATATCATGTCTTTGTATGATCTGTGGTGCCGCGTGCCGCTGCTGCCAGACTCAAACCATTGAGTAATTATATATAGACAGACCAATGCTATTATATACTTAGAGCATGTACTTCTGGAGGTGGCATGCTAGGATGCAAGCGTTGTTATTGTTTAGTGGGTAAAGTAATCGTTGAATATCATAATTATACAGGGCGATTCCAGATATGTTAGAAATAATGTTTTTAATGGGTGGCACATAAACAGGTGCATATTTAGGGCGTTTAAAATATAGAGTAGAGTGCAATTATAACTAATAAAATAATTATATAGGGAAGCCCATTAGCGGTTGAATTTACAGGGTTCTTGGAATAGAAGGTGCAGTAAAATTACAGTTATACAGGGTGGTGCAAAAAATGTTATACATAGATGCATATACAGGGTGGCGGAAATGGAAATGCAACATTTCATAACCCATAAGCAGTTGAATATATAGTTAAGATGAAATATAGGGTAAGAGGAATTATAGATATACAGGATGGTGATAAAAAATGTTAGAATAGGAAATGATTTATAGAGTAGACCACGAAAAGTTCCATATATATAATGATTGTAATATAGGTCGGAGTAGAATTATAGTTACAGAAGATAATTAAAAATTTCATAAACAAAAAGAGTAAATATGGTGGGTCATAGGCATATACAGAATGGTTTACCCGGTGGTTGAAAAATGTTAAAAAATATTATGCGTGGTCCATAAGCATTTGCATATACAGGGTGGTGGAAATATATAATGAGATGGCATTATTATAATGAGGATTTTAATTAATGTTAGAGAATTGAGTGCAATTATAGCTATACAGGGGTGTTAGAAAAAATAAATATGTAGGGTAGCCCATTAGCAGTTGAATTATTGTCATATTAAATTAAGAATTACGAATTTGAACACAAATAAAGTTCTATGAATTATATCTGAAAAAAACTTGAATTTCGTTACTTATTTTGTAGAAGCGAGATGTAAGACCGACATCTAGGATTTTCGAGGAAACTATCACACAGAGGTTCCGAATCTGGATCCGTTCGGTGTAATTGCTGTTCTCCCTAAAGTCCTAGGATAGAATGTCAAGATAAAATTTTCATGTTACTTAACCTGCCAGAGATATTGACACAATTGGTCGAATTTCGACCACTGGGCGACAGCTAGTAGTCATAAAAGAACCGTTAGATTGTAAAATGCTTTGAAAGTGCCACCGACGAAAAACAATATAACGTTTGAACAAACTTATTACATGAGCAACAGTGGAGCCTAATTTCATTTTGACTGTAAACCGTGACCAACGAAAAAAATCGAGTTCGTTAAGTAGCAAACATTTAGATAAACCAAAAAAGTAAAAGAAAATGCCAGAGCCCATAAAACAAATACATGAAAAACAAAAAAACTTCATAAAAGTTAACTAAAAAGCAAAAAATATTTTCTCCTGCAACAATTAAAAACTTTTTCTGAAGCCAGTGCCAAGTTGAACACCAAAGTTGCTAAGTACAACTCATTAATGTACTTTCCTATTTTTTGTCACTTTAAGTTGGCACCGACTTTAGAAAAAATATTTAATTATCATTTTATTTTTTTTATTTTAAGTGATTTAATTAATTACTTAATTGGATACAATTTTCAAATCTAATTACCTTTTTGATATTGCCAAAAATGAGGTTTTACATCCATTATTTTGACCAACCTCGTTTTCTGTTGAATAGATGTTTCCTAAATATTTATATGTATTAAGAAAGTTTTGAATAGGATTCCAATTTGGTGGACCAACAATATTCTAGACGGTATGACAATCTTCAACTTTTCTGCCTGTTAATTAACAAACATTTCGATTCAATTACATTCATTTAATAGAGAGCGTAATTTTCATATTATTATTCATTACACAATTTTTAGTGCTACAGCATAATTGGATGCAGTTTTCAATTCTAGTGAACTTTGTTTGATAACAATTTGGGATGTTATATAAAAAAATAAAGGTACATTAGTTTTAAACATTGATAAAAATTGATATTTTTTATGAAACAGTATATAGTCTGAAAAGTTACATAAATACTTATTATACATTTTTAAACCAATGGCATAATTAGATGCAGTTTTTAATTCTAATTACTGCTGTTTGATAACACTTTTGTATATTATCAAAATTAAAGATACTTTACTTTTAAGCAAAGTTCATATTTACTGACAAACCTCGTATACAGTTGAAAAAGTGACATGTAATGATTACAGCATATTTTGCAGACGATGCAAATTTTTTTCTCTAAATATTATTCATAAGAGATTTTTCCGTTCGGATCCAACTTATGAGGACACACCGTATATAAAGACCCACTGAGAACCTCCATCTTGAAGTTGATTAACTAACATTTATTTTGATTTATTAATTACAATCTATCTTCAATTTATTACACCCCTGGTTCCTAACAGAGGCATTTTTTCATTTTAATACTGGCGCCTTTACAAAAGTATACTGTTAAAAAATTATTCGCGATTTTATAAAAAACGGTGTAAGCTGTCTTTGAAAAAATTATGGTACCACTTTAGGATCCCCCGGAACAGGATCCAGTTTAAATGGTTGAAATTCCTTGAGCCGTTTTCGGGTAATCGGTGAGCAAACATGAAAAACTTAGATACAAATTAAGAACCGTATTCTTTTTGAAGTTGATTACAATATAAAGGCCTTTTCAAATTGGAAGAAATTGCAAGTTTTCTTCAGAGTTTTATGTGGCGCTCCTAGGTGCGATTTTGATATAAGATGACTTTTTTATTCAAAAAAGATTAAACGTTTAGTTTGAGAACACTCTTAAAGACTTACATGCATTATTAAACAACAGAACTTGAACATAACAAATAACCTTTATTAGACGTTTTAATAACACAAACACAATCGTCATTTGAAACAGAAGTGTACAGAAAACCTACTGATGATAACAAGTATCTCAACTCGACTCTAATCATCTGAACATAGTAAAAAAGACATCATTAAATCTTCATTTAATAAACTGAAAATGATCCGTTGTGGTAGAAATGAAGAAAAAACATAAAAAATGTTATCCAAGCAACCCTGACATTAAAGATACTCACTTTACATAACCCATACCATGTTTACAGAGTATTCCAGAACGACAAAATATACGCTAAAATCAAACATCAAAAATAAAACGAAAAAACACAACTCTTAACAGTTGCATTTATAAAATTCCTTGCGAATTTAAATTTTACACTGGAATAATCTCTAGATCTCTAAATGTATGAATTAATAGAGACAACAATTATATAAAGAAACGATTAGTAAGGTCCAAAATTTGGAACATGCCTGAGACATTGGTCATCAAAAATGTTTTGATATTTAAGTATGAGAGTTTGTTTTAATTTTATTGAATGAAAGCGATTGTAACGCTACTGTTTCCGTAGAATTCAGTCTTGAATCAACTCTATATCAGGATATTCCATAAGATTTTTCTTTATAACTTTATTAGGATCACTGATCCTAATTCGGTGATCGCATTTTTTGAAGCGCCATATAATTTTTTTCCAATTTGAAAGCTTTATTTTTGTGATCTTTAGAATTCCTTTGTGTCACCCTGTACATATCAAAGAACAGTAACATTTTAAATTATACATATTTTACAATTTCTTAGTCACTTTCCATTTTCCTCAACTTTGCTGCAAAATAAAGATGCCACAACTATGACTCTGAGAACAATTACTGTCCAAGATCATTTAGAACCGACTTTGAAAATGATAGGAGTACTCAACTCAAATGTTCTTTCTTTATGAGAGTTCCGTGATTACTCGAGAACGACTCAACTAATACGGATAGTTTAATCTAGAATATATAAATTTTAGCATATTCAAAAAAATTTGTTTGTGGTAAAAATTGGCAAAGGTGTCAGTATTAAATTAAAGTAAATATCGTTGTTCGAAATGTGGAATGAAATTGCTTGAAAATTGGAATTAAATAAAAATACATATTAATTAAACAACTTGAAGTTCAATGATTTGTATGGTCTAAAACCTAAACTTATAAATCAGCACACGTCACATTTTTCAATAGAGATGGGTAGGTCCGCTGATAATTCGGAATTGGATCCCGATATGCATCCAGTTCCGAAGATGTACATCCAAGACCCGTGTCCGTCGGACCCATATGGGTCCGGTTGTCTAACTGTGATTACCGCAGTCAGACTGCAGTCGGATTGTAAAACTGCTAGCAAGACATTATGGCGCTGAATTGTTGTTTTTTACCCTTTATATAATGAAATTACGAGAAAACGATAATGATTTATCAAAAATAATAATTACAAATAATAGTAGCCATATTTTGACAACTTAAACGATAAAAAACATAACCATGAACCAACAATACTTCTGTATGATCAAACTATAGGGAATACCGTTCCCCTCACTCCGATCCGCAGTTTCCAGTCCGCTATCATTGATTCACTACCGCTCATGGCATGTTTCGATGCCGCTCCCGCATATATCAACAAGTGGTTCTGCCTATCGGTAACGATGTGCATCCTTCATTCACACAGGTCCGAGGATTCGTGTTCTTCCGAACCTACACATCTCTAAAATATATTCAGTACCGCTCATTGCATGTGTTTCTTGCCACTATATCCGTCATTACCACTTAGGGGTGCAGGTCCGGACATGCGTGTACATCCGGACCTGCCCATCTCTATTTGTCATCTATATGAGGTTTGTCAAAAAAATCAATTTTGCTTTATTTATGATAATATCGAAGACTTGCTGTGAAATTAAGTATTAGATTTGAAAACTGGATCGAAAAACGGCAAAACCAGAATTTTGAAGGTACAAAAATCTCAAAAATTCCTCAAATATGTTTAGCTCTTAACATTAAATCCAAAAATAATGTATTTTAGAAGCAGTTGTTGCTATATAAATTTCACTCATGAATGTGGTCAAAATTATTTTCACAAAAAAATTAAACAAATATGGGATGTGAAAATTACATGAGAAATATGTTCAAGATAAATTCGCTGATTTGCGAATCCCGTGCGAAGCCGGGGCGGGTCAATTAATATTTGGTAAACTTACTCTTAAAAACATTATGAAAAATTAAATTCACAATTCTTCCAATCATTATACAAATAAATTATTAAAAAGAACGAATGTTATCAGCTAGAATTTATTTAATAGATATAAGACTTCAAATTGTATAAAAATTTCGACAAAACTTTATTTGTTACACTACAGCTACAATTACTGTAAATGTTAACTCTTGTAATCTAAAAACAATTATTAATTCAATTATTATAATTGTAAGCTCATAAAAATGTTTATTTTCCACAGAGAATGTAGAATTATTACTTCATATTTATTTATAAATAGGTAAAACATTATATACAAATCTGATTTGTACTAATATACATCCTTCAATTCTCATAACACGTCACGATTTACAGTTTTGCAGATCTTCATCTTGGTTCTAACTTTCTGCAAAACCTCCGTCATCTGTTCGTATTTACCCGTCGAATTAGGTAAATTTTCAAAATTTATCACTGGACTTACGTCTTTGGTAAAATTGTCCATATTGGGCAACCTTGAATACGGCGATTGACTTTTCAATATCGGCGTTCCAAATGCAGACGTTTTTATTGTGGAATTATTAGATGACACATTCTCAGTATCGCTAATTCCTTCATCTACACTATTATTTAGATTTATACTTTCTTCCATACTGATTAGCGTGTCTTCATCTTGGGAATCAGTGTGGTTAATTTCTTCGCTTGTTACTGGGGTTTCTCTTTCATCACTAGTTTCTTCCAAAACAGCATTTAAGCTACAGTTGTCTTCAAGTGCAAGTAACAGATTCTCCTTTTCTTTTTCAAGCTCTACAAGTGATGGAGATGGTAAACATATATCAGCTGTTTCTTTGGCGACTTTCACCTGAAAAAGAAAATGTCTAAAATACAAAAAATATTTTTACATTTACTGTAGTTTTTTTTAAACTAACAATATTTGGTTTTATATAAAATCATAATGGAAGTTACATGCAAAAAACTTTAAACATACTAATTTGAAATAATACAGTTGTTTTGAAATTTAAAACAAGAAGAATTTGCTCGGTCGTGTGAGCCGCCATTGCCGTATTACTCCACTATTTTCGCCCCTTCTGACTTTCTCAGCCAGTGACTGGTGTTATTAATAAAAAAAACTATACTACAAAAAAATATATTTATTTACTTATTGCATAACTTAAAAATATTTATTTTGTATGAAATAGTAACTCTAAAGTTAAACCATAAAATTAAAAGCAAAAGTCCACAAGGGAACAACATCTTCAAATATTTTCATAGGTATGATTCAAGTGAAGATGGATTTCTATGTTCTCACGATGCGCAAACTTGAAGTTACCTTTCATCTAGTGAGCTGTCTCTATGGAATTTTCATATCCAAGTAAGGTTGAGTAGTATGGTCAGTTCTTAAGGTGGGTATGCAAATGGTGAGAGAAGAAGAAAACACCATTATGAACAAATTGGTTCATATAATGAGTTTGTTTAACAAATTCAAACAATCGAATTTCGTTGCATTCTCTATGATTCGCTCATTAGAAGAATACATTCGGTCTATTTTCTAGTGCTTACCAGTATTATTAGATCATTACTCAAACAACAACTCCAATACATTTTCCGATATTGACAGCACCTCCAAACTCTTCTACTACACACATAACCGAAACATCTTATTACATTCCAGTAACAATTTTATTGAATAAATTATTATGTGGAAACAGATAATAAAACACCACTAATTTTTGTTACACCTGGTAAATTTGTACCCATCCAAGACTATAGATTCTCCTCCAGTAAACTGGCATCAACAACTACTTTTAATACCATTATAGACACTTTTGTTTCAATACCCCTTGAGATACCAGAATTGATACTTTAGTGGTATTGCAAAATTTTAAAAACTCATTGGGCTGCCTCTAGTAACTCGCAATATATCCTCTTAAACAGCCTAGATGTTGTACAGTATGAGAAAATAGGACATTGTTAGTAACTGCAGAGTTCAGTCTCTTACACTGGATAAACTAAATCAATCTAGGAGTGATATAAAGGGAGTGTATAGAACTCATTTAAATAAGCCAAAAAGTCCCAATTAACATGTAACCCTAAAATGCACCCTTAGGGAGTTATATGCCCTTAAAAGAACTCAAACAAACCTAGTTTTTTTAAATTAAACACTGCAAAGCTCAATTGACAGTTTATCAATAACTGAAATTGTTAAGAGCTATAGCAACATCAGTCTATTATTTGGTATTGTAAACAGATTTTTGTATTTTTTGGGCTAATAACTTAAACAGCAGAGTAATTTTCCAACTGAATTTACTTAAAAACCTTTGGAAATACTGATTTGGACAAATATAATATTTTTTATGTAAAATTGTTAAGATTTTATAAATATGCAGAAAAAATTGTAAAAAAAAAACTTAAAAAAAAAAACATAATATAGGCTGAAAACCCCCTTCACCAACCTAAATAGGACACATATGATTTGCACGTTGAAAAATGGAGTAGCACCTGTTATTTATCATAAAAAGTGATGGGAAAGCCATACATTTTTTTCTATTTATTTTCAACCGTTATGTCAATAACAGAAATAACCCTTTTAAGGGCTTAAACTTCCTAATGGTGTGTTTCAGGGCACTCATGTGCCCTATTATCATTAATAGCGACTTTTTAGATTATTTTAATATGTTCTATTCACAGCAGAAGTATGGAACCCTATTTTAGAAACACCCTGTATATGACTGCAAAAATTATTTATTACAGCTTACCAAAGAACTATCCTGGTTTCCCTCATTAATTTCAAGTTTTTCCTCATCACTTTCCTTTTTATCAGCACCACCATTTTCAGGTGCATCCACATCCATTTCACAAGTATCAAAATCATCTTGTTGATTGGCAAACTGTTTTTCAAAAGCTGCTATCATTGTTTCTTTACTAAATCTATCAGAATAAGGTGGCACACAAAATTTCTTGTAGTCCTAAGAGCATAGAAAATAAATAAATTTATAAAATGTAAATTTTTGCAATGTTTTAATTTTAAATAAATAATAATGAATAATAATGATATTACAATGTTTATATTTTTTTATCACTAATAAATGAATCCTCTAGAAATTAATCATTGAACAAAAACTATTCCAAATAAAAATGCCAAAAAAGAATTTCATGGATCTACAATTGCTAATATAAAAACAAGTATCAAGAATTTTGATCCTATTCACGAATAAGAAATTATACTTAACAGGCCAGGATCAGAAGGAAAAGGTTGAGAATGACTATCATGGTAAAAAAAGCTGACATACAGCAGGATTTCAATTCAGTAAACAGCAACCTAGCAGATCATCTGATTGAACTGTGAGTTAACAACCTTGTAAAAAGTAAATATTTTGTAGTGTAACATATTGTGAATTTATTTCCTTGAAAAATATTTGGGGTAAAAACTGTTTTGAACCCATAAAGTTTGTATTAATAATAGAAATTATCTACATTGTTAAAGAGTAAGTGGCAAAATATCAATTGAACAACAAAGATTAAGAGATCTGAAAAAATCTTCAACAATATTTGAATCTTACTTACATCCTTTACATACTTATCCATTGGTGAGTTAAAACCTGGGTAATCAATGATTTTTTCTGGATTTAATCCTTGTTTCTTTCTTGAAGCTGACTGTCTTACAGGATTTCCATCTGCATCAAACAAATCTAGGTTTGAATAAAAATATTTTGCCTCTTCTAACCAACCACTTGGATAACCCAATCTTCTCATTCTGTAAATGTATGGAGGAATTTCATTTCTTCTTAAACCTAAAGCTTGTCTCAAAGCAGGTGATATATTTCCTGGTGTATAGTGCCCATATTTTTGATCTGCTTCCAAATGATATCGCCTATAAAAACACTTGTTTGTAATGATCAAACTACAGATATTTGTGTAACGTAAGAAACTTTTGAAAACAATGTTGAAATATAGTGTAAATTTGCAATGCATTAATAATTTTAACAAAACAGGTTTTTAAAATAATGAACTCTTATTTCATATCTATGTTAGTTGCTACAAAGTTTTGTTTTAATTAAACACAAAAGCTGTTTTTTTAGTTAAGTATCTGTTATATTCAAAATTAACATTGGTATTTAATGATAGCAGCATTATAGCTGTAGAGTCATTATAATGTTTCAGTTATTATACTATATGTAGACAATTTCTGATTAAATTCCAATTGGAAAAGCTACATCTGCCCAAAAACTTTTATTGTTTATAAAATAAAACTTACGTTGTTAATTTCTGAGTCTTAAATTTATTTCTTGCAGCATTTATTTTTGAATAATCTTTTGGATGTGGACAATCTTTTAAACTATGACTGTCATCACAATTAAAACATGTTTGAGCAGAGACTTTTCTATTAGGGGTATCATCTTCTGCTTTTGCCTCTTCAGTATTAATTTGGAATTTACTGGAATACTTGGTAAAGTGATCAACAGATTCATTTTTGGAAGGGTTAATGTCTACAACAAAAAAATCCTCATCATGTTTCTTTTTCTTTACCTTTTTCTTTTTAGATTTTATAGGTGTCTGGGCATTATGAATCAATTCTGTTGAAACTGGACTGTATTCAGTTTCATCTAAAACTACCCACTCTTCAGAATTTAGGATTGAATCCCTTTGAACTGTTACAGATAAATCAGTCTCTTTTATTATTTCTAGTTCAATAAATTTGTCTAGAAACTTTAGAAATTTATGTTTATACAAATCTGCTAATTTTTTATTGCCAAAACTAATATGTATTTCATTGTCAGTAGAGATCTTTGAGTCTGGGGTATCCAATGTGCCATATGAAAGATTTGTATCATTTAGTTCACCATCTTCAAGATCCTTAGATACAATTTCCACTTTGCTCACATCACTTGGGAATTCAGGTTTATTATCACAAGACGCTATTAAATTTTCAGTTTCTGTACAAGAAATTTCAGTTTCAGTAGTAGTTTCCGTAATTGATTCCTTAACAAACAACTCAATTTCAACGGTTTTTAGGTTATTTTCTAAAGTTCCTTCTTGCAAAACCTCTCCATCAGTTTTCATAGCTTTAATGTTTGGTTCAATATCTTCATGCTTATCATCTTCGGATGACAGCTCGTCTTCGTTTACTTCAACAAATAACGTATCCTGGCAAGGATTTTTCCTTTTTCTTGTATTTCTAGCCATTTTCTGTTTGCCTAGCACTTGCAAATACTTGTCAATTGTCAAAACACTACCACGTTTGAACTGTGACTACCACACAACCACACCACAGATCATACAAACCACACGCTACTACCACAGATCAAACACACTACTACCAGCTTAGAGCATTAACTTTCTAGTTTGCAAAAATGTCGTGGTAAGACTCAATAGTATTTCACTCAGTTGGGAACCCACTAAGTGAAATAGCACTGTCTCTATTGAGCATTGCCACGATTTTATGCTTCACAGGCTATATCTACTAAGACTAAGTATTTCAGTTTCTCGTTTCGTGAACGGTACACGTTGAACTAAATCACAGATAAATACAACACTAAATAGACAGCTAAAGTGAGACTTCTGACAACTAGGACAGATGGCAGCATAATTCCTAGATGCAAGATAAACTATTTCAAACCTAATGAAATATTCGGAAGATTAACGTTATATTAAGCCCGAATCATGATCAACATATTCAAAGTTTTACATGATGCAACATGGAAATAGAAAACAGTGTGAAACAACAAAGGTGAATATAAACTGAGTAAAATTTGGGAAATGGAACTTTCAACATTCTCTCAACATACAGCACCTGAAAATTTGACCTCGAATGTCGATCAGAATAATATCAGCACTATCAAAAATGTAAGCTCACAAAGTATCTACATTCAGGACAGGAAGCGATCATAAGCTTTTCAAAGCAAGAATTATCCTTAATACCTACCGGAAAGATCGAAACCCACCGAGAAAACGTGGACCAACAGAATAAACAACAAAAATTTTCCAGATAATTTCGAGAAATATCAAGCTCTTCTAGAACAAAAACTATAAGAAACAAAAAACACACAACTAAAGAATACAATGGTGACTAGTGCGAAAGAAATAAATGGAACACAACCACGAAACCAACATACCAAACTAAAATCGGAAACAAAGGCGTTGCCGGAGAAATGAAGAGAATAGAAAATTATAACAGAAATCTAACGTGTAGAATATATCTACCGAACTGTAAGACCGTAAGAAAGTTGATTGCGGAGGACCTCAAACACTACAAGGTGTAGCGAGAACGATCTTTTCTGAAAAGCGAAAAAGCTTTAAGAACGCTAAGAAAGTACTAATAATCGGGACGAAATCACACGCATAACAAAAAGATAAAAGAAAGTAATAGAACACCTCACCAAATTTTATAGGCCACATATCAAACCCTATTAAAATCCAGATAACGAAAGCAGAAACAACAGAAGTACTCGTGGAATAATTTTGATCAGCTATTAAGAACATGAAGAATGACAAGATAGTAGGGAACGGCGGCGTAACTACCGAACTAATAAATACGCAGATAAAGAACTAGACACATCCCAGTCCAATAGAATAGCGCCTTCATATTATTAATCCACAAGAAAGGTAGTAAATAAGGTCTCAGGAAATACAACCCGATAGGTCTAATGCCGGAGGTGTAAAAAATATATTATTATTATCAGTCGCAGTAAAGAGTATCAAATACCACTCGCTAGCCCTAGACACCATATTACCAAAGGCAATAGTCAATGCCCAGAGTGAGTAAGGTGTATAGAGAAACGTCGGCCCGTGTATAGAGGGAAGTCAAAGTCAAAACGACAATATTTAACTTTTCACAGCAAATTTAGAATTGTTTCCAAAATTAAATTGGAACAAAAAAGGACATAAATTTATACGGCAAATATCTCAATCGTCTGAGATCTGCTGATGATTTCTTAAATCAAAAATTCTGTTTTTTCTCAGAGTAAAATTGAGATTGATTTTTTAGTTCTTAAAATTTTTAAATATGGAAAATGGGTTATAATTTATTAAAATATTTGCTTTTTTGGACTTCTCCCGCTCCCACCACCTGCAACATTGAAGTATAATCAGTGAAGCGAATTTAAAAAACAGTTAGACACGCACAAAACGTAGATCTAAACAAAATTCTTTTTTAGTGTGCCATATTTCGGGAACCCGAAATGCCAAAAAATCAAATTGTTAGATAAGCCTGTGACAACAGCCCAAACTACAATTCCATATGTAGCCAAGGTACTTAAGAAATGCTTTCTGAGAATTCATTTTTACGAAAGTTGCATGAGACAAATTTCATGTCCCAGTTCCACTATTCGGCAAAATAAGATTACTTGTGTCATGGGCTAACAAATTATGCTGATGAACTGTTAAATAATCCAGAAAGTATTATTTGACCTTAAAACTCCGCTTATTATTTTGTAATCTATACTATTATAAAATTGTAAGTTTGTCTGTTTGTTTGTTTGTTTCTTTGTTTGTTTGTTAGTTTGTTCGGGCATCACGTAAGAACTACTTAACTGATTTTCCTGAATCTTTTTTGTTGCGAAGTATAAACTTAAAATCCGGTAGACATTTTATCTGTCTAAATTGACAGAAACGGTAGATATTGCGAAAAAACTTCTACCATGTTGGGTAATACAATTACTCAATTGGTTCCACCGCACGCACAAAATATTAGATACTGGCATCAGCTTAGCTTTTATTCAAAATTCGGAATGTGCAAATGTAACATGTTTCCATTTAACAAAAATCAACATATATCAAGCGTAATTTTACAAGGTGTTCTGTATATAGAAAAGATAGAGCGGAGTAGAATTACATGTATTTAAAAAATCTAAAAAAAGTATATTTGGTGTCTTATAAGCAGCTGGATATATACGATGTAGTGGAAATAAGGGGGAGTGGAATTAGTTATACCGGGTGGTCCAAAAGTTAGACTGTGTGGGCCATAAACAGTTCTATTTACCAAGTGGTTGAAAAAGGGTAGAATATTTATACAGTAAATAAAAAAACTTAAAAAATGCAGTTATGATCTTTGAATTATGTTCATAAGATTCTATAGTTATGAAATGGGTTAAAGAAATCTTATAAGCAGTTATTTAGACAGGGTGTTTGAAATATAAGATGGAGTGGAATTATAGTTTATGTTGTGGTTAAAAACTTGTTTTATGTCCACAAGTAGTTACATAGGATGATTGAAATATGTAGCGGAGTATAATTACAGCTATACAGGTGGGTTTAAAAGTATTTTAAAGTAATGGTATAATTTACAAGCTGTTCCATTTACCGGATGGTTGAAATATAGAGTGGGGTAGGATTCTAAGGATACAGGGTCGTACAAAAATGTTATATTTGGTGGCAAATAAGTAGTTAAATATAAAAGGTTATTGAAATATAGGGTGGCATACAGTTAGAATTATACAGGGTGGGTAAAAAATGCTAGAAAAATTTTGTTATATAGCACTTGCATATATAGAGTACCTGAAGTATGGTGCGCAGTAAAGTTATAGTTATACAGTGTCATTCAAACAAGGTTAGAAAAAGTTGTAAATGAAGGGTGGTTAAAATGAAATGTGGAGAGAAATTATACTTTAATATATCTTGAAAAAATATAAGGAAAAACTGTAAAATAGCATGGTTCATAATAAGTTGCAAAGATAGGATAGTTGAAACATAGGGTGAAGAAGTGTTATGATAATTATTTAAAAAATGTTATATTAGTTGACCAATAAGCAGTAGCGTATACAGGGTCGTTGTAATACATACAAGGTAATTGAAAAACAAGTTGAACAAAATTGTTATTTTCCGTGCCCCATAAGAAGTTGCGGTTTTGGTGAAATATATTTGGCATTGATGGATTTATATTTATACAGGGTGGTAGAAAAAATGTTATACTGGGTGACCGATAAGTGATAAGGTTGGATAATTTTTTTTGTAGGATAGTAGGGCTGTTGCATATCTGCAATATCTGAAACATGGATCGAAGTAAAATTATAGTTCGTACAGTGTGATCAGAAGTATTTAAAATTTTATATTTGGTTACCCCTAAGCAGATGCACATAGAGGGTGGTTGAAATATTTTGTAGAGTAAAATTATTGTTATACAGGAAGTTGTAATGTTTGACAAATTGGCAGCGGTGTATACAGGATGGTTTTAATGTAGATGTAAGTAGAGTTAGTTATACAAAGCGGTTAAAAAAATGTTTGAATAAAATTGTTATATAGGGTAGCCAATAAGCAGTTGCAGTTTGGGTGAGGGTTTAAATAAAAGTTTGGTGTTAGGGTGCAAAACTGTGTTTTTATATTTGTGACTCACGAAACAGTTGCATTCTATTATATGGAATATATGACATATGGGGAGAAGCAAGATTATAGTTTTAGAGTGTGTAACACAATGTTAGAAAAGCTCATATAAAGATTGATTAATATATAGAGTAAAGAGAAATTTTACTTTAAAAGGTGGTTAAAAAAATATTAGAAATAATTGTTATACAGGGTACACCATAAGCAGTTGCATAGCTGAAATATAGGGTAAAGAAAAGTTCTAGTCAGGTATTCAAAAAATATATAAAACTGCATCATATACAGGATGGTTGCAATATAGGGTGAAATAGAGTTACAGTTATTCAAGGTGATTCAAAAAATGTCGAATAAATAGTTATATAGGGTGGCCCATAAGTACTTGCAGTTTGGCTGAAATATATTCCGAATTGGTGGAATATGGTTAAGTAGGGTGGTTCAAACAGGTTAGAAAATTTTTTATATAGGATAACCCATATGTTTCATAAGTTATTTCTTTTTGCGAAGGCTTGAACATTCCGTACACGGGTAAAACCGCGGGTAACGGCTAGTTATTCTATAAAAAATAACGCAAAGATATACTGAGGATATGTATTAATTGCAAAAATAATATCGCAAAACGGCATTTAGTATTTCCGAATTCAGTCTGACTGAATATTTTTGGTATTAATATAATATTGATTTTTTTTTTCGGTATATTTATTTGTCTTCAATTGTTTTAATTGACCGAAATTTATAACATTCTGGAAGTGAAAATCTAATACCTGTATTTTCAAAAAATATATTTAAATAAATTCGTCATGGATTCTGGAGGCTGAAGTCCACGAGTCCAATTAAAGGGGTGTAGGTAAACTACACACGGTGAGATTTTGTCTTATAGGGCAGTCATTAGAGCTTTTTTGGGAAGTGAAATTTGACAGAAACCTATGCCATCTTTTGAATAGTGATTCGTAGGTGATAAAAAACAAAAACTATCAAAAGTAACAAAATAAAAACAAAAAAATTGAGCATTTTTTTATTTTTCCTATATAAATTAAAAACTATTGATGTTGACTATATCACAAATGGGCATTTGTAAGGAATTGAAAAACCGACAAAATAATTTGTTTGTTAACCCTTTCGGGGTAATTCCTACCGAGGAAATCTGGAAAAACCCATAAAATTCGCCATTTTTGAAAAATTCATATCAGACAATTTTGAAGCTGAAGAATAGATCTTTCATGAAATAGTAGTTTGTGTCACAGAATAATCAAGAATCTTGTGTTATGTTTCTTAAAAAATGCTAAAGGTGAAGCTCTCAGATGAGTAGCTTTTGCATAATCGCATTATAAACAAAAAATGCCTTTTTTAACAAAGGCAAAAGCGATTAAAGTGGTGTATTTTGTTTTTTATTGTCACCTACAAACCACTCTTTAAAAGATGGCTCCCTGTTAAATTTCACTTCCCAAAACAGCTTTTCGTTTGCTCTAATACTGCCTTATTTGCTCTTGGCCTTAACAAAACCTCAATATCAGAACACATGGAGTATTTTTATGATTTTGAATTTATGAACACGTCATAACCAGAATACATACCGCATAATATTTTTGTCTGTGTGTCATCTTCAGTTCTGTCACACTTATGCTACGTGAGTTCCCCTACTATACAATGTGGAACAGCCAAATCGAATAAATTCGGCAACGAATAAAGGAGCGCGTGTTGGGAAAAACTCTTGGACACGTCGATTTGTACTTTTAAATGCGCATTTTTTCATCAAAAAAAATTATATAGGGTGAGTCATGTGACAGTGGCCAATTCAAACTTTCTCATTTTAAATGCAAGCCCCTGTATATTATTTATTTTTTGGATTCTCCAGAAAATTCTAGACATAATTCATGTATAATGAACTGTTTCGGAAATATTAAGTGTTTTCAGATTTATTACAAAAATTAACATTAAAAAAAGAAAATTGTTTTATTTCACAAATTCGCTACATTACACGAAACACCTAAATAAGTAATACTGATTATTGCTTAATAATATAAAAAAAAAACAAAAAAAAAACATTAATGTCAATGTAGGAAATGTTCAAAATGCTCGCCGCGAACGTCTTGGCAACATGCTAATTTGGTATAGGTATAGGTCTTCTAACATTACTCAACATCTCAGGAGTGACTGATCTAATCGCAAGCGTCATTCGTCTTTTTAGATCATCTAAGTTGAGGGGTTTAGTTATAAACTCCGTGGGTTCAGTTAATTAAAAACTAATATTCACTGCACTTTCTAGAACTTATATTCACACTTAAAACATAAAAAATTTCCAACAGCTGATTCTATACAATAACATCGAAATCATAACAACGAATAAGCTGCACGCAATAAAACTAAACTCTACTGAAATTAACATTGCTTTATATATCGTACGCAGAATTTTCTGGTAGTTCTACCTTTGTTCGCACAGCATTTAGATTGATAGTTCTTGCTCAATTTGACGACTCTAGAAATTGATGTTTTTTATGTTCTTTCGCCAGGGACGGAGTGGATAAAATTATCAATATCCCCACAAAAAGTAGTCCAATGGTGTCAAATTAACCATTCTATCGATCCGCGCCTCCCAATCCACTGATTGGGAAAAAATTGGTTCAGCTACTGCCGGACATTGATTTCGTAATGGGACCGTGCTCTATTTTTCTGAAACCATATTGTATTGGCAGCAACATGTGGGTATACTGGATCAGGACATAAGTTTGTCAAAGTTGGCACGACATTATTTTGGAGCAGTTTTAAATATTTATCTCCATTCAAGTTGCCATCAATGAAAAAGGGACTTACGATATGATTTTCAACAATTTCTGTCCAAACATTAACTTTTTCAGGCTACTGCGTATGTTTCTTTGTCATCCAGTGAGGATTCTCATTAGACCAATATCGGCAATTTTGACGATTAACATGATCTTGAAGTGTAAATGTGCTCACATCAGAAAACAAAACATCTTCTAATTGGATCACATTGTTATTTAACCTTACCATCATTTGTTCACAGAAATACGTTCTCCTATCGAAATCGTCCTCCATGAGCTCCTGAATCGGCATCATTTTATAGGGATGCATTTTACTTTCATTTAATACTCGAAAAATGTATATGTGGCTAACGTTGAACAGTGTGGCTGGTTTTCGACTAGAATTAAGTGTGTTTTTTTTTTTGTTTGAAACTCAAGCATAATATTCAATTTCGTATTATCACTTAGAGCATTGGGAGCTACTGTTTGTATATGTCTTACATGACCAAGCTCGCGAATCTGCTTTTCTATTTTGCTAATTGTTCCTTGGGGAAATGTTCGTGTAATAAGGGAGAAACTTCATTTGTGTCCGAGTGCTCCGTTTGTAGGATGGTTATTTTGTGCATTTCTGATAAATGAACCAATTTTCTGATATTATTACGTACAGTTAACGAAATTCAAACGATAATAGCACTGACACTGATCACCACTGACACACAAGATGCTGAGGTTTTGTAGAAAATAAACAAAACTATTTTTTTTCTCAAATCAGTAAAAAGGAACGCAGGGATGGTTACTATCTCAATTTCAGGAGCTAAATGGGAATTAAGTATTGAGTGTACTGTAGCGAATTTGGGAAATAAAATAATTTTCTTTTTTTAATGTTCATTTTTGTAATAAATCTGCAAACACTTAATATTTCCGAAACAGTTGAAGATAGGTGTAGGACATTGAACATGAATTTATATTTAAAATAAGAAAGTAGGTATTGGAGGACACTGTCACATGACATATCCTTTTTATTTTTTATTTTTTTGTCGAAAAAAATGCGCATTTAAAAATACAAATCGACGTGGCCAAGCGTTTTTCCCAACACTCCCCTGTTATCGAGTTTATTCCATTTGGCTGTCCCACACTGTATATGAAATGCTGAGAGATTAAATTTGATTGTTGTCGCATCGAACAACTTATAATCATGTCTGACTTATGATTTTCATTATTGCACAAAAATATTATAGATGCATATTATAAACAGCGAAATTACAATCATATTCGTTTCTTTCGAGTAACACGAAAAGAACTGAAAATTGAAATATAATGTCATTAGTCTCTTTTGACATACCAAGTCTTTTTCGCTTTTCTCGCGGGCAAAATCATTAAGAACTCCCGGTAAAATTAAAATTCCGTCGATAGAAAAGTAAGTTGAATTAGGGCTAATCATTTAATTCCAGGTACGTCTAAAAGATAAACCCCTTGTTTAAGTTATTTGTGGGGATTCGACATACATTACCTCAAATTTACATATTTTGATTAGTCATGTTGCCAATTGATTAAAGAATACGTATATTTATTGATTTTAGCTTATTGAACAGTATGCCGTTTTATAATCCGATGAAAAAGGAATTACCTCGTTCAAGAAGAATAGAAATATCGACATATAAAAACGGACTCAGACACGCAATATTCTCTACAAACGGAACTAAATATATCGGGGAATGGAAAAATAACAAAAAGAACGGTAAGTGGTTAAAATATGTATGCCATATATGGACCCAAATACTATTTTCTCAAATAAGAATCTGAATTTGAACCTATAATCCGTATACTCTCTTCGAGGTGTCATTCTTTTGTACGAAGGACAATATATATAATATATATCGTTTCTGGTTAGGGAACCTTCATCAGTTGCGCTTTCCACAATTGAATGTCCTCTCGAAAACTTCTTTATGTATTTGATAAATTTCGTTAAACTTGAAGACGCGAGATGTAAAGACCGTCTTATGTATTTCGAACATGTCGGTAATTGTTTGGTATCAAAAGCAATTAATGAAAATCTTTTAAAACATCAATATTGGCTAAAATATGTAATTTTTATGAGCAAGAAGTGAATTTAATGTGAGCCACATGGTCAAGTTTTTATCACCGGGGTTAGGTGATTTAATGATTCGGTTTTAACATTTTTTAAATAAAAATGCATTATGTATTCTATAGATTGTTTGTATACGGGAAATATATGTATAAAAATATAAATTTTGCAGTACTAATCATCCATCCCATTTCAAAAAAATCAACCAATCAACGTTCCTCTCGAAACGACTAAAAAAAAAATATTAAACCAGTCAATTATTAGTGATTAATCTAATGGTAAATAATTTGCACATATGGAAGTCAACCATATCTTCTATGCCAGCATATTCCTCATGGGGCATCGCCTACAAGGTATTCATTGAGTCTACTTCTCTTCAGTAACATCTTCAGAATAAAGCCCCTCACAACAGCATTTACCATTTTCATTTTGGTATTTGTGTTATCAGTGACCGAATAATCATTATTGTCAGAACTACTGGAGGTGATAAGTCATTTGTTGAGATTCTTTCTTTTTTCTGAGCTGTTATCTTCGGCGCTTCTGTTATTTAATATCGATGTTCTACGGTCACAATTTTCTTCACTTTATCTGTTTCTTTGTTTCTTTTATCATTATTCTGAATTTCGCTAATAACGTGAGGACGTCAAAATCATAGATCCGCTGACCTTCCCCTCTTTGTTAAATGAATATTTTTTATTAAGTATTTTGCTAATAAATACAAACAGTGTTCTTCAAACTTCATATGGGCTGCAGCACATTTGACAACAAATATATTCTAGATGATGTGAGAAAACCAGCTATTGGAGCATCAGGTAGTAATCGGGTCTTTGCTTTGGAGGTATGCTTAGTGATTTTCATCAGTTCTGAGAGTAAAATGAAGTTCTTTTACGGCTTGAACATCAACAGGTTCGGCCTCAGGTAAGCAGTTATCGTAATCACTGACCGGTGTCATTATACCACGCGGTCATTAGATGATTATTCTACTGCTGGAGGGTCTTCGTCAAAAAGTCAACATATTAAGAAATTATATTAACGTGATATATTCGAGTTGCCCGAAAACCTTTAATGGCGGGCTCAGCTCCTTATGTTGGCTGAACCAAATAATTTCGTTATGACATAATGTTTGCAGTATACCTATTTTGTAAGTTTCTTCATTCGAATATTTGTTATCAGTTAAAAGATGAGCACAAATAAAACAATAATCTGACATTTTTGTTATAATACTCAACACGCGGATAATTGAACAAAAGACAGCTATTGTCTCAAGGTTACACTGGCTTTAAAATTTAGGGACTGGGTTTCATTATACATGCCATTCTCATAGTTTTACTTATATCTTACATAGGCAAATTACAATCACCATTAGCAAACTAATTTTACTTATAACCAAGTACTTCAAAAACACCGTTCCCAAATAAAAGAAGAAAACAGCGGAAATAATTTTATTAAAATACTCACACGAATATTTTATTAATAATCACGATTTTATATTGTATTTGCAAATAAAGAATTAGTTATTACTCATTAAAATGTGAAGTTGAATCAAAATTATAATTCGAACCTTTTATACTTTTATTTATAAACATTTTAATAGTCTTCAGTCGAAATATTAATTTGATTAATCTGAACAATAATGCAGCGGATCAATAATAAGTAAGTATTTTTAAGAAGAAAAATTTTCGAAGATTTGTAAAAAATTGCAATAAAAAATTAATAAAATAGCGTAATTGTTACATAATTTTTAACAAAACAAAGTTATCTTAGAGTGAAATAACCAAATTAAACTTATTTATGTAGCTAGAAGGCAAAAAAGTACGAAAATTAGGAAAAAAACAGAAATGTTTATAAACAAATGCATATGACAACAGATAAACAATAGATAAAAAATCAAAAAATGGGTTATCTAAAAGACAATTTTATAATGAACAAAAATGACCTGAATGTTTATTGTCGTATCTCTAATAGTTTAAAAGTTCTATAAGAATTTAGATAAACAAATTGATCAGCAGCTGCAACTTTTGTTATACGTATTTTTTGAAAATTCAATAAAAAATCGTAATAATTTTTTTTCATATTTTAATGCACAGGGTCATTATTGTAATTTTTATTACTTTCAGGAAAAAAATTTAAAAAATTTGACAATTTGTTTGTAACAAATTGTTAACATGGTAAACAATGTAATTGTTAATAATTTTTTTAATATTGAAATAGTCCATTTATTTATAAATTTGTTATAAACAAATGTATATAAATTTTTTTTAAGTTAATAAATGCCTCTTATTGATATAAAAACGATAAGCTTATGATAAATAGAAAAAAATTTATTACAACATTACGGCAACTTTTCTTTATTTGTTAATTAAAAAAAATTATTATAAACAAACTATTGAACTTTTCTAAACTTTCTTACGTATTCTTTTTTATTGTGTAAATTGAAAGGACTCCACGAAAGGAAATAATTTTAGAACATTTATTGCAATTTTTATTTAAGTTTTAATGATCAGAGAAATCCCGTAAAATGTTGTTAATTAACAATTGTCTAGTTTATTGGAAAATTTAATTTAATAAAAAATTCCAACGGCAATTAGTTCTTTGAAGTGTTTAGATGATATCATAATTTATTTAGATTTTTTAATTTACTCTAAGTACCCGAAATAATTTTTTTATTATAACTTACGGACTTGCTACAGCATGCGCGCAACCTAAGAATGGCGCGCGGAGGGCAATTTTCAACGTTAAAATAAAATTATTAATAATGGAGGTACAATTTCGGTGATCCTAAGTTATTTGTAGGAAATTTCCTCCTCTTTAAGGATCTTTTTTTCAAAATCCAAAAAAATTATTTGTTTACGAATTACAAGCGAAAAACCAAGCACTACTTTTTCAACATCTTTAATTGTTTATAACTTTTGAAATTTTTAATGTGCTAATCCACTTTTCATGGACAATTATCTAGACAGGATTCCCTATCGAATGAGCCACAACACATATTTTTAGCATTAGTATGTCGATTTAACACCATTTTAAACTCCCCATCCAGACTACAAAGAAAGTTTATTAGAATTGAAAGCTGTGTCCTGTTATGGTATATCACTTAAAACTGTATTATAATTTATTATATGATTCCACGGAGAAGAGACAATTAAATGAGTGCCCATATAAGCTAAAGTGAAAATAATTTAGAAAGTACATTTATAAGTTGGTCTTTGTATTTCATTGTTCACTATTCAATAACATAGATCTGAATATTAAACGACATGCATGTTTGGGTCAGTTGCATAGACAAAAAGGTCAGTTGCTTTGAGTTTGCCGCGGGAGGGATGAGACTATTGTTTATGTGACACACTAAAATTTGAGAAAACGGTAGTGATATATGATAGATTCCGTCCACATATGGCCAACATACTGAAATGAATGAATGAATAAAAGATTCTATTTCTAGGTAAAGGTATTCATTTGTGTTCCAAACCTCATGAACTGTACCACGGCGATTTTGAAAATGACAAGCGACACGGTTTTGGAATGATTTCATCTTATAAGTCGAAAACAAATACATTCGAATTAGAGTACCGTGGAACATTTGTTAACGGAAAAGCGGAGGGTTTCGGTTTAAGGATTTACTACGAAGATGGGAATTATTACTCGGGTTATTTTGCTCGAGGGAAGAGAAATGGTTATGGTCAAATGTGGTACAAAGATGGGTCCTTTTATAATGGCGACTGGTTGAACGGCAATAGACATGGAAAGGGTAATATATCTTATACTGGCGAGAATATTAGGTTATAAAAAACTTTGTAAAATAAATGAGTCCTACAATACGAGTGCAGGGTTTGAATTAGCCGACGGTTACACTGGATGCGAATTCATACGAATTTTGTTCGTACTTACTCCTAAGAAATTTGTTTGTAAGAATACGTACGAACAGACTGGTTACATTAGAGGCTAAAAGTAGTGCAGCTTCGTGCATATAGTTCTTAATTTGTGTTGAAGTGCAATGGATCCAGTAACTAAATGTCACTCGTTGGAAACACTTTTATTATAAAATAATTATAAAATTTGTTTTACTGAAAAAAGAAAAACGCTTTTGGGAATTTTTTGATGCATTAAAACAATAATAATCAATTACATATTAAAAGCTGTAGAAAGTAGACTTCATAAATACTGTTACATTTTTCATCCTATAAATACCACCTTACTTCGACAAGTGTAAATAATTTTTCAACATCCACGATCAATCCATTTGAATTCGTACGAAAACTGATAGAAAAAAACAAAATATTTTGTTCGCATCAGAACAGTCGGACGCATTCCTGAGACCCCGACGAATTAGGCATATATACTGTAAACGCCAGTACTTACGAATACGTGGGTATTTGTTCACTTTTGATGAATTCGTACGAGTTCGTACGAATTCGTACGAACTAATTTTAGTACGAATTCGCATCCACTGTAACCGCAGCAGGGGCGGATCCAGACACGTGCTTCGGAGGGGGGGGGGGGCGATTTCATGCTTTAGGGGGCGGCCGATCCGGTACTAAATGTACCCAAATACAATTTTAAACTCAGATTTCTGGACTATTACATTAAAAATAGTCGTTCTGAGCTTTAAACCCATAGAAGTGACTTTCTTATGGGCTCTTGGAGTTAAGATTACCGCGTTTTAATATTAAATTTACTAACTTGGAGGCTCTCGGAGGAGGCGATCGCCCCCATTGGATCCGCCCATGAACCACAGCCCAGAATGAAATGAATACACTCATTCACGTGCGATTCATCCGTTCAAATAGCCCTGAGACAAGCCAAAATTTCTCTATTGTATGATCTGTGGCCAAAATCGCACCATAAATTGAATTTTCAATCAATTTAAAATCCATGGCGACAAGGTATCGAGGCAATCATTGGCTTCGTCGTGTGTGGTAAAATACCTAGCTATCGATTGGACTAGTTTCATTTCATTGTCGTGTTCTGAGGTAGGTAAGTGCAAATCTTACAGCGTACAAAAGTTCCAATTCGTCCATAAATAAACACAATGAGTGCAGGACAATAAACACAGGCACAGAGGGAGTGAAATGAATCGATTGGCGTCAATAGGCCTTGGTTTAGGAGCGAAATGGATTCGGGCCGTTTGGATGGCTCGTGAATAAGGGTCTTAACTACTGAAATATGAAATGTTTGATATTTAATTAACCATGAATCGCTGATCTATACTGCTCGTAGCCTCCAATATATGGCCCTAAGCTAAGTCTAAAAAACAGACAAGTAGAAGTTAGTAAGTATGAAGCGCTAGTTTGGTTAGATATAGCACAATTTTAGTTGATCAGCAAGATGTAAATCATAAGATTTGTTTCAGCTTTAAAATTGATTAAGAAAAAATCAGATTTGTTTCCTTTGTCTTCTGTCTAGAGACGAGCACAGTCAAGACTGCACTCGGATCGCGATAATAGTCTAGAGCAAAATAAAATTGTTTGAGGTGCAGGTAAATTGAAAAATAGACTTATTGTTATAGCAAATCGCTTTGATTGTGCTTCCAAAAAAATATTTTCATGTATCAAAATTCTTATGTCAAGAAATGGCAAACTGTCCTGTCAAAATTTAAAAAAATTAGTGGTCCGCCTGTGCTTCAAAAACCTCATAAATCTTCAATTAGAATAAAACAGTCACCCATGCACCGGTGACCATGACCATCAACATTTTCCCACTCTCAAGCGATTTGGGAGGGTATTTATTGTTTCCAAGTTTAAGACCTATAATAATAATAAAAATCGGTTCTATTTACAGGTTTGTTAGTAAAACCAGATGGCAATCGATACGAAGGGTCATGGGAAAATGATAAAAAACACGGACGAGGGAAATTTTATTTTTTGACTAGTGGACAACTACAAGAAGGAATTTGGAGAAACGATGTAGCTTATGTTAGCGAAATAACTGATATCCCATACCGACAAACATGTATCAAACCTACGACGCTTCCTATTCCCAAGGTATGTATCTGTATCTGTTCTCTACGAAGAGTTACAGAATATCCCTTTCGTTTGTTGATTTGATTTCATCCAGGGACGGAGAGCTTAACGGTTGATGCAAAAAATAAGCCAAAAAATGCAACGTATCCATAGTCGTAGGGAAGCCCTCCTACTTAAGTAAATTTCGTACGAGATCGCTCTCCCTAAAGCTTGTATCTGGATTCGCCCGTGCTTTCATCATATACGTTAATACGTTTAGACTAAACTTAGCAAAGTTTTATGCGATCATAATTGCCTCTCTAACTAGTCATGAATTCCGGTATTTTTTATTTGCAATGGCTACGAATATAAATGGACCGGGAACTTTCATGTACGTCGAACGAAAAATGCGTTGAAACATGAGACAAAAATAGAAAGAGACACAGATATATTTCTTTACAAATATTCCGGCTCCAACAGTAGCGTCCAATCAGCATTAAATTAAAGGGTCATGTTACTCAGATTCAGTATAATACAACTACGTACCTAATCTACAAATATAAATATATTAACATCCATTAAAAGATGTGCACAATAACAAAAACAATTAGTGGCTTAATCACTAATATGCAACAGTAATTATCAAAACATTTATTTATTCACATAAACTGTAGTTTAAAGCCAGCCGCAAAATGAGATGCAGCTTAGTGAAGTGACGTGAGTCACACAGCAAGAATTTGTAATTCACGTAAATATATGGGACTGCGACAGTGTTTATGTAGCAGGTTGTCACCGTGAGTGTGTTCAAAGCAATTAAAAAAATGAAAGAAAAATAAATGGAGGCAGTGCGATTATGTCAACTCTTATATGTTACAAACCATTAAGACTATCTTAGGTCCCAGAACTCCGATTTTGAAATAAAAAACAAAACATGCGGAAGTCACCATAATTGACACAATATTTTTACAAGAATTCATCCGACAGCTGGTTCAATCGGCCCTCAAGCAATTCGTGGAAGGGACGTTATTCCGACACTTCTGGGAATGCGAAATGTTTTGTCTCTCAACAGGCCGACCGCTGCCGTTACTGGGAATTCCCTTAAAGCTTCCAGAACATGAAAGAGTTTCCCGATGGTTCGTGAACTTACCAGACAATTCGAAGAAAAAAATATAAATATGGACAGCTGGCGATAGGAGACATTCAGTTTTCGACGGTCGTATTGTGTAGTTAAGATAAATTGTAAATAGTAGTTTGCCGTGATTCACTATGTCGGTGAAAATTCGCCATGACTCACGTCTAATCATGTCACGAAGCTACCTTTCATTTTGCGGCTGATCTTATTTACTGCTTAAACTTAATTATTACTTTTATGATTTGACACCGGTGGGAAGATAATTCAGCAAATGAATATGCCGTTTTCCTGCATGTAAAACACTTGAATTAACACCTTATTGTTATTTTTTACACTTATTACAAAGTAATCACTGATTTCAAACAACTTTCAACGCTCAAAACAAAATGAATAACGAAGATAAGCTCAATTCAAAATTTAAATAATAAGACGTACTGGACATAAAAGGGGTAAAGTATCGCCGTTTAGTTAGTTAGTTTAGTTCATTGTTACTAATTTGTTCCGTTACGGACGCCGCGTTGGTTCAGGTAAGTTTGGCCTAATTTATTTTTTAAATGTTCAAACCGACAATACTTAGAAAGAAAAAGCGCACTAAATATCGAATTCCACTGCACACTATTTTCCCCGCGGGTGCCCAGTTTGGAGCATGGAATTTCATTTACCAACGGATATTGGTCCTCATATTTGTCAACAAACCATGTACTCGCTCCATCGTTATAGGAAATCCAGTATTGTTTCTACGTGAAATTACCGCAGTATTAACCGTAATGTGATACCCTTGACATACGGTAAGAAAGCCGAGCTTGATCTTGGTTTTGCCTTCAGGACTCTTTGGATGTTTCTGTCTGTAACATCGTTTTGCTTTAGAATCGCTTTAGGTTGACCATTTCCTTTTTTGTTGTATCCTTAATAAATAGATGCCTGGTCTCACAATCTAAACACACGGGATGAAAATCCGAAAAATCAGAAATCATCGGATACGTGAAAAATTGTGCCAAGCATCCTACCCCCCCTCTATAACAAATCAACAAGCAACTATGGAGAACCAACTCTCTCTTACTAGACGCATTAAACACCCCCATTATGATCGACCATATAACAACGTGGTGGATGGAAAGGGGCATATTCGCCCTAATATGGAACCAGGTGACATAACTGAGCACCTTACTGTTGCTTAGTATATTCTGGAGAAGGTGCTCATAGCAAAGATGATTATTAAAGTCCTTCGACTAGATGTTCGTCAACCACTGACTGACGATTAAACTGGATTGTATTTAGAGGTGCAGCGATACAGGATATTCCAGCAGCAGACAAGTGTATGTTCAATAAGTCTGGAATATTCCATGCGAATGCCTCGTTAGGCCTGTTTCCTTTCCTCCAGTTAGTATTCTATAGTTTTTATTATCTGTCTCATTTTTTTTATCAGTGATTTCGCTGACAGGCTTTCTAAAGACATGCGATGGTAGATAAGTCTCGTCAATACAAATTTCTCATCCGAAAATGGCAGTAGGTACGTTGTATGTCAAACATGAACACTTATAATGTGCCACGTGCTCATGTACTCAATAGGAAGTCACCTTGAATATCTGCCAATAGAGCCTTATGTTAGATGTTGGGTTCACCTAACCATGGTTCAACTTCCGTCTCATTCTTCATTAACATTGCCTCGGCGGCCTGTGATTGTTCGCAGCTGTCCGCTGTCAATAATAATTGACTGGATTTTGGCTAGCCTCAGAACTGTGAGATTGATAAATAATGGATTTAGCAGCACTAGTATCGAATATGATATGTCTTTGGCTTTTTGAAGCTGCCTTGGATAACTAAACACAAAATTCTCAACTGGTTACCGTTCAGAGGGCTAATGGATGGTTAGAACTAAATTATCGATCTCTGGTTTGTGAGCAATGTGGCAGCCTAACTCTGAAGTGACCCCTTTATCCAATGCGGAATATTCTACTTTGTCGACATTGGATTGGCTGTTCCTGATTAGCGATCGTCATGGCATTTAAACTCTGCAATTGCACTTAAACTGGCTTACACCTGTGCAACAGGAACATTCTGCTCCGGGAGGCCCGTTCACGTTTCTTTATGTTAAATACCTTGTCAAGCATGGAATAATACTGTTACAAGTTTGTTTGTCATATCCAGGTAGTTGTCCTCTCGTATTAGATCTTATAGGGTACTTATGACCAGTAAAATTTTATGATTTAAAGCTTTGTGAACTGCAGTTCTTTACTAAGATATACTATTGTTCTAGCGAAATGTTTTGGTGTAATTTTAGAGCAAAGCCCCTCAGCCATTGACTACAGCAACTTCTTACACTTGCCATTTAAACACAAACCATGAACTACCATCGAAAGTGGATGGTTTCGCAAGAGGGTCATTATAAAGTACTATATCTTGACGGTTTCCTGTTAGTATGTTTTTTAGAAATTTCAGCGTAAGCCTGATTTTGTTTTTATTACTTGAATTTGTTGTTATTAGAGTTTCATTTAGTTTTACAGCAACTAGTTTTGCACTTGATCGACTGTCTTCGTCGAATGAGGTGCTTAGGTACGATTTACTTTACGAAATACAGATATTTTATTTAATTTTTATCAAAATATTTAAAAATACTTAAAAATCGCAACGCCATCTTTATTCAATTAAAGGCTCAACTGTCGTAATTTGCCACTTCAACTCTTATTTATACCTACTATAATCACATCTAGAAAATATCTGTCTTGTCGCCAAGGTCGTAGCCAGGATTTTTTTTAGGGGTGGGTTTTCGGGAGGGGTTGGACAATTTTTTTGATTGGTGATGGGCTAATTAGGACTGCAAAATATATATTTAAGTTCATGTAATTCCAGGATATATGAAATTGTATAAATATAATATTTATTCTAATAAAAAACATGATTAATTAGTCAAAATAGAATTTTTAAACTAAAAATTAAAAAATTTCGGGGGGGGGGGGTTGAACCCCCCAGACCCCCCGCTGGCTACGGGCTTGGTAAACGTGGAATCAAAAAAACGAAAAAATAATAGAAATAAATTGGAGTAGGTATAGTCAAGTGAATTTTCGGTTGGTTGGTTTTAATTTCAATATCCTCTATTTTCAGAATTGCCTTATTGACCCTGATGCAGTGTTAAGACTACAAGAGGAAAGAGTTCTGGAAAATCAGCCAGAATCATGTTTGTACAATTATGAATTTGATTACTCACATTAAATAATTTATTGCTAGATTTATTTGGAAAATATTCAACATTTTATAATATATAATGCTGTTTTTAATTTTAAACGCAGTATTTAATATTAAATAAGCCACTGCCATTGCTCGGCTGGCGGTCTGTCACATGTTCGCTATTTAGTTCAATGTGTACTTCTATTATAAACCTATTTCTCAGCATTATAATTAAAATTCAATATAGACAAATTAAAATGAATTATATAAAGTTTCAAAATATCTCGATCGTACTAGCGCTAGTTAATTCGGCCCTTTTTGCAAAATATTTCTCTCAATAATTTAAATTACAATACTTGAAAAATTACTTAAATTACAATACTTAAAAAATTACTTATCTGATAGTAATCATCTTCAGCCCATATAAACTTAACATCATCGAACCATCATTTTTATGAAATATGTTCATTTTAAGACTTTTCTCATTGAGAAATACTCTCATCCTTTGCAACTGTTCCACTGACGGCATTACTATCTTCATCACTTTACATAAAATTAGCACAAAAACAGTCCATTTTCCGGGTTTTTAGTATTTAAAAAATTACCTACTTACTTCTACGAATTTGCTGTAAAATCTTATCAAAAATGCTCCAATAAGGACATATAAACCCTCATTAAGAATTTCTGATACTTTGCAACATATTCATATTTTTGCCTTGTTTATTATTTTAAGAGTTTACTGTTAAGATCTTAACAAATATTCTCTGCAGACTGTTGTGATGATATAAGCGAATTGCTGTTAAATTTAATGTTCAAAAAATCTTCTAATTTTGCTCTGTAGGATGGTGCATTCACTGGGTGTATCCATGATTCTCTTTTCTCTAGGCTGCGTCCTTTGTCAGCCCAAATTAACTAGTTTTTGAACTCTCTTGTTATTAAAAATTGAAATTAATTGAATACTATGGTATCAGAAAAGAAACAACTCCTTAAATAAAATATTTTATTCATCTCGCATAACCCACATTTTATGAGTAAATATATTAAAAATATATATATACAATATAAAAATCACAGTTTCAGGAAAATTTCCGTACAAAATTCGGAACAATATGTGAGAAAGCATGGATTGAACAAGGTAATAAAAGCAGGGAACTTCGCAAATATCAATAACTTATAAATTCGTTAAAAATTATCTAAACATCACAAATATCATTGTAATTTTAAAGCTATTTAAATTAATTTTATAGTTCCAAATCGAAACAGATCTATGTACAGAGATTCAAAATCTTCTTATTTTCTGACAGTAAAAAAAAATCAATATACGTCGTAAGTATCAATTATTGAAAAATAAATAAGTTTATTTTAAGTACTAAATCAAAGGTATGTACAATTGCCAAAATTGTTTTCTATGTTTTAAAAAACTCAAAATATGAATATAATATCAGACTACGGGACAAAATATACCTGAATAAGCAGTAAGAAATAATTGTAGAAGCAGAATATATTTACACATAATGCATATTATATTTTCTTTCATAATATGTATTATTTTCTAGCTATTATTTGAGTATGCTTCAGTTGCCAGTCTGGATATAACAGTGTTAATAACCACATTATGTGACTGTTTTGTACGAGCTTACAATGTGTAGTTTCTAAGGTCAGGATTCTTTTACATATTTAAAGCTGGGCAAATCGTTTCTATTATTTTCATAATTGTACTCCGAAATTAAAATCAGTTTATTTCTTTTATTTATCCGCAAATTATTGTTACATGTGGGCAAATCCAAAATAGTTGTCTTAATTATCCTAAAAAAACTATGCATCTGATAATGTAAGTAATTTAAATATTTAGTTAAAATTCTTTGGATTTCTAAATGGGCATACATAAGTCGAAAATCTTTATTTTTATAAAGCAGTTTTATATCAATTCTTAAAAGCACCACTTAAAAAAATATATAAATTATCCCATTTAATTCTCATATTTATATTCCCTAAAAGGTCGATCACGTACTGCAAACAGGTAAAAAATGGAATTGTGACTCAATTTTTAAGAAATAATTTAGTAATGCTAATGATACTGAAAATGGTAAATTTTACTTCATGACATTCAAAGATGATTTCAACAAATTCGCCTTAAACACATAGTTCAAACAGGTGATTTGAAACGTACCCTTCATTACATTGATGAATGAAAAAATATATATTTTTTGAACAGGTGAATCTTTTTATCTTATCTTCTACCATTAAGGTTACATGGCGCTTATAATAAGAAACAAAACAATGAAGTGATAAATATTGTAGTTTCCACTCACATTTCCCTTCAAAAAGGTAAATGTATTAATAAATAATCCACACAAAAGCTCCTTAAGCAAGGTAAAGAAAATAAATAGCACCAATCCATAGAAAATTGGGTACAAAGTCAATCATATTTTTTAGACAAATGAAATGTGCAAGGATGTTGAAAATATAAAAATTCTATATTTCTCAAAATGACATTCCCAATTTGCCTGCAAACTAAGGAATTTTAATATTATGTTATTGCTTTTTTATTTGATTTTTTAATATTAATTGTTAAATAGTATAACTTAATAAGGTCTATGTAAAACTGATTAAAATAAATGATTGACAATGTTGTTTTAATTTTGGTATTATGATAAATTTAGAGCTCCATTTTGTCCCTTTTCCCTAATCAACACAAATCACAAAACAGTAGTATAGTAAATCCTTATTCATAACTATAAGGTGTATGGTATGTTTGGATTGATTGATTAATGGTTGGTACTGTAAGGACATAATTCAGTATTCTCAAATAATTATGCTAAAGCTAATGTGTACATGACATGCATTTGCAGATAAATAAGTTGTGAAACAACTCCTCCTTACTTGTTTAATTTCAAGACTTTAAACAAAAGAAAAATCACTTTGTTTAGTTTTATTTCATTTACTATAAACTCATTATTATTTCAAAGATCCTTGAAATCTGAACTCTGCCTAGAAACTGCTTGATTCAACATAATGTAATTTTTCCAGCTGACATAACAGAAAACAATTTAAAGCAATAAATACCATTGAATCTCAATTCAATAACTATCAAACATATCTTTAACAAAATGGTCTAAAGCAAGAACCCATCCCATGCGATTTATTCAATTGATAATGAAAGTGATAACTTCCTAATGGAATATTTATATTCCATTATCTGAATATTATTGCTTCATTTATAAAATATTGCACTCTATTAGGAATCTTTTATTCCAAAATTATGGCATTTTTTATAAATTATTAGCTCTAAATAAATTTTCTTCATTCTTTAATTTCTCCCTGTTACACTACATGTATAGCCATTAAATCCCCAACACCGTTTCTGTTTGCCTCTATATTCCCTTGTTCAATTTGTTCTTTTAGAATCTCTAACTCTCTTATACCCGACAATGTCGTTTCGTATTTGTGAGCAACTAACGATCTATAAAAATGTATAGCAAACGCTAAAAATACAAAAAGTATTGGTATAAGTACAATTGTTGCGGACCACGAAGCGTATACGTCCACGTTGAAAAATTTTATCCAACATAAAATCGCTATTTCGGCCAAAAACAATAAGAGGCCCAATAGCGTCGAAAAAGCCCACGCAGTTTCGATGTACCAATGCAAACGTTCGTGAGGGGATTCCTCCACTAAATTTATAGAGTCCAAATTACAAATTGCTTCAATATTTGGAAGAATGCAAGTACTTATCATTAATGCTAACATGTGTACGGCGACCAGAAGGGTGGTGATGACCGCGAATGTCACCAGTACTGCTCTGGGCACGTCTTTTGGGTCTTGAATTTGTAGTTCCACCATTGCAACCATGGCGAATCCGGAAAGCAACGCGGAAGTTTTGCTGGAAGCTTTCAATTTCGCTCTGGAGAGGTGCAACTTTCGCCATGAAAGGTATTTACGAGCGTACACTTCGTCGGCTGTGCTGTCCATTTTTCTGCACTAAGAAATAATTTTGTCAGCATATTTTTCAATGAGTCTACTACTTTTACAATATTTTAAGTAAAATTAACATATAAAGTTCAAAATTTCGCATTGCCATTATTAATCATAATTTATATTTCCAAACAATGAGCAGGAACTTTTTGATATACATATTTTTTTTTCAAATTCATTTTTTTTCAAATTCAAAAACATTTATTTCTACCTTGATATGAATAAAAATATTACAAAAAATAGATTTCCTAAATAAATATATTACACAAGCAAATATGGTTTAAATATTTTAAACAGAAATTTACTTTTAAGTATGTACAACCAAACACAATGCTTATTTACAAAGTTATGCTTTAAATAATATTGCTGTTTAAACAAAATATTCTATCAAAAAGAAAAGCTTGTTTTCAAATATAAATATAAAACCATAATCTAAAAATAGGAAATAAAACGTTTTTCTAAAGTTATGATTTCTTGTTAAGGGAAATATTCTAATCAATCTAGTGCCAACCAACACAAGAACTTATCACAAAAATTTAGGTGAGCTCTGTACTAACCACTTTGATAACCACTTGTTAAATATTCTAAACTGTGTTTTATTTTTCATATGGTGCTAAATTGTACAATTTAGAGCCACCATATAAAAATTTTCTTTGCCCTAGGGTTTTTGACATTTTGGAGTTTTATGTTGTCGAATATTGAAATGTAGATGTAAATTGTGGTGGAATGTGTTTTTTATTTAATGTTTTATTTTTAATTAAATATGTCACTGAGTTTTTATAATAATAATTGCTATTACTTAATATATGTGTAAACTTGTACAGTCCATCGCTGACAAATTTAGTTAGTAAAATATTTTAATATTCCTTTTTTGAGCAATTTTTAAAGAACTTATGGCTTTTTCATATGCCCCATCCCAAGATACTATAATAAGACTTATGGAGTTTTTTGATAAATAGTGTATATGTTGATCCCACTTTATGTGACTCAAATGTTACACCTCAGTACTTAAATGAGCCCATCTTTTTGATAGTTTAATTTACATAAGTGAAATAGTCTGTTTGGTACTACCAGAAATCCAATTTAAGGGACAAGTTAGTACTTAGATATCATCATTTTTGGAATGTGACTTTGCAATATGTTTTAAATGACTGAATCCAGAGTAAAATTTATAAGGTGTTTTTAGTGGAAAAAATTAAAATAAAAAATGTTTACTTAAGCTACTATTACATTGTCGAATCTTTTATAAAAGATTTCTTAGCTGTATATCTTTTATCATAATTACAGACATCATCCTATCTTTGATAACAGATTTGATATTAGCTGTCAATGAATATGAATAATTATGACTGTAAAGATTATTGTAGAATTGTCCACTAAAAATCATAACTACTGAGTAAGATGAATGCTGATTTTGTATAATATTAAAAATAAATACTATACAAATAGAAACAAATGGTTCACCACCTATAAGAAAATATTTGCACTATTAAGGTTAGATGTACAAGGGCTAACAAAAAACTCAATGGATTACAAAAGTCAGTAAATATGCTGAAAAATAAATTTTATATATATGTAGTTAAATAGGAAACTATAATACTGTATTTAACACTTGTACAATGTTTTAAATACATATTTTTTAGCAATTAAAGGAGACACCTTTAGCACCAACATTGTAATGTGGCCTCACACATATTTGAAAAATTCTTGTCTTCTTTCTATTCCCTTCAAATGTATAACTTTTTGGTGCATACTACATGTATTCTTGATACAAACTGTAACAATAGTAAACACCATAACAGTACAGGCAATATCAACTTTTTTGAATTAATAGAAAATATTTGATAAAATAATTTTATTTTTTTGTTTTCTGAAGGTTATTTGTGGTATATTTTATGTAATGTAATATCTTGTGATGGAATTTATTATCTGTAGACAAGCTTCAAAGGGGGATCTGTTGCATCATGGGGCCATCTTGAATGAAATTTATCTAAATAGAGGGGGGGCTTCACTATTTCTTTGGATACAGTGTATTTTAAGGGCAACTGCATTAAAAATAGTCAAAATTCAGTTTAAACTCACAGATTAATTTTATTAACGATCTTCAATGTCAAATTTTCATGTGCTGAATTCACTGACTTTTTTCATCGCCCTCCCCCATTTGCATGTGCCCCTATTTCACATTCATAATATGTTTTTGATAAAATATTTTCTAAAAGATCTTTGTCACAAATTGTAGACAACATAACATTTATAAATTGGAATGCAACAATTATATTATTTATTGGTAAACCATTGGGGGTATATGTAGGAGAAAAAATTTATCCAAGTAGAAATATTATAAACTTAATAAGAGCATTGGATAAGTCAACTGATCTGCATCTTTATAAGTCTTTGGAAGATTTACCTTTCTTCCATTAAATTGACAGGGCAGATTCACAAATAATATGAAGGATGAATATTGTTAATGAATATTGTGTGCCAAAAATGTGATACAGGGTTACATGTGAAGTTTTTAATTTATAAAAAAATATATACTTAATTAAACACATGTATCATTTCCTCGAAGTTTCCTTGGACTTCCATCGTCTTGAAGATGATGGTAGCCCAAGGAAACTTCAAGGAACAAGTTACATTGTCTACCAACTTCAGACTAACATGTATCATTTGTTCTGTATGCTTACACTATGGTTCCAAAAACTAGTTAATTAATGAGTAGGTAAATATTTTGCAAACAAAGCTTAACTGTGTTCTGTCCAATTTTTATTTATCTCCCTATTTTTAAACAATTTAGAGAAAATTGATGTGGCTACTTCTTGAAGTGATGCCTGATTATAAAAGAAAGGTAACATTTCCCCAATCAGATTTATTTATATGCATTTATATGATGGTACACAATACAGAAATGATAATTATTCCTATATATCTTGACTGAAAATCATTTGGTTAATTCATGCTGTAGCGATAATTTTTCACTTTCACAAAAAATATAGTTTATTCAGTTTAACATAAATTGGTTCTACTACAAAACAATACTCATTAAAACTAAGTAGTTGTATAACTAAATACTCGAATGTTCTGATACTACTTATTATTGTTATGAAAATTTTCCCCAGTTAAATATTATACCAGCTTAAATAAATGCATTTTTTATATTAATAATAAATTATTTACTGAAACACTTACATATCTTTGGATATTTCTATTATGAGCACTGTGATGCCTACAGTTATTGTGGATGCTGCTTGGTTTGGAAACTGGTTTACCTATGTCTAGGCAAACTGTACTTGCACTCCAAATAGACATATGTACAGGCAATCCTAAAAATAAAATAGAAATATTAACAATGTGTTAATGTTCTAAATAATTATCAATTGGGATATTTGGTACCTTTTGTAATCTCCACATTGCTGTTGAGCAAGTAATATCATTTCAAAATACAACCAGAACTAATCTGTTAAGTACATGAAATATCTATCTGTACATTTTGCAAGGTATATGTTCAATTAACATGACATAACGCTTATCTAGATTAAATAAATTCTACATAATTTCAACAGTCAATATCAGTGCAAAACTAGTACCAATAATTTATTTCATTTTCAAAAGGTTATTTGTAATACCAACGAATATAGAACCTTAATATTCGTTGGTAATACTCTGTCATTTTTAAAGCGAAATTACCATATTTCCGGTATCATTATAAAATTCTGAATATAATTAAAGATCGGGTTCCCGATATCAAAACAAATAATTTCAAAGCGGATACGTTAATACGTTTCAGATAATTCGTAGACACTTAAATTGATAAAAATATAGGTTAATACAGCGTACATTACCATGTTGGAGGTATTCCAATAGCCCATCGACATATGTAAACTATTTTTCACCGGTTTGTTTGGTTTTTTAATTGTGGAACCACTACAACCACCTGTTTAGACGTGCACTGCCGGATTTGATATCAGTTGTTTAGCTTTAGTCATTAAACGTTCCACTACTGGTTTGCTTGAAAGATTAACGCAACACAAATATTGGCAACGCAAGTAATGAAATATAAAGTGGATATTCAACCGACAGTTCGTGTGGAAAATATTGCGCTAACAAGATATGAAATAAGGTCAATTAAAACATTTCATTTGATCACGTATCTCGGTGCAGCACACCATGAATTTAAATGAACCACCGCTGAAATAAATAAAGATGGCAATTTCAGTTTCACACATGGAGCTATTACTGTTAGATTAAGATTAGGTTGGTTGTTTATTCCACCCGATTCAACTTGCGCAGTTGAAATTTTGAAATTGAGTATTTTCTGTTGTATGGGTGATATCAAGATTTTCACCCCTCATCTGGCAATAATATCGAGACTTTATACAAAAATGTATCTACACAAAATTTTCACACCTTTCTTCACACAATAAAACAAAAAAATGCATTTTAAACCGCGCAGTTAAAATGACATTTTTACTCCACAGAGGAGATCTTAAGAATCTCCTTTACGCATGATCATCGATTACTCTAAAACGGCTTAATTATTGTTGATAATTTAGGTAATTGGCAGCAACACGAAGTATAGATACATTCGTGGGCAGCAAGTTAAGAAATAACGCGAATGGGTACCAAACAACTTTCAATTAGGGTGGCGGCACGTGAGTGATAAAATCGAAATGGATCGACAGAATGGGAAGGGTAAGCTGTATGACGCAAAATTTCAAATATTCTAGGATTTAGGATTTCAAATTTCAGACATGGTAAACGTGGAATCAGAAAAACGAAAAAATAATAGAAATAATTTGGAGTAGGTATAGTCAAGTTATTTGACTAGGAGGATGGAGGAGGACTTCTTTATGGTTTGGACACATAGTAGGTACTTCCAAGGCTAAGTATTGCAAAAATAGGTCGATCTGTGGTTTAAATCTAAAAAATGATTTGTTTTAGGTGTAAATCAGGGGTTCTCAAAATGCGGCCCGCAAAGAGTGTGAATGCAGCCCGCGATATTGATACTTTTATTATTATTAAAAAATTAATAAGTAGGTAAATCGTAAATTAAATAATAAATATTATAAATAAAATAATATATTATTTAGTTAGTAATACTTGTTGCTATAGTTATAGTTCTGTATTTATATAAGAGTGATTTTACTTTTGTGTTAATAAATTGTGTGATTTTATAATAATTGTTGTTACAATTAAAAATTCATATTTATATTAAATTTCGTATACTAATAAAAAAGTAAGAAATAGTTAAATATATTTAAAACAGAAAAAATCGTTCTTATTGTTTTGATTTTATTCGCTTTTCTTGGCCCTCCAAAAATTCCAGTAATATTAAATTGGCTCGTCTAAGAAAAACTGCTGCTAGATCTAATAAACGTTTGATATTACAGGGAATGATTTTAGCGTATTTCTTCTAAGTATATAACTGAAGAGATTTCCTTGACATTCCCTACCCATATAGCATGACAAATATTTTTTTCATAAAATCTACTCTAAGGCACAATTACCAGAATCTATCTTAATTAATTACAGCACTGCATACTTGAAAAAAAATTAACACCTTTTTTTGAAACGAAATAAATATCTCATTAGATTATTAGGTGTATCTATAATTTGTATTTAAAAAAGAACTGGCTTAAAATAAAAACCGCTTTAGATTTAAGATCTCTCTCTCTCTCTCTCTCTCTCTCTCTCTCTCTCTCTCTCTCTCTCTCTCTCTCTCTCTCTCTCGGAATTCTGGTTTTCAAGATTCAATTTTAACCAAATCATCTTTTTATATCTATACAATTTAATATATCCTGGAAATACATGAACAAAAGTATAAATTCTGCAGTCCTTGGTAATAGGCTGATATATAACCAATAAAAAAAATATTTAACCAACCCCGGAAATTTTTCTGGCTACGGCCTTGGCATTAAGTAAAACATATTCTTTGCTTACATTGTTACATTTTTCAATAGAGGCACTGATATATTACATACAGCCGGCACTTTTATAACCTCTAAATAACATTATTGAATTAAATACAGGTAGTCCAGAGTCTAAAGCGCACGGTGCAAATCCAAAGTTGGCGGGTTCGAAACCTAGAAGAATTATACTTATTTGAATATTATGTCATTATTAATTAATTATATGTACTATTTTCAGTTCACATAAAATGAATAAAACTCATTTCAATATTACATAGAATAGGAACCTACATTTTTTAAATTGTTGCTACCGATGCTGTATAAATGTTATGTGTTTGTAATAATGTTAGCTAAGAACAAAACGAACAATTCGTTGTCATCTTTCTTAGAATACTTATTCAGACGAACAAAACTATTTACAAACACCTACTCAATATCTAAACTTATATTTCATTGCAGTTATATTTAAATTAAGAACTAAATTAGGATTAATACTTGAGTCGTAACAAAATAGTGACCATTATTTTAATTCACCTGATATTTATATCCATTACTAAGAGTGACATCAAGGAAGAAAAATAGAGACAGTGAGATAACAAGAGAAGGGAAGGATATTTCGTAAGAAGCTTTCGCTTCCATCGTTCAGTCTCAAATGACTGCCGCTCTTTTTTTAAATTGCATTCTATTACGGAAGATCCAAATATGGTCTTATATATTTTTCTATGACTTGTTACTTGTAGTTTTACAGAAAATCGCCGGAAAAGCCAATATTTCATAAACACCAACGAAGTGTCATAACTGACATTTCCTCATAAACATTTTAATTCCAACATAATAATGCGGGAACTGTAGACCCTGAAAGTTTTAATAGCAAATTCGAAAATTTTCTAAGTACGCAAACTTATAGGAAGTATTCAGTGAGTAACTAAACATTTGCAATTCAGTGTGATCCCATGCACAGGGTGTTTAGCATAGCAAACAAAATTATAAAGTAAAGTGATAAAAGCAATAGTAATAATAATTAATTTAATTAAATATATTTTTGCCTTATTAAATCAACAAATACCAAGTTCATTTTGTTTGTAAAACCGTGACTGACAATTTAAAGGAAAATTGATCATTAAAAATTATACTACATATGTAGGTAATTAATTTGTACAGAATGGGCACCTTCTATTGTTTACATTCTTTACTTTGTGTGCTATTTATTGTATAGTGTCATATTTTATTAATTATCTTTGTTAGTTCTACTTGAAGACAGTTAATATTTTTTTTTAATAAAATATTTTATCATACCATTCTTTTAACCTAAATTGACGTAAGAAATTTGTTGCAGAAATTTAGTTCATAATTACCAATATACATTTATTAGTTTTCAAATAAAAACATATAGAATCCTTAGAGAGGTTTGAGGTAGTCATTAAGGGATTTGACCTCAACCTTGTGAACTAGAACTAATTACCTTGCCGTTTCTTAGGAGTCATAAATATCTGAATATTTTGTTAGTGAATAGCGTATTGCATACTGTCATACTTTATGGTGTATTGTGAACTATTTTTGGACGGTATACAGATTTATTAACACAAGGATACGTATTTTAAAACCTACTCATGGTCTAATATAAACGTAGAAATATGGGATAAGTAACGTACTATTCAGATTCCTAAAATATTTTACCAGTAGTTTAATGTCATTGCTTCTAACAAAAGTTTATATTTATAATACATATAAAACCTTTACAAAGTAAAATGTTTATTGCGGCATATAAGTTAAATAGGTAATGCAGTGACTATCAAAAATGTGGTCCAATCTGAACATAGAAATTATTTCCATTTTCCGACAGAGGAACGTTAACGGGTCTTTTGTTATTTTGACTAACCCTAAAGCTAAAACACAACTTGTGTGTAGGTAACAGTAAAGTCTCTGTGGTGAATCAAATGTACAGCACATTTAATTTCTTTAAATTTACGTTTGATTAAAAACCAACAGGTATTATATATATTTCACGCCGTCGTACTTTACCATAGGGTGTCTTCCTAAAGCTGGGACAAGTCCATCTGCAGATAAAACATTATCAAGTACCTACTACCAAAAGGATAGTTATTAAAACCAGCTCATAAAACGAGACCTGAAAGTTGTTATCACTTTGTACTCATATTCCTATTGTTTTAAGAAAGAAATGGCTTTATTTTTGATAACGTCTAACTTAAGTTCTGAGTGTTGTTGTTACGTTTGTGGACAATTTAAAATTGCAAAAAAAAGAAAGGCTTATATCGAAAACTCTGAAAACAGCATATCTGCATTATTTTGTATTCTCAGTGAGTAATAAAGAATAAGTGCATTTTTGTGAAATTTAAGGGATATCTCTCTAATACGATCGCCATCGAAAGAAAAATTTTATCTGCTTTTGGATAACCAATGTTGTGGTTGTGGAAAGAACCCTCAATAATTATCAATGGCTGAATAAACTGAGCATGATAATATACAGGGTGTCCGCAAGAGTTTGAACATGGAGAGTTCATTCGATAGAAAACTTAATTCTAAACAAAAAAATACAACTAACATTTGTTTCAATGTGATAATTATTGAGATAATTCGGAGCAACGCAAGTTTTCAAAAAAAGGATAGTCCTCGTTTATTAGTGGATATATCTTTTGCAATAATGTTTACCAATTTATACCACAAAAATTTCTGAATTTATTGGGATAACAAGGGTGAATTTATTTTTATAGAGTTACGACAGGTAGGTTCGCTGGGCGCTTTTATTTATTTTTTTAACCAAGAAATGTCGGTTCGGATCAAAGGCTTGTAGGACTGCTTTGTGCCATCATTGTATCAATAAAAAAATGCATGAGTTATAGCAAAGAAGAGGTTCGGCATGTTTTGAAACAATATTATGCTGGCGTTTCACACATCCCTGCATGTCCATCATCCGAGAAGACGACCACCAACATTGAAAATTATTAGAATTCAATTTACCAGTGAAAAGAGCAAATTTAAGGGCATTGCAACATACAAATTTTAACGGTTGTTAGGTGTTATATCACTTAAAAACCTTCAGTGACTGAACTATTTGGTATGTTTTCTTTCTTTCGACATTTGCAGATTTTTAATTTATACTTTTTATTGCACTCTGAATCCTTTTGGCCTGGCAGTTATTGAAATTTCCTACTAGGAAACGACCCGAAACCATCGATCCCTTGCATCGAGTCGCGCTTTTGAAGTTACCGACCTATAGTGGATAGGACTGATGGATCGAAAAACACCTGCATGAATAAGATTAATACCCAATGAAGGCAAAAAGGGTACAAATTGGTCGATAATAGCCGATTTGCAGCTATCTACCGGTTATAACTTTGGTTCTACCCTTGGTTGACAGCGGTTGTACTTTGACATTTCTCTTTCCAACACTGAAGTAGAACCAAAACTTATTCGCTAGAATGCAATTTGGTGCGACCAGAAAACGGGAAAATTATATGTTAAATTATGTTGTTTTTGTTTATTTAAAATTTTGTACACATCAATAAATTTCTTATTTATCTGGTTCTATAGTGGTACTTAAGTGTTTTTTGCAAGCCTGATCAAAATTTATTGTTAAATATATACGTAAACATGTAATAGTAAATACCTAACCTCAAATGACATTTCAGAAAGAGACAGGCAATGAAAAACAACTACTGCTTTTGGTTATTACCGGTTGAAGATATTTTAAACAATGACGTTACAAAGGGCTTACTTGTGACGTCATTGGTATTAACCAAAACCGCTAAAAAGTGTTTGGTTTAAACCAGTTAGAAACAATTATAACCGGTTGATCGCTGCAAATCGGCTAAAATCTTTTATCCTGGCAAAATGTTTCTATAGTTGAGGGAATAGAATGACTATAAACATTCATAAAAAATACATTATAAAGAATGGTACGAACCCAACGTGGGTGGCCACCTTTTACGAACGACGTACGTGTGAAACGCCAGCATTATGAAGGTAATTGTAAAGGTGCTTTCTTAGCCGGTAACCCTAAAGTTGGGTAGCGAAAAATATACTTTTTTTGTTGTCTTGAGAATGGGTACAAAATCAACTTGGGTTACTTGAGGAGCCCAGCTTCTAGTCGCTAGAATCCACCCAAAGAATAAATAAGCTCGGCTCTCGCTATTTAACTGTAAACTAAATGATGCTTTTATGGCTGCATTGCAGATACTGGGACCTATGTGCTGTTATTATATTCGAGATGATTCTCATTAAATTTAAAATGATACATTGCGTGCAGATTTCTCTGTAAGCACATTTACATTGTCGTACATGTTCTTGATAGCTGACACCACTTCTTTCATGAGTACTTCAGGTGTTTCCGTCATCCTTATTTCAAGAGATTCGGAGGTTTTATGGAAGTTCCTATGGAAGCTTGTGACGTGCTCTATTATTTTGAATCTCTCCTATATTAGGAAGTTTAGTTCATGCGATTACTTGCCTTTTGCACATTATATTAGTGCTTTCTTAGCGTTCTTAAGATTTTTTTTTGAGTTTAAGTTGTAGATTGTACTAGTCTCTCATCTTTCTTAAGGTCTTATCCAATTCGGTATATTATACACGTTAGAAGTATGTTGCCCTTCCATTCCCTTCGCTTCTGTAGCAACGCCTCTGTTTTCAAGCTTAGTCTGTGGTATTGGTTTTGTTGCTATATTCCACCTATTTCTTTCGTACAAGCCACTGTTGAATGCATTGGTTATCTGCATCTTGTTCTTGTACCTTTTGTTATAGTAGTGTTTGAATTTTCTTTTAGATTGTTACTGTTTATGCTGTTGGTAGATATTTTCTTGGTGAGTTTGAATCGTTTCAGTTTTGTATTAAGGGCAATTCTTGCTCTGACAAACCCATGATCGCTTCCTGTGCTGAATGTATGTAAGTATGTAGCGCATATACAACTACGATGGCACTGGTGTTGTTTGTCAGGATATAGTTAATTTGATTCGTGACTGGCCCATCTGATGTTTCCCAGATCCGTATTTACTCGTAGGAAGAATTTGATATGAACAATTTCTGATATTAGCCGGACTACAAATCTCTCTACAAATACTCTACAAATCTCTCTTCTATATCCAAAGAGACCCACGGATACCGCCTACTGTTGCCGATTCCTTGAGCAACTATACAAAGAAGTAATTAATGTATCATTATCAGTTATTTCTAAATCTTTGCTTCAAATACGTACTAAAACAACTTTTTTTTTGATGATATTTTGGAATATTTTGTAGAAAATCAAAGCAAATGCATAGGATAATATAATATTTTATGGAAATTGAGGTAACTAGTAAGTAATATGCCGGCCACCTGCTAATGATAATATTGCACATATATTAAAAAAATTAGTGTTACGTTATCAAATTTAATTGAAAATTCTTAAAACTAAAGAACCAATTTGACGAAATTATTACTACGTACCAATACATTGGAGGTGACATAGCTACATCAAAAGTTAATTCAAGCTAATTAAACTCAGGTTGTAACACATCAATTATTACGATTGTTTTCTGAATAATCACCACACTTTAACGAAGAGACTGTTTCAAAATTACACAATTAATCTCCAGTAAAACTGGATTCATTTATATTACTACTGAGGTGATGTACAAAGAGACAATGGCATAATGTGTCTTAAAATAATAAATGAAATAAATACTTTTATTTTTTTATTTACTGGCATAAAAATCATTTTAAATGTCGATCATAAATAATATAGTGAATATAAATAAAAGTTGATCTGCTACCAGCGGACATTTTGACAATAATGTTAATGGTTAATTATTTATTAATATGTTAAGTGAAAGCCTATAAATGTCTGGTGTAAGTGAAATATGAGAAAGAAAAATTAATACAAATTTATCATATAATTCGCCACTTTATATGCTTGCTGGTAACTCTTGCCACCTTTTTATTCAGCATCAAGTTTGATCATATCATCAATTCTCAATATAGTAATGGAAGCTTCTGTAGCGAGTTTGAGAGATTTCACTTTAGACAATGTTGCTTCTAACACACCAGCTTTTTTGTTGTCTCTTACAGTTCCTTCAATCAGATCTAACCCAACATATTTTAAACGGGCATGATCAACTTTGGTCTGACTGCTGTTCTGATAGGCCCTCAATTTTGCCACCAAATCTGTAGCGTCCTGCGCCGCATTGACAGCTAAAGTCTTTGGAATGACAAGGAGACTCTTCGCAAACTCTGCAATGGCCAATTGTTAGCGGGAACTCAAGGTTGTAATTTTCCAAGTAGATTGATAAAGCCGCTTCGACAGATCCACCTCCTGTAACAACGCTCTTCGATTCCAGTACCCGTTTCACCACACAGAGGGCATCATGTTTCGTTACAATAAAAATCATTTGGACCACGTAATATAACAGAAGCTGCTGTACGAGTTTAGGGCCCTTTTATAATAATGAGTGCATCATCGGAAATCCTCTCTTGCATGACTTCAACAGCTTCACCAACCACATTGGCATCGAAAGTTTTCTCACCTTCCATATTCGATAAAGACGTGAGGTAAGTGGCACCAGTGGATTTTGCAATTCGTTTGAAATCTGCTTTTTTGACTCTACGTACCCCCATAGCGCCGGCCTCCACGAAATATTTTAGGCAGAGATCGTCGATTCCTCCACTGACCAAAATTACGTTTACGCCGGTTGAAAGAATTTTCTGAATTCGTTCTTTAGTGATGCCCAATTCTCTTCTACGGATTGCTTCGAGTTTCTCGGCATCAGTTATAAGTACTTGTACTCACATCTTCATTTTAGCCTTCTGCAATGAGAAATCCAAATATGCAATTTTGGCATTCAAAATTTTCTTGGGCATGGCTTGACTAGCTATTGTACAATTCAAAGCATAACCTTGAATTAAAAGACTCTCCCTTGCACTTTTACCATGTGCTTTAAGAATGTTTACTATCTTAATAGGATACAAGGCATTACCTCTGGCATCTGTTACTTTAATAGCATTGGCAGCTTCAACAACCATTGTAGAAAAGAAATCTGCATCAGTCCCTATAATTTTGGAACTCATTGATGTATTGGCAACATTTATGATGCAATCTTTACCAAGTTCATCAACTGGAATTGTCAGGTGATCTTGAATGTATCGACATGGTCCTTTGCATGCCAATCTGTAACCACTAATGATTGAAGTTGGGTGGACTTTTTGTTTAACAAGTTCATTTTTGAATAGTTCTGCAGCAATTATAACTACTGAAGCAGTACCATCACCTACTTCTTCATCTTGTAACTGAGCAAGTTCGACTAAAACTCGTGCAGCGGGATGTTCTACCTCCAAAAGGCGAAGAATTGTGGCCCCATCATTTGTGACTGTCACATCCCCAATATCATTTACTAACATTTTGTCAAGACCAACTGGTCCTAAAGAACTTTTTACTATATTGGCAATTGTTGCTGCTGCCAGAACATTTTGGGTTCGTACGGAAGCACCAGTGGTTCTAGAGCCTGCTACAGACAATGGACTTGCTACAATCGACATTTTTTATCACATAAGTTTTTGAACAACCTCACTTCTCAAAGTGACTATTGAAATAGCTCAGTTAGCTGAAAATATCGACATAAAAATGGGCGAGTCCAGTGCCTCTATGTAAAGCTAAAATCAAACAACACTGCGAACATGAGTGAGTTACTGAGTGTTTGTTTATGTGTGAGTGTTAAGGTGGAAACACATTATCTTCACGTCACGTGAGTTCACATGCTTTTACGGCACGTCACGGTAGTTTTAAAAGTGAAATTTATAATGAAAAGAAATGGTTGTGTGGATGTGATCGTATCAATACATTATTTTGTTTTCCTGGCATTATTTATGGCGGGGAATCAATTTGGACGAAAACTGGAGTGAAGGATTTAAACGTTTCTTAGAACTACGATGTTTTGAGGATTGGCTAAATGCTCTTTCTATGCCTAGTATTGAAAAAAATATATATTCAATCAATGCAGACTTTAATAAAAACCTCATTGAACATGTCGCTTTCGACAAAAGTCGACAAATATTTTAATTAATAAAAAATACATGCAGTATTAGCAAAGCTATGGTTTGTTTTGTTGCATCTTTGAGTCCCAATATTTGACCAATAAAGTGCACCATCAGTTTCATAAAACACCAGCCGCCACTGCTACTAGGTACAACAAATGATTTGAGCTGAGCAGACATGTCTGGACCACAGATGCTTTATTTATGTTTTAATTGTTATCTATCACAAAGAATTCCATTGTTGTTAGATTCAAAACTTTCGTACACTGGTTTAATAACCACGACATTATTGAGCCATATTTATTTTTAATTGTTTTATTATACGAACTTAACGAGTTTAAGTGCTTATGGAATGTAAACATGTGAACATCATCTGGATATGGGTCGGCTTTGGAACTGAATTGCTTTGGGAGCTAATAGCTAATGCATTTTATTAATTGGATAGTCACATAATAATAATAATAACACAATAATTAAACTGAATAGCTTTTTTAAATGTCATTGTTAATATATTTCTTGAAATTTATTTCTTTTATAGATCAACCTTAGTTGAAATTTTAGATAAATTGCGTTTGAACATTTTTTTTAAATAATCTTACCAAGCAATCGAGAGTAGGGAATATCACTTTTGTTCTCGTCAGCACTTACTGAACGCCAACAGTGAAGCATTGTTACAAACTACAAACTGAAACGCAAAATTCAAAACTTAGCACAATACTAGTTAGTCGCTTCGAAATTTTCAAACGTCAAATTCCAAGGGGTAACCGGTGTTTCATCTCAAACTTTCAAACAATGTTTGTTTGAAACATATTATTAATCGTAACCGTCTGTACTATTTTTAGGCAGCATTAAAAGAATTGTTGTCACGATTTTATTTGTGAATTTTTAAGAAATTTCTGACTAGGCTATCCAGATGTTAAATACAGAAATGTTCTTTACTGAAATATCTAGGAAAATATGTGTATTAAAATATTAATTTTAATTTAAGTTGGTTGTGAAGACTCTGAAGACTCCTGGTTAAGATGGCAGAGCCACACATGTACATAGTCATAGACTTGAAATGTTTAGGGTAGTTAAGAAGACATTATTATAGTAATTATCATGTTTGGAATAAATACCAGTCCAACTCTTTTTTTCTATCTAAAGATGCTCAAGAAGTGATTAGTGTTGTAATATAAAATAAATAGAGCAACCGGAAGTCCAGATTTGTTGTATAGTGTATATAGCAACTTTAGAATTAGAATTTAATAAACATGGTTACGCAAGGATAAATTATTTGGTAATTATAATGACATATTAGATTATACAACCCAAGAATACACAGCTAATAGTATCTATTCACTTGGAACTGGTCAATATGTTCGCAAGATCAAAACCATTCAGTTTTAACAGTGGCACTTTGGACGAACAAGAAAAATGAGAGAGCTGAATCTTTAAGTTTTTAATCGAAAAATAATAATAATAATAATAATAATACTAATAATAACAAATCATACTAAAAGTAATTGAGAAAAAGCTCATCGTCAGTGTCAATCACAGTCAACGGTTCGAGAAGTAAGTTCGTTAAAAAAATATTATTATTCAGAAGTGAATATGTCAAATGTTTACTTTATAATATGAACTTCGTTAGCACACACATGTAATGACCCTTTTTGTTTTGTTCTGACTTCTGACGTATGTCAAGTCTCTAATTTAAAATATGACAAACAGAGAATGGGAATATCAAAGTGTAAGGCTTTCACGACCGGTGTCAATACAATACAAATACAATACAAGGTACGTCCTTGTCTCTTCAATGCATAAACAACATCTATAGCTGTGACTGTTTTCCTCTTGGAATGTTCGGTGTATGTGACAGCATCTCTTATAACATTTTCAAGGAATACTTCACACCTCTAGTTTCCTCGTATATCAATCCTGATATACGTTTAACACCACCACGTCTTGCTAAACGTCTTATGGCTGGTTTTGTTATACCTTGGATATTATCACACAGCACTTAACGATGACGTTTTGCGTATCCTTTTCCTAAACCGTTGCCACCTTTGCGTCTTCCAGTCATTTTGAAATAATACAAACGTACAATTCGACGTTAGTAGAGAAACTCTCTTATTAATACTGCTACTCAGGACAACCACATTACAGTTACAACTATAAACTATACCATACATACTGGATCTGCCAGGAAGACTGAAAAGAGTGGGCAACAGATTTAATGTTAAAACAACATTGCAAACAAGAAATACACTGAAATTACTAATATCGAAAACAAAACCAACCAACAAAACTCAGAACTCAAAAAACTGCATATACAAAATTACTTGCGAATGTAATAAATTTTATAATGGAGAAACATCGAGACCATTAAACATACGAATAAATGAACAAAAGAATTACATAAAGAAACGACAATTTGAAAAATCGAAAATGTGTGAACATGCATGGGACCTAGGCCATAAAATACAATTTGACAATTCGACTATATTTCACAAAGAACAACATAACACAAAATGAAAAATAAAAGAGTCTGCCTTAATTGTATCGCTTCTACTTCTGTAGAATTCAATCGTATCTGGTTACCGACAATTAAGGAATAAATTATTAATGGTCATCTCCTTTTGAACAACCCACCATTGGGATAGTTCATAAGGTTTTTCCTAGGTTTTCCCTTATGACGTTAATGGGCTCACTGAAACAGCAGAATTCTTTGATCGCATTTTTGGCGAATGCGCTATCTTATAACAAAGTCGTACCTAGGAATGCCACTTATAAATTCTAAAGTAAACTCTTTCAAATTCAACTTGAAAGCTGTTTAACTTAATTCATGATCTTTAGAATTTTTTGTGCTACCTGTAGATATATTTAAAAACAACAAAAATCTTATGTCAACTTAAATGTCATAAATCAAACTTTCAATTTGCAAATTACATTTTCATTAGATATTTTAATGCCATTGACAACGAAGTCAGAATCGACTTTGAACAGTTTGGTATTTTCTTTCAATATACAGCTTTTATAATTCAATTGTGGTGTTATTCCCAAGAAAACTTAAAAATAATCAGTGATATGATGTACCATAGGAAAAGAAAAAGCTGCATTTTTTAGTATGAGAAACTTACTATCGAACTTTAGATTATCCTAAAAATTGGATACAGATTTTTGGAAGCTCTATATACTTATTCTTTTTGTATGGAAGCCTGGGCGATAGAAGCCCGCTCATGGGCAGATCGTTCACATCTGCAGTAAAATTGTCGGAAAATGAAAGTGGAAAGAGATTTTCTTGGATTGACAAAAGGCGGCAAAAGACCCTAAAGGAACAAATATACAGACAAAGAAGGTATAATTCATCAGACTAACAATGAAAGGAAAATTTATTTTACAGAAGTAATATAGCATTAAATTCATTTCTATCTCTGAGCTAGATCACACATAATTTTCATTATATGCAAGTGTTCAAATTTTAAAATTCTGCCCTTCTACTAGGATCACTCCAACTGAGTATTACAAGCCACTAGTAGACCGTTATGTTTAAGATAAAAGGGTTGAGTAAAATGTACAGTTAAACAAGTTAATAAAATTGTACTTACTTTCCTTGTTTTTATTCGTTGCTTTGCTTGAAGGAAGAATTGGAACTGCTGTTTGTGTCATTTAAAACAGTTCTCTGGTTAACTTCTTTTAAAGCTTTTTTCATCAGCCAGTAAGGTACTGTAATACAAACAAAAACATCAATTAGCAAATAAATCCTTTTTTTAACTTGTATTAAAGTTTTCCGAATTTTCTTTTAAAATATTTTTAGTTAGGCTCCACCTTCAACTATACCGGAAACAGATGGGGTTGTTAATAGAACACCCTGTATATTATTGAATTTTTGGTTTCCCTCGGACGTTTTGGCATTATCTGATATTCTGCTTGGAGAAAATAAAATATTCTACACTAAAAATGGTAATTTACTACTATTTTAAAGTTTAATCTTTAGTATTTTCTGTTAATTGGCATCATCAATTTTGACCAATTTTTAAGGTCCATACGTCTGATGAACGGAAACCCTTATAGAATTTCTCTTGTATTTGTCTGCCTGCCGCAGCCTATATTCTCTGGAACTACTTAATGGAATAAGTTTTAATTTGGTACCAATACACGAGTTGGGTGAACAAATCACGAGTGCCTAGTAAATACAAGCATTATGATTATTAGGTAAAATTTACGGATAGGAATCGAACATTACCCAGCATTATGTCCAAAACACTAAGCGAAAATGCTGATATTAATTTTTTGAGGAAAATTAATTTTAAAAACATTTAAGCCCATCATAGAATTTATCAGATGAGAAGGCGTATTACAATATATATATATATATATATATATATATATATATATATATATATGTTTTTAAGTTTTCGCGGGCACTAAATGTTTTAGGTGGTTTCTGGGAATTCATCTTCGTAGTTGATAACTTATCCCTGCCGGGATCGATGGTAAAATGACGACGTTTCGGCAGAGTCACATCTGCCCTCTTCAGGTATATTGAGGAATGTGGAAAAAATTAACCATTAAAATTACTCTTATCACCGAAACTACTGAACCTGAAATATTCATATATAGGTCTAATATCGCCATACTGAAAGTTTATAGGAAAACATAGGCAAAAATATATATTTTATAAATTTTTTAGTGTGCGATTTAAAAGCTGTTAAGGACAAGTTTCAAAAATTACCTGTTCCCCTCTTACCTCGGAAAATGCTGTGCCTAAACGCCAGGTTCTCATTCAAAGTTTACAGAAAAACCTAAGCAAAAGTCACAGAATTAATTGATAAACTATATTTTTTTCAATCGCATCTTGTAATATCTCATTAGAAATACAACAACATATTTTTTTAAGTTAAAATATAATTAAAAGAAATTACGAAAATAGTAACAAACCAACCCATTTCTCACTTTCGTGCTCGAAACTGCAAGATTTTGTAAAACGTAGTGTACATAGGGACCCACTCAAAGGATACATAGGAAAATCTAAGGGAAAATCCTAATAAGAATTTTTGGTAGTAAATTGAGAATTTAAATGAAAAATAAAAATAAATCACACCCATTTTCAAAATTTACAGAAACCGTAAGCAAAAATCCTAATTAAACTGTATAAATCTTGGTGGGCAAAATAAAAAAAAATGGGACATCCAAGTTAAAAGAAAATAAGATCACCAAATGACAAGAAATAATAGGTCTTGTGATGAGAAATACAAACACGTAGATATTTAACTAACGGATACATTTAATATATTTTTTATAATATTATGACCCCGGAATATATATATATATATATATATATATATATATATATATATATATATATGTAGCACTCCAAAATGTCAATATAGTATTATTAACATATTATATCAATAAAATATAAAGCTCAAATTGAATAATCGATTTTTAAAAAATCGATTGTGGAAGCCGTTACTTTGTGATAGTCAATCACTAACACATTTATTCTCTAAAACATGTGACTAGTTTCGATGCCTAGCGCATCATTTTCAAACATTTTTTTCAACAGTTTCATCATCATAATCGATTTTTGTATTATTATCCCAAAAAGATTAACATTCAATATTCACATTTATATTATATAAACTCATTTATTAATACAATTGACAACGAGGTCACATTAAGACCTTGAAACGTTTGGATTTTGAAATATACAGCTTTTTGTTCTCTACTGTGGTGTCATTTCCTCAAAAAACAATAAAAGTTACGATATATGTCAACACTCCTAACTTTAAAGACTGTCGAAAGACATCCTCTCTATTTTCTTTTACATATAAATATAAATTGGTAAAGAATAAGGTGAATGCTATATGATTCTCACACATGGAATGATCTATAATCCTGAATTAGACTGGAGGTTAGGAATGCATATCCAGAAATAATTGTTGCATTTAGGTGAATGTCAAATTTCAAATAGCTCACAATATGAAACAGTGTGCTATATCAATATCGTGAGTAATAATTGATTTATGGAAATATGTTTGTAAACAATTTGCGTTCTCAAAAGACTTCAAAATGCAAATAGCTGGAAAAATGATACCGACAATTGCATCAACAAAGATGTTTCCGAATATTTCGTAATAATTCATTTATAGGTGTTATGCTTTACATAATGCTTCCAAATTATAAAAAATAATCTCTCCAAAACCTGAGTTAGAATTATGATGTCAAGTTCTGTATGCTCTATAATCTAATATTCAACCCACGAAGTATAGATAGATGTATCTATACTTCGTGATTCAACCATTCAATATCCAATTTTTAGATCCATTTACGAGGGTTGTCAAAAAATATGATTTTTTCTCAAGAGTAAAGTACCTACTTTTTATTTTTGACAAAATCTAAAATGTTATAAAAAAATGTTGATTAGAAATGAAAACTAAGTTAAAATATGTTACTATACCCACCTACCATTAGAAAACAGGTTTTGTATGTTTTGTGATAGAAACATTTATTTCTTATATTGGATAAAATCAAAAATAAAAAAAAACGTATATACGATATCATAAACCTGTCACACTAATATATTTAGTGATACTGTAGATCAGGGGTGGGCAAATACTTTAAAGCGCGGGCCAAAATGAAATTTTCAAAATGTCTCCCGGGCCGGAGGACTATACCGCGTATGCTTTGCACAAGCGGATGTTTTGGATGGAGTTTTTTCCCTGCCAATTTTTTTTTGACAAAAACACTAAGTATCATTTCAATTTGAATAAAATATGTCACGTAATTTTTAAAGAAATATTATTATAAATAAATGGGTATTAGATAAACCAGTCAATGAAAGATTTTATTTTGTTACTTATTTATGTCTTAACACTCTTAACTTAACGATACAAATTATTTTATATTGACACATAGTTATTACAATTTAACATTTATATTGCATTTCGTAAATATAATAGCAAATAGAATTTAAACAAGAAAAGACAAACATCAAACGTTAAAATAAATATTTAAAGTTAATGCGAAACGTGAAATCTCGAATGTTCATCCGACATTTTTTCTTCAAAATTGGGTTCCAAATCACTTGTAGCAATCCTTAATACCGAGTGTAGATTTTCGTCAGTAATTTGTGATCGATATTTATTTTTCGTGGAAACCATTAAAGAAAAAATTCTTTCACAAATATATGTCGAACCAAATAAAACAAGGTATTTTTGAACATAGTTCAAAAAATGTTTGAAATGTTCGTTATTCAAAGCGCCATAGAAAGCACTCAATTCGTTTGAGTGAAAATTTTCTTTTAGTAAATTACTTGATTGTAAGTCAATTAGTTCTAGTTGAATTTCAACAGGAGCTTCTTGCACATCGAAATTGAAAGGTTGGCTAATTAATGATAAAGGTTTTTCAATAGCTTTGAAATCTTCTTTGGAATTCAGAATGCAGGTCTTGTGTTATTGCACTATATTTAAAAAAATCTGTATTTTTTAATGATTCTCGCCGTGCTTGCAATGAGGGGAAATGATTTAATAATTTATTATTAAAGTTTTCAGCAAATAAATTGAGTTTTGTCATAAGTGCTTTGACGTTTGAGTGCATATTGAAAGCGAATTGGTTTTTCCCTTGTAGATTTATATTTAGTTCATTCAAATATTTTACGATATCTACTGAAAACGAGAAATCGTTTAGCCAAGCCTTATTTTGCAATTCAGGAAAATCATGTAGTTTTTCTTTTATCGACAAGAAGGATACTATTTCATCAAGCAAATATTGAAATCTGTCCAAAAATTTACAAATGCTAAGCCATCTCACTTCAGTGTAATATGGAATTTCGTAGAAGTCACTTTCAATTTCTTTCAAAAATTCAACAAACTGTCGATGATTTACGGCACGTCCTCGGATAAAATTCACAACTTTGGTCACAACAGTAACGACGTGATTCAATTTCAAAACTTTTCTGCATAGCACTTCTTGATGAATAATGCAGTACAAAAAAATTTATTGTGTTCTGGTTGCAACTCTTTTACTTTGTCGCGAATTCGTTTAAGTAAGCCTACATTTTTCCCTGTTAAACTAGGACAACCATCCGTAGTGACGCTTACTATTTTATTCCAAGTTCCAAGTTCACTCTTCAACAGCGAGAAAGAAGTCTTCACCAGTAGTTGTATCTTTCATTGGATGCACACTAAGAAGTTCCTCGCTAATTTCACATTTCTTGTTAATTCCGCGAATAAATATTAATAATTGACTTGTATCAGTAATATCGCAGGACTCATCTAAAGCCAGAGAACAATAGGTAAAATCAGTAATTTTTGTTCTTAGCTGGTCAAGTAAGTTTCCCGAAATATTTTCAATCCGTCCTACTATTGTTCTTCTTGAAAGGCTTACATTTTCAAAAATATGTTTCTTTTCAGGACAACATATCTCCGACACTTGTACCATGCATTGTTTAACAAATTCTGCTTCAGAAAACGGCTTACAGAACTTAGCAATTTTGTGTGCAACAACATAACTTGCTTTTGTGGTAGATTTCTATATATTACTTTGTTTGGTAAAAATATTTTGTTGCTTATTCAAGTTTTTTGCTAAGTTTTCTGCTACAATTTGAAGTTCTTTTAAAGAATGTGATGCATATTTTGGATGTTTTGTTGTAAAGTGCCTGTTTAAATTGTATTCTTTAAAAACAGCAATTGTTTCCTGACAAACTAAACAAATTGCTTTCTTATTTATGTTTGTAAAAAGATATTTTACCGTCCAAGCTTCATTGAAGTTTCTGCATTCCAAATCAACTTTTCTTTTTTTAGATTGACTCATTTTACAAAGGTCTACAAACCTATAACGGACTATAACCTATAATTATAATTTAATTAATACAATAAAATAAAACCAATGTTTTAAAATTTTACTTACAAAAAGTCCACTTTTTCAATTTTATATTTGCAAACTAATATTAGACTCGAACAAAAAAGAGTATGCGATCAGTGCTAAATCAAAATTAACAATACGGGTGGTGCGACCTGTCGTCCCTCGAAAAGTGAGAAGAGTGCAGCATATGCCGTCCACACATGCATTTCGAACCTAGCGCGATCTCCTTTGTGTTCGACGAAAAAACCGCCCTGAGAGCGATCGTCGCGAGCGACATGCGTGAGAATCAGGATTGTTTCAAGCTCGCGACATCGTCTACACTAGTGTAGTTAGCCGACCGCCCATTTTATTACGCCTATTATATATACAGTACGCACACTAATAATGTTGATGCCAACAAAATCTCATAAAAGAGTTTATAAAAATTTGCGTGTGGAATTTTTCAACGGGCCGGATAAAATTAGCAAAAGGGCCGGATCTGGCCCGCGGGCCGGCTTTTGCCCACCCCTGCTGTAGATTATGTAATGCCACTGCAGATGAGCATCCTCCTTTGTTAATGTGCCTCACTTGCCATGTAAAAACTTAGTCATGGCTTCTACTATACAAAAAGTACAATAAAAAAAATTGAGGAATTTGAAAGTGATAAAGTATAATGACGAAATGTAACCGTATTATAAACTGGGCACATTTTTGTAATTTGATACTAATCATCTTTATCTTGAACCAGATGTTTATTGTTAAGCACATTTTAACTGAGATTTTGATAACGATGGAATGACATGCAACTTCGAGGAAAAGAAAAATAGCTTACTATCGATATCCGTCTCCTTAAATTTCTAAACATTACTACGAAGCGCCTTTCACTGAAATAGCTTAATAATATCCTTTTATATGTGTTCATGGAATTATAATGAAGTTTTCAAAATTATTTGGTAACTGTGCGGATCAGCATTGTTTGACTTTGAACTTGACTTATAACATCAAATGTTCATGAAAAGTTAATCCAAATATTGTTTGAAACTGACATGAAAGAAAAAAATTAAAAGTGCGTTTTTCGCTGTCAATCATCTGGCCTTTATATTTCAATGATAATTTATTTGTATAAGGATATTAATCTTTTAATATATATCGCATTTTTCAAATAGATATTTTTATATTTAATATGTATTTATTTTAAGAAAATAAAATTTATATATCTGCAGGATCTTTTGTGCAGCAACATATCTAATTTCAAATAGTGGTTTGAAAAGTAATTTTTTAAATACTAAGATGAAAAATTTGTTAAATATTGAGCTGATTTGCAGCAATCTACCGTTTATATATGGTCCTAAATGGTTTGAGTCAAACACATTCTAACGGTTTCGGTTAATACCAATGACGTCACAAATCAGCCCTTTGATACGTCATTGTTTGAAATATCTTCAACCGGTAATAACTCAAAGCAGTAGTTGTTTTTGATTGGCTGTCTCTTTCTTAAATAACATTTGAGGTTAGGTATTTACTATTTTACATGTCTACGTATACATTTAACAATAAATTTTGATCAGTTTTGCAAAGTTCACTTAAGTACCACTAAAGAACCACATAATGGTTATGTTATTTTTTACATAAACAAAAATAAAACAATTTAACATATGATTTTGAGGTTTTCTGGTTGAAGTAAATTACATTTTAGCGAATGAATTTTGGTTCTATTTCAGTGTTGAATAGAGAAATGTCAAAGTACAACCACTGTCAACCAACGGTAGAACCAAAGTTATAACCGGTAGATCGCTGCAAATCGGCTATAAACTACGTTTATTATTTACTAGCTGTTATTCAGCTGTTACTCGATATCTCGCCCGCGTATTGCATGTAACATGAGCCGATTTGCAGCAATCTACCGGTTATAATTGTTCATAAATGGTTTGAACCAAACACATTCTAGCGGTTTTGGTTAATACCAGTGAGTATTTATAGTTACTCACTGGTTAATACCAATGACGTAACAAATCAGCCCTTTGTTACGTCATTGTTTGAATTATCTTCAACCGGTAATAACCCGAAGCAATAGTTGTTTTTGATTGTCTGTCTCTTTCTTAAATGTCATTTGAGGTTAGGTATTTACTATGTTACATGTTTACGTATACATTTAACAATAAATTTTGATCAGGCTTGCAAAAAACACTTAAGTACCACTAAAGAACCATATAAATAAGAAATTTATTTATGTGTACAAAATTTTAAATAAACAAAAACAAAACAATTTAACATATGATTTTGACGGTTTCTGGTTGAACCAAATTGCATTCTAGCGAATGAGTTTTTGTTCTAGTTCAGTGATGAAAAGAGAAATGTACAACCACTATCAACAAAGGGTAGAACTAAAGTTCTAACCGGTAGATCGCTGCAAATCGGCTGTATATAGATGTACTTGAAACAGGAACTTGCCTGATATTGGTGGCACTAGGTTACATTAAGTGCAATTAAGTACAGTACAGTTCGAGGCCGTAGCCAGGATTTTTTTCGGAGTGGCTTGGATAATATTTTGATTGTGATAGGCTGATTAGGACGATAAAATTTATATTTTTGTTCATGTATTTCCAGGATATATAAAATTGTATAATTGTAAATTTTATTCATATGAAAAAGTTGATTAATTGGTTAAATTGAATCTTGAAACTAAAAATTCCAAAATTTCGCTGGCTACGGGCTTGGTACAGTTACATGTTACACCCTGCATTCAAACATCCTTTATATTATACCCTGTATACTGCTAAATATATCATTAACCCGGATTCAAAGTATCCAGATTACAAACTATTTATGTGCCAAATTTAATAAAAATCAGTTCAATCGTTTTTGCATAAAAACATAACATATATTAATTCATTCCTCTAAACGTTCTCATATTAGAGGATATTAATAGGACACATAATTTAAAACTGGCTGAACTTCAAAACATATATAGGGGTTCCTCAGTTCAACATAAGATTTCAATTTCCCTCCAATTTTAGAATTGTGCATTTTTTCATTGTTTCTTTGCCATTGGCAATGAGGCCTTAACTAGACTAGACTAGACCCACGTAGGAAAATATACAGTAATTTCGTGAATTGTGGTGTTATTTCCAAAAAAGTACTTAAACATTGACAAACTATGCCACAGCCACAAATATCCTTCAGGAAACAAATATCACCGTATTTTTTGCACTTTATTATCAGAGTAGCTAATCAAAGCAAATTTAAACCCTTTTTTAATTAAAAATAAACTCTTTACTAGACATAGTAAAATAAATGAAATATCTAATCTTTGCCAAGGAAGTTACTTACATGGAAACTACGCTGCTGGAGAAGTCAATGTTTCTGAGAAAAGTGACAATTCTTTTTACTAAGATTAGGATTCACATTTGGAATGAAAATAAAGGACTACTGGTACCGATGGCGGGCAGCCACACTTATAATTAGTTGATTACTAGATTTCTTTAGTTTGGTGACCACTGGGGTTCAAATAGATGCCATGGAACTGAAAATTATTGACAAGTGATGCGAATTTATGAGTTCTCGTCTATGATCAGAAAATTTGAGGAAATCTCTACCTCTCCAATTAAAGGGACAGAAATAGTGAATAGTGAAAAGTCAGTTATAAAATTTAGTGAAAATAGAAAGAGTTCGTTCAAACCGGAAGTCGATGTAGGTAAATAAGGCTGCCCCGTATGTAGATATAAATACTATATATGAATTATTTATTCAATATATTTTATTGGTTTCTCACTAATAAGATCGAGGTTTTTATTTTCAAGTAGTTAAAAAGAAACTTTAAAATGCGTATTTTTACGCTTTTACATGTGTACAGTCATCAACTCCTAGCTAAATTTCGAGAAACTGGATTTGTTGGAAATAGAAAAGAGACGAGTGTAGTTCTTATTTAAACCGTTGATCATTTATTTATACAGGGATATTTAAATGGCGAAATGTATGCTGACATGTTATAGGTCTATAGAGCCTCAATAGTTCACGAATTAGAGAATCAGATCGATTTAAACGAAAATGCATCTTTAGACGAATATTTATTATATTTTCAGTAAGATAGCGCACCTCCGCATTATGCACTATCGATTAGGCAATGATTATATAACCACTGTCCCAATCAGTGGATTAGAAGAAGATAGTAAATTGACTGGTCACTTAGATTACCGGACCTAACACTACTCGATTTTTTTCTATAAGGTATCCTGAAATTCTTGGTTTTTAAAATGCAACCTGGGACAATAGAGCTATTGATAACGAAATATTTACAAATGTGCGCTAAGAATTTCAAGATTATTATTATTATCTCCAAAATATTGGAAAACATATTCAGCATTTATTACAATAGTAAATTGACAAAAAAATAGATGTTAATTAAGTTTTCCTTAATTTACCGAACAATACTTGATCAAAAGTAACTTTGAGGGGTATCATTGAAAATATTTTTTGAGAGCTTCAACATGAAGTATAACAATTAGGAGTTGCCATTTCACATTATTGAGTTACGGTGACTGAGGGTGAGGATATAAGTCAGGACGAGTTAGTTATTACCTCATTTTAAAGTTCCCCTTCGATATTATAGAAAGTAGTTTGAGGAATTTTTGATATATTTTATCTTAGATATAGCCATTGTAAAATTCAAATTGATTAAGAGTATAATTAAGGTATGACATGTTTATATAATATCCACGGATAATTATCATATAATGTAACAAAAATTCTTTGGCACATCCTTTTCTTTTATGTCTGGTGAATTCGTTTAGCCTTGAAAAAAGTCTAGAAATAATTTCCTACTCATCAGTAGACGATAATAACAAGTAAACTAATAATTGAGAGGGTACTTAAAGAAAAAAAGTCGCTGACCTTGTTAGCTCACGGCACTATTGAGTATGTTTGTATATGGTAACTTCAATCTTCTAACAAAGAACTTGACTTGTGGCAGAATATATTATTTAGTAAGTCTTCTGACAAATGTCTAACACACTTTATCATATATATTAACAATATTCGTTCATATTAGGTTTTAAAATGTACTTACTGAGTTCAAACACGACAGACTGTACGAAAACAATGCGAAAAACAGGTGTTTATCTTCGAATTATTCAGGAATTTATTTCGTTTTTGTTTCAAATAATACAAATTGTTGGATCAATTCCAAACATGCCAGAGACATCTGCGTTGGCATATATACTGTCTTTTAAATATTGTTTTTTGTGGTTTGCTCATCAATTTCCTAATGAGAAAATGATAGGTTTAATTCGGTGCCAAAATTTAAACAAAGTATAAACTAAAGTTACCGAGTTTTAAATATTTATAATGAAACGAAATTAATTTATGTGACTCATATACATTTCGAGAAGAAAACATCTTAATTAAATAGTGAGAATTTCCTAAGAAATAATATTTAATTAAAAACTACAAGCAAACTAGTCAGATAACTTCATAACAATTATTAACAACCTTGAAGCTAATCTGAAGCTGAAATAATTGCTTTTAAAACGTTCTCATATTGTTCTAGATATTTTTATTGTAATTTACAACCGACCCAGTATCATCATTTGACGATGGCGGCCTCCAGTTCCTGAAATACCCTGCAGGACATCTGGTCATTGCCCTCGAGAAAGTGAGCGGTTGAAGGAAATCTTCAGGATCCAAAGCAAGACCAAATGTTTGATCTAAGAGTCTAGAAGGATACCATAAATTAGGTTCATCAAGCAAAAAAGGAATCTTCGAAAGTTCCTTTCAGCGAAAGTAGCGAAAAGGAAAAAGTATAGGGTCTCAGATTTGGCCTAGTGGAGGAACACCAAACAGATGACGTTTTTGAAATTTTTGTGTACAATGAGCTAACATATTGTAAAGTTGTTTTCAAATTGCATTATTAATTTATATATAGTACAATTCAAAATAAACCATAAATCCCTATACGGTTGAATATCTGGAAACTTCGAAAGGTAGGAGAAAACTAACGTACTAATCTAACTAATTTAAAACCAGCATCGAAAATTCTCGTAAAATCAATCAATCGAAAGCGATCGGTGTCATGCTGGAATGAAACCAGGGCCGGCTTAATTAAATTTCGTTACAATATCAACACAAATAGAAATGAGCCTGCATTGTAAAAGATCATAAATATGATGAACTGGATAATCGGGGACGACTGTAAAGGAGTGGTCAGCAATTTCAAAAACCTTGGGAGTGTAATAAATTAATAAAAACGATATGAACCAAGAACTACGTTAAAGGTTCTAAATAGAAACAGGGCTCTTTTGCACTAAACAAAATAGTCAAATCAAAACTTTATTCACAAAGAAACAAAACTAGCGGTTTACAAGACATTAACAAGACCAGCGGGGGCATATGGTTGCCAATTGATTGTGGACCCACATAAAGAACATAGAATAACCGTTTTCAGTATTTGAAAGGAAAATACTAAGGAAAATCTATGGAGTATGGCAGAAAACAGAAACCTAGGATGTCCAAGAAACCGATGGAAAAAGAATATAATATAAGAACATAATAAATAGCTGTAAATTTTATTACATCTCCGATGACCGATTTATCTGTGTCATCTTGTTCTTATTGTACCTGGTACCAATCAACAGAAAGTGGCCTGCACGATTTTTTGCCATCTATTTTCATACACCATCATATTATTCTAAAATTCAGTACAGATATAAATTAATTCAGGCTTGTTTTTCCAGTTAGCCACCAGCACGTTATTCGCTTAGCGTGCTATGATTTCCTTTTGAGTCAATTTGACAGGTTCTTACAACGAACGGCATATGACGGTAGATATACAAAATAATACCATGCGCCTGTTTTAGAGAGTAGAGTTTTATCCTGTACTTGTGGCGTTTATTCTTGATATATTATTTAAAGATCAATCTACCATTGATTCATGTAATTCAATACAATCATTTTGTAATTAAAGTAATCTATAAGTAATCTTGAAAAGCCTGTCTTCATGTACTGGATCGTTGGGAGACATTTAAAAATCAATACGAACCTGTCATGGCTCATATGTGCAAGAAATATATAAATGTTAAAGAGTAGACTAGTTTTTAGAGTAAAACTTGTAGACTTGTACCAATGTAATAGAAATTAGAAATAATGCCAAAGACGTTATAAGTTAATCTACGGTTACTTCTTACCACGGAGTAATTCTTGAATATACTCTTGACTATTATCATTCAGAAAAATCTCCGTAGCATAAGCATTTGTTTCCTCCTCTAAACAGTTTACAAAAGTTATTTCTTACATTATTTAGAAATTACCATGGCAGTATTCCCATTAGGTGACACAATTAGCTCCTTTTGTTTCATAAATTCAATTTTGTGTCGATTCTTTTCCGGTTCTGGTTCTTCTAAACATGTTTTTTGTGGTCGCCCTTTTCGTTGCTATGATCATATCAGCTACTTTTTCTTATCTCTCAAAAGTGCATAAATTTTCAATCTCCTCAGTCTTTGAAGTGTTTGGCATTGCAAGACCTGGAATGGCGTCATCCATATTGTGAAAGGGCACTCGCATTAAACACACAATTTATTAGGTATACGATACTTAAGTGTTCATATGAATAGGATTGCCAGGCCTCCGGAATTTTCTGGACAAGCCCGGTATAGGTCTTTGCCCGGAATGCAGGGGGAATCATAAACCGTCCGGAATTTCTACAACTGAAGTGAAGACAAATAAAAAATGAACACCACAATTGAATTAAAAAAGCTGTATATTGAATTGCGAATCTTGGTTAATTCCTTTTCCTAGTCCAGTTGCCTTCAAAATAATAGTCTATTGGTTATAGGCATTCATCTCACAAAAATTTGACTATTTTGCTCGTACTATTCAAAAATGTAATTTTGTCAAACAATTTGCAATCATCCAAATTTACCCCTTTTTTAATGAGAAACTGCATTGATGGAATATTTTTGTTATACTCAATAATATATTTTTTATTAACATCCTTTCAAAAATCTCCAAGGCTGCCTGCAACTATTTGTTTAAATAGTCCGGACAACATTTATACGATTTTTGGATGTCGTTTAAGAACTCATCTTCTCGCTGCTACAATTTGAAAACCAATCTCTTACTTAGTAAAACGAATTTTGCTTCTTCTCTTGCTTTCAGGGTATCTGTAAGTGTTTCCAAAATCTTTGCCCGTGTTTCATCTTAGTCAAAGAACCACAATGCATGATGCATAACGACATTAATATTAAATTTAAAAGAAAGTCCGGCATTTCCATCAAAGGTCAGGAAGTATGGGTTTTGGATCTGGGACCCCTACATACGAAGAACATACGGCTAAAAAACAAATGATCATTTTTAACAACTTTCTACGGATAACGTTTAAAAGGGTCATGAGCACTGAGCTGTAGTAAGTGTATGATGTCTCCAAACGTCATCAGCAGTGTAAGGATTAATCACTTTTAAATGATATAAAACTTAATTTGCAAGATTTTAAAATTGTGATTCAAGCATCGAGTGCAATGTGTAAAATTAATTTAAAAGTACACAATTTTCCAGTACAAAAAGATGAGTCACAAGTGAAAACAAAAGAGAAAAGTTCGTAATTTAATTAAAATGATAAAAAAAATGAAACCTTCCTGGTAGCTATTCAAAGACACACAAAAAGTTTCATCAAAATCGAGCCAGTCGTTTAGGAGTTAAAATTTTTTCCCAACAACATGCATGCATGGCCACCTACCGGGTCAACCATTGGGATCGAACCCGAAATGTTTTCTAGCAAAATGTTAATTTGCTCTCTCATGATAAGTTAATTGATCAATTATCATCATATTTAAACCAATTAACACAAAAGAGTCGGAGATCTAAGCGTACAGATAGACAAAGGGCGGGAAGCAACTTTATTTGATACTATGTAAAGATGGTGTAAGAGATTATAATAACCTGCATGAAATGCTTTAGATAACTAACATATTTGTATTTATGTTGATATGGATTAATAATGTTTCGGTCTAATTAGCTTTCCAAACTATCCTTAAAAGACATATGCTATCCCGCACTTTTTTGTAGATAGATAAAAGAGGAGTATCCCACCAGGCTTTGTTTTGTTATTTCTCAAAGGGATTAGGCCGCGTTTTAGATAAAAGTTCTCAATAGGCTTAACTTTTTCTTACACTTCCAACAAGTATTGTTACATTTCAACCAATTTACATAAAACCTTGACAAAGTACATACTAAACCCTTCATTCTATTTGTGAAGACCGCATGAATATCCGTTTAGAAGTGTTTGATTTTAACGCGTACATGCAGATAGACGTGGCTGAGGATTTTGTTTTATAATAGGTCATGATATTAAAATCAAAATATATTCAGATAACTGAATGTGCTATAAATTTTTTTTGGTCTTGTAACAATATTTTCTTATTGGTAAATTTAGTTGTGCTTAATTATTTATTACTCATTTATTTGATAGTTATTGGGAAAAAGAAAAAGTTTTCAGTAATCGCAATTTATAGTTCACATGAATATAATTTAATTATACATCTGCTGCATTTACATTGGTTTAAGACCTACAGCAGTTTGAAATAAGGCATACTAGGTAGTATCATCTTACCTTAAATTTTGTAAATTATCACAGACTTATATACTTCACTTCACGCTTAAAGAAACAACACCACTTTACCGAACATTTCAAAACTCAATAAGTTTCCATTTTTTGTGGTTTTGGTTTGGTGGTTTTTTGGCCAGGCGGATATTTCCGATTGTACGTTTTGTATAGGCGAGCAATTGTTTAATGACGGATATACGTATACGTTCTTTTTCATTAATTTTTGGGAAATATCTGTTAACGTCACACTATTTGATGACATCCTCCAAATGGATGTCATCGAAACTAAATCAAGTGTGACGAAGCGGATGATCAATTCTATTCTTTTTTTAACACTACATTCTTAACTATTATTTTTAGAATTAAATGCGACTTGATTTTTCATTTTTATTCCTATAGTTTGTCACAAAATTTATTCTCGGAATACATCCGCATTCTATTATTCCTTTCAAGTTTTAAAAAATGTTAACTTTTCGTTGCATTGTGAGTAATTTGACGAAATAGTACATTTTTTAATAATTGAACTGGAGGAATTTTCGATACATGTAAATTAGTTTAGCAAATCTATCATCTAACACTATTTTTCTTATAATGTTTGCTAGACAAAACATAAAAATGAATTTTGACAAATACTAAATTGCGCAAATACTCCCATACCAGATGTAATGCTTAAATATACGGATAATAGAAAAGACACCGCATCGCTGGAATAAAAAAAAGCCCAACTTCATCCTTTTTATTAAACAATAAGGTAGATAACTCCCGTTTGAGAAATATTGGGAAATCATAGAGCGGAATAAAATGGCCTTTATTCTGAGAGTTGCTAAATTAGTCACCCAACGCATAAAAACATATTGCAAAAAACTACAGATATCTACTGTACAGAGGGTTTTAAAAACCGGGTATGGTCGATTATCCAAAAAAAAATTCATGTATAGATTTGACTAGAACCATGACTTTCAAAGTCAAATTAAGGTCACATTGATTTTTTCAATAGGAAACTCCTACTTTTGTTACCAAATTTGAAAAAAATTTACATTCATTTTACATTCTAATATGTGATTTTTTAAATTTGACCTGGGTGGTCACTGAATCATGTACAGTTTGGTTTCGTACCTAAAATTATTCTTGGCTACCTAATCTATATTTTGCGTTTGACGTTGACCATGACTTTCAAGATCATATCAAGTTCAAATTAATTTTTCTAATTGCTAGAATCTAAATTTGGCTATTTTCAAAATTTAAACCTTAATACTTACCGAAGGTCAAATCATTCAAAAACAGATTGACTTCCTTTGGATCCTAGAAAAATACTTATTGTAAGTGAAGTTTAGGATTTTTCCTTGGACAAGAAATGGTCATATTAGGGTTAACTTTAAGCACGAAAGTCATCTCAAGAACAAATCAATTTTTGAGGATTTTTCACTGGCTATCCGAGTATAATCTTGAATTTGACTTTAATCTGGAGCTTGAAAAGTCATGTAAAGCTCTAGGTTACTTTTTATATTAATAAATACTAAACTAAATTTATTACAGATTCATAAAGTGGTAAAAGAATATCCCAATATGTCCTTGTTGTTTCTTTATAAATCTTATAGCCACGGTCAAGGTAAAATGCCCGGTATGATTAATTATCTTAGTGGGTTTTCAAAGAAGCCAAGAAAATATTTACCACTTTAAATCTTTTGGTTCTGAAGCTTAACTTAGAACTAGGAGGTCATTAAAAAAGTTTATTTTTAAATGCCGGAATGGAAAGTAAGCTGGATCGACCTAATTGAGGAGAAATGTAGCAGGTTAAAGCCAGGTAGAGAAGGTATCCAGCCTGTAAACACAATATGCCTACTAGAAAAATAATAATTATTAGGCGTTTTATTGTTATATATAAGAAATACCGAAAAACACATTGACCTTGATTTGACCTTTACTGACCATCAAGGCTAAATTTAAAAGGTCAAATGTAAAATTTCGGAGCTTTTCATTTTTGGAATCAAAGTGTGGATTATTATTTAGAAAAATGAATTTATCCTGATAGATGATCTTGAAGTTCATGGTCAAGGTAAAGCCCAAAGCAACCATTATGTACCCAGGGGAAAATCATAAAACTTTACTATCAGGATATATTTTTCGAGGAACCACAGTTTTTAAGGTAAGTATCTGACCATCGTTCGAACTTCAGTAACAATCAAGGTTAAAGTTATAAATGGCTAAGGTCATATTCGAATTTAAAATTTCCCTCTCATTTAATTGTTGGTATCAAAAGTAGAGGACCATTATGTACCAGGCAAAAATCATACAAGTTTTGTAAAAAATATTGTTCTCTAAAATACTTTCCCGCTGAGATAATTAGCCGTACGGGGATATTTAAAAAACTCTGTATATAAATATACAGATAGAATAGTTCAGTACCTTTGTCAAACGATGTTTATTTATTAGTTATTGACGGGCTTGGGTATTTTCAATTAGGGTTGTAACGGAACCTCGCTTCCGCCTCTGTATATGCGGAACTTCCATAAGAAATCGTACCTCCGTATTCGCCTCCGTAAAATTTTTGAGGAGTTATAACGGATGTTTATTTACTTGAACAATCGCCATATAGTGGGCAAGGATCACATACGCTGCTCCACATGGTCATATAAAAAGAAAGTATTCCAATAAGAGTTTTTTTGCATAGATATATAAGGAGCGATAATAGAACAGATGCTAATCTTTGGTTTCTAAAAAAGTGTCGGTCAACAAATAAAAGGACAGAGTGTTAGTTATTAATAAACAGATAGACAAAGGCAAAATATTTTAGTTCCGTTTCTCCCGTGTGTGTCAGCGTTTTATTGTTAGCAGATATTGAGGAACTTTAGTGTTTTCAGAAAAAAAAATTGGCAACAGTATTTTTAATATTAATTAGTGATAATAGACGACCGATTAAGCGACCACCACCTATCTAAAAAATGTACTCAAAAAATATATACCTCCGGGGTGTAACATTAAAAAAATTATGGATAACGTCGTTACTCATATATGCTTGACCCTGTATATTTGACCATTATGTGAAAGTACATTAAATTAAAACATAATTAATCCACACTTTATATACACACTATACATGGTATCAATAAGTCCCGGGACGGCTGAATATTAACTAAAGTTCTTCATTTTTAGAAAAAGTCAAGGTCATTTCTTTAGTAACTTTGACCAAAGAATCCGGTAGTGACCTTGGATTTTTGACATTGAACCTCATTTTTGAGGTTATTTTGAGGTCAATCTTATTTTTTAAATAAGAACATTTATTTTTTATTGCGCAATCGGAAAGACCGGGAAATTTAACGTCCGGACATGTATTAGAGGTCAAATAGAGCTGAAATAATGACTTCTTAAAAATCTCGCGAGTTTAGTGGTAAAATAAAACAAAAGTCATACCCTAGGTAAGTCTTAACGAGGAACTCAATGGTGACCTTGGATTTGACCTAAAACCTCATTTTCAAGATCATTTGAAGGTTAACCTCATTTTTTCATGTAGGAACCCTTATTTTTGATTCGAAAGAGTAAGAAATTTCCAGTCAGCTATTTCTATGATTTTCATCTGCCATCTGGAATTCGCCATCTTGGATTAGAAAAATATAAAATTTCGTTAATTGATTCAAACTCAGCGACCTCCAAAACCCCCGAGTAAAAAATGTCAAGCCAGAAGAAGTCATTGTTTGACCTCTAGTGGTTGCCTGTTTCCTATTCCGCAATAAAAAATAGGGGTTTTCATGAAAAAAATAAGGTTGACCTCAAAATAATCTCAAAAATGAGGTTCGAGGTCAAATTCAAGATGATCAATGGATTCCGTGGTCAAAGTTACTAAAGGTATGACTTTGATCTTTTCCAGAAATGAAGTACACCTACTTTAGCAAATATTCAGCCGTCCCGGGATTTATTTGACATCCGGTATGTCATAAAATAAGGTTATTCGATGTTTTGATGCAAAAATTAAAACTATTTTAACACGATTCTGTTCTTACACTGAAGTATTTACCCACGTGTGGATAATTAAAAATAGAACAATTAATAATATAATTTGAGAGATACTTAAAACTAATACTAATACATAAAATGAAAATGTCAATACCTATTTACCATGCATAAATCGAACTCAAATTACTTATAATGATTGTTCCGTCATTGGCAATTGTTAACATACTTACGGTGCTGCTTCATACATTTCTGGCATTATTCTATTATTGAAAACATTCCTTATGATTTGTTAAACCCGTAACCTTCATACTGAAGATATTATATCTACCCTTTCAATTGCAATAAGCGTACATGCGTTTTCTAGTAAGAGTGGAAAGGAAAGGTGGTATGTAAAATATGCAATGAAAAACTAAATAATTTTTTAAACATGGCAAATTGAAATATTGAAAAAATGATATATGGTTCATATATGGAACGTGTAGACGAAACATTATCTTATTTTTGAACTTGTTGGGAATAACCCCTGGGTCTAAGTCAGACCTCGATGTCAATGGCAATACAGAAAGTATATAAAAAGCACAATTGTAAAATTTAAAAATAAAATGTTTGTCAATATTGTATGACACAAGTGATATAACTAAGAGAATCTCCTTTTATAATATTTTACAGGGATCACAAAGAAATTTTAAAGATCATATAATAATAAAGTTTTGAAATTTGAAAGGTTATCTGTAGAATTTTATCCTATTATTATATTAGGTGCGACTTTGTTATAATTAATGAATTGAGATGTTTCAGTGATACCATTAAAATTATTAAGGAAAACCTACGATAAACCGGATATTGGGTTGTTCACAAAGGCAAAACCATTAGTAATTCCTTTCTTAGTTTTCAGCAACCAGCAACCACTGAAATATATGGAAGTAGTAAATATGCAATCGTTCTCATTTAATAAAATGCAAGCAGACTCTTTTAAATTTTGTTTTGTGTTGTGTTCCTCTTTAGTTGAATTTTGAAAACGTATTTAATGACAAAGGTCCCAGGCATGTTGACAAATTTTGGACTTTTCCTGTTGTCTTTTTTTATGTAATTTTTGTGTTCATTTATTCGAACATTTAAAGGTCTAGAGGTTTTTCCAATATAGAATTTACTACATTAAAAGGGGGTTTTTTGAATGAATTTTTTCAATTTTAAGTTTTTTTTGGTTTTGTTTTTCACATGATGATTTTAGTGTCTTTCTTGCGGTTTTAAAATTAAATGTGTTGTCTACTCTTATTAGTTTTTTTCTTATTGGCAAAAACCACATTTTTATGTATACTTTTTCTTAATTAAATTTAGTGATGTCGAAACAGTTGGTTTTCGCTCTGTCATATAAAGATTTGAAGATATCTCTTTTTACTGAATCTGAATGATTATAATTATAGTTGAGGTACCTGTTAGTGTGAGTCGGTATTATGTAAACTTCTGTTTCAAATGACAATTGTGTTTTTGTCATTAAAATGTCCGAAAAAGATAATTTATTATTTACTCTGTTTAAGTTTAAATGTAAACTTTATAATCTGTTCTTTGTTATTTATGTCGATTAGTAATTAATGGAAATCTTCAAGAGTGTGTTTCGAAGAAATGAACACAAAATAAACGACATTTGAAAATTCGAAAAGTTTAAAATTAGTAAATATGCCTGGGACCTTGATTAAAAATTATATTACACAAAGAACACAATACAAAACGAAAGCTAGCAGCTGCGTTGATTTCAGTCGTTTGAGAAAACCTTTGATGTTAAACAGTTTATTTTAGGATTGGTTCAGTATAAAAGTATAACTATAAGGCTGTAGTATGCATAGTGAGTAGAACATTTTGAAACGTAATAAGTACAGGTATCATAAGGTGAACAAAATAAATAAATCGGACAACTAGGGGACCGGCCAAAAAATATATGGAGTCACCAACAAATATGGTGATTTCAACAGAAACCCTCGTTAGGGGCCATCAAGTAATTTTGTAATAATTTTTTTGTAATTTTTGACTCCAGTATCCCCTGTATCCCCATTAGAGAAATTTCGTAAGATGTAGGCAGACCACACTCTAACATGATATTTGCCCTATAATTTTTAAATAATTAAATACATCTTGCTTCATGCCAGTAAATAACAGTTAATAAAGGAGTTAATAAAGTCATCGCGTATCACATTTGTTTTGTAAATTAAGATGCACTACAGAGATTTAATTAATAAGTTGATTTCTTAATACAAAATGTTATATGTAATAATAGATAATGTATATTCTGGAAATTAAAAGTTGCCATTAGATATGTATTGACCCCTGCCCCCCTTACCTTCCAGTGAGATTTTTCCGAACCTCTCTCCACATTTTAAGCTCACGTAAGTAATGGACATCCACTACTTAGACAATTTTTGGAAATATTTAGATAATTTATTCCATATTATAAAAATAATGACACGCCATTTGTATAATTTGTTTCACAGGAAATGGACCGGCAATAATGACCTGCAATGTTCTGACCGCTAGATTTGTAGATCTCATTTCCATGGACAAAAGACAATTTTTTTCACGACATACTTGTACCACTATAGAAATTTATAAAATATAGGTACAAGACATACGTTTTGAATGAAACTAGTTAAAGCAATAGTAGGTAAGTAACATTGTGGTTATATAAGCAATATAATGCAAATAAATGTATGACTCGGAAAAGGAAAAATTGCATTCGTTTGAAAATTCGGTTCGACACCATATTGCCTTGATCTTGAAATACCCATAATACTTAGTTTTCTGAGTAAGAAATCGGGACCGGTTTTTATATCAAGGGTCTGTCCGTTTATAGAAAATCAATAAATTACAATACATGACCAAATATAACAGCCAGTTAATATACAATACCTGCTCAAAAGTTACTTTTTGTTCTAACAAACATTTCAATTTTCTGTTTGCGATATTTTAAATTAGAGACATGACATACGTCATACGTCAGAAGTCAGAACACAACAAAAATTGGCAAGCTTATGGATATTAGAGATAAATATGACAAACTAGAACTCCATAAAAAAGGTTTTGTGTTTTTTTCAGCCAAGGATATGTATCTGTGAGATCTTCTAAAAATTACACGTCATATGTTCCTTTGCAATTAAATTCAAATTAATTACTAAATTACACATGAGGGTAGGATAAAATAAACAAAGACCGGGAGATAACGAAAGACGGGAAGTACACAGGGTGTTTCTAAAATAGGGTTTCAAACTTCTGCTGTATATAAAACTCCTTAAAATAAGCCAAAATGTCCGTATTAACATGTGTCCTAAAACTCACCCTTAGGAAGTTATATGCCCTTAGAAGGGGCTCAAACAAAATTGTTTTTTTTTTCGTTATTGACAAAACGGTCCAAAATAAATAGAAAAAAATGTTTGGGACATGGATAACCTTTTACGTTAAATAACATGTGCTACTCCGTTTTTCGACATGCAAATCATAAGCGTGCTATTTAGGTTGGTGAAGGAGGTCTTCGGCAAGGATTTTGTTTATTTCATTCTTTTTACAATTTCCTCTACAGATTTATAAAATCTTAACAATTTTACATAAAAATATTATGTTTGCCCAAGTTGATATTTCCAATGGTTTTCGAGTAAATTGGGTTTGAAAATTACTCTGCTCTTTAAGTGAAAACCCCCTTCACCAACCTAAATAGAACACTTATGATTTCCATGCTGAAAAACGGAGTAGCACATGTTATTAGCGTAAAAAGTTATGTAAGACCCATACATTTTTTTTATATCTACTTTCGACCGTTTTGTCAATAACAAAAAAGAAAACAGTTTTGTTTGAGCCTTTTAGGGGCATATAACTTCCTAAGAGTGCGTTTTAGAGGGACTTTTTGGCTTATTTTAATGAGTTCCATACACAGCAGAAATTTGGAACCCTATTTTAGAAACACCCTGTATTATTTCGTAAGAGGCTTTCGCTTCCATCGTTCAGTTTAGAATGACTGCAGTCTTTTTTTATTAGGAAATTCTGTTTCAAGTTAAATATATTAATGTACATGGCCATCGACGTTTTATTTGCTTATTTTATGAAAATTTGCCTTTTCTTTTAGTAGCCCCTAGATTCTTACTTAAATTTTCGTCGAGAATTTACAAGTTTGTAAATCCAGTTTATACTATTGTTACCTTCGAACACTCACACTGTATATCTCCTTCCTAAACTTTCTTGGTAACATTGTTGTACAAATTCGAGTAGTGATACAATTCTGATTTCATAACATAACAAAAATATTATGTTTCAAAGAAAACTTAGAAACAATCCATACAATAAATATAATCAATTTAAGGTCCTTACAAGTGTCTGGCATCCTTCAAGGATTTCTAAAAGTAAATTGCAATTACCGTGTAACATTCAGTTCAAGTGAAATTGGCAGAAATTTTATAATTATCTACTGAATACCATGTGTACTTAATAACTGCCAAATATTTCGCGTTAAAAAAAATTGGATGCACAAAACGTACTTTAATCTTACAGTGGTTCATACTGCCTGTAAAACTATTATATTTATTTAAAAAACCTTTTTATGCAGAATGGTGTTTTTCAATGAATAAGCTTTTGACAAAATAAATTTCACAAGTCTTTACTTACAAGCAAGTCATTTAATCCTAGAGGTGTCTAAACAAACGACAAAACCGGAACAATAACAGCAAACTTCCTGCAAAAAAAATCCATCGATTCGTAATATCGAGGAATTATTTCAAGGTATCTCGAGACCGTATCGCATAGCAAAAGTCCGTTTGCAGAGAGATTGTTTGGCAAACTGATAGCGAAATTGTTTGAAAGCATTTGGCTTCTCCCACCGGGAGCTTACATGAACTTTGTTAGTTATATCAGTAATACGAAATACGGAATGCACATCAGGGCGCGCCGACCAAAAGGGCACAAAGGCGTCGCAGTCTACGAACGACGCCAAGAAATTGTCAGGCTAGTTATGTTAGAAATGATAGTACATTTTTAAACGAAAATGTCTGCCATGGATAATAAAATTTTAGTTTGCATTTCTCGAATTAATTGAGGGATATGTGGCAGCCCAAGAGCAATAAATTTAAATTAATCTGAGTATACTCGGCATATTTAAATAGTCGAGGAAATGAAGCACTGTATTATAGATTTTTTGTGCAGTCTGTAATGTCTTCGAGGGCACATTACATATAATATCCAAAAAAATGTATGAATTAGGTGTTGCGGTTTTAGTTCAATGCTAGTTCAATGCAAGTATGTAATTGACGAAGGACCTTTAGCGGAACAATCAATAAAACACGTGCCGTCTCGTAAATGAAATCACCAACTCAGCAGCCAAAAAAGATCCAGAGCCCCTACGGTCTGGATTGCGAGCGTTATCAACAAAGCGACAAATACGAGCTATAATGCGGGTAATGCGATTAATAGAAGAATGTTCTTCCAACAAAGTATAGAATAAATTTGGTGAAGCGGTGACTTGAAGCGCCACTATACGGGCTTCAGTCATAAATAGCGGTGATATGCTTGATTCTGAGCAAGCATGTGGCAAACAAGCGGTAATCAACAATTGTGGGCCTTTCCACCAAAGTGTATTGCCTAATAACTGTGATGGCAAAGTGCCGCGAGAACCCAAGTCATCGGAGTTATCACAAGATTGGTTGTAAAACCAATGCAAAGAAGGAAATTTTTCCTGAATGTAAGCAACTCGATTACTGACAAATGTCCAACGATGCGGGGAAGAACTAAGCCATGAAAGGACTATCGTGGAATCTGACCAGCAACGAATCACCTTGAACAACAAACGACTATTGAATTGCTCATAAACATAATGAGTCAACTTAGCGGTAAGAACTGAAGCAGACAGCTCCAATCTGGGATGTGACAAAGTTTTCAAAGGGGCAAGTTTCGATTTAGATAATACAAAAAAACTTTGACGAAATCCAGATGCGGTTTCGAACACAAAATAAACAACAGCGGCATAAACAGCGGCATAACCTTTCTCAGAAGCATCACCAAATGCGTGAAGTTCACAACTAGAAAAGTTTTCTATAGCAAGCAGGCGAGGCAAAACTAAATTCTGCAAGGTCAACACAATAGCGATAATGTCTTTCTGCAACTTGGAACCGATAAACAAACAATTATTCAAAGATAACCGAAGAGGTATCTTAGCGGATGCATTAAACACTACACGAAGTTTGGTTGTGCTACTATTAGGTATCAAAACACAATGATGCGGTATGTAGTAACAATCAGAAGAAGTAGATGGATCGGGAACCAACTCCATATGATCAAGCTCTAAATACTCTTTGAGAAAATCACAATATTGTTTGTAGAGATCAGGTTGCTTTAGAAGACGTCTTTCTAAAGAGTAGAAACGATGTACGGCGAGATTATACATTCCATCAAAAGCAGGAAGTGTATTTCGAAAAGGAAGGGGCACAACGAATCTACCTGAATCCAATCTCCTGCATCCCTCGGAAAATATCAGGGGACTGAACCAGTGCGGTAGGAACATCTTCAATTGTCCAGAACCTTTGGACTGAATCATCTAATGATACTACATCTTCAATTTGACAAAAAAGCGAAGTTGGGTTTATGACTGAATGAGAGTGGAAGTTAACAGAATTCGAAGACACTCTACCCATAAGGATGTACCAAACACAGTGTTAATAGCATCAGGAGCACCTTACTTTCCCAGAAGGCGTCCATTCAACAAAATTTGAGAGAATATATCGGCACCTAACAAACGGTCAATAGCGCCTGGGCTATTGAAACCAGGATCAGCAAGTTTCAAATTGTTTATATATGCCATATTAGCCATATTAATGGGCGCAACAGGCATATCAATGCAAATGCGGGGTAAAACAGTAGTATCAACAACAAAATTGCACTCGCGCTTTACTATAGAGCGAAGAGAAAGGGTAAGAGAGCCCTCAGCAGAGGTACTCTGCACAGAACCTAGCCCGTTGAGTTGAATCGAAGCGGGCATAGGTCGGAAGCCAAGGCGTTTCACAGCCTTGCTCGCAATGAATGATGTCATACTTCCAGAATCTAGCAGACATCGCAAAGTTTGATAAGAACCGTGCTTATCTAATACCTCAACTAAAGCGGTAGACAACAACACATTTGAATTGTATGCCAAAAGTGAACTATGACAAGAAGTCTGCGGTAGAGAAGTTTCGGGACTTTCAACAGTATTAATGGTACTGGATCCACCAGATGTGGAAGCCAGGTTTACGGGTGGAGCATTAGATTCAGACCGAATGCCTGTATCACCACGATTTACAAAATGAACCAATGTGTGATGGCGTTGTTTGCAGTTGCGGCAAGTGGATAAAAATTTACAGCGATTCGACTGATGAGAATCGCCTAAGCAATTAAAACAAAGTCTAAAATCTTTAACAAACTTAAACCGCGCGGATACTGATTTGTCCAAGAATTCAGAACAATTGTAAATCGCATGATCGGATTTACAAACGAAACAATTTCTATTCTTAGTGACAAACAAAGATGTAGTGAAACGGGAAGAATGTTGCTTTGAATTCAATGGTAACATTTTGTCAACTTTTCGCTTTGCCTTGAGGGATAATTCAACATGTTCAAAGGCATCGCAATGCTTCGACAAAAAATCAACAACTTCCGAGCGGATCGGAAAGTCATCTTGAGCGGTCACAGTACCATGGTAAAGTTCAAACTAATCCAAAAAATGTATAAATCAGGTGTTGCGGTTTTAGTTCAATGCTGGTTCAATGCAAGTATGTAATTGACGAAGGACCTTTAGCGGAACAATCAATAAAACAGGTGCCGTCGCGTAAATGAATCACCAAATAAAAGTTAATCACTGACCTTTTACATCGAAGCTCTGCAGGTGGTGTTTTCTTGGTTCTTCTTTCTTCAGAGGCTAGCCTCGCAGCTGCAGGAACTGTTTTAGAGCTTCGTCTGGACAACACGTTACACAAAAAAATAGCGCCGTAATGTTCATTTATTGAGCAAACAAAAAATGCAGGTTTAACAACAAATGATGCGCTTTTGTAAACACAAAAGAAACAAATGAAAGCGGTTTAGCGGTTGTTACGACCGGAACTATAACTCGCGAAATCGTAATACAATAACAACAAAAAGCGGCCGTCTTAAGACGGAATCAAAAAAGCATCCGAATAGCTCGGAAGTCAATACAAGAACTCACGAATAGTGTCTTTATTTTACACGCAAAAAACACTTAAAATTAGCATTAGCGCGACGGAAGGTATTGAAAAAGGTTCAGAAGTTTAAAAATCAATGAAGTAATTCAATCAAATTTAAACAATACACTAAACAAATTGCGAGAACGCAACACTGATGGTTTCAAACTTATTAACGAATTTTGAAACATTGCTACGTGGTCCGATGCATAAGCATAATACATTTTCATATATGTGTCTCGAAGTGACGTTTGGTACAAAATTTATAACTCGGTAAATAATAATGGCTAATTTTGTTACGCAGGAGGTTTCTGGGGTCGCTACTAGTTGTGAGAATATCTTCCGGAAAAACAGAATATCCATAAAATTCTTTATAAATTGAAGCTTAGGTCATGGAGAATAAAATCAAATTATCTATAACGTCATAACATCATCCCATCATCCCTTACTGGAGAGACGCGGGGGGGTATATTTTAATACACCATCTGGTTTTTCACTTGTTTATGGTATATCTCCAACATAAATAGAGATTTTGATATTGTGACATTGTAGGGTACACTAAATATATTAAAAAAAACATTTATCAAAATGCTCTATCATCTTCTGAATTAGGCCCTATTTTTGTACTTTATCTCCCCGACTAAAAGACAATATGCAAATAACAAAAAATCTTAAGTTATGTATTTATCTAATAAAATAGGACGCATATATTATAAAAAGTTATTATATTTTGAACCATGGGTATACCAAGTGGGGGGCAGCTCCCCACCCCCCTGGATCTGAAAAACCTGCCGTGCGCCATCAAACCTTCCCATAAATTTTATGACTTGCCCCCTAGACCAAAAAAATTCCTGATTATGTCACTCTGTTTAGAACATTTTTTTTCCGATTTGCCCCTAATTTGCCACACCCTTAACCAAAAGCTGGGTAAGCCCCTGTTTTGAACTGTAGTAGCCATGTACCTTTTTATTGAATTCCAGTTCTATTTCACCTAGATCAAGAATTTATTTAACGCGCAATTGCTTCCAGAAAGTTTTTGTAATAATACTGCAAAAATATCAAAGTTTTAAATAAACAATTTAGCAAAACAAAGACGAATATTCCGAAAACTACTGCAAATATCTAAACTCAAAATAGGGATTCTTAAAGAGCAAGCAATATAATAAAATAAAGACCTACGATCCGGACCTCTAGCAATGTTTATTATTAAAATTTAAAATAGGTCTCTCTAGCTTTCAGACGAACAAGAGATTCGCTCACAAAAAATATATATGAAAACTATTGAATAACCGTATTAAGCAACAAAAAAAATATTCCAAAAAATTTCACTTATTTATGTTTAAGCTCAATGAGTAATTTTCCCAAGTTGGAAATTATTATAAAAAAACCCTAAACACCTCAGATTTTTTCTATGGTTGAATCTATTTTCAGATAGCTATAAAAAAGACCCCCTTTAAAACATTAACAGAAACTGACTTTCCATTTTTTATATGCACTAAAAAATTATATTGTTTTATCAATGATTATCCCTAAAAGAAGTTTTTTTATTATTTCAGAAATAATGCATGGTTTATATCAACTATTTAAATAATAAAATAATATTTTCATGTAGGGTTGATAAGAAAACGAAATAATTGGAACATCGTTGGAAAATATATGTTTGAGTTTTTCATTTTTTGTTCATAAAAAAGTTGAAAACCACATTTATTTTAACTTTGAGTTTTTCATTTTTAATGTTTATATAAAAGTTAAAAAACACTTTTTGCAATTATTCCAAAGAAAATAACGTAATAACGCTATCTGAGAACAGATTCAATAAGTGAACAAAATCTGAAGTTTCCATATTGGATAGATCACATGCTTTACAAAAAAAAAATAATAATAAAAATTTGCAGATTATGTCGACCGTGCAACGTCGAACTACTGGTTGATCTCTGGTCATAAATATGTTCCCTGAAACGGAAGGCTTTATATTGGCAATCTGAGAAAATAACCAAATACAGAGATTTGGAATTTCAAATAAAGACTCAGTGGAACATGAACAACACACGAACTGTACCAATTGTTATGTCAACGACAGGACTAGTCCCAAAACATCTATTAAACAATCTAAAATACCTCGGTCTGGACAAACATCTTTACAAACAAATGCAAAAAGCCGTCTTGTTAGGGACAGCCCGGACGATCAGAAAATTCATGGGAAACTGCCGCCACGACTCCAACCACGGGCCTGAAAAGCTGGCAAGGGCTCCCACAGAGCTAAACCCTTTTGATATCTAGGATAGCTGGGGTTTAGTGAATTTTCCCCTAAAGGCACTCTTAGCGTGCCTTAGAGGGAGTGTGATGCCATACATTGTATGGTCAAGTCGGAAAATTTGCAGAATGATTTAAGCGGATTATTGTTTGTTCACATCTCTCAATAGTATTAATTTGTTTTGTTTATTGGGCTAAATAATATTTCTTTGTCAGTGAGCGGTTCACTTGGCCTGTGCAAATGATTATTAGCCTCATGTTCGCCTCCAAATTAAAATTATAATATTTGTGGTACAGTTCCAGAAATCAGGACTTTTTAGGGAAGTTTATTTCTTGATTTCCAATATCTGTAATGGTTTTCGGGAAAAACGACATCCTCCTCTCTTTTCTTAACTAAATTGTTTTTCGTTTGCAAATGTTTTGTGATTCTTGAATTTTGTCGATAACTTTCTGAATACAATTACGAATCAAACCTCAATCATAATTTTCGGTGAAAGCGAACTGGAATTCGATAGAATGATAAACTGATAAACAATATTGATAAACTGCAAAATAAAACAATCTGCCTTAACAGATTAACACCAATTAAAGCGTTGTTGAAGTTTAAGTTGCTCCTCAAAATCTATTAATGGGAAGAGTTTTCAAAATTATTTAGTAAATTGTCTCTCATTCTCTCCTGAATTCGTTTAACGGGAAACTGTTGTTTATTGGAATTAAAAAACGGCAATGTTTTGTTATTCGCCTATATAAATCGTATGTTAAATAAAAAATTATAGTGAAATCACTCTTATTGGTTATTTCATATAGACGAGGTTGAATCAAATATGAACCGGACTTTTCTGTTTCTTGCCTTGTAGGTAATTCGAGTGGCGTGACGTCTCGATATATGTTAGGTAGGGATGTTAAGAAGAGGGGAGTTCGTCGGTTTGGCGAGGCGTAGTCGATGAGGCGAATATCTACGCAATTCGTGAGCTGATTGAAGGTGACCGCCATCTCACAGTATTGGCAATTGCTGAACACGTTGGAATATCATACGGGAGTGCTCAATTAACCATTTCAGATGAGTTGGGTTACCGAAAAGTGTGTGCAAGATGGGTTCCTAGCCTTCTAAGGGAAGATTAGAAAGCAAACCGTCTTGCCGTATGTGAAAGGCTGTTAGCAAGATATCGAGCAGAGGGGGATGAGTTTTTGAGACATATTGTCACCTGTGATGAGACATGGGTGCATCATTATACCCCGGAGTCCAAACGTGCAAGCATGGAGTGGCGAAAACCTGGAGAGGCAGCACCGCGGAAAGCCAAGACCCGTCTTTCTGCAAGGAAAATTCTTGCAACAGTTTTTTGGGATTCGAAAGGCGTACTGCTGATCGATTTTCTGCACGAACGCCGTACAATTAATGCTGAGTATTACTGCGAACTACTCCAACAAGTGAAACTTGCCTATCGGCAAAAGAGGCGGGATGTGTCTATCCGAAGTGTGATTCTGTTGCATGACAACGCTCGGCCACATACAGCTGCATTGACTCAAGGAAAATTGAACAAAATGCATTGGGAAACCCTTGAACACCCGCCTGACAGTCCTGATTTGTCGCCATGTGACTACCACATGTTTGGGCCACTTAAAGAAGAACTGGGAGGCCACCACTTTGAGGACAACGAAGGTGAAGAAACGTTTGTGCGCAATTGGTTAGCGACACGACCAGTTTCATTCTTTGAGAAAGGTATTAAAAAACTTCCAATTCGGTGGGAAAAATGTATACATATGTATTAAAATTTGTATTGATCGTACCAATGAAATTTTTAAAACAAAAGTCCGATTCATATTTGATTCACCCTCGTACTTGTCGGGATTTGGCAATAATTATGAAAATTACTATAATAAATATAATTAGCGAAACTATAAATATTAAAATTAAAGAACTAGACTAGAGCTTTCAGAATAACTACACAATAGGCTACCTTGATATTACCATAAGCTAATTAAATAAAAACAAAAAACAATTAAAATAGTGTGCTACGTTGAAGGTCCTTAATAGTGGAATGTAATAACGATCCACAAAAACTACTAAAGCTAGGACCCTAAACTCGAAAATATACGCCTCTAGAACTAAAGCAGTTCTCATCGTTAATGGAGTAGCCGTAAAAAACGAAGTTGAAAACAAGTAAACGAGGCAAGTAGAATAAGTGGAACACTAAGAAATATTAGTTATATGGAATAAGACTATGGATAAACAGATAAAGATAAAAGTTTTAATATCTGTATAAGGCAAGTATTGCTATAGAAGCATGAGCCGACGATAAGGGAGCAACGACCATTCTTCGGATCTAAAATGTGAAAATACTAAGGAAAATAGCCTCATCTACTGTCAAAAACAGTAAAAGGAATGAAGTAGTGGTTAGATAGGGAAGCCCAAGAACAACAGCTTAGAGCGACCACATTGGAAAACTGTCAAATAAGAAGACCACTTGATAGACTGAAAGATTCCTGGACATCATTACAAACTGGAGATAATAACCATACAAATTAAACTAAAGAAACGAAGATTAAAAAAACAACAAAATTCAACAATGTGTAATATAATTCAATAAAAGGTAAAGACACCTAACATCATATTCAATGGTAGCAATCAAATTGTTCAGATCAAATTTATTGATTGAAAAATGTTTCTTAAAATTTCGCTGTTTAAGAAATATTGCATAAAATGGTGTATTATTTTGCATAATTAAAACACTTTTTGTGTTATGACTTACTTGAAATTATGTTTAATCATATGATTAATTAGGGTTTATCATGACGTATATATATGTTTTTATACGTTACATCACATGTTCGTTATTAAAGATACTACAAAAAATGTACAACATACAACGTTTAATTAAACCAATAAAATTGAACACATTTAATTATTGTCATTTTGTGATTTGCTTTTACAAACATCTTTTTTATTTATTGCTGGCCTTCCTCCCTGGATCCGCTCATGCATGATTCCACTTAACAGAATACAGTTTGAACTATTCAAATCTGTTAAGCCGGCTTCAAAAATTTGATGAACATTACAAATGAGGAAAACTTCTCATATTCATTTTTCAGAATACCTAAAAATCGGCATGTCATTAAAAGGCGGAAATATATCTAGTTTTATTGTATGACGGAAAAAATCGGAACTGCACTATCGTTTAGGTAGAGAATGGTACGATAATGACCTTATTCATAAACGTTTCGGTGATCACGTGGTTCACTTGAAGAATACTGTAAGCGATATTCAGTCAGTTCATACTGATTACTCCACTTTTTGTTAGGTAGTAGGACACTGATACTTGATATTGATACTACTTATAAAATTTTAAAGTGTGCAGTTAAATGATTGATCACTTGCGTTTATGTTTACCTCGTAGCTGAAGAATTTCGTTTCTGGTATGGTTGAAACATTATCTTGCATAGTTTGCAGTTTCCTTCTGACACCTTACTTTTTAATTTATGAAAAAAACATTAAGAATTATAGTCAATGTATATGTTTTTTTTTCAAACAGTTATACAACCTTGATTGTTTAATATCTGGTAAAGAATAAAATTTTTATTTTAAATGTTTACCGAGCACCATAAATAACACAATAGATTTTTTTATGATAATTTTTAAGCTACATATGCCACAATAATAACGGAGCTGGTTTGAAAATTCTCCAATTGTTCTCCCTTGCATTGTTGCAAAATTTCTTTCACATAGTAGGTACGTGGTTACACAAAGTTTTACTATTAGGGTACAAAACTTTCTGTTTATACACCTCAGAGATCAAAGGTTCCATAGCATTTAATAAAATTACAGATGATGATTATGAGAAAAGGATTTTCAAAAGTCATTACAAATTGTTTTGCAGTTACATAAAAATTTTAAGGGAAAATCGATGATGTCGAATACGCAACCTTGCCAATGAAGAAACTAATGTTGAAGTAACATTAGGTTTGTTCCTACCTGCAGTATCCGTACCGCCATGAAACTGTCACGAAATCGCCTGCATCGAATTTGTGCGCAACTGCGAATTTAGCACCGTTCAACGTACTACCATTGTACAGTCACAAAAAATATTAGCTGGAACGGTTTTCAGACAAGTTTGTGGTCTGAACTCTGCGACCTGCATTCCATAACCTTAATTTATTGACAGTTTCTACTGCGCATGATTAGTAAGAATCACCAAACGATTCTTGCCCTTCACCAAGGATTGAAATGAAGATGCGAGAAACGGTACATTATTTTGTTGGAACATCGTGATGCATCGTTTACTGAACCGTCATAACTTGGTTAGAACAGGTTTTCTTGAATGCGCATGACGGTGATCGTCACATGTACGCTTTCACATCGGGTAGGAACAAACCTATTGGTACTCGATACTGAGAACGAATTTGTGAATTGAAAGAGTTCCGGTCAAGATGGTGGCCACACACTTGTACAGTACATTATAAGAATTCATAGTTTATCTAAAAAAAAAGTTTAATTTAAACATTCACAAAATAGTAGAAAGTATTAGTTTGGAAAGTGTTTAAGTATTAAAAGTTTTAGTTTCGGGAAAGTATGTTTAAGATAAGTGTTGTATTAGAGAAGATGTGGATAATTTGTTAACCACTTAATAGCATAGAATACCCCTAACTCCCTGTTACAAGAAAGTATTGTGCCTAATAGTTGATAGTTTAGTCTCCCAAAGACGCTCAAGTAGTGAAGGACGATTCATAAGTGATCGATATTTGTGTGAAGTCTCTAGTGATACATGTTTTGTATTTTTTTGGTGAGGCCGGAACTCCTGTGGCCGCCAATCTAGTATATAGCTTTGTACAGTTGACGTATTAACCTGTATTAACCCTACAGAATCCATGTTTCAGTTTTACGCATATAAATATAGAAAAGGGTGTAAAATGGTTAAGGGATAAATTTTCTACAACAAGTAAAACTGGTAGCTGGTCAATAAGGACCCTTAGGTTCAAGACCATATTCGCCTGTACAACAGGCACCCTTGAAGAAGAAGAAGAAGAAGAATTTGTGAATTTTCTAACAGATTCATCAGATTATAACATCATTTACTACAATCACAACCTAGCCAATATAGGTGTATCTATACTATTATAAAATTGTAAGTTTGTCTGTTTGTTTGTTTGTTGGTTTTTTTGTTCGGGCATCACGTAAGAACTACTGAACTGATTTTGCTGAATCTTTTTTTGTTGCAAAGCCTATAGTTTGACTTAAAATTTGGTACACATTTTATATCCCTAAATCGACAGAAACGGTAGATATAGCGAAAAAACTTCTACCATGTTGGGTAATACAATTACTCAATTGGTTCCACCGCATGCACAAAATATTAGATACTGGCATCATCTTAGCTTTTATTCAAAATTCAGAATGTGCCAATGCAACATGTTTCGATTTAACACAAATCAATTGATATAACGAGCGTAATTTTACAGCTGTATATATACAATGTGGTTGAAATAAGGGAGAGTGAAATTAGTTATACGGGGTGGTCTAAAAAAGTTATATTGATTGGGCCATAAACAGTTCCTTATACCAAGGGGGTGAAAAAGGGTAGAATATTTATACAGTTTGGAGAAAAAATCTTAGAAAAAAAAATGTTATGTAAGCAGTTAGGATCTTTGAATTATGTTCATAATAAGATGTTAGAAGGAGCTGTTTATACAGGGTTTTTGAAATAAAATATGGAGTGGAATTATAGTTTATATTGTGGTTAAAAACTTCTTTATATCCACAAGCAGTTGCATATGTAGGATGGGTGAAATATGTCGCGGAGTATAATTACAGCTATACAGGTGGGTTTAAAAAATAAGTAATGTAATGGTCTACAACCTGTTCCATTTACCAGATGGTTGAAGTATAGGGTGGGGTAGGATTCTATGGATACAAGGGTGGCAAATAAGTAGTTGCATAGAAAAGGTTGTTGAAATATAGGGTGGTTAAAAAAAGCTAGACCAATTTTGTTATATAGCAGTTACATATATGGAGTACCTGACACAAGGGGCGCAGTACAGTTATAGTTATACAGTGTGATTCAAACAAGGTTAGAATGAAGTGTGGAGAGAAATTATACTTTAAAATGTCGTTGAAAAATATGAGGAAAAATTGTGAAATAGCGTAGTTCATAATAAGTTGAGAAGATAGGATAGTTGAATTTATAGGGTGGAGAAGTTTTATGGTTAATTATTTAAAAAATGTTACATTGGTTAACCAATAAGCAGTAGCGTATACACGGTAGTTGTAATACATAGAAGCTGATTCAGAAACATGCTGAAAAAATATATACGGTGCCCAATAAGCAGTTGAGGTTTTGGTGAAATATATTGTGCATTGATGGATTTATAGTTATACAGGGTGGTACAAAAAATGTTATACTAAGTGGCCGATAAGTAGTTGCATATACAAGGTGGGTGAAATAGCGGGTGGAGTAGAATTATAGTTAAACCGGTTGGATAATTGTTTTTTGTATAACATGAGCTCTTGCATATATGTAATATCTGAAACATGGATCGAAGTAAAATTATATATAGTGCATACGGTGTGATTAAAACAATGTTAGAAAAACCTGCATATAAAGTGTGATTAAAATATAGGGTAAAGAGAAATTGTACTTTAAAAGGTGTTTCACAAAATATCAGAAATAATTGTTATACAGCGTAGACCATAAAGCAGTTGCATAGCTGAAATATAGGGCAGAGAATAGTCAGGTGTTCAAAACGGATGGTTGCAATATAAGGTTAAGTAGGGTTACAGTTATTCGAGGTGATTCAAAAATGTCGAATAAAATTGTAATATAGGGTCGCCCATACGTACTTGCAGTTTGGGTGAAATATATTCGGGATTGGTGGATTTATAGTTAAGAAGGGTGGTTTAAATAAGTTAGAAATTTTTTTTATTTAGGATAATCCATATGTTTCATAAGTTATTTCTTTTTGCGAAGCTTGAATATTCCATATGCGGGTGAAACCGCAGGTAATGGCTAGTTATGTATAAATGTATGTTTTTTTTGGGCAATAACACCACAATCGAAATAAAATGACGTATATTGAAGGAAAACCAAACGTTTCAAAGTATTTTCTGAGTTCTTTGTCAATGGAATAGACTTTGAAACGTTTGGTTTTCCTTCAATATAAGTCGTTTTATTTCGATTGTGGTGTTTTTGCCCAAAAAACATAAAAGTAATCAAACAACATTTAGAAGACAATTGTATTATATAGATACGTATAGTACCCTGATTTGATCTAACCGTTACTAATCACGTCAAAGGAAAAAGAGAAAAGATAAAAATTTTCAAACAGAAAAATATCATTGAAATCCTAACTTTTCCTAACCATGAGGTATCTATAATAGATACGTGAACATTGATTCCATTGTGGGATGTTCCTTTCTAGGAAACTTTTCTGGTACGTTATCGGTTTTAAAATTATATCCTGAAAAATGCCAAAATTCAAGTTTTTATCCGTCATTTTGCCATAAAATACGACATAGTGCAGGGCATAGTAACGCATTCGTTTGCAAAATTGTTTTAATTCATTATTTTTTTTAACTGTCCGGTAGGTCTTCTTGATTATAAAAGTGTAAGATGACACTTGATATACTTTGACGGTATTGTTTAAACAACGAAAAACTATATAGGCTAGAAAAAATGCATTTTAGTCTGAAGTTGGTAGACAATGTAACTCGTTCCTCGAAGTTTCCTTGGACTTCCATCGTCTTGAAGTGGTTGATCTCACAACGTTTCAATAGCTGTGTATCTCCTATCGTCATCAGGTGAATGATAGGAAATTCAGATTATCGGTATTATTTATATTGTTACGAAATTTACCCAAAGCCGACCCTGTTTCATTTCAGTACGACAACAAACGCTTTGAGATAAAAAATGGTTCTTGAAAAGACTCGGCACCTGTAGGAGTGATGATGATTTTTGCGAGAATTTTCTATGCTAGTTTTATAAAGGAAGCAGGCCACGATCACGAGTTCAGTTGGTGGAGCGAAGAGCTTATATGTAAAATTGTTGTTGTGATATTTGAATCAGCTGTTGTATATTCGATGTAAATAAAAGTTCTAGAAAAGTGAAAGTTTTATAATTTTAAATTGAACTCAAGGACTATATTGCAATTTGGTGTCAGAAGTGGGATTCGGTTTAAAATTATAAAACTAATATTCACTTTCACTTTTCTAGAACTTTTATTTACATCGAATATACAACAGCTGATTCAAATATCACAACAACAATTTTTTTGAACTGATTTCAACTTTTACCTGGCTTTGGATAGCACTTATTTCAAATTTCACCTGGTTCTGGATGAAACCAAAGTAGATGACATCGATTCCATCCAGAACCAGGTGAAATTTGAAATAAGTGCTATCCAAAGTCAGGTAAAAGTTGAAATCAGTTCAATTAAAGACGCAGTACACAGTGAAGTACAAGATAAAGTGGAAACAGAAATTAAAAAATTGCAACAAGATTTGCAGAGAGGGAAATACCAGCACACCGTAAGTACCAAAGGTTCCGTTAGAAAACCACCCACATTTGATGGCAGTTCATCTTGGCCCATGTATAAACGACAACTTGAGGCCGTGGCTACAGCTAATGGATGGGATAATCAAGAAAAATCTACCTCTCTGGTAATTTCGTTAAGAGGTCCGGCCCTAGAACTCCTCCAAAGCATTCCAGTCGATGAACAAGGCAATTTCGACAAGATCATCGCCATTCTGGACGAGAGATACGACAATCAATCCTTGAGCCAGGTATACCAAGTCCAACTCAGTGGGAAATCGCAAAAATCCGGTGAAAGCCTTCAAGAATACGAAGCAGGGATTAGACGGTTAGTTCACTTGTCCTACCCAGACCTGCCAGAGGAAACGAAAGACCAGTTGGCCACTTAGAGTTTCATAAACGGCATCAGAGATGTGGAAGTTCAAAAAGATTTAAGACTGAGTGGCGTCAAGAAGAGTAATGAAGCTCTACTTCGGGCTTTGGAAGTAGAGGCTGTCATGAACATGTCCAAGCCGAGGGTCCGACAAGTTTCCTTCAACCAGGAAGAGTCAGAGTCACCATTTCAAGCGCTGCCGGCTGGTCTGAACAAAATATTAGAATGGTCACAAAGAACTGGCACCAGAGGGGCATGTTACCGCTGCGGACGGACAGGACACTTCGAACGTGACTGCCGAGTAAGGCTACCGGAACGATCACCGACCAGGGGTAACCAATTGAACAGTCACATGTCCAGAGACTGTCAGCCGGTCAGCATAAGGGGGCGAATGCTGACTGACCCTCCACCAGCGCCCAAAACGTTATCCATCCGGGGATTTTGCCGAGATAGCGGCAGCCTAGTCATCAGAGGCACCATCAATGGGCGAGCAGTTACCATCACCATCGATACCGGCGCCGCTGTGTCCATTGCCAAGTCCAGCGTTTTGAGAGCATTAGAAATTCGGCCAGTTACCAATAGCATCCAGCTCAGAACAGTCACCGGCGAGTCCATGTCAATACAGCGTGAAGCAGATGTCGTGCTACAGATAGGGGACAACATGATCCGGCATAGGGTCCTGTTAGCGAATATTGAGGACGATTTTATACTGGGAATGGACCTAATTAGCCAGCATGGATTTATGTTCAGTCACCTCCATAAAAATTGTGGCAAAGTCTTCAGCAAGAATTCCCGGTCGAACGGAACAGATTATTCATGGGCAGCTAGACAGCAATCCTAGGAGCTGCGGTGGCATGTTGGAGCCCGTACACTCAGCTCATGACTACTTAGTTGGACGGGCTATAGTTAAAACCGGACGAGATATACCAATCAGACCTGAATTTGTCCAACGACGACATCAGAATTGCGAATGGTCAAGAGATAGCTTGTTTCGAGCCAGTAGAGACCATCATCAATTGCGAAGAAGAGTACCAGACGTCGGTGAAGGAGACAGGGCCCAGTAAAGAGTTCCTACAACAGTTTGCTGACCATGTGACACACCTGACACCAGAGAACCAGAAGAAAGACAAGCAATTTATCACAAAGCACTGGCAAATTTTTAACAGTCAAGATTGAGCCACCGGTCGCACCAAAATCATCCAGCATCGAATAGATACCGGAAAGGCTCAACCCATCAGAATACCACTACTACCGTTGGGGCAACAACAGACAGTCGAGGAAAACATCGAGTCCATGTTACAAAATGGAGTTATTGAGCCATCCATCAGGACGTGCTTGGTATACCTCGACGACATTCTAGTCATGGGCCAGACATTCGACGACCATCTAAAGAACGTGGGCGAAGTATTCTCCAGAATTAATAACGCCAACCTGAGACTCAATCCGAAGAAGTGTTCCTTGTTCCAGAAAGAAGTACAGTTTTTGGGCCACGTAGTGTCCGAGTCAGGAATCCGCACCAACGAAGACAAGATATAAGCCATGCGTGATTGGCCAGTCCCAAGAGACAAGCATGAACTCCGAAGCTTTTTGGGCCTCTGTTCATACTACATCGGCAGACCACTGAGAAAGAGAGCTTCCATTGGAATCAGGATTGCGAAACATCATTCAGGCGACTGAAGGCAGCACTATGTTCCAGCCCAATCCTAGCCTTTCCTACACATTCCGGCAAGTTCATCTTAGACACCGACGCCAGCAACACAGGTTTGGGGGCCGTCCTATCCCAGGTGCAAGATGGTGAAGAGAGGGTGATCGAGTACTACAGCCGTGGATTTTCGAAGCCAGAAAGAAATTATTGCGTCACCAGAAAAGAACTTCTTGCAATAATAAGGGCTGTAGACCATTTCCACAAATACCACTTTGGTCGTCATTTCTGAATTCGAACAGATCATGCCGCACTCAAATGGCTGCTGGACATGAAGACACCGGAAGGACAACTGGCTAGATGGGTGGAGAAATTACAGCAGTACGACTTCAAGGTGGAACACCGTGCCGGACGTTTGCACAATAATGCCGATGCGCTATCCAGAAGACCCTGTAGAGCGGAATGCGGACATTGTCTGAAGAGGGAACAGCGAGAGGGTATCTCCATCAGGCAGATCCGAGTGCAGACCAATGAAGACTGGACAACGAAACAGTGCATCCAGGACCAAATGGCTGATCCAGACATCGAACCAATCTTGTCACTCAAAATGAGAGGGGCACCCAGGACACGATGGGACGAGGTAGCTAGATACTCAGGCGTGCTGAAATCGTTATGGGCTCAATGGGACTCTCTAAGAGTAGACAATGGAATGCTCAAGCTAGTCTGGGAAAGCGCTGATGGACGAGAAACCAAGTCCCAACTTGTAGTTCCGAAGAGAAAGGTACCAGCCATCCTGACCGAAGTACATGATGGGATTACCGGAGGCCACCTGGGCATGAATAAAACCCTTGACAAAGTTCGCCAGCGGTACTACTGGGTGAATTACTTCGAAGACGTCAGGGCTTGGTGCAGCAAATGTGCCATCTGTGCAGCCAGTAAGGGCCCGTAGACCCGGACCAAGAGCAGAATGCAGCAGTACAATGTGGGCGTCCCATTTGAAAGAATTGAAGAATTCTGGTCGCAATGGATTACTTCAGCAAATGGCCTGAGGCATATGCGATACCCAACCAAGAGGCAGCCACGGTCGCGAAGGGGCTAGTAGAACAACTATTCAGCAGGTTTGGCGTCCCGATGGAATTACATTCAGACCAGGGGCGTAACTTCGAATCGAATGTATTCCAGAAGGTCTACACGATGTTGGGATCAGGAAAACGAGAACAACACCATTACACCCACAGTCAGACGGAATGGTGGAAAGATTCAACAGGACCTTGGAACAACACCTATCCAAGGTCGTCAGCAATAACCAGCGTGATTGGGATGAGCATATTCCCCTATTCCTGTTGGCATATCGCTCTGCCGTACATAATAGTACAGGCCTGACCCCAGCCAGGGTCCTATTCGGAAAGGAGCTGCGATTACCCTGCGATTTGGCATTTGGCTCCCCCGAAGAACCTCCCCAAGACATCGACGATTATGCCGACCAGCTCCGACATAACATGCTGGCAATACACGAATTAGCCCGAACGAAGATGTTGGCCACCAGTGACCGCATGAAGAATAAGTACATTGTGGTAGTGATGGACTATTTCAGTAAATGGGCAGAAGCTTATGCCTTACCGAATCAAGAAGCCTTGACCGTTGCTGATGTCCTTGTCAACCAGTCGTTTTGGTGTTACCCTGGAGTTGCACTCAGACCAAAGTAGAAATTTCGAGTCCACCCTTTTCCAAGACGTCTGCAAACTACTGAAGATCAATAAAACACGAAGGACAGCATTAGACCCGCAATCCGATGGAATGGTAGAACAGATGAATAGAACCATTAATCGCCATTTGTCAAAGGTAGTCTCTGACCCCCAAAGAGACTGGGACCAGTATCTTCATTTGTTTCTAATGGCATATCGTTCATCTGTGCACGAGTAAACGGGTCAGACCCCAGCAAGCGTTATTATGGTACGAGATTTACGACTACTATGCGATTTGAAGTTTGGATGTCCTCCAGGAGAAGAAACTGCAGGTGAAGCCATTTACGTCAAAAGATGGACATCCACCAACGAGTCCGGTTAAATATCGAGAATGCCAGTGCCCGACTGAAGGAAGCCTATGACATCAGAGCCGAGGGCAGGGAATTCCAAGCTGATGATCTTGTTTGGTTGTATAACCCGCAACGTCGTCGTGGATATTCGCCCAAGCTACAAAGATCTTGGGAGGGGCCGTACCAAATTGTAAAAAAGATCAACGATGTTGTCTACAGAATAAAGAAACTACCTCGAGGAAAACCAAAGGTATTACATTTCAACAGGTTAGCCTCTTATGCCGGAAGTCATGACGGCTAAGTTGACCAAGCCCAAGTCCGCAGCATCCAACCACTCTATGAAAAGATGACCTTCGAACAGTTTATGGCACTGTACTCTGATGAGCAGAAAGTGGAGCACGACGTAACAAGAGAGGAACCCCGAGACCTGTTTGAGGTGTCCATTGAATATGCCCTGACTCATTGTGTGGCTCAAGATCTCCGGATGTCCAGAGGAATAGTCCAAGGTGTTTGCCAAAATAAGTACGTCCAGTTCCAGAAGCTAAGAAAGCAAGATCCAGTGGAAGGGAAGGTCCTTCATCTGGAAGATAAACAATCAGTGGTTACCAGAGACATCTTTTATTTGGTAACGAAAACATTATCGCAGGGCAAGCCAACATACAGCGATCTTTGGAAGACTCTGGTAGAATTGAGGAAAGTGATGATGGAGAAGAACCTGATTAAATTGGCGGTCCCAAAGTTAGCCTTGGAATGTGGTGAGATGTATGATGGAAACAATCCTTCGATTTAGTGGCATCGACATCCTTGTATGCGGTCTCAATATTCACAGCCCAGATTCGAGAACCGTTGACTGTTACTTCCACGAAACTTCCCATTGTCGAAATGAAGAGTCCTGCAATTATCGTCACACTGGAAGGATTCTGGGACATTCCGGGACGAAATGGTATTAAGGAGGGGGCAATGTTACGAGAATTCATCCGATACTTCTGAATTCCGAGAGAAATATATAAATACGGACAGCTGGTGATGGATTCATTCAGTTTTCGACGGACGTATTGTATAGTTAAGATAAATTGTAAATAGTTCTGTGAATATAAATTCTGTAAAAGTAGTGGAAATAAATTAGAGTGAGTTGGACTGTGTTTTTAAATAAAACCAAAAACTGAATCCGAGTGTGAAAAAATAAAAACATTACAATATCAAGGTACAACTTAACTATCGATTTAATTTTTTTCCAAAAATAAAAAGGCTAGATGTGTCTTTGAACGCTTGGTTAGAATAGAATTTCCCATTAATGAAAAACATTGCTAATTTAAAGATTTAAAATAATAAAAGCCTCAAGGTCACTGAGTTCAACTCTAAAATGTGTATATCTTATATCCAAGACCTTAAAACAAGGAAATTCTTGTGAGATTAAACAGAAAATCGACTATTTTTAATTCAATAGTTCATAAAATAGAATGTAACCGAAATGGTAGAGAAGCCACCCTTTTTTTCTCGGTCGCTCCCTTTGTAGCTCTTCCCTGGATCTACCCCTGAAATGGTACACGCCAATTAAAATTGTTTTTGAAACAAATACATAATAATAAAATAAGATCCCACTATAGAATCATATTTCATATATTTGAATAATACTGTATTTAAACTTTTTAAATATTCACTTATCATAAGTAAAGCAAGGATATAACCGTGGGCCTAGGTCAACGTAAAAATTAATTATGAAATTTTACATATTTTGGGTGTGTTTACAAGTAACAAGGCTTTTCAAATATGTTACTTTAATAACAATATATTAGAAAATAATTAATTAGTTTGATATTTATATGGATAGGGTGATTTTAGTGCTTTGATTTCTTTTGTAAATTCTCTTATTAGTAAATTGTTATATAGCGTGCATATGTTTTATTACATGTTTACATAACAATAAATGGTAAAAACCAGTGATGGCACATTACAATCTAACGCGTATTGTTGTCATGACTGAAAATATCAGACCCTGGAAGTTAGAAAATAATTATTGACAAACATTATTATTATATTTTCCAGTAGCGTATACAGCTTCACATGTTTTAATGGGTAATGGCTAAAAACATATAAGACTGGAATCTAGACATTATTTATAGATACGTGAATTCCAAAGAAAACAATTGAAGACACCTTTAATAACGAGACTTATCATATACTATCTTACAAGATCGCTTGAAAACATTTAATTTTTTAAAGTTTGATTTAATTTTTAAATTAACCCCACAAAAATAAACATCAGGATTTTCACTTTATTTTTTCTGCAAACATTGAGCAAAACTTATATTACATGTTAATTTGTACGGATTAAGAGGTGGAAAGCTATTCCGCATTCACTTGGGGTAGCATGAGTAATTCTAAATGAACTAGCAGAATTGGCGGTTAAACTTTTTCCAAGATTTCCTGCACAAGGAAACAAATCACCTTAACTAAATGAATTCAGAGATTTTAATGAAATCAACCAGCCCTTCAGACAATACCACTGACTAGAACGATTGGACCCTAGCGTTCAAAGTTGTTTATCTACTCGTATATGTATAATTATTTATAAAGTATAAATTGTAATTTATGCCATACGCTAAATAAATAAATATTCCAAGTGTTAGCGTGAAATAAATTATGGTAAGGCGAGTGTATGGATAAACTAATTAGAAGATGTGGGTCAGTTCCGGTAAAGAAAAGATTGGCTGGAGGAGTCCAACTTTTCTAGTAGCTTAGACGCCTGTACCTGAAGTGGAAAATTGAAAAAAAGAAGAGGACTCGAGAGGACACAACAAAACACCCAGGTAGTATGTCAGTGATTTTAGGTAGTTGTCAGGCAAATATGCAGGTACTATTAGACTTTCTGATAGTTCATAATTAACTTTTCGTGAGGACCTCCATCCGTAAATGTAGGTGGTCCAAGTACTCATTCAACTTTTTATATTTTCTCTATAATGATTTGAATGCAGATCATTCATATTAAATGTCCCTTTGAATGTATTTCCATGGTCTAACTCATATAAGGATTCTTGTAGTAGATACCAAAAACTTATAATTGTGATATAAAAACAAAAGAAAAGTATTAAATGTAAACAGTAATACATGAAATAAATATAATTAAATTGGCAATCTACATCAATAAATATAAAGCCATTGACAACGAAGTCAGAATAGACTTTGAAACGTTTGGTATTCCTCAATATACGTCGTTTTATTTCTATTGTGGTGTTATTGCCCAAAAAACATAAAAGTAATTAATTAATAACAATAATTTTAATTTTTTTTCTTTTGAGCAAACTAACTATGCCTAGTAGAAGAGTATTAGACAAAACTCAATGAAGTATCGCTGAATGAAACATACCATGCCTTGTAGCCTTGTATGAAATGAGAAATAACAGAGTTTCGGAAGAAAACGAAGTAGTCACAGAGGCAATAAAAATGAGAGCACATATGCTAATAAGAAATATAGGTGACTTTTAAATTTTTGTATGAATGACCAAAACATTTCTATAAATTAAATAACTCTATTACGCTCTTACTTTACATAAAAGGAGATATAACAAACTTCGAGAATTACAGACTAATTATTCTTTTAAACTACCTCTTTAAGCTGTATACAAGTACTCTGAACAACAATGGAAATCAACAAAGAATAGAAGAAATATCTATAAAGTACAATAGACTCCTGGGCCTAATCCTGGTTGGTTCCCACAAAGCATTTGGTGGGGTTGAACTACCAGCTATTTTGTTTGAAATCACGAGAATAAAGCCGTATAGATTACATATACTGCAATAAACTTCGTGGGTTCAAAAATAAATTTAAAATTGATATTGACTTTCGCTTTCTAGAACTTTATTTACACATACATAATAATTCCAATATTTAGTACAAGACCTGATCGCTCCGAAAACAGTTCACACAGACATATAAACTCAAGTAACTAGGCAAAATGTACAATGTCCTTTATAATTAACATCGAATTATCTTTCTGGATAGGTATTCCATTGTTGGTAGAGTGTTCGATGTCAAGGCTTTTTGCGCCATAGATGATTTCGGATAATGCCGTTTCTGTTATTCCAGACGGTTAATGATTTATTTTCATCGGATTGACTAATGTAGGAAGTGTGTCGCGAATATAAATTTTATAACAATACGTTATTTCTAATATGTAGAATAATGCTACAAAAACAGTTAATGTACACATTCTCAATGCAAAAATTAAGGTCGGAAGAGGTGTAATACTATGTTAACATAATATTACTTGTATCATAAGGGTATCAGCATAACAAGTTTACACCCGCTGAGATTTGCAAATGATATAATCCTCATAACTGATAACTTGGATGAGGCTAGAAATATGATTCCGAAGCTGCAAAACGCAGCAAGTGAAATTGGTATCTTAATAAATTTTAATAAAACGAAGAAGAGGACTAATCTGGTTCCTATTTAGTCACTAATTGTGACAAGAATGATATCCAGATGGTGAAGAGCTATACAGGGTGTTTTGTAGAACGTTCGCTAAACATGGAGGGCAGATAGGTGGGCTCGTGTGCTCTATTCTATAGCCCATATAAAGTCTAGATATCTTACGGTTTTTGTTTTTTTTAATTTAATATTATTTTTACATTTAAACTGTTGCAACTTTTTTATTTTTCACTGTATCTCCACCAAATAAACTTAAATGTAATTTATTATGTCTGTTTGCTCATCTGCATTCGATATTTGACACAAATGAATGGTTGAAAAAATTATATGAGTCCACAAATGGCGAGGTTCCATAAAAAAGTAATTAAGTTAAACACTTTATCACGTTACAAATATATATATATATATATATATATATATATATATAAGAAGCACATCGAGAACTTCGAATGCTTACAAAATCTTCTCACTTCAACCCATTTCCAACGATATATCACACGTATTAGAAAGTAATCAGTACCATAATAAAATTTGAATTTGTAACTTACAAGGTGAGAACTACAAAAAATAAAACACACCAAATTGCAATAATTTGTTATAAATTTTGTTCAAACCGGCTTCTACCGCTGTGGATGCAATTGCGACATCTTTTTCTGACTTCTACAGTGGTAATCTCTAGTCGCATCTTATCCCATATTATTTCAAAAGCAACATTTATTCTTGATCTTAACTGCTCCTTCGTTTTTATTTCTCTCTTACAAACGAGTTGCTTAGCCCCGTCTCCATACAAAAAAAAATCAAAGGGAGTCAGGACTGGCGACCTTGGAGGCCAGAGTATAGGGCCAGTTCTCTTAATTCACGCGTTTGGGAATGAATTGTCCAGGCGCTCTCTGACCGTTCGCCTATCATGTGCTGGACAGGCATCTTTTTTTAATATTTTTGGTTTGTCTTCCAATAGGACTTCATTTAATAAGATCGATAAATCATTCATTAACAATTCAAGTCATTTACGAGTTAGAAATAGAAACCAATGAGCAGTTAAGGGAAAGAATCAATGTTGCGTCCAAATAATGTGGGATAATCGATCTGATGAGATGAAATCCCATTGCAGGCAGACCAATAATATTCAAAAAAGATGACTGACCAGCACATTATAGGCGACCTGTCAAAGAGTTCCTGGAAGTTGGTAGACAATGTAACTCGTTCCTCGAAGTTTCCTTGGACTTCCATTGTCTTGAAGTGGTTGATCTCACAACGTTTCAATAGCTGTGTATCTGCTATCGTCATCAGGTGAATGATAGGAAATTCTTGAAATTTTTGACAATATATTAATATACATTTACATCTCAGGTGCGAATTTGGTAAAACTTTTTGACGACTTGGCAAAGATATTTGAAAACTCAAATTGAATTTTTTATACATACCTAATATCGAGTTCGACGCTTATGTATTCGTTAAATGCGCGAAAAATTGACCTTGATAATTGGTATGATATATAATTAGAAAATGTTTAAACCATGTGACATCCTAGTTTAAATAATGATTTATTAATTGGATTTAGTATATTTTCATTATTGTCAGTAGTCCTTGAAATTAATTATTTTTAGTCGTTTGTTTTGGTAAAATATATATTATAGATTCTAAAAAGTACTGATTAAAATACGCTGATTGCTTTATTATATTTTAGTCGGGTTTAAGAGTGTTTTGCTAAAAAATGTAATCAAGGTGCAAAATAATATAACTGAGATCAATACCTGACAATCTAGCAATTTAAACAGCACCATCCGCTCGTTCATCTATCAAACTCGATTATGAAAGTCAATATTATAAAATGTCCTTTTAAAAGGACAGTAGGCAAATCGATATTAATTGACTATTTACTTTATGTGGTTCAAATTATAAATTGCAACTCAAATTAATTAATAACTGATAGATATCAAGTTAATAAATAATACTAGAAACAACTTTCCTCTCTGATAATAGTATAATTCTCTTTGTTTAAGATGATTATACTGTTTTATTTGTAATAAACTTTGTAATGCTTGTCTTGTCTTATTTACTACTCAACATAAGGAATTAACCTCAAATGTTTATTAGTTACTGACTAAAGTGTTTTGTAAATACACAGAAACATTGTAACAAAATAATTAAGTTAATACGATAAAATATTGTTGTAGTTTTTGAATAAAAACTCTTTATGTCTATTCAATCAGTCAAACAGGAAACAATCTAAAAAGAGTGAGCTACAATGAATTGCAAACGCCTACAGATTCTGCATTTCAGATCTAACTTTAATAATGGAACCTAAAGTTAGATAATATATTATTTACAACATGATACTATCTTTTCGAAATTTTGTAGTCCAGTGAACGTAAGACAATATATTGTTTTTATTCGGCTACTTTCATCAGTTATGCTTCCCTAAACAGACACAAAATACTACCTTGGGTGTGGGTTAAGTAATAGAAAGATAAGTAAATTTATTTGAGGGCGCCAGGCAGTTCAATTACCCGCCATGCATGTGAAACATACCTTATAACTGACAAAACAGAAATAAGGTTTAAGGTCTTTAACTCCCACCGATATTTTAGGAAAGTATGCCCCCTGCCAAAGACTTATCATAACTTACATGTAACTTTTTACTGATTCTAATATCACTGTATTCAAAATTTTCAACACTTTTACCCAGATAAATGACAAAGTATAGTACTGGCTTCAATTTACTTCACACGAATAATTATGATTTATATAGATATTTAGTAGGTACATATAACCGAATTATTAGTATTGCAATAAACTCCTTGGGTTCAAAGTTAATAAATAAAAAAAAAACTAGAATGACACCTGAAATAAATATCACTTTATATAGCGTACGCCGAATTTTCTTGTCGTTCTACCTTTGTTCACACAGCGTCCAGATACACAGTTTTTTTTCCCATCCGAACCTTCTAGTTCTTTTTTACTATCGCAGCGATTGATGTTTAATTGGAATGAATAATGCTTTTACGTTGCTTTTACCAGGGACGGAAAGGATAAATTTTATAACACTGTCCTCCCTTTAATTCTGATCGTCCCTAACAGAAACATCCTCTCCATCGTAGGAAGCTAGTCGATCTAAATTGACCACCTTCAACATAGCCCTGGGGTTTCGACGGATACGATAGACGACGTCATTAATCCTCTTGACCAGCTCGTATGGCGTTCGGGCTAATTCGTGTATTGCCAGCATGTTATGTCGGAGCTGGTCGGCATAATCGTTGATGTCTTGCGACGGTTCTTCAGGGGTGCCAAAAGTCAAATCGCAGGGCAATCCTATCTCTTTTCCGAATAGGACCCTGGCTGGAGTCAGGCCTGTACTGTTATGTACAGCTGAGCGATAGGCCAACAGGAATAGGGGAATATGCTCACCCCAATGACGCTGGTTATTCTAATCTCTCACAGAATGCAATACAATAATTTTCTTTCACGAAAACAATAGTTATGTACGTTTTTGTTAATATGTACCCAAAGAATGTCGGATCATAAAAAAAGTTTTAATGTGATGCATTGCTTCTAATCATTTAGCGCATTCTTCGAAAACAATCAATGGCAAAAAATAAAAAATTTTCATGTAACTAAACATTCTCAAAAAATATTCTAAATAATTGACTGAAAATTCACTTACGGGACTCAACGATTTCATTCCTATAGTGAAAAATGATAACGATAAACGATCTCCACAGTGGGAAATGATAACGAAATTGTTTTTAGAACGATGGTCTGCGCCCAATGAATCACTAATTAGTAAATATTTCTTAATCTATATTAATAACGCTACAATTTAAAAAAAAAACATGTGTATAATTATCTCTATTTGTTTTTGAGATATCCCATAAACAAAAGAAACAAAAAATCGAATTTAGAAATGTGCATCATTTCACCCTTAATTTCCAACCCTACAATAGTGGATGATGACATTTTAATTAATTTTTCCTTATTCAACAAAACCCAAGGTTCAATTTAAAAAACTTGTTTCGATATCTCTATTTTTTCTCAAGATATTAGGTTTCCATTAAAAAAAATGCCGAAAACTTTCATATTTTTATCCCATCCTTGCATAAAGTCGACCATAATACATATTCTTCTTACATTTTCATTATCACTGATAAATTTTCTATCTTTGATAAGGTATAGTTATTATTTAGATAGTATTGAGTGCTGAACACTCATTTTTTTGTCGTAGGTACTTCTTTTTCACAAATACGAATCTTTTTGAACATGCTACGTATTTATGCATTAAATGCGTTTTATATTTTTGGCTGCAACCTATCCCTGCCATCCCTGGAGCTGTTCCTACATCATCATTTACTTTGCTATTTATGAAAGCATTTTTTCTCATTAAATAATATTAATAATTATTCAAGTGTTGGAGCTTAATTTTGCGTCAATTTTACAAAAATTTTAATACTGAATACAAATTTCTACTGAAATGTTGCCAAGATCTAAATCAAAGGCTAAACTACCCGAAAACATCTTCATTAGTATTAAATGTTGCCTAATGTGTAGGTTAGTTCAATATAAAGATGGTAGTCCCTACTTTACATTGTATTTCATTCAGTAGTTATCTGCTAGTTTACAAGGTAAACTGGTAAAAGTTTACCAAAGTATTTCAGTGCCATTAAGCACTTGCCGGTTTTGTAAAGCGGACGAAACAGTTCTTGAATTGTGTTGATGAAATAAACTGAAATAGTGTCACCTTAGTTCTCGTATTTTTACTGTTCGGAAATTATTGAATATTTTTAAATAATGCCTCAGTCAAAAATCATTCTAGACGATGATCAAAAATTTGCGTTGATGAAGGTATGTATTTTTGATATTTCAAACAATAACAAATAAATATATTTGTTAAATATTTTATTACTGTAAACAAATTAATAGCTAAAAATGTGACACGTTATTTATTAAATGCGAAATTTGAATTTTAAATTTTTCTCGCAAATTAGCATTAATTAGAATTTAGTGATGTTATGCTTCTATTGCACGCAAGAAATGTTGTTGTTTCAATGATATTTTTTTTAAATAAAATTTTATAACTGTAAAAATGTTAATTTATATTAAAAAAAAAACAACCGACATCTATTTTTTCTTCTTCTAACGTTTCTCTTTCTCTCTTATTGTATTATTTTTCTATATTTTAACATACTTTTTAACTTCTTTAATTTGTTTTATTATTTGGACGACTTTCTGTTAGTGTAACTCTAATTCAGCCTATATTGCAACCACCCTGTGTATGCTTCTGTGTATTGGTCACCCAATATAACTATCATTTTGTGAACTATCCTGTACAATTATAATTCAACTCCACAAGATGTTGCCACCGCCCTGATATCTTTAAAACCACCCTGTATAAATATAAATCCTTTCCACCCCATGGATTGTTTCTATTTTTCTATTGTCTAAATCACCCTGTATACCTATAATTTTACTTCGCCCTATATGTCAAGTATTCTATTTACGCAACTGCTCGTGGGCTACACCCTATATATCATTTTTTTACATTTTCGAACCACATTGTATAACTATAATTTATATCAACCACCCTGTACTGCAACTGCTTCTAAAAATTATTAACCATCTCTATAACTATATTATACCACGTCCTATAATTCAAATATCCTAACACTTTTGATAACTCTATAATTTTACTCCACCCTTGCTTCAACCACCTTGTATAAGCAATTAATTATATTTCACACTATATAACATATTTTTCAATCACCTTGTGTAACTATAATTCTACTCCATCTTATATTTCAACCATCCTGTATATGCAACTGCTTCTAACTTTTTTTGAACCCTTCAATATAAGTGTAATTATACCCCGCCATATAACTGAAATGTCCTCACTGCATATGCTTATGTAACAATTTTTTAAACTTTTTTAACCTGTATAACTATAATAGTATTCCACCTTATATTTCAATCATCCTATATATGCAAATTCTTATGTACCTACCACCCAATACCACATTTATTTTTAAGATTTTCTGATCCTCCCAGTATAATTGTAATTTTACTCCACCCTATATTAAAAGATCTGCCGTTTCATTCTGCCCGTAAAATAAGTTTGCTTTGAAAAGTAACAAAATAAAAACATTTGCAAGCACCCTGTACGATAAAGTTTTATGACATATCGTGACATTTAAGCTAGATATTTATGATAAAAATTTAACGTTTACATTGATGTTTATCGTTTCTTGCACATACTTTTTTCCATTTTCAGCAAAACGATATGTTTTACATTATAAAAAAATATATGGAATCAAAAAGGAATATATTTTTGTAGAATAGAATTTAAAATATTCAAGTTGATTCAGTTGTTTTAGATAATACAGTGAATATTCACTGAAATTCATTGAAATGTAGTGTCTTAATCCTTTTTTTCTGTTTTTTAGTCCTTAATATAATGCCGTTTAAATCATTAAAATTGTTTTTGAATAATTACTGAATCTACACAAAAAATAAAAATATTGAACATATCGAAACACATTTTCACATAATTTACTTATAGATTCCCAAAAATAAAAAAATATATTGACAACTGAAACATTAAATCTTGTGCAAATTATTTGTTTTTTTGCTCTGTTAGAAATAACCGACATAAAATACATTTAATAACACGTTTAAAACTTTGTCCGTTGCATGTTGTCCAATTGAAACCTATTGCAGATGTACAATGATAAATAAAAATAAATAAAAAAAATGGAAGGTTATCCCAAATTAGCAAAAATATTTAGTAGATGATCAGTGAAGATGTATGTAAGTAGATGAATGATTATGTGAAAACTGGTGTCTGGATGTTTTCTGGTATTTAATATATTTCCACAAACAAAGCCAGCAAAAAAGAGAAAAAAATGAAAAACCTACAAATTTAACATTTTTTTTAGTTTTAAGTCGAGGTTCCAAAATCAAACTAAAAGTTGAGGTTGGCTAAGTCCACTAGTAAAGAGTAAATGATTTAAATTTGAATAAAAAATACCAAAGAATTTAATTTTTTTATGTTTTATTAAGTTTGTTAATAATGTGTTTGTCCACCGGGGTTATCAACAAGTCTTGGCATTGATTCAATAAGGTGATCTGTTTCTTCGTGAGGACTACTATCTCAAGCTACCTGTATCTCATGTTTTAGAACCTCCAAAATGCGCGGGTAAATTTCCGCGCCTTCTACCCACCATATCCCAAACATGTTCTATGGGCGAAAGACCAAGGTATCTGGGTGGCCATGTCAATAGATTCACATCGGTCTCTTCAAAAAACGCGAGTAACATGAGGCCGAGCATTACATCTTCTTGAAATATGAAATTCATATGTCGATTAAGGTACGGTAGTACATACGGCTACACTACTATACTACTAACTCAAGATATCGTTGTACTGTCTTGTTGCCTTGAACACAGACTAAAGGACTTCCATGAGCAATAGCACCGATACCATAACCCAAGCAGAATCTAGATTCATCAGACGGCTTGATGCCTTTCCACATTCCAATGTTGTCGGTCTCTGCACCACTGTAGTCGTTGCCGTCGATGCTGAGCGGTCAGAGGTAGCACAAGATGGGCTCGATAATGCTGCAGTCCAAAGAACTTTATACGGGGATAAACCGTTCGGAACTTATAAGATGGCCTTGTTCTCCTAACCACTCATCAGCGCAATTTCGAGTTGTCGAAAATCGATCTCCAAAGGCTATGAGTCTTAGACGTCGATCTTGAACTTCATTTCTGCCCCTTCGACGTCCGGTGCCTACGCTTCACCGATTTTGGGTATTATCATACCACTCCTGACAACATCTCATAACACTAATTGGATTTCTGTTCGTGTGTTAGCGATTTCTCGAAATGAAAAACCCCCATCCCGTAAAGCAATAATTCACTTAGCTGGCGTACACATACTCATGGCATTTTAACATTGTTAAACATCCATTTGGGATCCCATCAAACAGCTTGTTATTTGGTTTTCTCTTCTCACTTCTTTTGCAATGGGAACAAAGTGTATTGCCCAGATTACTGTTTGTCTCTTATAAAAAGTCTACATCATACATATTCTGAGAGAAAGAAATCTCTACTATATTATTACAACATTTTATTTTTTAAATTAATCATTTTAAATACAAATCTTGCGAATTTATAAGCTGTCAAAACCATTGAAATAAACAAGCCTAACAAAAATACGATGATGGTAAAAACGATTTCGAATTCTATCCGGAATTAAAAATTATACACTTTGGTGTACCAGAAGCAGACAGAGAAACATCTGGATCCTCTATGGAGATATATAAAGGCAGTTGACGGATGGAAGAAAGGAAGTTGAGTAGATGGCATCGAAGCGATTTTTTCGGGTTTGACTCATTGCTGTTGGTGTAAATATTTGGAAGTCGAACGTATGGTGATTTATTTTAGTGCGAATAAAGACGTTTATATTGAGTGTACAAATTTGTTTTAAAAACCCACTGACTTCGTAATACATCAGTCTTCCTATGTACAAATGGGTGTATTGTATGTTGTGTATGAGGAAGATTCACGGAACATCAACTGCATGGTGGCGCAACTGCACACAAGGGTACAATGGCCGCCATGTATAAGAATTTTGTATATGAGACGGTCATTATACCCTTATATGCAGTGGCGCCACCAGGCGGTTGATGTTCTGTGAATTTTCCTCATACTTATCTGTCGTGGAGACGTTTTAACTGGTGTCGTTTTGAATCACTGTATGTATTATTAATTTTAATTTATTGGATATTTGCAGAAATAATAAAATGTGTTTGTCAAATAAATTTGACAATTTTTTCTGCAAATATTCAAGAAATTACGCATAAATAATACATACCGGGATTGACAAGGACTCAAGATTTGGAGTTGAAAAGTTTCAACAGTTAAGTCTACACAACATCCAATATACCTACCCAAACACAGGAACACTGGTTGATCATATTGTAGAGATTTCTTTCTCTCTGAACATCTGTGAGAAAGACTCTGTAAGGTTGACATTCTGTAAGAGACAACCAGTAATCTGGGTAGTTGTTCTTAATTGCTCCTACTACAAATTATTCCGTTACAAATTTCAAGTACTTATGTGTTAAAGAACAGAAATGAGAGAGAAAACTCCAGTGAAAAAACAGAATAATCAACAACCTTGTCAACAGTCATTAAGAAATTACGAAAGTAAGAAAACAAAATTTGATAAATTATATATGTATTCATAAATATGTATATACATAAATTGAAAAAAAAATTATAACTAGTTATCCTCATCGCTGGATACTTGTTTGTTTCTAATCAAATGAACAGTTTCTGCTTCCAAAGCCAATTTTCTTATGTTCGCCAAGCATCCTGCTGCAGCTTCTTGAAGCTCCCAATCAGTAGAAGAAACAGCTTTCAATAAGAATACCACCACACCACTCTCGTGCATTGTAATGCAGTTAAAGGGATTCTTTGACAGATGAAATAAAGCAAGTGCTGTCGTTCTGTGTACTTTTGAATCATCGTCTGCCATATATTGTACTAAAGGAGTGATAGCACCTAATCTGAAAAATTAATAATCGTTCAAATAAATTTATGAAATTTTATTAAATGTTCACTGACCGGCATTAAAATCGGGCACCTTAAAATATTGACTGAATTCAAAATCCAATAATATTTTTTTGTTTTTGGTCCAATTTTACTGATCCTTTTAGCAAAATGAAGATAAAATATTTCATCTTTTAAAACAAATTTCAGTGACTGGAATTACCCTGTAGAGGGTGCTTTCTACCAGTAAATTCACAAATATAATATGGATTTGTGTTTACAAGTTGTAGCGGGCATTGTAGCTTTTACAAGACGGTAGAAATCAGTGTTATGACTCAAGAAGATTTGGGTGTACTAGGTTTAGCTGTAACGTGTCTATTAGCGACTTTTACAAACAGGATCTTATGCCCGGCGGCCAGGTTCAGCTCGGCCCAAAAGATCGTGAAATGATGGGTTTATAATCAAATTACCTCTTCGAAATCCACATTCTACCACAGGGCAAATTCGCAATGAATTACAGCACCTTAGAAAGGTCAATACAAGTTACCGAATGGTAAGAAGATTAAATGAGATGAATTTGTTTTGCCGAAGACCGAACATCGATATTGGACCGAAAATGAATATGCATATGTTTTGGTCATGCACGAATCCAGGTGTTGCCTCAGTGTCCAGATGGCCAAGAACGTGTATGCACTTCAAAGAAGATATAAAATTTAATGGGAGCAAATTGTATTCTCATGCAAGATAACACCAGACGTGTAGTATAGTAATACCAGGATCAAGAAAACATAGAATGGGCTTTGGTACCTGTACCCGTGATCCTGGAGGAATTAAGAAGAGCGTTTTTCGAACAATAGGCAGCTCTCAAGAAGACGTACGTTGCTTGGTAGCAAGGCCGTAGCCAAGAATTTTTTTCGGGGTGGGTGTTCAGGGGCTAGTTGGATATATTTTTTTTATTGGTGATGGGTTAATTAGGATTGCAAAATATTTTTCCAGAATATACTCCCCCCGCTGGCTAGGAGCTCGCTTGGTAGTGAATACGCCAAGAAGAATGAGGGCTATTATACAGGTTCTTGGTGGAAACCCGCGATATTAATAAGTTGTAGTTAAGGGTTTATGTTTGGTTTGCTTGTGTAGGACAATTTTGTAAATTAGAAAAAAATGTGTATTCCTGGAAGCATATTTCTATAAAAAATGAAGCTCCTAAGAAGAAACAAAAAATAAACAATTTGAAAAAGATGCATCTTGTTAATGAACAAGAATAGTACATAAATGATTGCTTGATGAATGTTAAAAACCCGCCACATTCTGACTTATCACTGGGTCTTCGGTCCGCCCACGACTTCTTGTGAGGGTTTGCCAATTGACGGTGAAATATTTTTTCTGGTTTTGTTTTTTCCGATTAATGTGATATGTGAAACAATTTAATTACAAAAGGTTACGGTGCCAATATTGGCAGCCACTTTGTGACGTATGCTTTCGGAACAATGTACATCTATCGAGCAATCTTTTATAAACTACCCTTGGTTAAGGAATACATTTTCAAATCTTCTTAACTGCTAGATAACTTTACAGGGTGATTCAAAAATCATATTTGTGATTCTCCTGGAATAAAGCACCCTCCGCAGGGTCACTAAAATTTGTTTTAAAACATGGAATATTTACTATAAGGATGAGTAACATTTTCCCAAAAATAAAAAAAAATCATTCGACTTTAAATTAAGTAAATATTTAAAGGTATCCTATTTTCATGCCGATAGGTGTATATGTACTATATAATAAATATCTGAGAAAATAAAGAATAACTGGCATTATTTGATTTTCAATATATTATAATACATCTTCGTCACATGAAAATTAAATTTCAGAAAAAAATCTCTTGAGTTTAATTTTTATTTGGATTAAAAAAGGTTTTGGTACTGTTTTTAAAATAATTTTAAGGAGCAGTTTTTTAAAGCAAGTTAAGAGGATAGGTACCTACTGTACTTATTAAATATATCAATACATTGATAATATATCCAAAAATTCAATTTTATACCTAAGTTAGTACCCACCCACATGTTTATTGTGAAGTCATTAAACATAATATAAATTAATGCTACCAATACTTTGAGAACATCTCATCGGCTGGCTGCATTTCTATAATTTTCTATATAATGAGTAGTGTAACTATTGAAGAGTAAAAAATAATGTAAAAAATTGCCAATATCCACCTTTATTTCATCTCGACAACAATAGATTAGTTTTAGATGAACTAACATCTATTAAAGTGTGCAAACATATTTTATTGCTGTGCGGCTAATAAACCTGATTTTCCTCGAAATTGAGCATAAAACAGTAAGGTTGAAAGACGTTGCCAAATGGTAATTTTCATTTCCAGGAAATGCACAAACATTGACAAACTACAACAAATATTCAAACTTCATGTAGAAATTACTGTTTAGGCGAAATGCATGGATTACGTAGATCCTCGTAGAGTTAAAAAAAATAATAGAGAAATAGCAGCAGCATTAAAAAAATTGGTATGAATTTTTAAGAAGTTCAATAAAACCAAAAATTCGTTTAATTTTGTGTTTTCAAATATCAAATATGCATTACATTTTTGCAAAGTAGGTGATAGAATCTGTTACAATTAATTCAAGAAAATGCTAAAGGAAGAATACACTAACTGTCGTTACTGGATTGCGTAGCGACGAGCTATTCGTTACTATAATATATATCAATATATCATCATCAGCTATTTTCAACCATTCTTTCATTTGCTTCTCTTTTCTTTAGATGCACGTTTTTGGGACAAAGCAATGCCTATTATTTTCCTAATGTCATATTATTGTTATTTATCATACGGCTAAATCACAGGAATGTTGCAAATATAAAGAATTGTATATATTTTCAATTTTCGTCTTGCCAGGAGATCCAAAGATTTCTCTACAGATCGGATCTTATTATTATGTTCTAAGTTTAGCAGTCAACTAGCACTGTAACGTACTTGTGCTTATGATGCAATATTTACAAGTATTTTAACCACTTTTACGATATTTTAAACGAAAACCTAAGATACACATGTTCTAAAAAGATCTCAAGAAAATCGAAAGAATGTGGTTAATATGGTGCATTTTGCAAGATATCTCTTTAAATTGTTTAAATTGCGAATCTGGTAAAACTACTTAGCCAACAATACTCATTTTGAGAATAACTAATCCTAACATGTTAAACTATCATTTCGCAAAAAAATAATGTTCCAGTTGTCAGTGTAACAAAATTATGAATTTTAGAAAAAAGCCAAGTTTTAGCATTTTTCCGGCTTTTCTAGGAAGAAGATACTTCGCTCTAGGTTTGATTACACTCATTTTTAAAGTTTTCTCATTCCCCCCTATTATTTTTCAAAGATTACGATCCCTTCGTAACTTTTCAGGCAAATAACAAGAAACGAACTGTTATTGTTTAAATAAATAACTTGTATGAATTTGCTGTGAAAATCATGTCAAATATATGGCGGCTGAACTACTACTGAAATCATGGTATATAAACCATAAACGGTTTCCTGTTATATATTATATCTCAAAATAGGTTCCTTCTATTAACTGATGTAATTCTCCTGTTAAGACTGTGACGGTAGATGGCACTTATTACCTTGAATGAAATATTCATGTATATATGTAATAAATAAAAACATAATCATAGACCTCTTAACAAGAGACCTGAAGAGGACAGATGAGAGTCTGCCGAAACGTCGTCGTCGTTTTACTCACGATATCAGGTGGAAACAGTTATCAACTAGGCAGATGAATATTACATTTAGTAAAGGTGAAACTTTAATAATACCTATATATAAATATTATTCAACTTCATACAACATTTGTGAAATTACAAATTACGCATTATGGCAAATAGATTTACTTTTTATTTAATCGATGTTATAAATGATAATTTTTAATAGACACTTCGACAAGCTGATTAACCATAGAGGCATTTCTATTGTTTTATGAGAAGGTGTTACATAAAAATGAAAAAAGTAAAATGAGTACCCATTAACGATTAATATACCGCAAATACAAGATGCATTGATCTGGGTCATTTACCGCTTGTGAAGAATGGATGGAACGGTCGATGGATTCAAGTTGTTGATGCAACAATTATGATTGTATAATAAAAAAAACTTGTTGAGACAACTTACGTTATTCGAGTTAATCTATATTATTAATGAAAAGAAAAGTAGGTTTACACAAATGATTAATATTTACTTCATAATGGGCATATAAAATATGAACAGTGGTTATGGGATTTTTTTTGTTTTAACCATTATTATATGGGATTTTTGATTCATTGAATCTCAATCGATTGTTTCTTTTTCTAAAAATTTCTTATTTTTTTTTAATATGTAATGTTTCATGACAATATTATTCAACATGAGTATCCTTATGTTATAGGAAAACAGCGATTGTTGAAAAATCGTAGGTTTATAAAATTTTTCAGTGTGTTTGTTTAGTACCATTTAGATCAACGAGCCAGATACAATGCATCAACAAGTTCTTGTTGTTAAAACTTATATTTATTTACACGTCATAACAAAAAATAGTAAATTATAGCTATAATGGACGTATTCTAATTACAGAATAGTAACATTTTTCTAGCAGAATTTTTTTAAGTACATTTTAAATTTGCTGCCAGTGAGTATTTTCAACTTATTGGGTAAATAATTTAAAAATTTTGTGGCAAAAAATTACAGAGAATTCTCATACAATAAGGTATTACTTTTTCTGCTCTATATTCATGATTATACTTAGTATCAAACATGTTACTATTGTTTTTAACAAAAAAGAGACATTTAAATACATATTATATATATTTTATAAATGTAAACCTATATGAGCCAGTGCAATTTAAGTTAAAGGTTAGGCGTATTAGTCTTTTTTGTGCTAGAAACACACGGGTTGCGTAAAGAGAAAAACCCCAAAGCATGATATTATATGAAAGATGGCAATAAAACAGGCAATAATAAACGTTAATAAGATAATAATATGCATTGTTTAGTTGTTTGGTAACTTGATTTATGTGAGAGATCCATTTTAAATTGTCGTTTACAGTGACGCCTAATTTTTTTTCATATTATATGTATATAAGTGTACTTGATGGGGTATACTTCCTATTAAAAAATGTTATGCTAACAGTCTTGTCAATGTTTAAAACAAGAATTTTGTCGCCACACCAGTTTTTAAAAACTTGTACAATGCGACACATTTTTACTTGTAATTGCTCAGGGTTCTGTGCTGAGATCGCTATAGAAATATCGTCAGCAAAGAGCACCATTTTTATGTCATGTAAGTTCATATTGAGTGGAATGTAATAAAAATAACACATAACCCTGCAGAACACCCATATTTACCTCATGCGTTTCTGAAGCTGTATCATGTATTTTGATCGCCTCTAAAACCTAATATGTGCAGCAAATACTCAAGAATGTTGAATTTCAAACAGTCGAAAGCACGAGACAGATCGAAGAATAGACTTGTAAGTGTTCTCTCTTGTCCAAGCTATTCTACACATAATTGAAAAAAATCACAAGTGGCACTTTCAGTGGATTTAGTCTTAATAGTCTTTAGGGGCACCAGTTATAGATTTGTTTATACTTAGAAATCGAATCATACGGTTTTTCTAATGCGAGATCTTAAATTACATATGGAATAATGCAGCTACAAACGAACTGTACGAAATGCTACTTATTTTTTCGAAACATAAGGGACAAGCCCTTAAAGTAATGGCGAATTAATTAATTTCTGTGTAACACGTCACGATCTGCAGAAGGAGATTCAAATATGTGTTTAGACGTTAGAATTTCTTAAATTTCTACCCATTTTATATTTAGAACAAGTCAGGCTACTCTTAATGAACTACCGTTCATTTTTATAATTATTAATTAATTTCAATTCATCTTAGCTAAAAGTTCTGACCTTCCACTCTACAATATGGAAATCAATCTGGGATGATAACTGAGGAAACATTTAAAAAGACATAAACTGCTTTATATGATTAATATTAAACAATCGCTTGTTATCAATTCAACAACAATACTTTTTATACATACAGAGTACATTTACAAATTGTTTTCTTTTATCAGTATTTTTACGATACTAATGGCTATAATAATAATAATAACATTCCACTACGGTATTAAAAAAAGAATGAACCTTTATCAGCATGACTGCTTTCATATTTTATTGATCATTCTTATATGAATAAGGAATTGACATGATTTCAAAAAAGGTGAGATGTAATATTCAACAAGCATAATGTTTCAAAAGCTTCAGAACTTTATAAAAGATTATCAAGTTTGAGATTAAATTTTTCAGACACGTGTCCACTGTTATTATTTAAGTAATCAGTGATAACTACTAATTATTTATGATAATAGTGTAAATTATAACATAAAATGTTATTGAGTTGAAGACAAAAATTGTTTGTCGTCGTGTATAAACTGTGAACACAACCAGTCTAAGATCCCAAGTAAGATAACGAAGATTCGGCAAAATCCTTGAGGCTCTTTCTGAAACACTTAAAACTTAGCTTTCCACAAACTATATTATTTTAAGTTAAAGAATCCAAGGCAGAAGACCTCTCTCTCTCTCTCACACACAAACACTCTCACTCACTCTCGCTCTCACTCTCACTCTCACTCTCTCACTCACTCTCGCTCTTTCTCTCTCTCTCTCTCTCTCTCTCTCTCTCTCTCTCTCTCTTCTGTGCTCTTCGATCGACCTTAATATTGCCATTCCTCCTCTCCGTCTTTTTCCTTCCCACGGTCTCCATCTGATATATCTACTATTCCATCGGCCATCTTTATTTCTATGAACGTGACCAGCCCCTCTTCAGATTCGTAATTCTCTCATTGTCTGAGGTGCATGTTTGTGCTCCATACGTAATGACAGGGAGTATGCATTGGTCAAATATTTTGGTTGTTGTTTATGATGGTGCGGTAGTTTTTATTTTCTAGTTCTAGTAACATTCGTATAAGATCCTCTTTTTCGACGATTTGGACCACATAATCTGCGAATCTTAAAATGGAGAGCCTTCCTCCGTTGATTTTAACTGCCACATTTGTCCAGTTCAATTTGTTGAAGACCTTTCTAGGGATTGGGTGAACAGTTAAAGGGATATTGTATCACCTTTTTATTTGAATTTGAATATTCGTCAAAACTAATTGTTACCGTGACTTTTTAATAAATGTTTTTAGTAGATTTTTTCTATCTGTGGTCTATATACACATGATCTTTTCTACATTACAAAGGTGATGTGCACAGGACAATTATATTCTATTGATTTTTCCATAAGCATTCTCATTGTGAGTAGATCGTAAATTATGCCATATCCTTACCGATATGCCGCCTGTTCGACATGTTGATAGCAGTTTAATTTCTTTTCTATCCGGGATACTTACTCATAGGGCCACAAACCTACATAGGGCTACAGTTTTTCAGAAATGTTTTATCATCATTTTTGAACAGAATTGTTATTATGCTTTATTCCATGTCTTAGGATGGTTTGTTGTTTTAAGCTGCTGTTGAATAGTTGTTTTTAGCCTTGGTACTATTATGTCCTACGTTTCTTTTGTCATTTCAGCTACAATTTTATATTCACCGAGTACTGTATCGTTTTTTAGGAACTTTATAGCAAAGAGAATTTCTTTTGTGGTCATCTCTGGTATATTTTCTAATCCCACATTCATTATTTTCTTTTCAACTTTGGATAAATATCTAGTTTATGGTGATGTATATAGGTCTTCATTGTATTTTTGTGTTGTTAGTATGGATCTCCTCTCTGTTTCTTATTTCTTCCAAGTCTTTTCTTATCATTGCTCGCGTTTCTCTTCTGACACCTCATTTGTAGCTCCTATCATCATACTTTATATGTTTCTTTGTTTCAGTTTCAGTATTCATTGTTTTTCTATTTTTGTTTGTACTTCTTTTCAGGATGATGCATTTTTCTTTGCTATTACCATCGTATGTTAACTTCTTGTATTAAATGTGTTTAGAACTGTTATATCTTGTATAAGCCCCTCTTTTAACGATGTTTGTTAGGCAAATTTTCTAGTACTCTACTCCCGTGAATATGTATAATGAAGTGCCATTGGAAGTATTGTAAATCAAAAACTGTAGTTACATAAACTATATAACTTTAAATATTTGTTGTTCTTTCATTGATACTAAAGGTTTTGGACTTAACGAATTAGTTCGCTATCATTTCGAGGCATGTAATAACCACAATCATATTAAACTCTAAAAACAATACATATATATGCGATAATGACATAGAAAAAACACCGATCTCTTTTAATGAACCTCATTATTAAGCGGTAAAACCGAATAGTTTTGACGTAATTTGAATATAGTATATTGCTACCTACAATTTTGAATGACCCCAATCGTGCTGCTTGAAATTGTGTAGCAAATAATACTTTGAAATATTTTGAAGATATTTTTGTGGCTCAGTTCCATATATAATTAAAAAACAAACCATGTAGTCCATTATTAGTAAATTGTGTTATAAACGTGACCTTAAAAATTATCAATATACTTAATGGGTTCCCAAAATGATACAAACGAAGTCAATTTGCTGTAATTATTATGCTGCTCACACTGTCGGTCAAAAATGTCAGCTGATAAATATACAAATAGTATCGATAATCCACTTAAGAAATTACTTCAGTGAAAACGGTCAACATCTATTTGTGTCGTTGGGGTGCTTTTACTAAGAATCTTTGCAGTAATTTATTATCAACAATGCCATGAAGAATTTAAATCCTTAAAACAATTTGCAAAATTTTAATTTTAGTATTCACAGACACATGTAACAATTAAATCGTAGAGATCTCATAAAAATCCCTAACTTAAATATATACAAAATCATATCATACAAACTGACAATATTATGACATGTATCATTAAAAGAGAAACCACACATAATGTACAGGATTCTATTTAAAATGCTTGATTTAGGGCAATTTCCGGAAAAATTGGAAGCCATCTTCAAATGTTATCTTAGATCAAACTTTCAAATTTATAACTTTGACAAGAAACGAATGAGACATTGTTTATATTCATATCATTACGATAATATTAACTAAAATTGGATACATATGTTAGATATTTCAAATCAATTCAAATTATTTCTATCCATACAGGTTTTTTGATAACAATTATTATTATTACATCTAATACTTCAGTTTGTTGCGTTGTTGCGTAATAACTCAAATTAACGTTTCAAGGGCTGTTAAATTAGGCTCTGAAAAGACGTGGTTTTCACTTCCTTGTCAGTAGCTCTTATATGAAAACAAAAATTGAATACACTTTAAATGTTAAAAAACTTTCTCGACAAGTTAATTCTCGTCTATTAAAATATTTAAGCATCTTTCATTACGAAACCTTGATATTGTATATTTATTGATGGGACTAAATTGAAGTACTACTTTCTTGAAATTTCTCTACATGTTTTGATTATTTCAACTGAGAGTTTTGGCTTTGCACTCTTTTTATTGGTTATTAACACATTGAAAAAATGTTGAAACTTACGGAAACAATTTGAGTATTTTATATATTTTAGAGATTACGTACAACTATCATTATCTACTAATAACGTAGCTCTTCAAATAGTATTTACAAAAAATTCTAATAATATCACATCTAAATAATTTTAAAGCAACAATTGATCTTACACATAACTAAATATTTTTCCCAATTATAAAACTTTCATTTCCATTAGAATTAGTTAAAGTTTCTTATTATTACTAAAATTATTAGAAACAAAATTGTGAGTAATTTTAGTGATTGATAAAATAAACACATCATGTTTTAATCAATTAACATGCAATTAGATAAATAATTAGATAGTATTTAGAATGACTCAAATAAAATAATTCAATACTTTTATGAGTTTTAAAACATGTTTATGATGTTAGTACATATATTGATATATATAATTAATTCTCCAAGACAAACACTGAATTTCACATAGAGTATGCCGGTATTGTGTTAAAGCATTAATACAGTTTTCCCAAGATGTGGGGGGAATAAACTAATCAAAGTGACCATGATAAGTTTTACTTAGCAGGACATAATTTAAAAAAAAACTACCAAAATAAAATGCCCCTAAGTCGCATCCATAATATGGAAGTGATTTACCTATCGTTGTTGATAGCAAGAAGGACAGCACCAATGTAACTTTCTATGTTTATAGGAATGTTCTCTGTTCACTTCTTTTATATAATAGATAAGTATTTGAAAAAAAGTGCAAAAAGTCTTACTCGCAGATGTTTTGAAAAAAAATCTATACAATATCCTGTAAGAACTGAATGATTTGGTATGTAATCTTGGAATATTTAAATATACAGCGAAAATAAATGGTTTTCGACTAAACTAGAAGAACTAATTTCTCTAGCACTAAAACGGTATGTTTTATTGCTATTTTAGACATTTCCCGATTTATTTATATTCTTGAAATGTATATGTTTAACATTCTGAGATTTTTAATATTGACATTTTGATGATTTTGATAATTTTACCATATGCAGCATATTTGGTCGTTTCGTGTTTTTAAAACTGTAGGAGAGTTTCACAAATGTTTGTCATTGGTTAATTTTCATATTTCCACATTTTCTTGACTTTTCTGAAACTGCACCAGTTTTTTTCCGACACATAAGTTTAATATTTAAAAAATCATGCATCTATATTCACAAAAAAATAATGCATTTCCGGAACAATACTGCAATTTTTAAAAGAGAAATACCCCCCTCCCGGACCTCTATGCCATACTGAATTTTCCTAAAGTAAATATACAAATTTCAGAAAAACTGATCGTTCCTAAAAACGATTGACACCTGTGGAATAATTGAATTGGCCCAAAATGTAGAATCACGTCTCTAATAATTTCAAAAATTAATCTAATTTAAATTCTTGCCTATATGACTTTAAAATTGTGAGTTTTTCTAAAATATACCCCATCTGCTTTCTCATCGGATAAACTTAATTTTTATTTATTCTGGAATGAGAGTATATGCACCAATATTCACACTTCTATCACTTTCTGGTTTCGAGATAATGAAATCCTTTGAAAACAAGAACAACCTGCAGTAATAAAATATTTTATCAAATTCTAGTTATCTATTAGTCAAAAAAATCGCACCTTGCATAGATATAGAGTAATTATCGGATCTGGTCATTTTTTTAATTATTGATGCTTATAATATTATATTTGAGCGTTATGAAATATGTGGGCGAATTCTAAGTTTCCAGACACTTATTACTTATTACTTTACTATCACCATTACATTGAACTTTATGAATCAATCAAAACATAGTCAATAAACGAAGCACAATAACTCTATATCAATATATACTGCTGAACAATCTTCTACAATTTGTTGCTACCGTGTGACAATTTTATATTTCAGCACTAAAAATTCTATTGTAATAAAAACAAAAAGGCAATTTTCAGGAAGTTGATTGGACAAAAAATTAGACCTGCCATAATTTTGAGATTACAATACACCAATATCCTGTAAGTCAGACAATTTCCCTAATAGCGGGCACGGGGACAGCTTTAAAGATATGAAAAATCATTTATGTCAAAACAAATGCTACATAAAACGATGTTAACTTAGTCAATTTTCAAAATATTGTAACGATCCACAGTTGTAGTTCATTACCAAAAATCGAAAACACATACATAGTCCTTCAATATTGTTATGAACTTCGCCTAGACATTGTGCCTTCGCCATGCTAAAGCTAGAACCAAACCGACACAAGGAATAGCTACTAAGGGCATCGCCAGGCAGAGGCAGTTAGAAGGAGCTGCCCCCAGACCTCTCTTAATAAAGTCTATAATTATTTCTTTCTACGTTAAAATTTCAAAATTTCTGATTTGGTCACCATTTCTGTCGACGCCCCTGACCGCTACTGCTGTAGCGACGGCTGTCAAAAGAATCAAGAAGCTTGTTTATATTTCCAAACGTTTCGGAGTCTAGGTTAGACTCCGTTGTCAATGGCAAAGAAACTATGAAACAATTCTAAAATTAAAATTTTACATTTTAGACTTGTGCCTTTTTAACCGACTTCCAAAAAGAAGAGGTTATCAATTCGTCGGCAACTTTTTTTTATGTATGACCAGCGATTATTCAAAAACGGCTTTGGCAATTTTGATGATTTAAACTGCATTATATTAAGGAACATTACAGAAAGATCCCATATAATTATATAATTGTCCATAACTTGAGATTTACGGTTTTCTAGAAAATCAGAAAAAAAAGTAAATAATTTCAATGAATCTTCACTGTTTTTTCAAAAACTGCTCAAGCAATTTCAATATTATAAATTGTATTCTACAAAGATATGTCCCACCTTGATTCCTTATATTTTTCTATAATGTAAAACATACAATTTTTCTGAAATTCGGAAAAATATCTGCAAAAAATGTAAATATAGTGGTAAATGTCAAATTTTCATCAGAAATGTAAAGATTTGCCATGAAAGTATATCGTATAGGGTGCTTGTAATGGCTTTCATTTTGATTCATTTCAAGAAGTCAGTTTCTTTTAGAGACGAAGTTAAGTTAAGGGGCTCATAATCGCTTGAAATGGCAGAAAATATTCCATTAGTTTTTTTGAAACCAAAATTTGTTACGCGGGCGATCTCTTCTAAATGGTATACGGTTGTAGGTGGGTGCATGCGTGCAAGTGATATTAGGTGGTACATAAGCAGTTGTATAGAAGGATGGTTGAAATATAAGTTGGAATTGAATTAGTTATACAGAGTGGTTCAAAAAATATTGTATTGGGTGGCACATAAGTAGTTGGTATACAAGGTGGTTGAAATAAGAGTGGAGGAAAACTATAGTTATACAGAGTGGATAATTACGTTATATGACGGAGTATAAATACAGTTATACAGAAGAATTCAAAAAATGTTAGAAGCAGTTCAATATAGAAGATGTTTGAAATATAAGTGGAGTGGAATTACAATTATAAAGGGCGGTTAAAAAAGTTATTTTGTGTGAAACATAAGTAGTGCTTATTTAAGGTGTTTGAAGTAAGGATGGAGTAAAATTACTGTTATTCAGGGGGTACCTAAAATTTGTTATATAAGCATAAGCAGTTAGGATATTTGAATTATAGGACGGGGTATAATATAATTATAGACATGGGTTCAAAAAAATTTAGAAGCAGTTGCATATACCGAGTGGTTGAAATAAATGGTACAGTAAAATTATAATCATAAAATGTGGTTCAAAAATGTGAATTTTGTTATATAGGGTAGACCATGTGTAGTTACATAAATGGAATACTAGACATATGGGGCGAAGTAAAACCAGAGGTATACAGGAATAATTTAAACAATAGAAAAATAGAGAGTCAATAGTGTGGTTTTAAAATATTAGGACCGTTGCAATATTGTGTGGAGTTAAATTATAGTTGTACAGTGTGGTTCAGAAAATGATAGAAAAATAAGTTATAAAGCACACACAATGTGGATGCAGTGGCGGCGCCATACCTAAACTTAATGTGGGCAAGGTACATTTCGCGAGGCCGTCTGATGGCGCAAGAAGAAGGGAATATAAAATAAAAAAACGCTTGAAATTAAGGCACGAGGCAATATTAAGTGAATGAGAGTTACACTTATAGAAAGTGGTTCAAATAATAAAACAAATAAAAAAGTTAAAAAATATTTGGAAAATATATAAAAAGAATACAAATTAGAGACAGAGAAAGGGAGAGAAAGAGAGAGATGAACACGCTAAAATATTCAGCAGATATGTACCTTAAATCAGATAAAAAAGAAGAATGTCTGAAAATAGTGATTGACTGCACACGGTTTCTAAACGGTTTTTATTTTATGTCAGCTGAAGCTGGTTCTTTAATAAATATAAATTATTTCTTAGTTTCTTTGCCATTGGCAACGGAGTCTGATCTAGAAACGTTTGAAAATACACAGAAATATCGTGACTTGTGGTGATATTTCCCAACAAGTGCTTAAACACTGAAAAAATATACACCTCCTGGATCCGTCAGTGTGCAACAGCGTATAAGAACATTTGTCAATGTTTTGATTTATTTGTTCGCTTCAAAATTCTGAATTCCGAAAAGTTGAGATAAAGTTGTAAAGAATTTGCTGAAATTTATTATTGGAAATATATGATGTTTTGAAAGAAAACAAAATTGAAGATTGAAAACACATTTCCAAATGTTGAAATTATATTGAAAATCTTTTTAAGCATGATGGAACAGTGGGGAACGCTCTTTCTCCAAATTGCAATGAATAAAAAATGAATCAAGAAGATTAATTAACCAGTTTGTCGCGGATGTCCACAAAATGTTGAAATAAAGATTTTGCTCATTTCACATCTAGAAGTGTACCTGTGCATGTTAAAAAAGTGACTTTTGTGCCTTCTATCATTTATTCATTTAATGTAACTGTAAGAAAATAAAAGTAAATCTAAAACCTTGCAGTTCATAGGGGCCATATTACGTAATGTGCTCAACCATCAAAAGGTTAAACACTGTCCTCGATTTACCGATGTGCACGTTTTTGTTCAAAGGAAAACATACGAATTCATAGACGATTTAATCTCAGAATTGATCTTTCCTGAGTTTTTGCTGGGGTGCGTGTATTTTTTACAACTTTGAATCCACCCATTTGCAAGCTATGGCGAAACTTCCAAATTGACATACGTAACAGCAAACAGTTGTTCTAAAACATATGCAAATTTCTTGCCACCCAACTTCTTGATTAAAAAAATAATTAATATAATTGTAACCTGTTTTCTTTACCTGCCAAACATTTTACAGTTAGATCCCCAAGCGCAGCAATACGCTATGGCGGACGCCAAATGTTGCCGTAGCTCGATATCTTCTGTATTTACTAAATTTACAAGCATAGGAACAACTCCATGATCGGTTATGACGGCTAAATTTTCTATATCTTTCGAGATTTCGGCTATGGCAGCACAAACGCAGGCGAGAACGTGGTTGTCAGTGGACTGTAAAAATTAGAATAAATTTGCAAGTGAAAAGTAGTGTGTTTTAATTAAATTGAATAAAATTATAATAATACGGTGTTTCACACAGCTGATCTAAATATTTTTGAATATGTTATACGGGATGTTGAATTAATATCGAAATGAAATAAACGAGATCAAAACTACTGATATATAAGCGTAATTAACACATACAGAATTCTTGAAATATAAGCCGGTCTAGTGCGGGTATTGCAAAAGATATTTCGAATTAAAGTTGAATTATTTCTTTCAGCAATCACATAAACAACATAATGCAATCATATTTTATAGGTCAACGAAAGGCTTTAAAATGTTGTCGTCGACAAAATTTATTGCGCGATGGATCACTTGTACAAATATGAAATTGGTGTGACAATTTATTATTATTGGCAGACTTACTTTGAGCAAGTTGACTATTAGTTCGAGACCCCCGACGAAACATCGTACCATTTCTCCAGAATCTGTGGCGTATCGTATGCAGGGAACTAGTGACCATGCTGCGTTTGCCTGAACCTATGAAAAACAACAAATTATAAAGGAATACTTTAGTTTCATTTATAATTACAAATAAAAAACTTAAATCTTGAGTGAACTAAAGCCGATGACAGTATTCATACCAACAACAACTAGATTAAAATTAAATAAGAGTCTTGCTTCGGAAAAAAATAACAAACTGTTGTTCTTGGAATATTGTCTTTCAGTTATCTAAAAGAAAAATACGGAAAATCTGGTGCTGATCATTTTGTCCTCATTTTTAATTGAATAACTCAGCCCGGTAAAACACGACGTGTTCCTTCATAACTGTTTTATATATACTTTTGCAAAGGACTTCCCATAAATCTTATGGAGACTGGTTTTCAGCCAATTTTTTTGAATATCTGATATATGGTAGTACCGAACACGTGAATCAAAGGTCTTACTGTGTGTACTGATTCTTTTGTTTTTGATTTACAGCTCCTTAAATCTGATCAAATACAACTGCTGAAAATAGTAAAATGGAAAGGATGAAATTGTGATACATACTTTACAATCAATTTTAAATATAATCTGCCACTGTCATTTATTGCACATCAATTTTAGATTTAGACGACGATTACTCAGAAAGTAGTGACAATTTTCAAAATATCGAAAATGCATATAATACAGCTATAAATAACTTTGGTTTATTATTATATCGCATATTGGTAACATTTAAAATGTAAGTTAAAGCTTCATGCATGCATTTACTAGCAATACTCAGTGGTAAAAATTCTGATAATAGTTTAATAAATTTTTGCAAAATCAAGCATAATTTTTAATGTTCTGGAGTTTTAAATTATCGTATCAAAACAATTAATGCGGTTTTATAAAAATCCGCGCTGCCACTGCTCCAAATATTATAATATACGATGTCATCGAGAATAGACATTTGATGTTTTCTTGCAAAGAAATTACTATCCACTGAACCCTATTATTATTAGAATGAACCTATTCTTAAATTTGAAGTAATTTTTACTCAGCCAATATGTAAATTTTTGTTTACAATCTCTTTTAAAGTACAGTTTGAGTGGCAGTTAAAGAACAAGATTTTGATGATACACATTTGTAAGATACTGGAACAGATGAATAGTCCTGAACTTTTTGTTTAAATGACAAGAAAATCATGTCTGATATATAACCAAATGATCATAAGTAACTGCCTAAAATTGAGTTATTACAAACTGCGTGAGGAAAAAATGTACCAACTAACCGAACAAACTAGCTTTAGAATACCTACTGCCAATCAAAATCCTAACTGAAGCATCAGTGGCATACTATATCGAACTGAACGTAGAATGCGAAAACATATATAGGATCTCTATATTCCCTATAAATGTACATAAAAACACCAAACTGATTAGTATAAAGCACGCGATAAGACGAATTCTTTAGAGCTTTTTGTCAGCAAATAACATTTACAGCTAAGATCAATATTTCTGAAAACCTAGAGTAAGTACTAAAAGTAACTTCAATAATTTAGTTTCACGGAAATGAATAGAACGTATTTTTTTAATAAATTTTATTTTTAGTATTGAATAAGGTCAAGAACTTCTGATAAAACCCAACAATTGGGAAACATATATGTCGATTATTTAAAACATTTAAAAGTTATAAGTATTATTAAAAATTATGTCTTCGATATTTTGATAATATTCCATAAAAGTCCTCCTGCCAACGGTCTTGTACTTTTTATTTTAGTTTTTAATTATTAATTCCTTCGTCATTTTTTTGTATTTAAAACTGGCTGATTACAAGCATGTTATTTAAGCATTCGTAATTACAAACAAGGTTTTATTTTTTCTAATTCTTATGGTCACATCTACGAAATTATAGGGAAAGATGTTTCGTTTCAATGTTACCATTCATAATTTTCTATGCTTCGTATTTCAAGTTCAATGTTAAATGTCCGCTGACGCTGACATAACAGAACACTTCGAAGAGTGCGATACATTAACACACATCCGAATAATGCGTTTGTTTACAATAATATTACAAAATATGTACGCAAAATTTACGTAAATGTGGTTATTCAAGGTCGACTAATAATTTTGCTATGACTCCTTGTAGATAATTATGCAGGTTCATTGGACATGACGCAAAACTACTGATGTTAACCATATGAGTATTAACATATTTCAATGAATTAAATTAAAAGTCACTACTAGTGCAGTTTCGTCGTAGGAATAAGAATGCAGAAGTTTGCCATGTAATTCAAGAGAATAAATCGTTGCTCCCAAATTTATTGTTTTACTACAGCCAAATATTATGTGGGTCAAAAAGGAAGAAGTTGGTACCGTATAAGATTTAAGTATTTCTTTCAACATTTTAACACAAGGGGTGCCCAGCAGTAACTCTACATGAAGAAGAAGGCCCCGGCCTTAATTGCCGGTTTACACCAGCACTTACATTGGACTTCTTTGTCCTCCAGTGTGAAGAATATTAATGCAAACTTGAATTGGGAAGATAGAAGAAGTTATTGTTTCCCTAATTTCCAATTGCTTCAATCATACAGCTATTAGTTTTACCACGCAACATAAATCACACAATAGTTTCGCTTTACCAATTCAAACCATCTAACCGAAATGGGCATATGTAGGTCCTTCTTCCACTTGAACTCATTTATGCAAAGACAAAAGATCATCAACATGCCTTGAGCTGTAACTGTTTTTGCAAACACGTTCAACCCACCATAAATCAGGTTATTGGCGTGTACTTGACGGGCACGATCTGATATGCGATACGAACAACCTTCGTAGACCACTCACTCGTTACTTCTAAAATTGTTCTTGTGATACACGATTTTTCAAGGAGGGCCCAATCGAATATGTGACCCATTGTTGCTTCAAACGCACCCATTTGCTCGTTTGCAACATTCAAAATGTATATGAACCTTTCTAATACCTAAACGGCAAAATCTGTGAGAAAAAGGTCAATTGGTACTCAAAACCCCAAACAGGTCTAATCCCAAAACTTACTGAATTGGACAGCAGGTGGATAGATATCACCACACCTAGAAGCTTGACTGCCTCGGAGAAGCTGGAGTCAAGCTTGCGCACTACATACATCTAGCAACATATACCTTTCGAATACTGATAAAAGTAGCTAAATTTGTAGGGTCAACCCAAGAGGCGAAAAGCAAGCGGCATATCACTAGCGTAGCTGAAGTCAGGGAAAAAAGAACAACTAATAACACTTGATCGAGGCAGTCTCCTGTCTCCTATATGAAGAAACATCAACTACAAGAGCTAACCGAGGGATCAAGAAACAGTACAACGAAATCAAAAAGGCACTAGATACTAGTGATGGCGTTCTCGAATATCAAGAATCGACCAGTATTCGACTCCTGAAAGTTCTCGAGAACTTGCGGGAAGTATTCGAAATCTGACGGTTCTCACCATAGCATGTTGGTGTTGCTATTTCCTATTCGTATGTACTGAAACGACTGAAAGGTCTTCAGTTCTCAGTTCTCGATTCTCGGTTCTCGGCTCTCGGCAAAACTAAGTTATCATGGTAAGCACTTGGTGACATATTTGTTACTGTTGTTTTGTCATGATATCGAGTGGTTATCTCCCAAATCTAATATTCAGTGCTCGTTGTCGACATTTCTTTAAAGAAACTGGAATTACAGGGAAATATTACTAGTACGAATAAGAACAAAACAGGAGACAAATGATTTTACCCAGATATCAGCCAGGTGAAGGATGTAAGAACGCTAAATACATTCAGAACTGGATGTAAAAGCAATACTTGTGCGTAACACCAAACTGGAATACATTCAAACTTGTCAGGAACAGGTTCACATACATTATAGATCACAGCAAACTGAATGAACAATATCAGAGGTAGCGTCTCCAACAACAACAAAATAACACACAATTAATGAGTACATCACCGATATTTCCGAAATAAATAACAGCAACGCAATGATTTTCAATACCATATATCCGAAGTTTTAAAGAATAAATTAGTTAGATAGCATGTAAAGTATTTAGTAGTATTTAGAAATATTTGTCTATTATTATAACAAAATATTTATATTATTTTTATTTTTCAGGTGAGTTACGAATCAGCAGCTAGTCCGCCCTGGTAAGAAAAAACTCTTTATAGACATTTTATACTTCAGGTTATGTTCCCAAAAAAATACTCTGAAGAGCTGGTACCGAAAGCTTCGCTTCACAAGTGCTGGTTGATGCTGGTTGAATTCACCCGGCATTGGTTCAGAAAATTGGGTCCGAAATCGGACCGCTGCCGGATAAATTCAACCGGCACGTGTAAAACGATGCTTATGCTTCTGTTGCTTTGTATGAAATTAATTAGTTAATGGTTTTTATTCTCTGATGTGATTTTGGGGCGATCATTAATCGCTCTTGGCGCAATGCTACCAATTTTTGAAAACTAACCACCATGCGCCATTTAGACGACTGACAGTCTAAAATCATAGAAATTAAGCAAAATAATGGTGTCGTCCTTTGCTGCATCAAGCACTTAGTCTACGTGAATGTAAGTTTATGTATAAAATATATTTGAGGACGAACACAGTTTTTTTAAACATGGTTCTTTTATAATAATATCATTAAGTTTGGAACTTCCGGTTAAGATGGTGGGACATCTACACGATTGTATAGTTAATAATAGTGAAAATATGATAACTTGATTAATAATAATTATGCAAAATATTTATTTATTAAAAGATAATATCACTATATTTCTGTGGGTTCTAATCAATTTAATCACACCAAAAATTAAACTCACAAATTCACAGCTCAATTACACTAACTACTTTTCTTAGACTGTATCTCGTCTCGATGTATCTTATTAACTCTCGAATATTCCCATAGTAATCCTGTACCTCTACAAAAATACTCAAAATTTCGGTACAATGTTTATTAAGGCTTAGGGAATAGTGCTAGTCACCTTTTCTGTTACGGATGATTAATTTCGAGAAGGATTCATATTTTTTAGTAGTGTAAAATTAAATCTTTAGTTCTAATCGTTTCGATCGAAATCAATCTTTTCATTATTGGGAGCCAAATGAACCAGCTTCATCTCAACCTTCGAATTCCGGCGAATGTGATTGACAACGTCGTTAATCCTTTTGAAGACATCGTATGGACCAGCCCAAGCTGGTATGACCTTGCCTTTGTTCCTCTGAGGGTTGTGTAACTAAACCTTATTTATATCCCTGTTAGAACCCAACCGAATTTGCCTTTAAGTTGTAACCTGTTTTCAGTCGTTCACTGGTTACCAAAATCTGCGCCCGGGCTAGTTAACTTTATTTGACGTTTCTTCTGGTAATCTAAAGGCCAAAGGCCCAATCCTTGGCTGGAGCTGGTCGGTGCTGTTGTAAACGGCTGAGCGATAGGCCAACAGGACGGGGTAATATGCTCATCCTAATTACACTGGTTATTATTGACGACCTCGGATAAATGTTATTCCAAGGTACTGTTGAATCGCTCCACCTTTCCGTCTGATTATGGATGAAAGTGTGCGACGCTTGAGAAGTGATTGATAGTAAACAAAAGAGAGAAGATATGAGTCATGTTAGGAAGTCCAAAAATGGCTGTCATGAAAATTTAGAAAATTCAGACCATATTATGATTTATTGACGAAGACAATATAGAGGAGATGAGTATATTTCAGAGCCATTTTATTATGTACCTCTAACTTGAAGCTGGCTCAATGCGTCCGTGGAGGAGTTAATCAAAGAAAAAGAAGCAAAGATTTTGTGAGAAAAAAATTATCAAGTTATAAGTTAACAAGAGAAGCGAAGACATTTGGAAGTGTGTATAATTTAAATAATGTTAACAATATCTTAACTAATGTTAAGAAACAACAAAATTTCATAAATTCTTGAATACTAATCAGCAAATTTATTTAAATCAAATGCAATTAATGCTGACAGTAAACAGAAGAGTTATATAACTTTCGAGTGGAAAGATTTCGAATTTAACCGCTTCACTTCGCCATCCAAGGTTGCTTACATTTGGGTAATGGTTTCTTAAAACGGTCAAGAAATCATAATAATATTCACATCGTTATTCAGAAATTGCAAAATGTTTCTATTGCAGCGCGTTCACATGCAGTTTTGCAATTACCAACCTGATTCGCTTCGAGTGGCAAAGACTGAATCAGATAATGAATGCCTTCGATGTGGTTTTAATAATGTGTGGTTATTTTTTTGGTCTGCCAGTAGGTGACTTACTTTATTCATGAAGAAAATGTATAGGTTCGCTGAACTTATTTGAATTTAGTTTAGGTCTAATGTAAAAGTTTTCGCGAAAAACTAATTTAATTTCGATTAAAAGCGATTACATAACGAACATAATTACTCTGAAAATGTGTATTTTTATTGTTGACTACACGAATTAAGTGCTTGGAAACATTGTATTTAGGTATTCATTAAAATCTTAAGTTTTTCGATCAGTATAAAGAATCTAAAGTTTTACATTATCACCATTATATTTTACAATATTCCACTATTACTTCAGGTGTACTCTCTTACACATCCGCATCTCAGTTCTTTCCATGCTATTCGTTCTTCGCTTTTTTGCATTAGGTTATGCTTCTTATTTTCCAATATCGTAGTAGTCCATTTTGCCTGAATCTGCAAAATGAGGTGGCAGTTAATTAACGCAGGACATTTATGTTTTCGAGGGCGTAGGTTACTTATTACCACAAGCTTGCAATAAGGAGAGAAAGCGCCAAAAACACCCCCAAAACAGTTTTTTTTGCATTATTCCCGAAACTACAATGATTATGATAAAAGTGACTCGACCATCGTATTCCTTGTAAAATTTCACATCCAATCACTCCAATAATAAAGATTTGTCAATCGGAATTGCTTCTATTCAGAATACAAAAGTGATCGCCAATAGTATTTTAATAACGTGTTCGATGTATGGTGGGTTATGAAGTTATTATTATTTGATTATTTTGCTAACGATAATTTTTTATATTCATTTCTTATTGAAGATAGTGGACGAAATTATAAATTTATGGTCCAAATGAAAACATTTTATTTCAACGAATTATCAAATATTTGAAGACTACTCACATGGAGAATTATTGCTATAGAAAGAAATTATCAATATTGGTTTTTGAATTTGAAATTTGTATTAAATAGAATGATATTAAAGGAGTGGAACGTCATCAATCAGTAGTATTAATTGAAAGTCAATAGGTATATTTCTTTTTTTTTATATTGGATTTTCGTGGAACAAAAATTTTTCATTGCTTCAGGACAATTATTGTGGATGTATCTCTTATCAAAATTTGTATTATTTATAGAATTTTAAAAAGAACCTGATTAATAATTTCTAAAAGTGTAAGTTACTTGTTCAGAAGGATTTAGGTAAAAACCAAAGGAAAACTCCAATATTACTTATGATGAATCTCTATAGCAAAGGGTCGCCTTTAACTTAAAATTATAAATATTGGTGGTAGAGTTCCTTTAGATAGGGGTTATTGTAGGAAGTTTTCTGCTTCTTTTCGAGAAAAGCAACTATATTCCTTTTTAAGTAAATTGTTTATAATATTTGCAGGAATTGGATTTTTTCATAACCTTTCGAGATTAAACACGAACCGAAAATTTTTCATAAATAGACAGTTCTGTCAGTCATTAGACGATGCACAAAATTTAAAATAAATTGAATCTTAAATAATTGCACAACAATTCGTTGATTTTGTATAACTTACTTACATGTTTTCAATGTGAAATTTGACAAGGAACACGATGGTCGAATTACTGTTTTCATAATCATTATAGTTTTCGGGAATAATGCAAAAAACTCTGTTTTGGGGGTATTTTTGGGCCTTTCACCCCTTATTGGAAGCTTGTGGTAAAAAGTAATTACCGATTCGTAATTTGCGCCCTCGAAAAAAATAAATGTTCTATGTTAATTATCTACCAACTCATTTTGCAGATTCAGGCAAAATATCAATGGACTAGTAGAACCAACTTATATTAAGGCGTTTCTTTGGTTTATAAAACACCTAGGATATCATTCATTGGTTTTTGTTGTTTACTTGCCGTGCTGCCGTGTCTTTTCTTATTTGAGGGTTTCACAAATTGTATATAAGTAAATTGCTTGAACACATTGTATACAGTATACAGTTGATAAATGACAAGCTACGATTTCTTGCGAGGTGTGTTTTGACAAGACCTCCAGGTTTTCCACCAAAAATTTGCGGAAGAGGCCGAGGACAACAAACAATTTGACTTGGTGAGGGTAAATTTTTACTACTAACAGGTATTTTTTAGTTAAATAATAAGTTGATAATGTGAGAAACAAGAAAGACCTATTAAACCGATGGTCAAAATAACTAAGATAAATTTACCGCGCAAAATGGACAATCTCGTCTTTCACATATGAAAATATGTTTGGCAATGGAATGCAAAAATTTAATTGCAATTGTTTCGACACTTCGTTCCAACCGACACCACACTAACTTGATCTTTAAATACAAATATAAGTTAGTTTTTTCTGTGCAAGAAAAATGAATTATGTAATAAATAACAGTCTCTTAAAAGATTAATAGTGAGATATTCAATCATCATCATCATCATCATCTACAGTTTGAAACAGGGTAAACATGTTAAATATATTGTTGATTTGAAATATTTGGAGTTACTCAAATCAATTATCACTTTTTATGGCAATTATATTGAAGTATAACTACTGATTTATTCCATTTTTTGACTCTTGAGTATTTTAAAAGCTTTTAACATTTTAATATCTACTTGTTTGTTATTATCATGATTTCAAAAAAGCGGATTTGTCTCAAGTATGTCAATGAAGACAAGACACATTACCAAATTATCAACATTAATAAGAACCTTCAAAGTGCAACACCTATCATTATTGATGGTTTGGTTTTCCTGCAAATTTTTCAAGGCAAGCTTGTATTTTCGTTATGGTTATTAATTACATTAAATGTAAATGATAAATATTCTGATGATCGTGACGTTGAAAATTTTTCCGTTCTAAATTATTCTTCTTAACAAATCTAGTTTTTATTGCGACATTAATAATAAGGTGAAACTTTAATTAACAAATTAGCAGAAAGTCTAGACGTAGTCTTTATTTTTAGCCAATTTCAGTGGGTGTTTATTTTGATGAGAAATATAATTTTTACTTATCTAATATTTTTTCAGTAGCTGTTTTAGAAAATCAATGCCGTACCAAATGATTTTTTTACCTCAATATTATTGAAAAGAATGCTTCTTAACGGAGGTCCACATTTGCATATAAATATGGTAGCGAAATGCAAAAATTAGATTTCACAGAGTTTGTTCCGACCCTTTTTTTGTCCTTGAAATACTTCGTCTTCTGTGTAAGAAACAGGGATCAGGTTATATATTAAATGTTCTTTCGTTTGTAAAAAAAATTATAAATTATAATAAATAAACAAATATAACATATAACATCAAATTAATATAAAGTACCGGCACATAGTTTGCTTCTTGTTCTTATAAACATTATATTTCTCTGTTAAAGACTGACGTACGTCATAAGTCAGAACACCGCAAAAAAGGGTAAAGTTACCAGCTGTGGTTACCGGTTACCACGTTACCATTATATTTGTGATGTGACCAAATTCATATTATAAAATAAACATTTTACATTAAATTTCCAAATAATGTTTGAGTACAGAGTAAATACTTCCTTAATATCAAACTTTAGCATATATAATTCTGGAGGTACCGTGTAATGAACAAAAGCATTAAACAATGTTTTAAGTGTTAATCCAAATGAAAAGCTAATTTCATTACAAGTTTAACTCCGTTTGTGTGTAAAATTTATTATTTATGTAATCATGTTTGGGTAGCTTGGGAATTTACACATTTATTAAATAGGACAAAATAGGACGTTCAAAAGTTTCAAATGCGATTAATTTACTTAATAATCTCTTAATGGCATTAAGTAACTTTAAATTAATTTATGAATTTGATATTTTAAGAGTTACAATATACCCAAATTACATCGTATTGCTTGAGATCAACACCATTTACTCTATATAATTAAAAATAAAAAAACCTGTTCCACCAATTTGGCTGATTGCTTTTTTGTTGTGTTCACCATTGTAAATTGTTAGGAGGAGGTTTGTTTAAAAGAAAATGTTTGAAAAATCCACCCGATATGTCGGACATTTGGATGGTAGTTTTTTATGTAAATCTTAATATAAAAACTGCCCGTCATTTTGTTTAACACATCGTTTTGGCTAATTTATGTGTTCGTAATAATCCCAGTAAGTCATTCAGGAAGCGCCAAAAAGGGAAAAGTTGTCCAGAAAGTTGGAAAATACGGGAAAAACTGAAAAACTTATTTCTATAAATTTTATATATGAACTCATAAGCCAAGATTCGAACGATGGTCATGTTCGTTATGGTCCTGAAAAAAAAATATAATCTATACCTACATAAATAAAAATTAACTGCAGCAAGGTATGCTGTAGATACAAGTTAGTGTTACCACAAGAGCCACTCGCTTATATTTTGATATCATACTCTGCAAACGCTGTTGAAGTTAATTTTGATTTCTATCGAGTCTAATTCACTCTGTTATAGAGTAGATCAGCTGCCGTATTGAGATGATCCACTGATAACCGTTTATCAATATTGACGTAGAGACTTATTAGAAAACGTCGCGAATTAGGCAGATATGTGGAAGTAAATGACTTTCACGAACGGGAACAATGGAAGGGTATGATAACAAAAATAAAACTCTTCTATAGTAAGTAGATTGAGGACATGAAACTGTCTATACTGCTATAAAAGAAAAATTATCGATATGGCATACATAGTTTCAGCAACAACAGTACGGCTTACAGCGACGCAAACTGAACCACCTAGGTAACTATGTGGATCGATATGCATTACCAGTGATATTTAACGTATTCGTTTTCTGATTTTTCAATGATTCACCTGATGTCGAAAGCAGATTCAAAGCTATCGAAACGTTGTGAGATCAGCAAAATTAAGCTACAATGTTGCACGAATTTGTTTTTGACATAGTAGAATATTCCTCCAATTTGCCTTTCAACTTACTGACTCTACTAATTTTACTTAATATACCTGTATGCCGCATATATACACACCTCAAATCTATGTTAAATGGTGTAATTCAATCGATTTCATAATATAAAAGTATGTTAATATGAATATGCCATCTACTGAATATCTTCTGGGTATATTTGGACTCCTTTGACGTGGGTACTTCTTAAAACATTAGTATTCAAATTTATGCAAAGGCGTTGTGTTAAAACTTGTTTCTTCACTAATGTTTTTCGGTGATTTTCCTGTGATACAGGTAACATTCTAGGAGCTATAGAATATTGTTTTTAAACATTATAAAAATTTGTTTATTTATTTCATTCGAATGTTTCACTATGTACCTAATAACTCTTTTACACTTGTGTTGATAATAACTCAATTAACATCTAAATACAATATTACCAAAATGTTGATATTACTGTTGTTATTTAGCGTAGAAAGTTTACAACGTTCATAAATTATAAAGTACCACTTAATATAAATGTTGGAGTTAATGACTATATTTCATAATTTCAGAGTTATTGTCATTTAATTTGTTAATTATCTACCAAACAAATATGTTTACAATAAATATTTTGATTTATAAACAAACAGTTGTATGCAAATATTCATATTCATACATTACCTCTATTTATAAAAATGTTGATATTCGATTTTTGCTAATTAAAACAAGAACGTTGAGACGCTTGGGGGTAAACTTCAGCAATACGGTATATGGCTGAAAAAGGGTAGCAAAAACACTCGTTTTGGCTTTACCATAAGCCTTTTTTTGGCTAACCTTAATTGCCTGCATCTTGACTTTAATGATAGTTCATAGATAACTAAAGTGTAAAATTCAACTCCAACAAAGCATTGAGATGGAATATTGTAAAAAGTGACTTTGTAGTTTTATGTATATATCGGTATGGATTTGCATTACTTTGAATTGGTCAATTGTTGACTAGACGGCAAGTAAGTCAAACACAAGAAATCAAACGAACGATAGGATTGACCAGGGGCCCGATTCTCGAAACCATTCCACTGCTCAACGGCGACAGGCGTATTTCGTATAAAAACTAACATAATTGAAGTTTACTATATGGGTCAAACTTCATTTATGTGAATTTTTCATTCGATTTACGTCGAAAGTCTAGTGGAAGACCAGTCATATGGTTCGACCCTGGGCAACTTGCGGGGAAATAAAACCAGAACTTCAATCCAATCTAGCAATGCGCTTAGAAATTTAAAAAGAAAGATACCCTGTCGATTGCTGAAACATTTAAGAAAATTTCACAAGTAGGAATGAAGAAATAAACAGACCGCTGGAAATTGGTATATATTCATTATTATATTTTGAGCAAATCTCTGTTCCTATTTTGTATAGTTCTTTTCTGAATGATAGTTCTGACATGTCTAGTTTGAATTTTTATGTGTGTTCTTGGAATAACACCGCAATTGCTGAAAAGTCTGTATATATCATATACTCTAAACTTTTCAGGGTCTAAAAGTCCGGACACGTTTTCAATGGCAATGAAAAATTTGCACAACGGATTAAAGAAACTAAATAAATATATAACGTTGTTTGTGAAACAACGATGCAAGTGAAACTTTAGTCTTACATGATCTACATTAAATTTTAATAACAAAATTGATTTACTTTATTTACCGAAAACAACGGCTTGTTATAATAAACTTAAAAAATATTCGAACCTGGAATATTGAATGCCAATAGAGTCCATTCTGTAACTACCCAACATATGCCATATGATATATCTTATTCAAATATATTCGATATCAATAAAGGCTATACAGCTATACACCCATTTTGTGCACATACAACAGATGCTTTTTGTCGTATATATTCGAATACAACTGAAACAGATTGATATTTTTTAATTCAAATATTATTGATGCATCCAATATTCGACGTTAAGAAGGGCTATATACCCATTCTGTGGTCATACAACAAATACCTTACGTCCTATATATTCGGATATAACTGAAACAGATTACCTTTTTTGATTGAAGGGCGGTACTGGTAAAATAAATACTTATTCTATCACAAAATGTATTTTATTAACGGACAATTTTGAAATAGTTTTTTTAAATTGGTTCTTGGTCAATAAAATACTATACACCAGTTTATAGAGCAAAATTTAACTCATTTTCGGACATAAAATTCAACAGCAATTCGCTTATAAAAACACGTCAGTAACAGTTTCTAGGTAATTAAGATTAAGATTTTAACAGCAAACTCGTGGAAGTAAACGATTTAAATAACAAGAACCCGCAAAAATACCAATTTCTTTTGTTTTTTGCTTATATAATGAAAAGTAATGGAGGACACGTATTGCCGTCTACATGATACGAAAACCTTCTTAATGAGTGTTTATGTTTTTAAAAGTGGATTTTTTAAAAAAATTATAACTTTCTGGTAACTAATACTGGAATATTAGTCATTGTAAAAACGATAGTTTATGATATTAAGAGTATATGGGCTCATGATGGATACTATTGAATAAGCAGTTTTTGAACAATTCGAATTTAAATAATTTATAGAGATATTTTGCACATCCCACCGTAATAACGAGACTAATCCAACCGGCATATACACTAAAGATACTAGGGTGAATCAAATATGAACCGGAATTTTGTTTTAAAAATTTTATTGGTACGATTAATACAAATTTTAATACATATTATTTTTCTACATAGTCTCCTCTCTTATCTATACATTTTCCCACCGAATCGGAATTTTTTTAATACCTTTCTCAAAGAATGAAACTGGTCGTGACGATAACCAATTGCGCACAAACGTTTCTACACCTTCGTTGTCCTCAAAGTGGTGACCTCCCAGTTCTTCTTTAAGTGGCCCAAACATGTGGTAGTCACATGATGACAAATCAGGACTGTAAGGCGGGTGATCAAGGGTTTCCCAATGCATTTTGTTCAATTTTCTTTGAGTCAATGCAGCTGTATGTGGCCGAGCGTTGTCATGCAACAGAATCACACTTCGGATAGAGATATGTCAGAATCACGGATAGACATATCCCGCCTCTTTTGCCGATAGGCAAGTTTCACTTGTTGGAGTAGTTCGCAGTAATACTCAGCATTGATTGTATGGCGTTCGTGCTGAAAATCGATCAGCAGTACACCTTCAATCAGCTCACGAATTGCATAGATATTCGCCTCATTGATGCTTGTCGTGGGACGGCGTGCATGAGGCTCATTTTCCACTGTCTCTCGGCCATCTGAAAACTTTTTGTGCCAGTCGTACACTTGGGTCCTTGAAAGTGTTTCATTGCCGAACTGTGCAGATAGTCGACGCAAAATTTCAGACGGTCTAACGCCCTCCCGCGCCAAAAATTTGATAACAACACGTTGCGCAACAGACGTATGCACCTCTTGCTCTGACATAATGCTACTAACAGCGCATCGACTACGCCTCGCCAAACCGACGAACTCCCCTCTTCTTAACATCCCTACCTAACATATATCGAGAGGTCACGCCACTCGAATTACCTACAGAGCGAGAAACAGAAAAATCCGGTTCATATTTGATTCACCCTCGTATTTTGAATGTTCATAAATTCCACTTCAATTTGTCTAACTTGGTTTTTCGCTATAATGCCGAGAGAAGTTGGCTTAAAATAATAGTAAACATTGCATTAAATGTAAGAATATGCGACAGCAAGCCAGTGCTGTCAAGCTGTCAAGGCACATGGACGGATCTAGAATTTTCTTAAAGTGGGGGCACGAAACGAAAATTATGGTAAATTGTATGTTTTTTCTCGGCAGTTTATTACGTTTTTATTTACATAACTATTACCTGCTCATATTGGTCAATTGTTTTATTGGTATATTAAGTTAATGCTTACCTGTATATGGTTTACTGATATTAATTAAATGACTTTTTTGCACTGACTGGATCCGCCACTGTCAAAACATCGGAGGGTCGATCGTTTAAGCAAAATTTCAAAAGCAGTATTAACACATTTTACGGCACTATGACAAAATCCAAGATATACAAAGTGAACTGCATTTTATAAGTTTTCATAATATATTTTCATACCGCTATTGAACTATAGTGGTTAACATGACAAATTATTTAAATTGCAATTCTGGAAGATCTACTTAACGTACAATGTCGATCTTCAGCATTATTCATCCCAATGTTATAGCCTATCACTAGGAGGCAAATTACGGTTCCAGCTATTATTACAACCAACTTTACATCGGTTTTTGTAGCTTTTCTTGATGAAAATTCATAAACTTTCATTTTGAAGATCTTCTGATTCTCTACAATTTTTCTATTTACGGCATTATGAACAGATTATTACTTTCGACACTATAAGCGAAAAACGAAAATACCCCATTTTTGGGGTTTCTAAGGCTCAAATAATTTACTTCTACGACTTTGCTGTTAAAATTATGTCAGTTATGACTTATAAACTGTTATATACGTGATGGCTTATACGGTTTGCTGTTGAATTGTGTGTCACCTAAAAATCTGTAGCGACTGGTGTACTAGATATAAAATCTCTTACTAATATTTGAAGTGCCAAAGAATCACTGAGGTCCACAAAAAACACATGTCGTCTATACATTACGCATTATCTCTTTATGTTGTGCTACTTTCGTGTCTCATACAAATTTGTAAAATGCGCATATATATGTTTTTCACTTAATGTAGGTACCCTCGGAAATTCTGTGTTTTTTGTTGTTAGCTGTATGTTCCCATTGTTCGTGTAGAAATTGTATTCTAATTATACTTTCTTATTTAATTGGATTTGGTTAGGAAAGGCAACAAATTACAAAATTTACCACAGGTAATTACGACTAATTATGCAATAAATATCCATCGACATCAAGTACTTTAAGTTTATACACTTCGCTCTTGCACTTCCTTTAATTAAATTCGATGGCAGCCCTAATTTACTCATTTACTATAACAAATACGGAAACATAAATGGTGTAATCATCTTTTAAATCATTATGTTTAAACTTGTTGGATCACATTTAATGAAACCACTATGCAATCAAATAATTATTTAAAAATCTAACAAGGCAATAAGTAATATAATTTAAAAAGGTAATTAGTAAAACAGTCCAGTAAGGTTATGGCTTGTACGAAACAAACCTCGGACCTTTATACTTTTATTTTAAGGGTGACATGTTGCCTATTACTTGAATTTCGTTGTCATGTCACCTATCCACCCTTATTCTTTTAGATGTAAAGGGTTATGTTATAATAAATGTTTTCAAATGGCCCTAATTTCCTTTTAAAATATAGTTTCGGTTTTTAGGGTTCCCTATATACAGTATGTAAAAGGTTGAAATTTGTTATCAGTGTATAATTTGGTGACCCGATCAGGAGTACATATCGTAAATGAAGAAATTTTGATTTTAGGGGTACTTCTGGGGGGGGGGACTAAAAAAATCGTCCGTTCCTGCCCCTTTATTTCCAAACTACGTAGTATCGAATACTCTAGAAATATCAAGAGGTGTACCCCAAGGATCCATATTGGGACCTCTACTGTATAATATATACACCTCCCAGTTAGCTAAGTGTATACAACATTGCGAACATCAATGCTATGCAGATGACACCTAGTTATACCTTTCTTTCCCAAAATCAAAACTTGATGAGTCCATCTTGGGTATTAATAAAGATTTAAGTTCACTGTATGAATATTCTCTTAAACATTCGTTACATCTCAATCCTTCTAAATCCTGCTATATTGTCTTTGGTCCAAACAATTGTATAAATGGTTATTGATATTCGAATTAATGATATCCCTTTAGGAAGAAAAGATAGTGTGAGAAATCTTGGCCTCGTTATAGATAGTGATCTAAGGTTTAGGACTCATATAACCAACTGTTTAAGAACTGCTTATTTAAAACTCAAAGAATTGTATATATATAAACATATTTTTGATCGGAAACAAAAAATTTTACTTTGTGATTTATTGGTTTTATCCCAATTTAATTACTGTGATACTATTTGCGGACCTTGCATTGACTTTCAAAGCAAAAATAGGATACAAAAAGTACAAAATGCTTGTCTACGCTTTATATTTGGTCTGAGGAAGCAAGAACATATCTCACATAAACTTGTAGAAGTAAAGTGGCTGAATATGAATGCTAGACGTGAATTTCATTCGGTGTGTTTCTTTTTACAAATTTTAAAAACCCATTCTCCTGAAATTTTATGCAAAAAAAATCAGAATTACATGATGTCAATGTTAAAACTAAAAATAATTTGTTTCTTCATAAACATCATAGTGAATTTTTTAAAAGAGCTTTTAGCTACAATCTTGCTAAATTAATAAATAGTCTACCATCACACTTACATCAGGCACCAAAATATTCAATTATGAAATATTACAAGCATTTGAATAACATTTTTTGAAGTCCCATGTCCTCTGCCAGCATGACCTTTAACATACATTAATAAGAGTAAGAATCTTGCAACTTCTGCCATCTTAGATATGACTGCTTAATGTAGTAATATTTATATCTTAGCATTTGCATACGGTTAAGTGGAAGAACAGGGTGTGTTATTGGTCTACAATAATACACATCTGCACTTCGCCGATTCACAAACTTATACCAAAATGTAAAACTGTTCACTTTAAATGAATAAAGTTCATATTATTATTATTAAATATATATTTTATTTATATTTTTCAATAATTTGTCTAAAGATTTAATAATTTATTATTTAAAACGACCTATTTTCCCCTTTATCATCCAATCTACAGAGTCTAAAATTCAGACAGTAGATTATAAAAGACTTCACTTAAAGATTATTAGTAAAATAAAACTCTAATGTTAATTTTGAAGGCCAAATTAGAAAATTAAATTCATATTTTTTATAAAAATCAAGCGAATCCTGTAGCATATGAAATAAAAAGTCTATGTGTGGAAATTAAAAGTGTATATTTTTTATAAATTTAAAACGCTTCCTTTAAAAGATATTAAGGTAAATATAAGAATATGCACTCATTCCCTGCTTGTCTGAAAGTGGAATATTGGAAAAAGATATACTTTGATCCACATAAATTGTACCAAATCTTGAAGGTGGTACGGAACCCTTACTTTGCGAGTCCAACTCGCATTTGACCAAATTTTTTAGGTACATGTTGCCAAGAAACGAAATTTCAAAGTATAATGGACCTTTGATAAACATTGAGCATGTAAGAAAAATAAATGTCTTTAAAGAACGAATTTTGATTCGACAATTCCACATTATCTTGAGTAAAATAGGTGTTCAATGCTGTTCTGGTCTTTTGATTTTAAAAACAGTTTATTCTATTAATAGTTTAAAAATTCTTAAACTGTATTTTATGAACATTCATTGTGCATAAGTAACCCATGAGGGAATGTTTTCGATGGGCCACCATGTATATTCATTCTGAAAATTTACTAAAAAATTATAAGTCTACATTTTCTGAGATATGTTCCTATACGTCTAGGTTCAAGCATATTTCACGAATAAATTAATTGTATAAACTCTAAGATAGGAACGGGGGTAGAAAGTAACAAAATAGTACCTCACTACTTGGGATACATCATAAGTCACCATGCCACAGACCCAAAGGTACGAATAGTACTTCATTTTTAATTATATATTCCTGCATTTAAACATTATTGAAGCAAAAGCTTCTTGAATCAAGCCCCATTTGTGTGTACAAGATGACATCCTAAATGAGGATTTTCGCCAAATGATACAACACGACTCCATCTAATAACTTTGACATCAACCTTACCTCTAACGAGGACTTATGAAGTGTAGGTAAAGAGGAACCTATTCAAGTCCAGATACCACTCGGCTACTTACTTTCCTCGTCTTCGGAAGCAATTCCACCCGTAATGTGCTATGTTTAGAAGCATTATAAGCATATTCCACTAAAGTACGTAATTTTGGGATAGATGAATCGTAATTGTAATGCCTAATGTATGGAAGTCAGACAGAATAGTAAAAAACCCGGTACTCATAAGTACTTGGGCGTGTCAGATTAGAGCATCATTCTCGAAAGAGTGAATTTATAAAATTTTATAAGTTGTAAATATCACTTAATACTGAAAACTACAATTGGCTTATGCTATTTATTACCATAAATATCTCAAATTAAATAAACTATCGTCTTCTAGCAAATGGTCCACCTTTAGCAAAGGTACCTTGCATTTATCCGCTAGCTCACGCCTGCTACGTGTCAAAATATACATTTTCATAGCTAGCAATATGGCGGATTAAAAGTCTAAGAGCCGTTATTGGTCATATCCCAACCAGAAATTCCAATAATACAATATCGGCATACGTCTGAATATTTCTAATTCTTAATAACTTAATTATTGTGGATCAGAATGCTAAGGTTCTCAAGCTGAAGCATCTCTATAAACATCTTATGCCCTCGTTAATTGTAACATTTATAACTAATCAAGTAGATAATTAATATTTTGCAATATTTTCATGAAACAATTAACCTAGTACATACCTTAGGTGAATCATTTTTTAAAAGTGACCATATTAATCTCACACCGTCAAGTTCTTCGATTATCCTCATGGAATCATAGTCCTCCGCACATTCGCGTAACAGCATAGGAACATTTTCGAGTAGAGGGGGATAAGTGTAATTGAGCAGGTTGACAAGATGTGGAATACCATCCGCTTTTCTCAACGATACTCGATTGTGTTCAAATTTTAAACATTCGCATAATGCCCCGACGACATTGCTTAAGACGCGTTCGTCTTCTTCTACGTTTTCTAGTAGTTTGACCAAAACCTGCCAAAAAACATAGTTTCAACATATAATAATTATAGGATATTATAATATATGTATAAGAACACAGTTTTGCGCCCTAAGTTGTCATCTTCATGGTGTGAGCCAAACAGTTTGGTTTACTACACAGTCACAGTCCAACTGACTCAACATATTTATCCAACAAACCAAACTTCACTAATAGAATCCAAGCCAGAAGTGAGTGCCGCTGTTCCAAACAAAAACTTTGTCGGTGATGAGGACTAGTTCCACCTAGATGACTTCGTTAGTCGACAGAATTGCTGCATTTAGGAAAATCCCAGACAGATTCATCAAAAAGGAATGCATCCAGAACGTGTCACTGTTTGGTGTGCATTGTGGTGTGGAGGAATGATTGGACATTTCTTTGATGAAGAGCAGTGAATGGCAAACGTTATCTTGTTATGATAATGCAGTACCTCAATGGGAACAAATAGCTCTTAACGACCTGTCGTTTCAGCAAGTCTGTGGGTGAGTTTGCCCCCTGATGTATTATTTTTAATTAGCCGCCACGGTCTTGCAATTTAACACCTTTGAACATCTGGTGCGGTGTACCTCAAGCCACAGGCTCATACCAACAAGCCCGAAAACAAGCAATGAAGGCCGAAATTAGACACTGTATACAATAATATTATTACAAATTTTATCAAAAGAGTACACATGTGCCAGCAAAACGGTGGCGGTCATTTATATGTAGAATTGCAAAATGTATACATTATAAATCAATAAATATTTCAATCATTTTTTATTGATCCTCAAAATCTTGCGCTTTTATAAAGACTTTTCGGCGCCTGCCTTGGGGCCACTATCTAGAGGCAAATAAAGAAAGAGTATTCTAGTGGCACTTGGGGACTAAGCAGATTGAAGCCCTGAGTTAGAACTACACTACATTTCATTTCTATTTTTCTTCTTTTCTTTCTCTTGATCGTGGCTCCAAAGCAGGAGCCGAAACGTCGAGTCTTTCATAAATTTACATGGAGTTCTTACACGGAACTAGATTAGTTTATAATTAACATCTAGCAGTTTGGACGTAAAAACGTCACACATACAAACATGGACATTTTCTGGTTTATATATAATCTAGAGCCAGAGGCGAAAACGTTTTGTGAATCTACTGATCTTAGTTTTAACCTAGATTAGACTTGTATTGTATAATAGTAGCCACACAAGCGAACTTAATCAGGTGCCTCAAGAACGTTATCAAAGTTTTCGGACTTAGTTCGTTAATAATCTGAATTTACTAAGGTTCAAAATCGTTATAAAAATTCTCTACTGCATATAAACAAAAGTTCTGTCAATCGGATAGCTGAATGTGGTGAAGAAAACTGATCAGTCAGACCCAATGTGTGTATAAGAATAAATAATATGTAATTTGTTTACTATACGAAAAATTTTTGTGACGGTATTAATTGACCTTATTGACCATTGATGAAATCGCGCTTTATTTGAGATTTAAAATTTTTCGATTAAATTGTGATCAGTATAAAATTAAAGATAGAGAATTACAGAAAGAAACAAAAAAAGGATCGAAGTTACAGAAAGGGATGCGTTGAGAAGATCTACTAAAATATTGAGTATACAAAGAATAAGAAAGGAGATTCGTCAAAAAATAGACATGAGGGCACAATTATAAAAGAAAAGACATTTAATCTAATACGGGCATGCCCAAGGACTGCATGAAGAAATAGTGTAGTGGATACCGAACTTTGAAAGTAAAAAAAGAAGACCAAAAATGAATTGGACGGAGGGAATCCGCGAAGTCATAATCGATAAAAATCTACAAGTTAGTTACTATCGAATAAAACTTACCTCCTCATCACATGAGGACGCTGATATAAAATAAGTTTACATACATGCAACATCTTTGAAAATTCTTCTAGTGGTTGAAATGTTAGAAAATTTGGAAAATTTATCAAATAGTCCTACTTGATAAATTTTCTATATTTCATTGCACAGATTTTTAAAACGCCTTCCTCCAATCGTGGGTAAATACGTATAATAAGTGGGGTGACGTATTGAAAAAAATATGTGTCATGTATATGACTCGAATGAGTTAAAACAGTGAACGAAGAATGATTCGTTTTGTTTGAAAAGCGGCTAAATGTCCAAGTACTGTCAATAATTTATTCTAAAAAACAGAAATCGGCCTCCCAATAACATCTGGTGCAATGTCAAACGTAAAGTCACGACGGAACTGCATCCAATCGATTACGGGTGGGAAAAAAACTATAACAAATATGAATTCGATAGGTTCAAAGGTAATCAATTATCACAATTCATCAACGACATCGTTATTTAACCTCCGCAGAAAAAGTCTGGTATACAAATCATACTGTCGACAAACATTAATGTATTGGATTTTATGTAAAAAATAATTATTTTCCATTATATATAATTACACAAGTAATGTTTGTTTTTTAGGTCTCCAATCGGAGACTTAATCGGAAACGTCAACGAATGAATTATTGTAATATCGTCAAATGCAATTAATACTTTGTATATATATAATAATAATAATGTTCAGTCTATTTTATTTTTAGCTTTTTTTGTTGTTCACTTCTTCTTCATTTTGTTCTTGGCCTACCTCTTGTACTTCTACCCTGCGCCTTAGCTTCCCATTTGTCTATTAGCATCATTTCTTTTAATCTAATCTGTCTTCATTCTAGGTAGTCACTGATGGATTCTATATTTAGGTCCTTTCTTGTCCTGTTTTCTTACCCTATCTTTTTTGATATATTTAGTACTATTTTCTGTTGCTTGAATTTTGCGTGCTTCAGTTTTTGATTAAAAAATACACAGTAAAAAAATTAATTAAAATTTAGTCCTATTGAAAACTACATTTTTGGAACTTTGAGTACCGTTTTCCGAAAAAATTAAACGTATTGGCAATAAATACCAAGTAAAAACGATTTTTAAAACAAATAATACTTTAAGATCAAATTTGACAAAAACAAAACCGGAAAATGGTACTCAAAGTTCCAAAAATTGTGTGTACAGTGTACCATGTGCCTGCGGAAAAACATATACCGGTGAGACATTAAGACCTCTCCAAATTAGAACAAAAGAGCACCAATACAACGTCTCAAGAAGACATATAGACAGATCAAGATTGGCAAATCATGTACTCACGGATAATGGTACACACAAAATGGACTGGAATAAGACAAAAATACTACTTAAAGAAGAACATACCAAAAAAAGAAAAATCAAAGAAAGTGTCTGCATGTTGTTGAATAATGGAGAAATCGGGACACCCTCTGTAGAGATACCGGTTGCATGGCAACAACTTCTGACGAATGAACATCAAAAAGGAAACTTCAAAGTCAATTAATCAGTCAATTGACATTACCAAAAAAGTCAAGCCAATATAGTGCCAAACATTCAAACAAACATAGTTCGACAACGATTCCTGATAAGGAATCGAAACGTCACAAAAAAACAGATAAGTACAACACAAAATACACAACATATTATACTGGAATACTAGTTGACACATCTGTAGACCCACTTTCTCACAGTTAATCCTGCGGGAGAGTTTTTTCTATAAGAGGGCAACTAGTGTTCCGGGCAGTTTCCACAAACTGCCCTTAGATACTACACCTTGATATTCAAGTACTTAACTTATCTGTATTTTTCAGAAACCATTGCGAGGAGAGAAAATCCCAGATGAACATTCAAAATAACTATTTTATCCTCATTAGAAATTTAAATATTTAAACACATGTGTAATGAAACCTAATGATTAGTTTATGTTTGAGTAATTTCTGAATGATTGAGGAAGTAAACATCTATTTTTATCATTCGTATTGCTTTTTCCTTATAACGATTTTTGAAAAGTGTAGTAGGACCAATTTATGGAGATTGCCTGGAACATTAGTTGCTTTCTTATAGAAAAACTCTCGGCAGGATTAACTGAGAGTTTCCTGTGTAACATCACTATATAGTTCAATATACTTTTCTGTTTAAACGATATGTTTCGTTAACTTCTCAGGAATTGTTGACATACAATGTTTTGCTGAACCATTTTGGTAACACTGAGTTCGCTTTACTTGTTGTAATTGTCAGTTTTGTTTGATAATTGTGATTGTTTTGTTCTTGACTAATTTATTTAGAAAATTTCGCTTCGATGTTTATTTGACAGGATCTGTTGCCAAGTAGAGGCTGCCCTAATTTCCTTCTTCTGTACTTGGAGGGGACCTGGATTTTGACCGGTATATGTTTCCTCAGATATATAAACAATTTTTGCAGCTTTGGGTAGGAGTTTTAGGTATTGTCTTTGTCAAAGTCGATCTAAGTATAAATGTATTCAAAACACCCTTTAAATGTAAAAATGGAGTCATTAAACTATTAGGAAGTTTCATCAACAAATCAATTTTTCTTCTAGATGAGGTATGTATTCTAAAGGAAGTTTTAGAACAAAATGATAATCTTAGAAATGTTATAAACAAAACTATCACTCAATAAATAACACAGAAATCAACAGACAACACAAAGTACTTCTAATTTAAATAAAAACAATTCATCTAAAAATAACTCTGAAATTATAAACAGTACATCCTATGTTTCCGGTTTATCCGAAAACAATTAACCCTATTAATAGATTAATACAAAGTAAAAAATCGAATTTAACAACGTCAAAACCTAAAAACGCTGCCAAAGGTCTAAGGTTTGGGTATACAGTGTGCCAATACAATATCTCAAGAGGACATATAGACAGATCTGATAATGGTTTACCCAAAGTGAGAGCAAGATATTACTTAAAGAAAACCACATTAAGAAAATGAAAATCAAAGAAAGTGTTTGTTTTTTTGTTAAACAATGAAGAAATTGAGACACCCTGTATAAAGATACATGTAACTTGGCAATAGATCCTATCAAATGAATCTCACAAAGGAGACTTCAAAATCAATTAGTCAAGAACGACATACTCACAATTGTCAAACAAAATTACCAATTAAAAAATTATGTTAAGGGAACTCAATATGATCAAAGTGATTCTGTATAGCAAATAGATAGATTGAAGTATATCAAACATATAGCAGAGGAAAACTAGTTCACAAAACCGTGGGCTCTGATTTCTTTCAGTTAATCCTGCGAAAGAGTTTTTCTATAAGAAATCAACTAATGTCCCAGACAATTCCCACAAATTGACCCTACTACACTTTGATTTTCAATTACGTATGAATAATCAACAGAGTTTACGTTTATACATACTACAATTGTTGTGTACAATTATTCGTACCTCTACGGTTTTAAGCTGGTCAAAGCGTTCAACATTTTCAGAACTTATTGCCGTTTTCCAAATAGCACCTGTGACTGCTGCCAAAAGCGGTTTATCTTCTTTCGTCTTGGGATCTTTAGCCATGTTTACTAAAGGATCCAACCCGCCAGCTTGTCTTACCATGTCTCTCGTTATAGCATTTTCACAACATTTGTAGATGGTTTCGGCGCAATATCTTCTTAAAGCCGGATATTCCTGTAACATAAAGTTTTAAAGTGACGTGACTGTCTCCAGTTGGTACATTTCTAATAACTATATTCGGTGTACTTAGAATGGTTACATACCAAACCATCAATAATGGTTCTTAAGAATTAATAATATGCTAAATACAGGCCATGACCTCCTTTTCAGATATTAGAAATTTATTAGGAAAAAGGACCTCGCACTATTCTTATGGAAAATGGTATTTTTTTTTAACTTTGCCATTTGATAGTTCTGAACTCGTGGGCACAAACTCTCAAAGAATTTTGTGTCGATTACAGTTCCCCAAAATTGTTCTTTAGTTCCATATGAGCTATAACAAGAAATTTGGTTTTAGACTATTTTTAACCGACTTCCAAAAAGGAGGAGGTTATCAATTCGTCGGCACCTTTTTTATGTATGACCAGCGATTATTCAAAGCGAGAGAGAGAGAGAAAGAGAGACGGTTTGTATTTTAAGTCAGCTGAAGTCGGTTCTTTTTTAAATATAAATAATTTTAAACTTTGCTTATTGATAGTTCTGAATTCGGAAATCCAAATTCACCATCTCTGAATGTCTGTTGTTTTCGGTGTACCTGAAAAGTCAGATTATGAAACCATAGAGAGAGAAAACGAAACCTTGGTTCTTCTATAATACAATAGATAAAAATTGCAATCTCGAAGAATTTGGGAGAAATGATGTTCACAAGAAAAAAGTGTAACAAAGAAATTGTTTTATATTTACACATATCTACTTCTTTAGATATTGTTATTAAAAACTATTAACAAAGCTAGTTTCGTTTTTCGCAGTAATGTTTCTTTAGATATTGTTATTAAAAAATATTAAAAATTTAAAACAGACAAAGCTAGTTCCGTTTTACGCCGTAATGTTTCAATTCTTATTATGATAATTTGTGAATTTGGAAGGTTATAGTCATTATTTTTGCTATTAACGGATGTAAATATCTGATATTAAGTAATAGACAGGTATTGTTGAAAACAAGTTATTCATGTCTTCCTAAATTCCCTTTCATCTGCCAATAATTTTAATATATTCAGTAATCCACTTCACATAATGGTATTATTATAACAATTTGATTTATTCAAAATCAAATAGCCAGGTGGTGTTTGCATATTTAATCTTTTAATATATCAGTAATTACCTCTGCTGACAGATGGCGAACAATATCTCGAATCATTCCTTCTGTTTGGACTGCCAATTGATAGGCTGGGCAATTTGCACATTGAGAAATAGTTCCTATAGTTGGGATTACGACATCCATATGAATAGACCTAAAGAGATGACAATTTTTAATGTGTATTTTATTATGTTACAAAATTTTTTGATACCTCAACAATCTTGCAAATAAAGGAATCGACCCGCTTTTCATCAACACCTGTACGTTTTTTTGACTTCTTGATACTGACCACAAAGCTCTTGCTGCAGCTTTGGCAATATTAACCATTTCTACGTCTTCTGCGCTAAGCTGATCTTTTGGAGTTTTCAAACAATGCTCACTGACATCTAGAAAGTCTACGAGTTTTGCAATGCCATGGCATTTCCTTATTTGTTTACGAGCTTTTCTTATTTGGGCAACATTGTAAATGGTTTCTGCAACTAAGATTTGCAGATCACGAGCCGGCTCCGTTAGGTTTTTCACTAATAAATCTATTCCACCCAAATCGGCTATAGAACGTCGAATATCCTGATTTTGAGAGAGTTCTGTAAGCACACCCAAGGCACCAAGTTTACATTTTAAATCTCGAGTTTCTAGTAGATTGATTAGGATTTCAAGTCCACCAATTTCCTAAAAATTATGCCATTTTAGATAATTTTAAACTATTTCAAACAATATTAATGAAAATGAAACAAAATTGGTTATATTCTATCAAATTTATTAGATATTTCATTGTAGTTTATGAAAATTGCGTGCACTTGGGCATGAGGTAACAGTAGGTTCCAAATGGCGTGGAATATTGTTTTTGAGAAATGCACCTGACACTCAAAAAGGTAATAAACAATTTAGTAAAAATCCCTTTCATTTTTCGCGGTATCTCAAAAGCTAATACATATATGACAATTTGTAAAGGAATATGAATAATAGTGTACAAAAAAATTAGGTATCATTTAGACACATGAATAATAATCACGCAGATAATTTGATAATTGTTAAAAATAAATTTATTTATGAAAATCAGTGTTTCTTAAAATAATATTAGGTATACTTTTTACAAGCACATCATACGGAATTTTTTTTATTCGAAAAAAACATTTTAATAAATATTTAATAAGCAGTTATTGTTGTTTTGAATTTTCATACAATTTCAATATTTACTTTATTCCATTATTAAATTTAAATGTCTCAGTAGACAAGTATTAAAAATGCAATAAGGTCACATTGCATAGTACAGATATTCATTTGTTTATAATAATGGTTAAATCGTTTATTATATAAATAAACAAAAAAGTACATATTTTTGCCCCGCATATGAAATAAAGCTGAAAATAATATTAAAAAACTGTTGTAATAATATTTATTACTAATAAAAGAAACGTATATGAATACAATATATTTTATAATAGATTTTCAAAAAAAAATATATATGTTTAAATTCTTATTACGTCTATATAATGCATTTTGTTTCAACTGGAGTAGAAACTATTTAGTTTTTCAGTGATTATAAAATGAAACAATTTAATTCATACATAATAAAAATGTTTTTTTTTCATACTTCTATTTGATATTTATCCTTTACTTATTACACAGTAAAACTCTACAGTTAAAAAGTATAAATCTGTTGTGGAATGTTGTTTAAAAGAGTTTTATATGTAGATTTGCACACAATAAAAAAATACTTCATAAATAAAAAATATTCATATACACTAGGAATTAACAGCAATTACATGGAACGGCTCCAGATTCGGAACATCTATGTGCTATTTTCCCCGAAAATCGTAGATGTCGGTTTTTCCATCTCGCATCTTCAAACATGATGGATTTGTTCCGAACGTATGGTAATTACCTAACCCATTTTGATAATTATTTTCGCCAGTAAATTACAGTTATACACACTAGTGTGTGTAGTGGGTGTTGGGACGTCCTTTTAGGAAGTTTCTTGCTGTTTATAGATTTAATATGCTTTCTTAAATTGCATTATCTGTTGTATCCGAACAACATTTTTTTTGCTAAATTGTTGATGACTTGTGTAGTTACACCCCTCAATAAATTTCAAGAAATCTTATATTTATGAACATTCTTGAGACCTATGCCTGAAAATCCAATGTGATAATTCAACAAAACTGCACACAGAAGAACCCAACAGGAAAGGAAAATTAAAAGTCTGCCTATTCCTATTATATGAGGATGATTGTTTGAATTCTGCTTCCGTAGAATTCAAACGTATCGGGTTGCAGATAATTAAGGATCAAATTAATAATGGATATCTTCTTTTGTAGAACCCTGTATCAGGATTGTTTATAAGATTTTTCCTAGGTTTTCCCTTATTACGTTAATGGGACCACTGAATCAACAGAATTCTTTGTTCTCATTTTTTTGCGTATGCACTATCTTATAACAAAGTTGCCCCTAGGAGCGCCACATATAAATTTTCACTGTATTTCTTGTTTTGAAATCAGTTATATCAAAAACTAAACCAATAACGTAACACAACTCATTTATAAGATTCCTTGCGAATGTAACAAATTTTATATTGGAGAAACCTCTAGACCTATAAATGTTCGAATAAATGAGCACAAAAAAATTGGAAAGTCAAAAATTTGTGAACAGGCCTGGAATCTTGGTCATAACATACAATTTCAAAATTCACCCATATTACACAAACAAATCAAGACGAAAGCTGAAAGAGTATGCTTTAATTTTATTAAATGAAAGCGATTGTATAGCTAGTACTTCCATAGAATTTAGCCGTTCATGGTTACCAATAATCAAGGATGGAATTAATAATAGTAATGTCCTTTTGAACAACCCTATATCGGTATAGTTCCTAAGATTTTGCCTTATGACGACTTTAATGAGATCTCTGGAACATCAGAATTTCTTTGGTCTTATTTTTGGCGAATGCATCTTATAACAAGGTCGTACCTAGGAGCGCCACATGAAATCCTGAAGATAACTCTTCAAATTCTCCCAATTTGAAAGAAGCCTTGTTATTTCACATGATTATTAGAATTTTTAGTGCTACCCTGTATATATCAAATTTGCAGTAAATGTTCTTGGTTACATCAGTTTGTTTGAAAATGGGGTCTGATTTAGACCGTGAAGCGTTTGGACTATTTGCAATATACATACGTTCAAGTTTATGTGGTGTTATTCCTAAAGAAAAATAAAAACATGAGATGCCACAACTGTACTTCAGAAAACAATCAATTTGAAACTCACTTTTTACATTAAGATTTTAATGACGTTGACAATGAAGTCACGTTTAGATTTTTGAAATATACAGCCTTTTTTCACAAACGTAGTGTTGTTTCCCACTAAAACCATAAAAGAAATTAGAAGATGTCACAAATAAGTATTAGAAAACAAGGTAAACTGGAATTATTAAAAAATGCACTTGCTGATTGGATTAAAAGTTCTGTATTCATTTGTCTCTTCAGTCACCTTGATTTGTACATTTACTAAGTTAACAAAGATTTTCGAATCTAATTCAAAGTTTTTCTATGCATTGCCGGTCGTATCGTAAAGTTCCTTATTTTTACAAAACAGGAAAATTGTGTTGCTGAATGCGTCAACAGCGATAAAATTACAAGAACACACATTAATTGTTTTATTTGTCTTCAAATAATTTACATAATTAGAATAATGTTTCTTCCAAGTTCCAAGTATAACTTACATCAATTTTAACTTCTAATTAATGGAATAAACTTAATTAACTGGTGAATAGACAAAGTACTTCCACGTAAAGAAAAATTCCGTTTGTTATATAAACAAAGAATATAATAACAGAAAAAATATGACAAATTATTGCAACAAAAAACTAAATAATGATGAAAGTCTTGCAAAAAATAAACAACTCAGAAATAAGCTGATTACGAGGATGCCTTGCAAAATATTTAAAAGTAACTGAATTAATTTAAGTTTAAAATGGATATCGAATCATACTGTAATGAACCGTTTCTTATAGCTTAAGATATCATAGCACCTAAAGCAACATCAATCTACTCTAATTTGTGTTTATTTATTTCTTGGGAATAACAACATACTTGGGGAAAAAAACTGAGGAGAAAAAAACCCAATGAACAGGCAAAATACTAAACTTACATCTTGTTTGTTACTCCTCTAGTCCATATCAGTGTTTCTCAATTAACAACCTGTACACAATTTCTGTCTCAGTTTCATAATTTAAGGATCATACACAAACTTTTTGCTAAATTAGTTTGAGCAAAATTAACTATTATCTCTAATATCATTAACGTCATTTTGATTGTTCATTAGGGTTTTCTCTTCTCCGTTCTTTTCCTGCAACAGATAATAAGTATTTCAAAATTGTAAATGGGGAAAAAATGTAATAAATATTTCTGCATATAAATAAGTGCTTTACATATTGTGTGATACTTGTCTGTATTTGGAGAGGTAAATATTGGCAATGATACAATTTCTCTTGTTGCAAATCAATTTTGACAGTGACAAAATTATCACTAGTTTATTAGATTGTAAGCATGTCAGAATTACAAATTCCAAATACTTATCCATTGCAGGAAAAAGCCCTAATGTACAGGCAAAATAATCAAAAACCTCCTCAACAATCATTTCGAAATTATGAGTTTTTTTCAAAATTAAATATAGCCTATATATTGTAGATGTTTTTTAGTTAAACAGATTTTAGAATGAGTTCAATTCTTTGAGATGTTATATCTACAAACACACAAATAAAGAGCTGTTACCTATATATATTAGAATAGATGACCTAGGTAGCAAGAGGTGAAAATTTATGTATTGCATAGTAGGCATAGCATAAAGTTTTAAACGGTGTCTTTATTCGCAAGTAAGAAAGAATTTTTAAATTATGATGGCAATAAAATAGTTTTAAAATTTATTTCGTTAACGGAACGATTCTGTGGTGCGAAAAACATACTAAGATCCACACCAGCTACTCACAATGTCTGTCTCGACTTTGTTGGTTTGTCACTCGATTAATCAATGAAAACATCCAGATTGGTTTAACCATTGTCGAGATTATCGTGCATATACCTACGAGTAGACAAACACAAAAAATATTGTTTACGACTTAATCGTATATAAAGATTCATTGACTCTGCAGTCATAATAAGACACATTAATCTTATAAAAGTGATCAATGGCAAGGCCATGTAGCGTTTTGCTCTTTGTTATTCTTTCTTATCTGCGAAAGGAAATTTACTGAGCTACAGTTAATTTAGGAAAGAATATTGTACGTTCGATATCATATTGCTCTTGTTTGTACTTATTTGGATTCGAAATATTTTTTGTTTGTTTCTGGAAGAGTTTGTTCTGTATATACAACTAAGACATATATGTAGGGGCACTGGTTTCAATGTAAAAATGTCATGTTGCGTATACGAGCGATCGCAGCCAAAAATTAGGGAAGGGGGTCATTTTTCAAAATTGTTTTGAATACATATTTTTTATTTAATTTTCGTATTTATTTTAATTTAAGAGATATGTCAATTTGATCCGAATGGGAGATTCTAAAGATGTTTTGAAAGTTCATATAATGCACTTCAATTTCACTTTCTTGTATTTTCGTTATAATATCGGGAAATTTCTGTAAAAAAAGAAGTAATTATTACCTTAAATGCGCGAATATGCAGTGAAATGACTGTGGCTGTCTAAACACAGGGGCTGATGTATGATTTACTTGAGAATGTTCGAAAAAAGAATATTATATTGTATTATATTGTTTATTTTCTCCGTAGCTTATCTGGATCTTAGTCTGTTTTTATTTACCTATCTATTATCTATGCATATTGATATGTTTTATTGAAGCTAAAGCTTCTTAACGGATGTCAACACTTACACATATGAAAATAGATGAGCAAGGGAATGAAATGCATAACTTGAAACTTCATTTGTTTCGACCCAACCAACCAACACAACCGACACTACACACTGCCTCCATCTTGAAATACTAATCCAATTCAGTTCTCTGTGTAAGAAACAGGGAACAGGTAATATATTAAGAATCTCTTCTTACACAGAAAATCAATAATAAATAGGACATGAACCAATATAATATCCTAGTAATATAGGATACCTGCACAAAATTTGCTTTTCGTTCTAATATACACTCCAATTCTCTCTTTGTGATATATTAAATTAGAGACATCACATACGTCAGAAAGTAAAAAGAATACCACACAAAAAGGCAACTTGGCAATAAATTTTCTTATTATCAACGAATATAGACTCATAGAAGGATATGCATTAAGTAAAACATGTCCTTTGTTACATAGTTTTGCTATTGTAATAAATAAAGTACGTTTACCACTCAATAGAAAGACTGATGTATTACATTACGTATTACATACACCCGGAACAAAAGACATGCGGTCCAGAGTCTAAAGCGCGCGGCTGCGAATCCAAAGTTCTCGGATTCGAAACCAAGACCAATAATAATTTTTTTAATTATTATGTCATTGTTAATTAATTTTATTTTCTATTTTCATTTGACACATAAATGTTATGTGTTTGTAATAATGTCAGCATAGAACAAAACGAACTTTCTTTGACATCTTGTCTTCAAATACTTTTTCAGATGAACAAAACTATTCACAAACACTTACTCAATATCTAAACTTATATTTCTTTGTAGATTTATTTAAATTAAGAATTAAATTAGGAGGAACAAAATAGCGATAATTATTCTAATTCGCCTGATATTTAGATCCATTACTAAGAGTGGGACAAAGAAAGAAAAATAGAGACATTGAGAAGGGAACAAAATATTTCGTAAGAAGCTTTCGCTTTCATCGTTCAGTTTCAAATTACTGCCGCTCTTTTTTTAATACTTCGGTCAAACCATCGGCAATAATACGACACGTTCTGGATAAATGCACTTCAACTACAAAGTGGTTTCCTCATTTATTTTTGATATTTTGAAATCATTACCTGGTTATAACATGATTCTTCCAACACCGCAATATTTAGGTGAATGTTTTCTTAAACAGTGCATTTAATACCAAAGTCGTACCTAAGACCAATTTACAGGAACGAATGTAAAAAAAGCAATTTTTATTTTTTGTGACCCAACAGGAAAGCAATATCCCCCAATTATAACTTAATTATAGAAAATTAATTATGAACAGTTGAACACTGATGAAAATTAATATCTTAATTAACACATAATTAATATAGTGATAGATACAAATAGATGGGTATCAGCAGAAATTATATAGATCATATACATCGCTAAAAGAAAAAACAAAAGTTCGACTTATACCATCAATCTGGTAACCATAATCATATCAATCAGGGAGACACAAACGTTTCATTAGATTAGAAAATTATGTATGAGCGACTTTTATAGTAGGTACTATAGCATAAATTAATCTAATTAAAATTGTTATCAATAGGTGAATTCAACAAATTGAGGAACTTTCATAGAACTACAAATTATTAAATTAATTGTCGTCAACAAAGTTCGTGTTCATCATTGCTGTTTTGTAACTATTTTTATAAAAATATAATGCTTTCATTCATTCTTCTCTGCTTCAAGGTTATAACCAGGTATTCAATTAATTTTCAAATTTGAATACCAAAAATTTTCTTAGAACATTTTCCGGTTTGTTCATGTTTGTTGTAAATGCTCCAGATCATACATGCTTACTCCCGTTTGGTTCAAGTCACGGTCATGTAAAAGGTTTCTGTTGGCCACAGTTAATTATTATTGTTTGCTACTAAATAGGTCTATGACTTCGTAACATCTACGTAAAAGAGTATGCTTAAGTGGGTTTTCAAGGCTTGTTTGTTTAGTTTTACGAGCAGACCTGACATTTTGCAATTTTCAGGTAAATATAATTTATTCGCCTTTTTAATATACAATCATTGATATCATTTGTAACTATCACCTACAACTTTAGCTCATCTGTGAAAACTAATCTCTTAGAGTCTAGTTCAAGTAAAATATTACTAAAGAATACTACATGCAACAACGGTCCTAGGTTACCAGATTTTGTAATTAAATTGTTTGAGATAAAACCATTTTAAGGCTCATACACTGTGAATATTATCACTAAAAACTATTGTTAATTTTAGAATAAAGAATCTGGTAGGGAGAAAACTGTTAACTAGTGATCGATTAACAGTTTACCATTTCGGAAAATACAATTGGAGACCAACCTTTTCAAATACGTTCATATTAAAACTACCTGTCCCCCAAGTCTAAAAAATTGAAAATAAACAAATGTTTAAACTATAAATGTGAAAATGTATGTTGAGATTAATAAATTCATATCAACCATACCTCAAATCAATTCAATAATAAAAATTTATTAACTTGGAATGTTATTGAATACCTGTATTGCTAATTGGTTAATTTCTGTGGTCAAATCATGATCTTTGAGACAACATAGTGCTATAACTGTAGCAGTTTGGTTTCCGGTTTTAATGTATTTAACTAACTTTTGGATATGCCAATATTCAGGAGGAATATCAGCTCTAGGTCGTTCAGCTCTTCTTTCTTCATCCGATGTTCTGTAAACAGTAACAACAGTGAAACAATATGAAATGTCAGTAAATAAATGCAGTGATTGTTACGTACTCTGCCTGAGAAGAATCTTCACTGTCAGAATGCTCTTCTACAATAACTTCTCGCAATTCACACTTGAAGTTTAGGTTTTCTTCAGAAGATTGTCGTAAATCTGTTTCAGACCCTTTCATCCTTTAGTAACAATTAGTTTATTTCCAATTTATTGACAGTGGTATCAATGACATAAGGTACAGGGCAATGCAAATTTCTTCTCCTAATTGTGCGTACTACTGAGTGTTAGTTAAAACAAATAATCCTGCAATATTTGATCAATAATTAGAATATACAGAAAAAAACGTGTTAAAAACAACAGTGGTTTGGAAATGGTATTGTCACAAATCGAGAAATTGGAATATTTTGAGTCAAACTTTGTTGTAAATAATATCGAACTCGTTCTACAGAAAGACAAATATTCACGAATACATTTACTTAGGTGACTGACAAATATAAATTACACAGACAAGCGGAGCATGTATACACAGACTAAGCAATTTTCAAAGCTTTGTTTCACCACTTTGTGAAGTTTTCAAGAACATTTCTTCAGAGTATGTGTGTATATTATTATTAATCTATTAATTCGTTTTAATTTGGCATGCGCTTACTAAGAATTCCCTTTTACTCTAGTTAAATCATACTTTATATTTTTAAAATTTTATATTTCTTTCATTTGATCTGCTTCATGGAGCGCTTAATTTCTTTGTTTTTTAATATTTATTTAATTTTCTAAGTTGTCCCTCAAAATTAAGATTCTGATTTTTGCTTTAGTTTTCCTGTATACTTTGAGTAAGGTCTTATATTCTTTTTTTTTCAAAATTTTAGGCTTAGTAGTTATAGTAAAAAGGGGGGTATGGGTAGATTTTTGTATATTTTCCTTAATATCTCGTTAATTTTATTGGTCTGTAAACTTTCAGGTAGGCCCAATATTCTCTATTTCTATCAAAATTATATGTTAATAGTTTCGATTTAAAGGAATGAATGGTCGACATGTGGAAAATTATCCATTAAAATATTCCCCAGAATCATATTCTTTAATTAAGCTATGAGCTCCGAACCCGATCTTTCTTTCATTCTTTCTCAGTCTGACTATAGGTGTCTTCCAAATGTTTCCATTCCTTGAGCATTTTTTAGATTCTAGTCCATTGTTTACACGCTTTTTAATATTGAAGATATTTTGAAAATTCATATAATGCACGTCAATTTGTCTGTCTTGGATTTTCCTTGTAATATGATGAAAGAGGTTTAACATAGGATTAAATAAAATATTGCATTAAAAGTGGCAATATTCGATAGACCACCAGTGGGGCAATAGCAGGAGCTGTCAAGACACAAGGGTGGATCTAAGATTTTCGTGAGGAGGGGGCACATGAAGAAAATTAGGAAGAAATGTGTTATTTGGTTTATCTCGGCAGTTTATTAGGTTTTTTGACCATTCTATATGTCCATGTTGGTCTCTTTTCCATTGGTTAATTACGCTAATTGGTTACCTATCTACCGTTTATTATTTTTAATTAAATTACTTTTTTCCACTGGTTGGATTCGCCACTGTCTGAAGAAATGTAAGGGTCGCACGTTTAAGCAAATATTTACAACCCTTTGTTAATATTGTAAAGCGTATCGAAAATCCAAGTATTTCTTGGCATTTTATGTGCTTTCAAAATATCTTTTGTATATCCCAATCGAACAATCCTGATTAATACAATATGTTCTTATTTCTAGTAAGTAAAAAACACTTTATACAGTTTTTTTAGTTTTTCGCTATGAAAGGTGTTCCTATCAATATTTATGCACACTCATTTGAAGATATTCTGATTCTCTATAACATTTTCCACCGACGGCATTTCATGACGTCATCAGTTTTCACAATATAAGCAAAAACAAAAGGAATCACTATTTTTTTAAAGTTCATAAAATTTATTTCTACTGTTTCTAGTTTACTGTTAAAATTATTTCAGTTACCTTTACCATTATGAATCAATCAGTCGCTACCCGCCGTCAGTCCTTCTGTAAACTTAGATCTTTCAAACTAGGTTTTTAATACGGTTTTCATCAATAGATAGAATGTTTCAAGAGGAATGTTTATTACGTATAGTTTAATATTGTTCTGTGGATAATTTGTTTAAATATGACGATAAGTGTTCAATAGTCGCTGCTATACATGCTCGGCCACCATTACATGAGAGCATGACGAATCAGTCGCATTCAGTAACGACATAAACACGGTATGTACTTGCCGATACGTTTTATTATTATTTAAATTTATAACAATTTGTCTACCCCTACGAAGCGGGCGCAGGCCTGCTAGTGGCTTATAGCCTATTTCTGAAGTGATGGCATAAACGGTTTACTTTTGAATTTTATGTCACTGGATTGTGCGAGGGCAGAGTTCCAAAGATGTTCCCATGCTAAGCCTATCTGCATGCGGTTTGAGTGATTTAATCACATCATTTTTTAAAAACATTGTTACAGAAATTTTAAATGTATAACTAGACATATATTTGGTGTTAGTTAACTTAAACAGAAAGTAAATACTTTTAAAATATATTGCAAAAGTATTTACTGTTTTCAATTGTTCAAGATAAACACAAAATGTCTGCCTCATATTATATTATATAGGATTTATAGAATATATAGAACTTCAAAAGGTTCTAAGGTTTATCACAATACCTCTTAGATCATAAACACATTGTTTCTAATTATGGTTATTATAAGAAAAGCAGATTTGTTATGTATATAATTGCATATTTCCAACAATTTTTAAAGTCACTTATTGCATCAAAAACAATCAATCTGTAACTTTTTCTAAATGCAATTAACTTTAGTGCAGAATCACTGAATCGACTTGCATAAATATACATTTACCGTCGAGCACTTTTACTACTACAGTATTATTTTGGAACTAATAAATCATAATTTTTTGCTGTTATGTAGGTGAATGTAAGCTGAATTGCAGCGATTAGTTTTGATCGAATCTCTTTCACAATAATATGAGAAAGTCAGACAAATCTGTGTTAATGTTATTTTCGCAGATCGAAACAATCTTTCTTCTTCCGGTGAGCAAGTGCCGTTGTCTAAGAAGTGTTAGTCGATTTCATAACCTCTAAAACTGTGACCCCAATCTTCTAATATATTTATGAAAGTAATATTCATAATGTGTGCTTAACAAGCATTCACTTAGGAAGTTGTTCTATGTTTAACTTCTCCCTAAATATATATTTTTAAATAAACGAAACAATTTGCATACAAATAGAGTATTTATGTATTTGTAAGATCAACGCGTCTGGGTATTTTGCAATACCTATAAGATATAGTCGCAGAATAACCCATTAAGAATCCTAACTAGTATTATGCGAAGGTAAGTTTGATTGCTCGTTTGAGCTTTCACGCCTAAACTGCAGAATTGATTATAAATTCTGGTATAGAGAGAGATGGGAGGGACCCTGGAGACGGATAAAGGCAAAAAAAATATATTGGGGGTGGGAAGAGAGTGGGGGTCATTTTTGTGTGAAACTTCATTGCGTCAACTGATTTACTTCAACCTTTGCAGAATCAGTCTTTATTATTAATAATTAAAGTTTGTATATATTTTTTAACTACTTTTAAAAAGGATTGTGGATATAATATAATATACACAAATCGTATTCATGAAGCTAAAATGTGACAGATAAGCAGTGGATACATAGTAGGCATCAGCTAAGAAAGGTTTTTTTATGAATTTCCATTGTAAGGAGGAAAACAGAGAGGGCGGGTTTCTGAACTTTATATGACAAATGAACTGGGAATAGCAAAGTACTTTTTACGTTTAGTACTATAATAATACGATAGATGGCAGTGAACAACATTTACAAAACGGTATGGTTTTGTTTTATCAGACCAGTATATATCAGAAGTAAATGTTTTTGATATATCCAACATTGATTGGTTGTCAACATTGATTTACTATTGTTATATGTATTAGGGTCAAATGAAAGGACATGCACGTAGTATACAACAGCATCCTGGAATAATGCTCTATTTTGTGCCTATGATTGTAACTGCCAAGGACCAGCAGAGTTAATAAAAGATGTTAATTAACTGAAGATCAAATTTAAGACAGAGTGAGAATTTCAGTTCGCCCTGAGGAAGAATCTATAACTCTGCAGTTGTTTTTTTTCTTTTTTAACTATTTAACCTCTAACGCTATGAAAAAACAATCAGAATTAGTTGACATGTAAATCTGTTGCGATGGTCGCCCAGATCCCCCGATCTTTCGCCCATAGAATATGTTTGCAATATTGTGGTTAGAAGGCTCGGTAATTTGCCATAGCCTCCACGGACTTTGGTGGTTCTAAGACATTAAATACACGTAGCTTGGATAGTATTCCTCAAGAAGAAACAGACCTCCTTATTCACTCAATACTAAGACGTGTTAGGGAATGTGTACATAATAGCGGTGGACCAACACATTAACAAACTTTAATAAAAATAATTTGGTCAAGTGCGAGTTGGACTCGCATACTAAGGGTTCCGTATTACTTTCAAAATTCGCTTGATTTTTATAAGAATACATATGTATTTAGTTTCCTAATTTGGCCCCCAAAAATTAACATTAGAGTTTTATTTTACTAATAATAAACTTTCAGGGAAGCCTGTTATAATCTATTGTCTGCATTTTGAGGCTCTGTAGATTGGAAGATAAAGGGTAAAATAGGTCAAGTTTTAAATTATAAATTATTAAATCTTTTATTCAAATTATTTAAAAATACCAATAAAATATATTTTTCAAAATTTAAATAGTGTAGTTTCTAAAATGGGAATTAAGTCGATGTCCCTAAAATTACAATGGAGGTTTTCTAATAATTTTCAAATGAGCCCCAGTACCCCTAATCATTTTCAAAATTTTAGGTAATATGGTTTCGGAAATAAAGCGAGAAAGGAGAATTGTTTATATCTTTATGTTAATATCTTGTAAACAATTAATTTTAAAAATATGAAAAATATATATTTGTATTCCTCATAATGAGCCCCTTCATTTGATATATTGCAGGATGCGTTAAAAAAATATTTTTTATTTTCCGTTTAATTTTATAATTTGGCCCCCAATATTAATATTAGGGATTTCTTCCTTTCTACATGATCTGTTAGAAACAAGTTTAATTTTTTATTTTCCATTTAATCCTATAATTAGCCCCCTAAAATGAATATTAGGGGAGAGTGTCTCCTTATTTTTCCAGTAAAGTTCAGGTATATATATACCTCTATTTTTTTTCAAAATTTTACAGCTTATGGTTTCGGAGATAAAGGGGAGGAGGAATGGGTATTTTTTTTATATTTTTGTTAATATCTTTTAATTAATTTATTTTAAAAATATGGAAAAAGTATACTTGTTTTCGTCATAATGAGCCCTTTCATTTGATATATAACATGATGCGTTTTAATTTTATATTTCCCATTTAATTCTGTAATTTGCCCCCAAACATTAAAAGTAGAGGTTTCTCCTTATTTTTCCAGTAAACTTCAGGTCAGACTCTATACCTCTAATTTTTTTGAAAACTTTACGTTTTATAGTTTCGGAGATAATGGGGGGGAATGGGTACATTTTGGTATATTTTCGTTAATATCTTTTAAATTAATTTTTTTTAATATGAAAAAAATATTTTGTGTTCCTCAGAATGAGGTCTTTCATTTAATGTATTACATGATGCGTTTTAAAACTTTTTAATTTTTTAATTTTCATTTAATTTTATAATTTGTCCCCCAAAATTAATATTAAGAATTTCTCCTTATTTTTCGTGTAAAGTTCGGACAACGTTCTATATTGAAAATTTTAGGCTTAGTAGTTTCGGAGATCAGGGGGGGAACGGTCGATTTTTAGTTTTTCCCCCATAAGTACCCCTAAAATCAAAATTTCTTCTTTTGCGATATGAACTCCTGATCGGGTCACCAAACTATACATTGATACCAAATTTCAACCACTTCCGTCCTGTAGTTTATGAGAAAATTGCTGTGATGTATATTGCTGTATCCGTATATTGTATATACGGAACACTAAAAATTAAACTCCTAGCTGTTTTTTATTCAATTTTATTCATTTACTCCTTGCTATAGCATATATGTTTTACCAAAACGATATTATGATTAAACATGCCCTTCTGGGTGTTGAGATTTCTTTGTCATTACGATTTAGTTTTAGGTTTCTATATTGTTTTCTGAAGGATATTTGTGTCATATTTTAAGCACGTTTTGAGTTTCTATAATTTGATAACATCTACAGTTGAGATTGTGGGAAAATTACATCAAAGTTGTCATCAGAAATTAGAAAATTAATGTCAATTAATTTAATAAGTAACATAGGCTACTTTTTGATAACATATTAAAATAAAGAATGGGGACAATATTAAAATTAATATTTCGGAACCAGAAAGTGAAATAGGAGCGAAAGTTGGAATAGTTACTCTTCTGAAATTAATAGAAACGAGTTTAATTATTATGTTTATGTTTCTTTGGGGAATAACACCACATAGAAATAAAACTACGTATATTGCAGGAATACCAAACGTTTCAAAGTCTATTCTGACTTCGTTGTCAATGGCTTTATATTTATTGATGTAAATTGCAAAATGAAAATTTGATTTATGACATTTAAAATTGACATTAGAAAATTTGTTGTTTTTAGATATACAGGTAGCACAAAAAATTCTAAAGATCATGAATTATAGTTAACCAGCTTTCAAATTAGAAGAATTTGAAAGAGTTGTCTTTAGAATTTATAAGTGGCGTTCCTAGGTACGACTTTGTTAAAAGATAGCGCATTCGCCAAAAATGCGATCAAAGAATTCTATTGTTTCAATGATCCCATTAACGTCATAAGGGAAAACCTAGGAAAAACCTTATGAACTATCCCGATATTGGGTTGTTCAAAAGGAGGTTACCATTAATAATTTCTTCCTTAATTGTCGGTAACCAGATACGATTAAATTCTACAGAAGTAGAAGCGATACAATCGTCTTCATTCAAAAGAATTAAGGCAGACTCTTTTATTTTTCGTTTTGTGTTGTGTTGTTCTTTGTGAAGTATAGTTGAATTGTCAAATTGTATTTTATGGCCTAGGTCCCAAGCATGTTCACAAATTTTTGATTTTTCAAATTGTCGTTTCGTTATGTAATTCTTGTGTTCATTTATTCGTACGTTTAATGGTCTCGATGTTTCTCCAATATAGAATTTATTGCATTCGCAAGGAATCTTATATATGCAGTTTTTTGAGTTCTGGGTTTTGTTTGTTGGTTTTGTTTTCGATATTAAAGATTTAAGTGTATTTCTTGTTTGGAATGTTGTTTTAACATTAAATCTGTTGCCCACTCTTTTCAATCTTTCTGACAGACCCTGTAACTGTAATGTTGTTGTCTTGAGTAGTAGTAGTGTTAAGAGAAGTTCTAGGTTGATTCGGAAGGTTTGTTTTCTGTTCAAGTCTGTTTAATTCATTATCAGTTATCAATTGATACAATAATGGAACTACTAACATATTGTACCAAAACTACATACTTTCAATTAAACGATGACTTTTACCAACAGGATTTTGGCATGGCCATGGGTTCTTGTCTCTCACCAGCATTGAGTAACATATTTATGGAAAACTTTGAACAACAAGTAATTTTATCAAAAGAAAATAAACCTTTAGTTTGGTGGCGTTACGTTGACGACATTTTCGTAATTTGGGAACACAATCTTGAAGAACTAGATAAATTATTAAATGATATAAATAACAAAGAGCCAACTATCAAATTTACCCTTGAAATTGAAGAAAATAACAAACTATCTTTTTTAGACATATTAATAACAAAAACAGAATCTTCATTCGAAACAGAAGTTTATAGAAAACCAACTCATACAAACAGATACCTAAATTTCAATTCAAATCATCCGAATACAGTAAAGAAAGGTGTCATTAAGTCATTATATGATAGAGCAAAGACCAACTGATCTGATGATAATAAATTCAACAAAGAAAAAATAATTATAAAGAATGTTCTCACTGGAAACAATTACCCCACAAAATTTATCAACAAAGAATTAAACAGACTTGAACAGAAAACAAACCTTCCGAATCAACCTAGAACTTCTCTTAACACTACTACTACTCAAGACAACAACATTACAGTTACAGGGTCTGTCAGAAAGATTGAAAAGAGTGGGCAACAGATTTAATGTTAAAACAACATTCCAAACAAGAAATACACTTAAATCTTTAATATCGAAAACAAAACCAACAAACAAAACCCAGAACTCAAAAAACTGCATATATAAGATTCCTTGCGAATGCAATAAATTCTATATTGGAGAAACATCGAGACCATTAAACGTACGAATAAATGAACACAAGAATTACATAACGAAACGACAATTTGAAAAATCAAAAATTTGTGAACATGCTTGGGACCTAGGCCATAAAATACAATTTGACAATTCAACTATACTTCACAAAGAACAACACAACACAAAACGAAAAATAAAAGAGTCTGCCTTAATTCTTTTGAATGAAGACGATTGTATCGCTTCTACTTCTGTAGAATTTAATCGTATCTGGTTACCGACAATTAAGGAAGAAATTATTAATGGTAACCTAATTTTGAACAACCCAATATCGGGATAGTTCATAAGGTTTTTCCTAGGTTTTCCCTTATGACGTTAATGGGATCACTGAAACAATAGAATTCTTTGATCGCATTTATGGCGAATGCGCTATCTTTTATCAAAGTCGTACCTAGGAACGCCACTTATAAATTCTAAAGACAACTCTTTCAAATTCTTCTAATTTGAAAGCTGGTTAACTATAATTCATGATCTTTAGAATTTTTTGTGCTACCTGTATATCTAAAAACAACAAATTTTCTAATGTCAATTTTAAATGTCATAAATCAAATTTTCATTTTGCAATTTACATCAATAAATATAAAGCCATTGACAACGAAGTCAGAACAGACTTTGAAACGTTTGGTATTCCTGCAATATACGTAGTTTTATTTCTATGTGGTGTTATTCCCCAAAGAAACATAAAAATAATCAAGAACATGCCACAATCAACGTTTAGAAGACGAGTTTAATTATTTTGCGAAATTGCGATTATCCGATGGGGAGCTGACTTTAACAAAATTCATTATTTTTCGAGAATCGAAAGTAAAACTAGTTCCTTTCTTTAAATGATTTAGAGACGTGATTTGTCAGAGAAATTTGTTGGAAAATAGTAACCGTATACAAATCGGAGAGTTGGTCACGATATCAACACTACTATTAGGGTGGTTATACTGTAATCTGTAATATTTTTCCTGTTTCTGTGCTCATATCATTTTTGAGATTTATCGTAGATAAAATTATAGCTGAGTAACTAGGGACTACATAAAATGTGTTACATATGTGTTTTGTTTATTATACATTTTTTTGACGACCTTTTTGCTTGTTGCAGTTTCGACGAAATGTTTCAGACGTACTACATCCACATCACAATGACCACTTTCTGCTTAGATGGCTCAGAGGTAAGATCAAAATTTCACTTTTCAGAAAAAACATTAACCATTAGGTGACAGAACTGAACTGTGTTAAACAAGTTTTTGGATAAATTTTTTCTTGTATTGAAATCTGGTAATGTACTCTTTCATCTGAACATCAATTCTCCCAATAAAGTAATAAACAATAATCAATCAATTTAGTTATTCAGCACTTTGGTTTAACTAAAAGTAACCCAATCAGTTATATAATATCTAAAATTAGCTGATTTTTGATTTTACCGAGGGTCAAAGGCCGCGCTAAACGGTTTTCTCAAAATTTTAATTTCTTATTTGTCAAATTCTCTACAAAAATAATGTTTTTTATATTTTAAACAACAGTTTCAATTATAGAGAAAGTATGACTGTATGTTACCGTACGGTACGACCCAGTACTATGCAAGGTACAAACATTATTTTAATAGTAGGCGTATTCCAAATCGGAGGTCCATTCGGTCATAAAACTAAGCTCATGAAAAAAGGTTTCTATTCACACTAATATTTTACTGGGTATGTATTTTAATTTTTCACATAATCCATACACTTTCTGTCACTCAGCTCGAGCTTCTTTAACTCCTCTGCCGCTGGGATGTGAACTCACTTGGTAACGCCAATCTTGAGCCTTTCGTCGTTTTGAAATTGTTGGCCACCCAGCCTCTTATTCAAACGCATGAAGAGGAAATAGTCGCTAGGTACAAGGTCGGACCTGTACAGAGGGTAATCAAAAATTTCCCAACGAAAATCTTTAGCCTGGGCAGCAGTGTGAGGGTGTTCGTTATAGTGATGGAGGATAATGCCACATGATGTGTAATGTAAAAGGAAGTTCTTTTCGCCCAAAACAACGATAGTCAATGTTTATCGAATAGCGAACGGAGATTTGTTACGGTGAACTTGATTCGTCAACTGTTGCTCCGAATCTGTAGTGGTATACGATATTCAAGTCTCGTTGTCAGTAACAATGTGAGAAAGCATCATCAATGTAAATATTGTCTATAGCGCTTCAAAAACTGTCATGCACTATGCATTATTTCCATTCGACATGATCAGTGAGCATTTTTAACCGACTTCAAAAGGAAGGAGGTTCTCAATCGTGTATGTTTTTTTAAGTTTGTTCAGCGATTGCTCGAAAACGGCTCAAAGAATTTCGACCGTTTATACTGGATCCTGTTTCGGAGGATCGCGAAGCGGTTTCATATTTTTTTCATTAATATAGCTTGTACCGTTTCTTAGAAAATGGGAAAAACTCTATACCGATTTTCTTATACACTGTGCTTTGGTGGAGTCGCCGATATTAAAAATATGAAAAATAAAATTATTCAGGACATGGGCTAAATTGAAAAGATATTAGATTAGTTCCGGCATATCCCGAAGTGGTCCCATAGTTTTTTCAATAGCATAGCTTGTACCGTTTCTTAGACAGTCGGGAATTTTTTTAACGATTTTCTTATACAGTAAAATTTGGTAGAGTTGCAGGATTAAAATTTAACTGTTCGGAACTTGGTGTAAATTGTAAATAAATTGAACTAATCAAAATAAATGTCAGTTAATATGTACATTCAGTGTGTATTCATAAATCAAACCATTACTTTTTTATTAATAATTTTAATAGAAAAAGTTATTCTTCCTAAACAGATTTGCATGGTCTAAAACGTAAATAGTAATCATTCCATGTCACTTTTTAAACTGTTGACGAGGTTTGTCACCAAAGAGGAATTTTGATTACAAATTAAAGTATCTTCATTTTTGTTAAAATCGAAAATTGTCTTAATTAAATTAAAAACTGCATCTACTTATGCCATTGCACTAAAACTTGTATAATAAGTATTTTTGTAACTTTTCCAACTATATACTAGGTTTCAAAAGATATATCAATCTTGTTTAAAGGTGAGGTACCTTTATTTTTTTATATTTAAATTGTAATTAAACATAGTTTTTTAGGATTGAAAACTGCATGCAATTCTGATGTATCATTAAAAATTGTAATGAGTTGAAAGTTGGTTTCTATATACAGTGTGTCTTCATAAGTTGAATTCAAACGGAAAACGTTCTTATGAATATTATTTACAGAAAAAGTTATTATTAGTCGGAAATATATACTGTAATATTACATGTCATTTTTTCAACTGTATACGAGGTTTGTTAGCAAATATGAATTTTGCTTAAAAGTAAAAGCTTTATTTTTCATAATATATAAAATTCTTATCAAACAGGGTAATAAGAATTATAAAATGCCTCTAATTATGCCACATCGCTAAAAATTGTATAATATATCTTCATGTCACTTTCCCAAATTGTGTACTCTGTTTGATAAAGAATATGAATTTTGTTTAAGTTAAGTACCTTTATTTTAAATAATAATTCAAATATTGTTATCAGGCAAAGTGAATTAGAATTGAGAATTAGGTCTTATTATGCTATATCAATTAAAACTGTATAATGATTTATTATACGATTCCGATATTAAATGAATGTCAGTTTTATTAACAGACCTAAAGAATGATGATACTCAGATCGTTTGCAATATAGTAGATCGACCTAAATTAGAATCATATACAAATTATTCTTAATACATTATATAGAAAACTGTTCGATTCAACAGCAAACGAGGTTGGTCAAGCTAATAAATGTACTTCCCAAAACTGTTTCATTTTAGCTTGGCACCGACTTCAGAAAAAGTATTTAATTGTGGTGGCAAAAAATTATTTCATGTTTTTAGTTTTTTCAAGTCGTTTTTTAATGTATTTATTGGAACCCACCTCGGACACAATTTGTGATGTCCAAGCTGTTGAGCAAAAATGGGATTCGAATAACGTGAGGGAATTCATATGCTAGACCACTAATCGTCAATCGAAGTTTTGGGTTCACTTAATCAACGATGTCGTTCGTCCGAATACATTCCGCTGTTTTGTAGCAATTTTGAAATGCTCGAAACCATTTTCGATATTGTTCATCAAGTGTTATTTGGTAAATAGAACTGCATGGGTGAAATTTTATTCACATGTATCACCGATTAAATATTTGTGAATGAGCATTAATTTCGGAATACGCATCGTATAATACAAGCATAGATATTTAAGGTAGAATGTAAGTAAGTCTGATCTTTACCAAATAAGTCCCCTTTCACAGTACAAATGCCAATTGTCCATTATCAATCGGCTTCTTTACCAGCTAAACAGTATGATACGCTATTTGGAACAGTTATAAACATACTTATCCTGGACGACAAGTGTTTTTTTTTTTTGTAAAAATTTTATTTCAGATGTAGGAGAAAGAAAACCAAAATAGAGTAACAACTAATAGATCTTGTCCAAATAACTTACTATGTAGACTGATTCTATAAACTACCAAACATTTTAAACGTATACCTAGTCAAAATATGTCTCCATATTTTTAAACACCTACAATAGTCTTAGGTTCGACATTATCAATTTGTTTTCTTTTTCAGCTAGATCTTGGGATGCTGAAGCTGCAGAAAAAATGTTACGCCAGGTAAGGCATACTTCACTAAATACTTCATACTAGTTTAACCATTTCTTCACTTTAATCTCCAATCTTTATTGATCTTTTAAATTATAGCAAACCCCAAAATCACTTATGGTCTTTCTGGGAATCGCTCTAATCAAGACTCTCGAGCCATATTAGCTGTATTTCCTAATAAAATTCTGCTAGAGAGTTCGGCTTAGATAAATTCTCTAGTCTTCTGCCAGTAATGCTGCAGGCACGCTCTTTGTTAACGTATCGTTTTTTATAGATACAGTATGAAAAGATAATTCTGTCCATTTGTTGCTCTTGATTTCGGTTGGGCCACAGATTACTAGATAAGGTGGAAAATCTCTTTCCAACACAGTATCTTCTGCAACTAATTAAGCCTTAAATGAAGATCGGAGTTTACGGAAGACCATAAGTAGAAGCACTCCTATTGAAACTCCCGCAATGTCGGGTACACCACTCGCTTGTTACTTGATCTATTTTCACGTATATGACGTATACCAAAGTGAAGGTGTTTTTTAAAGCTAATACTCTATAGCGGTGCTCTCCGCAATATGCATTCGGCCTTCCTATGAGCAAGACTGAAAACAATGTACAAAGAAGCATATCGAAGTCTTTTTTCAAGATAAGAATATGACATGACAACAAATCAAACACCCATACGAATCCAAAATTGCTGTTTTCTTATTTCATATTTTAAAATCTATTAAGTGGTTAACTTTGATATGTGAAAAAAATCCTGAGATTCTTGCTCGAATTACGCAATTTTGTACATAATGATACCAATGAAATATCAGCTTTCTTCAATAGACACCACTTCAGTTGTATCAAATATGAAAGTTTTTTATTTATTTTTCTATAATTTTTAATTGAAACTTTTTAACTTTAGTCCATGCGTTGGAGGCAACAATGGGAAGTTGATGGAGCTCTAAAAGACTGGACTCCGCCAGAGGTCCTCAACTTGTATCACCCTAGTGGAACCTCAGGATATGACAAAGACGGTGCCCCGGTGATTATAGTTCCATTTGTGGGATTCGACGTTATTGGACTCATTCACTCAGCTTCGAGGCAGGACTGTATCCGAATGACTATTAGAATTTTAGAAGAAAATTTGAAATTGGCGGCTGAAACTGGTGAAAACCAAGTTGTTGTGATTTTCGATATGGAAGGATTTAATATACGTCCGTTTGCCTGGAGACCCGGTAAGACCGAACTTACAAGAATAATACGTTAGAAACGTTCTTTTAGTTATTTATAGGAAATACTGAAAATCTTTCTAGTTTGAAGGTGAAAAGAAGAATTAATGCTGTGACTCACATTCAATTTCTCGTAAAATGTCGAAGAAGAGGTTTCATCCATGGGCCAGCTAAGTCTCCAGATTTTGTCCCATTAAATAATTATCTACAGGTATATTGTACTAGATTTGGATTTTAGATAAAAATTGAGTAAAATCTGCAGACCTAGCTGGCCATTCGATGATACCTCTTTCACATGCATCTATTTGGGAATATATGAAGGTGAGCTCCTACCATGCGCGAATAGTATGGGAACACTCTATCCTATTGGATCCATATCAAATCTGCCGGGATATTTGGGTTCTCACCATTTTAGAATCACAGATATTTTGAAATAAAGTATTCTTATTTATTACTTATTGATATGTTCACTGGTAAATCGTAAGCTAAAGGAGATGGTACATCGAATATAGTTTGAACACGATGTATAATCGAAAATTCAAAAATTTCAATCTGAAAAGTTCAAATTGATGCGCTTAACTTATTTTTGGACGAACCTTTATACATTAATTTGCCATCAGAAAATCTCAAAATTAAAAGTCGATGTGCCCCAAAGGTTTTTCAAAATATAAGTCCCTGAATGTTAAATATTTTTTTCCAATCTACGCTTTCTTACGGTATAATACAATTGATGTAATAATTGGGTTATATTTGGAGTAAATACATGTTTTAGTGTAATTGTTTTGTAACTGTTTAGTTTTGCAAACTAGCTGAGTTTGCAACTATAGTTTCAAACCGGTTTGCCAATCTGCACCGGTCCGTCGTATTATAAATACAGTAAGTTACTAAAGTAACAATTTCATGTTCTACGTAATTAATGTAAATGAAAAATTTTGAAAAAAGTAATTAACAAAATTTACAATAATTAAAATCTTAGTTATATACTCTAACAGGGAACTGTTCATTTCATGACAAAAAAAATCGACGGTGATGAAATTCTTCAACCATTTGCAATATCTTTGTGCTGGTTTCATTAATTTATTGCCTTTTTGGATGTTTTAACTCATTTTTACTAGTTGGTTTACTATTGTAGATGTTTGAGTATAAATAGCTCCACAAAAAATAATCCTGTGGAGTCCGGTCGCCATTCAACTTGTACAGATCCATCAGCAAGGACAGACTTGATTGAGTTAAAGTCGTACTGCTCTTGCATAATGTGTAGCCCAACCTTAGTGAAACCTTTTCCGGTGACAATTTGCATAATTGTTTTCTGAATGTTATTTGTGGCATCTTCTAGTTTATTTTAGATTTTCTTGGGAATAATACCACATCAGAGTTCTGATGTGGTATTATTCCCAAGAAAATCTAAGACAATTTGCATACTCCAAAACCGGCAATTTTGCTGTTGCCTTATCAGGGAAAAGAATATTTTTTTCAAACATTTCACAAAATTAAAATCTACGATCTAGATCATTATCCAAACTCGCAGCCACGGAGAGGTTCTAAAGATTTTGGTATTTTATGTTTAAAAAATAATTTTAACGTAAGAAGATTTATTTTTCATACAATTTTCATGTACTGGAAATATCGATCACTCTGAACCCCTGAACCAGTTTAAGTTCACAAAATTAAAATCTACGATCTAGATCATTATCTAAACCCGCAGCCAGCGGAGGGGTTCTAAAGATTTTGGCAATTTGTGTTTAAAAAATAATTTTAACGTAAGAACATTTATATTTTATACAATTTTCATGTACTGGAAATATCGATCACTCTGAACCCCTGAACCAGTTTAAGTTTATATTTCTATTAAATCATTATCACCAGCTACTGCTCTTGTAGGTGTATGTGGGTTTTCCTCAACTTAGATGTTTTGAATGTCACAAAAAGATCCAGTTTTACTGTTTTGGCAAAAAGATAACTAATTGACTAGGGCTACTTATTTGTATAAAATAAAATTACTATTTTGTTGAGTATCCACGTCCAGAAATTAAAAAGCTCTATCTTGTTGAATCGAGAATTGAAAACCCTTTCACACCCTACTCCTTCTCATTTATTTCTTTGGGGGTAGGTTTCACCCCTAGGTAACCCTAGGGGGTTGAAGGAGCATGTGAATAATTATATTCAAAAATTGTAATTTCATATATAAAGTCACTTATTTCAGGATTTTTCAATTACATTCATAATTACGTAAAACATGAATGTATCCCTTACTTTAGAACCTCACTGTATATACTAATCCTACGAACAGGAAATTTAAAATAATGAAATGTTTCATTTCAGCTGCTGAACTTGTGATATCTTTACTTCAAATGTATGAAGCTAACTACCCTGAAATACTTAAAGCTTGCTTCATAATAAATGGTAAGTATTCATTTATTGTTAGTAGAGCAATAACATTTTCAGGAGGTACCCTTACAACAATTTCCTAGTTGGGACAGCTTTCCAACCTTTTTCGTCCAAGCAGAAATTTCTTTTAGGTTTATGGCAGGGTGTCTCGGGACCGGGACCCAAATCGGGTTTTTTGATTCTCATTGTTAAAGTCGTTCGTAAATCTAAAAATTAGCATTTCATTTTTAAATAAATTTACTACTTATTGTTTCCGAAAATGAATCATCCTTTACTAATAAACATCAATAAATACATTTATACTTAAAACTAAAATTGTGCAGTGTATATATTATTTCATTATGTGATTCATTTTCTGAATCATTCAAGAAGGGCAACATCATTATCATTAATTTAATGTTTAGTTCTTTATTATTTTTAATCTTATCATAAGAACAAGGTTGGTTACTTAACCACCTGCATGTCATTACAAGATTCAGATATACAATTTCTTGTGAATTAATAATTAAAATTATAATTGGTTGAACATAAACTACAACTTGTATTTTGTAAATTATCTAGGCGTAGTGATCACTTCGACCTTCTTACCATAACATTTAAAATTTTAGATAGGTATTCGCTTGCCATTAATTTCTTTAACTTTATTTGAGCTTGAATAGAATATGCTTGAATAGATTTGCGGATCTTAAAAAATCACACATTAAATAATTAGTACAATAAACACGATTTGTAAATTAATTACCAAAAATTTTTTACCCTCTCAAATTCAGGTGCAAAGCAGAGATATGGGCGTAGTCAGGGTGTAGAGCCTCTGACCTATTCTAGCTGGCGGTTGTAGTTTAAGTCACTACAAAAATTCTAATACTAAAAAATGACATAATTTGTATTTCTGTAAATCGATACGACTGTTTTCTTGAGTAAACTATAAAGCAGATTTTGATATCTCCTTTTGACATTTTTCTCCACTTTTTTTAACTGTGTCTAAAACCAGCTAGCATAATTCACATAGTTTTTGAACTACCTCCTAGATCAAAAACCAGAAGACTCAGTCCGGGCGATTGTGCGGAACATGAAGCAAATGAATGTGTAATACTACTTTTCAGTAATTTTATTCAATACTTTATCGATATTTTGTATTCGTTACTGTGTACAATTGGTTCATTATACAGTGATGGGCAAATGTGTGGAACCAAGCAAATATCTCTGGAATTATTAGAGCTATCAAAATGAAATTTGGAAAGTGGATTCTGCAGTAGATTGCCTATTTGTTTCCAAATTTTTTTACAATTTTGAACTTCCTGTTTTACCGTAAGTAATGTCGATTTTAAAATTTGCAATGAAACACCCTGTAGAGTATTTTAGTTTCTGATGAAACATTTTATTGCGAATACAAAAATATCGGGTTTGATATTGTTTACTTCCATACCTACCGAGATATTAACAGAAAAGTAATTAAGGAAAGGAAAAATCTAATATACATTAAATAAATACATAATCATAATTATTAACTAAATCTAAGTGATTTTCAAAACATTGAAAATTAACTTAACTAAACTTAATGTATTAGATGTTCAAACTGAGCACCGTTTACTTCTTGACAATAAGCTAGTCGGTTTTTAAATTCCCTAGTAACATTAGCTATTACTTCTGGTGTCTTGAGTTATTCTTGTAGCTACTTCTTGCAAATTATTTGGTGTATCAACATAAACCTTAGACTTTAAGTAACCCCACAGAAAATAGTGTAGTGGATTAAGGTCGGGACTTCGTGCAGGCCATTTATAAGTACCCCTTCTTCCAATACATCTGTGATGAAATGTCCTATCTAAATGATCTCGAACAATGCGAGCGTAATGGGGTGATGCTCCATCCTGCTGAAACCAGATATTATTTAGTAATTGTCAATTTGCCTCCAATGACGGAATAACTTGTGTCTCCAAGAGCTGTAAATACCTATCTCCGTTTAAAGTTTCTTGTAGGAAGAAGGGTCCCACGATTCTGTTGTTATAAATGCCGGCCCAAACGTTCAATTTTTGGGGATGTTGTGTATGAGCCTCTTGTACCCAATTAGGATTACTTTGCGACCAGTAGCGGCAGTTATGTCGATTAACCGTACCATTTAAACAAAATGTAGCCTCGTCTGAAAACACCATATTTCTTATAAAATTATTAGCACGGTTACAAATATCCATCATCGATTCACAAAATTGCAAACGTCTTTCGAAATCGTCTTCGGAGAGTTCTTGAACGAAGCGAATTTTGTATGGATGATATTTTTCTCGCCTTAATATCCTTCCTACTGAACGACGGCTAATTCCATGCATATTGGCGAGGTTGGTAGTGGATAAGTGAGGATTTTCTTCCAAAGATATAGCAACATTTTGAGCTACACCTTCATTACTTGCACTTTTTAAGCGTCCACTTTTTGGTAAATTGCTAACTGTTCCACTTGTGCGGTACCTTCGCAAAGTTTTCGTCACTACGGAACGGAATATTTGTGTATTCAGATGAACAATGTTAAAAAGGACACAAACTTCTTAGTGCGTCCGTTTCCTCTCCCCATACCCAATCATCATTAATATTTCTATTCTTTCTCTTTCACTTAATTCGGCCATTTTACGATCAAATTAAAACAATACAATCTTTTTACGTTCAAATAAAAAAAACTAATAACTTATTTTGACAACTACTGTCACTTCTGCAATGAATTTCATGGACTACTAAACTTGATTCAGATTTAATTTGCGCCTGATTTAACAAAGGCACGTGCATTCGACTATGGAACAAGCAGTGCTGTTGGCTGTGACGGTATAATGCCACCGATTGACCAATAGAAATACAAATCCTTACCGAGCGGTTTGTTTATATCGGGCGTAAATAAATCTGAACCGAGTTTAGCTACCATCGACTTTTTCCTTTCCTTAGTTACTTTTCCGTTAATATCTCGGTAGCTATTGAAGTAAACAATATCAAACCCGATATTTTTGTATTCGCAATAAAATGTTTCATCAAAAACTAAAATACTATAAAGGGTGTTTCATTGCAAATTTTAAAATCGACATTACTTCCGGTAAAACAGGAAGTTCAAAATTGTTAAAAAAAATTAAACAAATAGGCAATCTACTGCAGTATCCACCTTCCCAATTTCATTTTGATATCTCTAATAATTCCTGAGATATTTACTTGGTTCCACACATTTGCCCATCACTGTATATATTTACTAATATATCCTCTGATTCTACGTTCAGTGCTGTGTACTCTAACTAGTGACTCTAACTAGTGACTAAAATGAAAAATCATTCTGTTTATAAACTTACACTGTACATTAAATTTGAAGTACTAGTATAAAAATTTTGCTCTTCAACGGAACGACTCTTCCGAGATAGTAATATATAATATATAATTTTTTAAATTTATGTCACCACAGTAACTTCACAGTTTTACATAAAAAATATTATTTTAACCTTGCTAATATGTGTATCATCAATATTAAAATGCCGTATTTTATCATCCTTGCCACTAATTCTAATAAAAATAGTTCTTATTCTATTTTTATTAACAACAGAATTGTTAAATTACAACTCTGATTTAGTGATTTATGAAATATTGTCCTAAATAGTAATGAAATTATGATTTTACTCCATTACCCTTTATGACTCGGTACTTGATTATTGAATATATAACGAATAATTTGACGATATGTCAGGTAGCTTTGGAGCACAACTACCAGGCCATGATTACTTTTATGGAATATTCACTGAAATTAGTATTCGATACATCCCATATTAGTAACGTAACGTATCCTATACTAAATAGCCGATAATTACAATATTTACATTACTAATTCTGAATACGTACCTACCTATCCACCTGACAAGAAATCTATTAACGAAATATTCTTGAACAATTCTCCAATCTTGTTGAAATCAAAATTATTGATGTCTGCTAGTAACAATTATGAACGAACCATTATTCCGTATTATTCTTGTACCCAAAATTTCCATCAACATGTTAAAGATTTCGTTAACAAAAAATTTACTACATTTTTCTCATTTTGATTCTACGTTACGTCATCTAGTGGTCTTAATCCTTGACAGATTCGATTTGTATGATCGATATTTTTTCCTTGTTCCAACTAAAATATTAGTGTCTGCCATTACCAGCCACAGCACATAACTTTGAATTTCCGCATTACATTTTGTTTTAAACAGGTTCGTATTTCTAAATTATGCGCCCAGGCGAATATGGTCAACAAAAAAAGTGGAACAAGCCTCCAGAGTAATTAATTAAATACATTTCCCCAACTTCTTGAGTATTACTGTTGCATAACATGTAATAGTATAACAAATCAAACTCTTCGCCAAAAGAGAATGTTAAGGAATTTAAAGACCTCATACCTGATTAATTGTGTCTAATCCCATGTTATGGATAGCAAAATATCCTAGATTGCTTCTAGATAGAGAAGGTACATCTCGACAGTAATACGATTTGGTTTGATTCGAAAATGAAGAAAAATATCTATATAAATACACTGAAAAGAGGAAATGTATGAATTTTGGGACTAGGTCGATTATTATTAATCTATCAACCTTCTAACAGGTTTTAGGTTTAAAAACAGGTTACAGTAGTTATATACTGTTGGGGTTTATGTTATTAAATAAATGCGTAGAATTATTTTCTCAAATTTAAAATGTCACTAATTCCGATACTCTTCAAATCGGTTTACGACCAGCATACATACAAAAAATATTAATACCATAATAGCAACGTTTATTTATAAAAAAATATCTAAATTTGCATAATTGAATGGGTATTTCACAATCAAACTCAAGAAAACACATTAAATTTTTCAATGATGTCATTTAGGAATATATTTTTTAAAGTACTCTGAACTTTACAAAAAAAAATAATTACATATTTCATTGCCTTCAGTGCGTCAGTTTAGGAAACGAAGCACATTCCTTGTATCAAAATCAAAACGACAGTGTAGCAACTTACGTTTTACAAAAAAAACATATATGAAGGTCAACAAGACTGGATGCACCATGGGGATTGCCATAATAATGTTATATGAAATCAATGACCCGAGTTGCAGTCAAATAAAACCAATACAGAACAAGAAAATTATCATTGACCACTGAAGGTTATATACAGGTTTCAAAATATATTAAATGCTAATCAAGATTTCCAAATATCCGGATTTATTTTAGTAATTAAAACCTTATAATTTATAACGCCAGTTTTTGTAATAGCAATAAAACATGCGATGAAAACATTGATTGCAATTTATAGGTGATAGTGAAATGGACACATTTCATGTATAAGAGAGGCTGAGCAAAAAATAATTGTATAAGAACTTGAAATCGTCAAATGCGTATAAATTAAATGGGCATACAAATTAAAGAACCATACATAATTTATGAAAAAGTAAATCAAGTAATACAAATACAGGGTAAATAGTACTCCCCGCATTAAAAAAAAATTCACTAACAGAAAGCGAGTAATATATGTATGTATTTTAGCAGTAATTTAAGAGGAGTATTAATTCATTGCCTGAGAATTAATAAATTTGCTCTTTTCTTTAAATGAATAGAGACATTATTCGACAATAAAATAATTTCCAAAAAAATGGCAAAAATTTCGAAAACCCCTGAATTGTTAACAATATTAAATAACGAAATACACCCAAAAAATAAAAATTGACTAGAACGTCAAAATTATTTCGTCAAAAACCTAAAATGAGAAAATTCTCAAAAATCTAAAATTTACCAAGGCTTATAGAAATCAAAAATACCAAAGCTAATAGAAATGACTAAAATAGCTAATCGTCACCGTAAATGTGAAAAAAATAATAACGTAAAAATTTTCGAAAATGTCAAAAATGCCGAGAATGTCAAAAATGTCAATAATACAATGACATATCAAAAAAGTTCCAAAATTTCAAACTGGTCAAAAATGTCTCTTCATTTTAAATTCCAAAATAATGTATTTTTAGAAGAGGTTGTTGCTCATGAATGGTGATGTTAAAAGTGTTTTGCAAGAAAATTTAAAAATGTACGGAATGCGAAAATTACCAACGGAAAAAATGTTTAAGATAAAATAGTCTAATACTCCGATCTGCCTATTCCTTGCGAAGCTGGGACGAGTAAGTTACATTAAAATTAAGGCTCATAACAACAAACTACTTTCATGGGCGTGCCGAGGGGGGACAGGGAGGCAGCTGCCCCCCCCCTGGACCTGAAAAACCTTCAATGAGCCATTAAAGTTTCCCATAAAATTGCTGAATTGCTCCCCCTGGACCAAAAAATTTCTGATTTGTCCCTATCTCTTAAATACTGAAATTCAGTCGAGGCGTTTGCAAGATATTGTTACGAGAATTCATCCGACAGCTAGTGCAATCGGCCATCAACCAATTCGTGGATGGGACATTATTCCGATACTTCTGGGAATCCGAAATGTTTCGTCTCTCAACAGGCCGACCGCTGCCGTTACTGAGAATTCCCTTAAAGTTTCCAGAACACAAAAGTAGTTTCCCGATAGTTCGTTGACTTGCCAGAATAATTCCAAGAGAAATATATAAATAGGGACAGCTGGCGATGGGAGGCATTCAGTTTTCGACGGTCGTATTGTACAGTTAAGATAAATGTAAATAGTTCTTGTGAATATAAATAGTGTTAAAGTAGTGGAAATAAATTAGAGTGAGTTGGACTGTGTTTTTAAATAAATCCAAGAACTGAACTGAACCCGAGTGTGAAAATAAAAACATTATAGTATTAATTTTTTAAATGTCATAAATACATTTACTGAAAAAGAAAAAAATTAAGTGGACTATTACGTACAAAATTACTATATTACTGGAATAAATGCGGAAAAATTTTGTCCACCGACTTCCACACAATAATAACATTTTGTCTAGGAAATTTTATCGTACATTCGACGGCACTTCCCTACATATGTTAAAGTTTCTCTCTCCTTTAAATCAATTACAACCAAAATAATTCAAAACATATAAATCAGGTGCCCGTCCAACTAGCAACTTGTAAACGTTTCGATTAAATAGAAAACAGGCAAATTTTGCCCCTAATGCAGATATGCTCAGCATTGTAATAACTCTAATTCCTCTTCAATCTTTGATATGAGTTTAAACTTGATCAATGACATTAAGGAAAAACTCTAGATACGTGTTACTTTTTAAAATTCCAAGAAGGAAAATGGGACTAACAAGGCTATCTCCAAAATTCCAGTTCAAATATTTAATTATTTGGCATATTACATATGTACCTCGTGAAAGATCATACAATTTGTATCGCGGCTCAGTAACGACGGTAGTAGCCAATAATTCTACCTCTTTTAAAAAACACATCTCATCTGGAAAACACATACTAAATAAAAATAGGGTTATTATACATTTATCGTTCAGTTGTGGTTTAGAAAAATTGTAACTGAAGGCAAAATCATCTTCACTTCTAACATCAACTGAATCCTATATAGACTGACGTCGTCCATTTATAACACACTTTTAAAAGCTTCACCTATGTAACGGAATCTCGGAAGTAAACTGTCGGAACGAAATGAAACTTGGATGTAGAAGTAGTTTCAAAAGCTATACAATAAGTTGGGATCCTGGCATATGAGGCTAACATATATATATATAATACTTTTTAAATTTTGTAAAAACTAACGTATCCACCATTTTTAATAATACTTTGGTAATTAACAAATTTATATTGATGGAAAGCAAAGAAAATTAATCATAAATCTTTTAATGGGATTTATTTTTCCACTGTGGAGCAGGGGCGGATCCAAACAGTAAATGTTATAAAGACAATTTATTTCAAAGAATGTTTACAGTCTTGAGAATAGATTTACTATGTCAGCAATAATTATCGGTATACCTGAAGTGATTAACCGAGTTACAACATTTTAATTTATTTTTAGCACCTCGAGTATTTGCAATTGCTTTCAATGTTGTACGGCGATTCCTCAACGAATATACCTTGGGAAAAATTCAAATATTTAAAAGTGATCCCAAAAAATGGAAAGCTGCTGTGCTAGCGAACATCGAACCGGATCAACTACCTATGCATTATGGAGGTACACTAACAGATCCAGATGGAAATCCTCGATATACAAGCAAGGTAAAAAATATTGATATTAATTGATTTAAGGTGTAACTAAAATTATCCCTGAGTAAATCGACAGATTATCACTTTTAGGTAATTATGCGAAATGTAAATATAGAGGGTTTTTTTCAGTAAGTGCAGGTACAATGTTAGTCTGAAGTTGGTTTGGTAGACAATATAACTCGTTCCTCGAAGTTTCCTTGGACTTCCATCGTCTTGAAGGGGTTGATCTTAAGAACGAGGCCCCACGCACCAGCAATACCAAATAACTGTATATACAGCATACCGTGTGAATGTGGCAATCTTTACATTGCAGAGACGAAGCGACCGCTAGACACCAGAGTTAAGGAAGTCTGGGCTAGCTAATCACGCGTGGACCGAACACCATATCAACTGGGACCAGGCCGGTGCAATTCACAAGGAAGAACACTGGTACAAAAGAAAATTCAGAGACAGCATATATAATCTGGAACGAAAATATAATTAGCGAGCCCAGCGTCCAAATTAAAAATATTTGGCGAGATCTTCTTCGGCCTCTAGCGGCAACCAACCGCCAGGTACGACAACGCTGATTGGACCGGATAAAGGTACGATTCCGACCCACGCGTCAGACGGCAGACGGCAACGGCAGACCGCCGACAGCAAACGCAGTCGGGCTTCAGTTGTCATCGTATAGATTCCGAAGCCGACAGCAGGCACTGCAGTTGCGTCGCAGCATTACTAACTTTTCTTCGATGTACAGCATAAATAAACGAATGTTGTAAGTTTTATTGCAAGAAGAAGAAGGCTAGTGGTTTTGCTAATGCCGGAGGTTTAGTGATTCGAGACAAATTATTATTATTTTTTTTGTTCCCAAGTAGGTGAAGTATCGTAAATCGTACCGAATTACTGAATAGCATAAGTATTTAATAAATAATATAAATATACTTAGTGGTTTTACCTATTGAGTTATTAAGAGATCAATTTCCAAATATTTTTTTATTACGTGCATCTTTATAATTATGATGTTTGCTATAATATGAACGAGGATTTTTTTTCTGTGTTCTTTGGGAATAACACCACATAAACTTGAATGTCTGTATATTTAAAACTCCAAACGTTTCAAGGTCTAAATCAGACCCCGTTTTAAATGGTATTAACACAAATAAACAAGAAATTAAATAATTAAAAGGATTCCTAATGAAAAATTTAGGAATCACAATTTGACATTAATGTTTGACACTCAAACTGATGTACCCAAGAAATGTACTACATATTTGATATATACAGGTAATCACTAAAAATTCTAAATATCATGTGAAATAACAAAGCTTCTTTCAAATTGGAAAAATTTGAAAGAGTTATCTTTAGAATTTCATGTGGCATTCCAAGATAACAAATAAACGTGGATATTTTAACACTAAATTAATACAATTTTCGTTTTCTTCGTCTGACAACACGTTTATAATGTCTAACTGCAACGGCAGTACTGTGATGTGATTGTACGGTAGTGCAGTCTGCCGCTTCGTAGAAAAGCAGGTGACGTCCTGTCGCACGGCAGTTGCAATTATATGTCGGAATCGGTCTCATACAAATTAATATTGCCCTCTGCTGCCGCGGCACATGCTGTTACCGTCTGCCGTGTGGATCGGAATCATAGCTTAATAAGACCCAATGACCATGACCGGCGACGTCTGACCGGTTAAGCGTATAATATAAATACAATGGATAATCTGAATTTCCTATCATTCACCTGATGACGATAGCAGAAACACAGCTATTGAAACGTTGTGAGATCAACCTCTTCAAGACGATGGAAGTCCAAGGAAACTTTGCAGGTACAATGTTGAAATGGAATATTTTTTTGTAAAGACCATGAATGTTATGTTTGTCTATCGTGGCGTCCTCTGTGTAAGACTTTCAACCAGTCAAGATGTTATTCCAGCTATTGAATAATCATCAACCACAGGATTTCCGCTGGTCAAGTGCGATTTTCTAACGAAGTTGTGAAAACGAATAAGATCAAAATATCTTGTGGTCGTATATGGTAGCAACTGTAGAAACCAGCATCTTTTCTATAGTGCCACCATCGATTTATTGACGAAGATGTGCAAACACTTATGGAAATAACATCCGATTCTAAAAAAAAACTTTGAAAATGTTTTCTGTAGAGTCAGTATTTTATACCATACAAATTCATTCTAAATATATACCTACAAAGTCTTTAATTACTTGTCGTTAAGTGATTATTGTTTCTAAAATTAAATAATTATATTCTCAGTACTTTTTTTTCTTTTTTGATGTACCTAATAGCCCAAGAAATCTGGTTTTAAAATTATAATTAGGTAAATTTAGTACGGGATACCCCCCCCCCTAGCATGAAATCGCCCCCCGAAAGCAAGTGGCTGGATCCGCCTCTGGATGCATGACTAACTTTGCCTTGACTTTCGTTTTGGCATAATTTTGCCAAAATTTATCTCATAAATATAATTTCATAAATGCAGATAAACAGGACAGAGTTTGTCAAAGTTCAGCCGCAGCAAAAATGATGTTTACATATACGTTACGTAAAAGGTTCGACTGATATCTACCTTGTTCTAACATATAATTGCATGAAGTGTTATTTTAACAAGGAAAATATCAATTTCGGGCAAAACATATATAAATACGAATTTCATACTCATAATTCATTACTTACATAAATATATAATTGATTTTTGGTCACTGTCCTCATGCCTATTCAAAATAGTAAATCAGTCTTCATGGTGTACCTATGTCTGAGATTAGTCAACCATATTAAAGTTTTACAAGCTTAAAAACAATATTGGTCTCAATTAATGACACGTGCTTGGTAGATAAAGAAAGTGCAAAATGTTTATTTTTTAAAAACCTCCAAGTATTTAAACATCATCCCGTTAATGCCCAAAACTGCACCATACAAATGGCATTCATGTGACCAGAGATTCAGAGCAATACAATAATAATTTTTACTACTTAAATCCTAAAACTACGCAGAAAATTAATTTCCATTAACTGTTGTAGGTGAGACAAGGAGGTAAGGTTCCAAAAACATTTTACATCAGAAACTTACAAGTTCCCGAAAACGGGCCAAAAAAAGAATTTAAAACTGCTGTGATAAAAAAAGGAGAGAAATTGATATTAGACTTCATCGCTGCTGAAGAAGGATGTTTTTTGAGGTAGGTCAAATAATTGTTATCAGTTCAAAACGCTTACGTTATACTCACGTAAAATCATATACATAGTACCAATTGACATTTCTAATTCATCATCATTAATCACTTCGAGCAGTTACATTTATGCCCGACGATTAATCACTTGTTAAGAGTTGGCAACACACATTACACTTATGTAAAAATAAATTGATAGTTATTTAATGAATAAATTTAATTAAATCTTACCTTAAGATATCATTTTTTAATTTAATTCAGGTGGGAATTCAGAACCGAAGGGCACGACATTAAATTTGGTGTGACGTTAAAGGATGAACAAGGAGTCGAAAGCCCTGCAGTTCGCCATAGGCGCGTGCCGTCGAATCAGATGGATGAAAGCGGAGTTTTGGCGTGCCAGGTACCAGCAACGTGTAAGTTTATGCAAATTTATAGGCATAATTTCAATTCAATAAGAGTTATTGCTTTCCATTATTAAAATTTAAAAAACATGCAATGATATGTTTTAGTTTCGATCCATTTTCAGTGTTCAGAAAATATCTTTCGTATAGATTCTGATACGAGGTGAAACTAAAAAGTACTACACACATGCTTATAGAATACGAACAAAAACCAATAGCAAAACCGGTCAAAAAGTACAATGGTTCAATCTCAAAATCAAGATTTACACTCTTGAGTATATAGGAAAAAAATAATTGCAGGGCGCAAGATTGTGGAGTAAAATGAGAGTTTGAAATCGGTTGATATTTGGTTCAATAAAGCAGCCGACACGATCCTTGCATATTCCAATATGGTTTGCGATGTTTATCGTCTGTGGCAGTGATCTGACGCCCAGATCAACAGAATCGTCACGACGATGTATCTTAGTAGAAGCCGTTTTTCGGTATTTCAAAACTCGATAACAATCCGCTGTTTAACTTGCGTTGGCAAAGTATGAACACAACCTCAACCCCCAACTCTATTATAACGTCATAGTCAATAGGGGTGTCACATCTTACGTTTTGGAGTAAATTCTACGATTTCACTATATATGTACATAATTTCACGATTTTTATAATTTTTGTTTAATTGTATCAAATTTACATTGAGTGTGTGTGTCCCACACAGCATGAAATATTTCTAAAATATTTATGCAATATTTCTGGTTTGATTTGAAACATTTCAAAATATTTCTTGAAATATTTCAGCAATATTGCTATGTCCACGACAAAACCCCATTTGAAATAATTATGAAATATTCCTGTAATATTTTATGAAATCTTTGTGTCATATTTCATGATATATTTCAAAAGATATTTTGTTGTAAATATAAAAATAGTTTAAATGTATTTTAGTGAACTATTTAAAAATATTTATATAATATTTGATGTTTGTTTTGAAGTATCCTAAAATATTTCAGAAATCTTCGTATGTTCGCTACAAAAACGTTTTGAAATATTTCATGAAATATTCTGTAATATTTCATGATATATTTTAAAAGATTTGTTTGCCGTGAGCATACGAATATTTCAGAAATATTAGAGTCAAATATTTTAAAATAGTGCTAAAATAGTTGATTTCTAAAGTATCTATTGAAATTTTTTCCAAAATATTGCTATATTCAAGACTAAAATTCTCCTGAAATATTTCATGAAATATTGGTGTAATATTTCACGAAATGTTTCTCTAAGATTTCAAGAAATATTTCAGTAGATGTTTTGTCGTGGACATAGGAATATTGCAGAAATATTTCAGTGAAATATTTCTTCAGATATTTCATGCTGTGTGGGGTGTGTGCATTAAGTATTTTACAGCCTACCTTTGTACCTACATGAATTAATTAACATCCTTTATAGCATTTTTATTTGTTGATGTTCAATTTAACTGAATGACTTTTGACATTTAATTTGATCGATTTTGAAACCTGTCACGTTGTCATAACACAATCAATGGGGGAATATTGAAGGCTTTTTTAGAAATAAAAAGTTGTAGAAAATCGCGAATCATTCAAAATCAGCGGTGAAAAAACCGGCAATAGTGGATTTTTAACAAAAAAAAAATAAACCTCGCTAACTAATCTACCCCAGTCAATCAAGATTTGGAAGTGACAGAATATAACAGCAACCACAATGTAACCTCACTTAAGTAGTAGTGTCAGTTATAGGCTATAAACTATTGCTTATGTGATGACACCAGAGGGTTGCTGTTAACTTTGTCTTTATAGAGTAAGATTAATAGTAAAATTGGGTGATCACATATTATGGATTTATTCATCTTCCATCACCAATAATTTATATACAAATAACATGAGGTGACAAACTATATATAACAATGTTGATTAAAATAATTCTGCAGGAGCTACTGAGTATCTAAAGATGAATAATGAAGACACATTGAATCATTTAAAAATTAATAAAATATGGGGCAACTAAAATATTTGTTCTTACGATGTTGAGGTCCAAGAATCTTTCCATCTTTTAGGGGGTCTGCCTCATGGCTGTCGTGTTGTTAATTTATCTTTATACTTCTGTCTGACATTTTTCCTGTGATTGTTCCCAGCATTTCTTCTGGTACGACTCCATCTTATTAAAGCTTGAACTTCACTAAGAGTATATCTAGCTATGTCCCTTAGTATTTCCATCTCTGTCATTTGGAAAAGTCTTTGTTCTTTTATAATAGTTTGTTGTTTCCATAACCTATTTATAACTGTCTGTAGAAAAGTTTTATACTTTGTTTATTGCCTGCTTATTCCGCATCTTGTTATTTAAGATTCTTTAATTCTCGCGGGCTTATTCTTCCCTTGTTTGCTTGTTCTTTTACTTTATAGATTCTGTTCTGGTTTGTTTATTGACCCTATAATTTTCGTTTACTACAAGTTTGCATTTGATTGCTTCAAGTTCAAGTCATGTTTAGAGTTTATGCTTTTGGTAGGATGTATATAGTAATTTATGTAGGTCACTCCCACTTTTCACTATAATGACTGCGTCCAAAGCACATTGTATATTCTAACTTTGCAAAACCAATAACTATCCAATGACACTTGTTTTATAATGTATATAACTTCCCGTGTGGATCTATTCGTTCTGAATCATTATTGCTCTTCTGAGATATTGATCCCTTCACATCTAAGAAGTTAATTTTTTTTGTTAATAACTTTATGTTTAAACTCAATAACATTGTTGCTTTGTAATTTGCTGATATTGCTTGCCACTTCTACTGAATACTGGTATTGTGATCGTTGTACTCCAATCATCGTTATGGACGTTAAGATTACAATTTAATGAGTATTACCATTATTGTGGGCCTCTATACTTTATAAGTTAATTTGGAATGTCATCTAACCAACAATTTTTCTATTTTTGATATTACCAGCTGGTTCAGTTATTGCGTCGAAAAACATTTTCGTTTTTCACTATCTACAGTTTCTTTCTTAAGAATTTGAGCAACAAAAACCTGACATTGTTAGAACTTCCGGTGTACAAACCCGACCTAAGCCCACTGATTTAGGTATTTACCTTTTCAAAAATCAAGTAATACTGCGTAGTCAATTTTCCAAGCGTCAGAAGCAGTCAGTGCCTTCAGGACCGCAATTTTAATTATAACAATCGAGAGAAATAACTGCTTCCAGAGTTCTTCTGTAGTCTTTCGTCCATCTGCCTGATTTGTGGATTTTTGTAATTATAAAACATCCATGCAATGACAACGGATTTTTATTGTTAATAAAGAGTAGAACAAAGTAAATTACATATTTGTCCATAAATAAACTTACTTATTAAACTCTTAAAAATCAGTGTCACCGAGCTATTGCAGTCATATATTGAATAAGTTGAATTTTCGTACAATTTTGTTATGTTAGATAGAAATACAGATTGTGTTAATTACTATTAATTATTGTATTAATAATTAATAATGAGAATAATTTTCAGATACTGTGACCTTCGACAATTCCTACAGTCTTATGAGGAGTAAGAAACTTCACTATTGTGTAGAAATAACACCATCCTTAAATAAACTGAACATTCTACCCACTGATGAAGAGGTAGCAAAAATCAGTGAAAAACCAGAAGACTCTGTTTGCGTTAAAGAACAACAATGTGCTGTTTCGGGTGGATCTAATTACGTTCCTGTGTCAGTTAACGGCTAAATGGAATCAACCAGATATTTTTATTTCAAAAAATATCTGTCTTTAGGGGAATTTCTTAAATACATTATTTTCAAAATAGTATATCGAAAAATCAAATATTTGTAAATTTTGTAAATAAATCCTATGGTTACATGGTATCATTTTTTATTTATATTCTATCACTATCTTTTAAGATTTGTAAAAGCAAATTTGTGGCTCAGCAATAAGCAATAAATTATGGTTCATATATTGGTCAGATACAAATTTTTACATATATATGTAGATTTCGCAAAAGCTGCCTTGCGTACAGATAACCACAAACACCCATAGGCGAGAGCCAGGCTCAAACCCGCTAGACCAAAGAGAACTAACTTAGTTTAGAACTCCGATGATATCCCTTAACATGGGCGTCCCGAGGGAGAAAGAAGGGTGCAGCTGCCCCCCTGACAAAGAAAACCTACAATGCGCCTTTAGTGCTTCCCCACAAATTTGCTGTTTAAAAATTTTTATTACATGATTTTATTATTTTTTTTATTTGGTTAAAAAATGAATTTTAAACAAATAATTAGATAAATTTCCGGAAATATAAAAACAAATAAAGATGTAATTAGTTCCTCGAAGTTTCCTTGGATTTCAATCGTCTTGAAATGGTTGATCTTACAACGCTTCTAAGTCTTTGAATCTGATATCATCATTAGGTGACTGAAATTCTGATTATCCCTTGTATTTATACCGTACCTGGCGGTTGGTTGTGGGTGATGCGTAGTGGCAGTAGCTGAAGAAGAGGTCTCCAACCGATTGTAATATGGACGCTGGGCTCCCTAATTATATTCACGTTCGAGATTATGTATCCCGCGAATGCCGTCTCTATAAATTTTCTTTTATACCAGTGCACTTCCTTGTGAATTATCCTGACTGGTCCTAGTTGATGTGGAGTTCGGTCCATACATGATTAGCTAACTCAGACTTAATTACTCCGCCCTTTGAGCAGCTATGCGGTTCTCCTTAACCGTCCGTTGGTCCCCCCAATTTAAATATTGCCACATTCTTAGGGCATACTGCATATACAGTTATGTGGTATTGCATGAGTATTCGGTTTTGTTTTTTTTTAATCATACTCTTTAAGCTATTGCTGCTCTTGAAAATCATTTTGATTTCATATCTGTGTCCAATACATGCACGTTTTTCCGACAAGCCTTTAGTGTATGGTAATATAGAGCTGCTATCGTGGTTTCTTCTTCCTGCCTAGTTTTTTCAAACACCCATCGTCAAAAAGTCTTCTCTATGTTTCACTTGTTCTTCTTTGAGGGCCTCTGGTCTGATCCAGATATTTTTAGCTCTATGAATTAATGTTTTGATGATATCTGTTTTCGTTGCTGATGGGTGATTAGAATTGTAGTGTAGGTATAACCCTGTATGTGTTGCATTCCTGTAGAAAGTATGCCGGTCCTAATCCTTTAGCACTTCACATCAAGGAATGTTGGGCACCTCCTCTTCCCTCTTCATAGTGAGTTTAAAAGATGGTTGGGATCGGTTTAGGTACTCCGGGAATGCCTGTAGTTCTCCCTCTCCGTGTTGCCAATTAATGAAGTCGTCGACATACCTCAACTAGAGCTTAGGTTGCTATGTCGAGAGATTCGTGTAATGGTAGGTTCGTGAAGAGGTTTTCAACGTCGAAACTTACTAAGCGATGTTCTGGCCAAAGTTCCAATTTACAAAATGTTTTGAATCCTTAACGAGCGATAATGTTTTGCCCTCCCAACTTTTGGGGATTGGTAGAAGGAATTTTGATAGTTCTGCTATTGACAAATTACGTGAGCTTGTAATGGGTCTGTAAGGTACTCCAGGAATCTCTACCAAACAGTGTATTTCAGTCCCCTAGAAAGCAGTGTTTCCTCAAATGCAGTGTGAGTTATGGATGACAGGTTCACCATTGTTTTCTTATTGATTGTATTCTTTAGCAACTGCTTCCTGGTAAGTTTATTGAGTATGCACCTTTCGGTCGAATCGTCTGCTTTCACAGTTTTTTGGATCGAAGCCAATATCGACATGTAGTCCTCCTAGTGTCTGTATCCCCCGATAAAAACATCGATGATTTTCTGGAATATTTATATTTGGCTTCCAGTCGACCAATAAGAGCTCATTATTCAAATCAGTGAAGTTGTCACTCTTCTGGTTACCCAAAAAATTCGTAAATACTAGGGTTTTAAAGAATTGAGGTGTTATTATTCCAAAACGTTTATTTTCTGTTTGAATTGTTTATTTCTTATTAATTCCCTGATTTTGGTTCCTATGAAGTGCTGTCTTTGATTTTACCATTACGTAAATACAGAAATCCAGTTTTATTTTGATCCATTGCCTTTATTGAATTTTTTATATAAACTGGCAAAGTGCCTCACAAGTGGAACATGTTGTCCAGTGTCTACAGGGCACATGCTTTTCTTATACTGATTTGTTGCGTCCCATTCACATAATAGACCAGCAAAATTTAGTGTAATTAACAGCAATCCAAGTAGTAGGATATTAATTTTTAAATCATCACACTATTATATTGAATTTTTTTTTAAGTATCTATACTAACTTCAATCTTTTCCATATTAGTACTATAGTGTTACAAGGAACAGAAGGAAATGCATACTGTTATGTAGTAGATCTGCTTTAGAACTTGTTTTATAGATGAGTTGATAAATAAAGACAAAAGAGCGATCCAATTTTATTTCCAATATGTTCATAACATAATCGTTTCCCACATGCTGATTTTATCAATATCTAAAAAACGAACTTGACCATACAAAATAACTTCATTTTAGTAGGAAATCATCAAGACATGATTACCTACCAATCTTAATCAGTGTTATTAACGCTTAACTTTCGAAAATGTAATTTGTTGACAATATCTGACAGTTATATATTTTCAAAATTTTCTTATAAACAAATAAACAATGTAAGATACTTTCTTTAATTTACCAAAAATTATGAAATGACTTATTGAATATATTACAAATCATACTGATCAGTCTTCATCTTCATCTCCAAACAATAAAGATAGCAAAGTAGGCTTTTCACATTGGTCTCCTTCCAACTTCTGTGGTGTTTTCCATTTGACTAAAGTTGGGAGCACCATGAGCTTAGTTTTAGGGTCTGTCCTGAATGAGCATTTTGGATCCTTCCAGCTAAAAAAAAAGATAATAACTCCTCTATATTGGAGTTGTTCAAAAGATTTAACATAGATAAAAAATATTGATATTAGTCTTTTGTACTGTACAAAATTACTATTGGTAATAGTTGCTGCAAGTTACATTGGATACCAATATTCAGTATCAATGATCCAAATCAAGTTATAAAGTATATAAGTACAACAGCAAAAGAGAAACTAAACTGAATAAAGCAAAGTTGGATTACTGAAAACCAATAAATCTTGTAATAAAAAAGGAACAACCCAAATAACATAGCAATTAAGGTAACATGTAAAAATGTTGAAAAGAATGAAAAATGAAATGAAGACAAAATGAAATATAGTTGTGCGCAAATTGAAAATAATCAGACATAAAATGTCTGAGAGAATATAAATTTAAAGTCAATAAAAATAACAGAGCAATATTACCGAATATAGGCAAATGATAAAAATTAAATAACCAGGCTGAAATTGTTGATAGAATAATAAATACTTCGGCGAATTGTACAATTTAGATAGCAACTGTTAATTCAGGGACATTCTTCATGAAATCGATTACATTTAAATATAAAAGATTAATACTAATAGATATGAGTTAAAGTACTTATAAATCTGTAAATAAATCCCCGGTTGCGAATGATAAGATATCAAAAGGAGTCGATATCAAAATGAATGTTTTACTTGAAAAGACTGTCATCTATATTTAGCGTTAAAGACGCTATTGCTAAATGTTGAGAAAACACTCTTGACTTTTAGCAATTATTGAGTGAACCAAATAATTTTTAACTAATACGGGAACTTCAGAACTATTGTTCATTTTTAAACATAATTTTTGATTAAAATGTGGAATGAGCTAACGATATTAATTATTTGATAAATATATCTAAATATTCAGTATATGTGTTCTACAGATTGTTCAAATTGAGAAAATCACTCTTTTTAAGACATATATTGTGTTTTCTTCAGTAATATCATAAGTTACATCAACTTTTATGTTCAATAGTCGGTACAAATTAAGTTATTGTTACATACTTGGGCCTGATTTCTCAATAAATTTTAAAAGCTGTATATTTATAATAAAGTCTCAGTGAAATACCTTAATAAGAACAAGGATCAAGTATATATGACTACCTATATTAAAAAAGTGGAGCTATTACACAATTTCAATCTGTTTACTAATGTTCTAAGCACAATTTGACTTGTAAGTTTTTTCTCCTTAGCTCTTTTCTATTTTAAAGTATAAAATCATTGTATGTAAAGATAGAAAATGTCTAGTGATAAATAAATAAATATTTATATTAAAATGAAAAATTAAAAAGCAATATAAATATCACAGAAAACATAAAATATATATCTTGAAGTTAATTAACCCAAGTAGAATGAAGAAAAGTCATTATACAAAAAACAAAAAAAATAAAAAATCTTAGAAAGAACAAAGGCACATTGCTAACTATGGTACTACAAATGTAAACTGGTCATTAATTATGCATACCAACAAGTTTATCGTGGATTATATATTACACAGCAACGGTTTATTATTCTCCATTGATTTGTAAATAGAGACCCTCGGGTAAGAATGAAATGTGTAATAAATACAAAAAAAATACATAAAAATGAACAATGTACCTTGTGTAGTTAATTTAAATAAAATTTTGAAACTTACGTAGGTCTATCACCCACTTCCACATAAACAAAATGAGATGCTGGGTCAGCATTTGCGAGTTCAGCCTCTATCATGGGCCATGCTATAAAATAAAGATATTGTTAAGAATTGGTAAAGGGATTATCCTAAGCTCATTGTAATCAACAATGTATTCTCATCTTAAGCAAATGCTTACTTTGTTTTTTACCTTTCTGTTGAATAGATGAATAAAAAGAGGTGAAAGTTTAGACATTATGAAAGTTTTGAAATACCTATTCAACTAAGCAATAGCAAATAAATTAGGTATTTATATGTTTGATAGGACTCACATGCATATGTAGCGTAAAAAATGTCAAATAAACTTTCCTTTAAAAAGTGTAACAGATAGTCTAACAAAATGCCAAAAAGAATAATCAGTTTTCTAAACAAACACATTCATATTTTTTTGAAGGTGGTCATTTCCCAACAATTATTTGTAGTTTTAAAATTTTTTTATCTGTTAAACAATTCTAGAGATATAATAACACTGGACATAAACTACCTGAGGAAATTTACTTACTAAGTTTGGAATACCTATCTATACCCAGTAAACAAACATTTTTACTTTTTGTTTTATGAATGATAATTGTGTCGTTTGTAGTTTGTATTTTTGAATAATACCACACGCCAGTCTGTTTATTTCAAATTGATACAACTCAGGTTCTTATCAGACACCGTTCTCAACAGCAATAAAATAACATAATGCTATTAATTAAAATTAAATTATAGAAAGTTTACAATTTGAACTATTGATTAATGTCATATTGGACACTTTCTATTAATGCCATTACCCATTCTTTAATTATTTAAATTTCATTGTGTTGTTTCATTGCTATTGAGAACGTGCTCTGATTTAGGACCTTAAAAGTTTGGAAGATTATACTTAGCCATATAAGTGAAGTGTTTGACATTATTCCATAGAAATTCAAAAATACATGTATACCTTGATTACATCGGTTCTAGTTCATTATAACTCTTACCAATAAAATGTTTAAAGACTTCATACTGATGGGTCACACTGCCAACATGTAAGTGTGACATTTCTCTTGGAAATAAAAAATGAAAAAAATTAGTGAATTTTAAAAGTTATATCCATTTTTTTAATTGTAGCGAGATCTACAAAATTCTGTTGTGTTATGTGTGAATGGGATAATTGGGAAAGGGAAAATCATTATCTTGAGAAAGGTTGGGCAGAAAAATGTTGTAACTGGATCACCAGTACAACTTGCTGATCTATTCAACTTGGAAACTTTCTTGAGACTAGTTCAAGATTTCTGAAAAATGACCAATCACAAAGCTATAATAAAACATTTTTTTAAAAAATATAACCGACTTCTACCTATAACAAAAAAGCTAAAAATAATTATAACAAAATACAACTCTAGCAAATAAATAACAAATTCAATGTTGTTAGGTACCTACTCAGGAAGTAAAAAATGTAAATATTAAAAGGTGCTCATTCTGTACAAATTAATTACCTACCAATCTAGTATATTTTTGAAGCCAGTGCCAAGCAAATCTAAAATCCTTCATTGCATACTTATCTACTAATTCATCAAACTTGATTGTTGCTTGGCACCGACCTCAAAAATATACTAGATTGGTAGGTAATTAATTTGTACAGAATGAGCACCTTTTAATATTTACATTTTTTACTTCCTGGGTAGGTACCTAACAACATTGAATTTGTTATTTATTTGCTAGAGTTGTATTTTGTTATAATTATTTTTAGCTTTTTAGTTATAGGTAGAAGTCGGTTATATTTTTTTAAAAAATGTTTCAATTTTGAACTTTTTAGTTTTTTTTGAACTCAGGTAGTTTTCATTCTTTATTTTTTATTTTGTTTGTATAACCTTAATAGACAGAACCAGGTAACATCGAAAGCCTCAACATTACAGAATGATACTTTCTCATTTAAACTGACAGGTAAATCTTTACGAACAAAATGTACTAGTACGCGTTGACTTAATAAGCCCAAAATATATTTATGCCTTATGGACTACGCCATGTAACATTTTTTTTACTTTTTTTGACAACCCTGTATAACTATAGATAATTCCACTCCAACCTATGTACCAACCACCCTGTACATACGACTGCAAACGGACAAGAATAAATTTGTTAGCTGCCTTCTGTAAACTATAGGACGGAGTAGAATCCATCCCATATTTACGGAGTCAAATCCGTACTATATTTTAACCATAGTATATAAGTCCTTGTGGGCTACCCCATAAATTATTTCATTTTTAACGCTTATATTATCGCCCTGTGTAATATTAATTTCTCCACACTTTATGCAACTTCTTATGGGCTCTAAAGGAAATAATTTTTTCATCACACTGTATAAATATAATGCAACTCCAGCATATATTTCAACCATCCTGTATATGATTTGCTTATGTCCACATCATATAACAGTTTTTTAATCGCCCTATATAATTTTAATTTCATATTTTTTTCCAACATTTTTATACCATCAAACGTCCAGTCCACCCTATATTCCAACCATCCTGTATATACGGTTACCTACTATCATTCTAGTCCGTCCTATATTTCAATCTTCATATAAATGCAACTCCTTCTACCACTTTACTTTGTGATTTTGTTTGCTATAACTAAACACCCTGTCTATAAATGCATCAAATAGCAGTTTAAAGTTTGACATGTGTTGTCACCGAATTTTCTATTAGGCTGGGAGAATGTGGCAACCAAAAGCACCGTCTTCGCAAAATGGAAAAATTTGCATTTAAATAGGTATTTGCCTGGTATACAAACAAAACGAGCTTGGTACTCATTAATTTAAGGAACCGAAAATACTATGCTTTACTACCTATATGCTTGAGATGTACATAGACAATTTTCAAATTCGCAATTAAAACTTCCACTGCCTAAAATTACCACACTATTACGTTGGAATTAAAATATATATGAGAAAATGTCCGTTATGTCATTTCGATGAAATTTTTGATAAGAATTTTGGAATTTTCAGCGATTTTCTGCAAAACTGCAAGTTGCACGTCGCATAAAAGTATATGAGATCACCTAAAGATCTTCCTTAATAGATTAAACGTTAAAAAACTATACACATCCATAAGGAGTTATCGAAAAATCGACTAAAATATTAGGGATATTGGTCGATTTCCATGCACGCATGTGTTCATTCACAAATTTTATCACTTTATCAATAGAATTCTTTTCCAAAATTTGAAGTTTCACCAATCCGGATATATACTCTATTAAACAAGACCATATTCATTCAAAACCTCCTCCTTTTTGGAAGTCGGTTAAAAATCTCATTAAGGAGCTTTTAACTACTTATGAGGCTTTGAAAATATATCTACTACTTTGCCATTTGAACCTCTTTGCAAAACTAGAAAGTATATACAAGTGATGCTAAAATATGCTAACAGATTAGAGTTAACAGTAAAATCAGATGTCCTGAACAAGATACAGAAAAAAAATCACAAGGAAATATTTATATTTTTACTATATACAAACTCATTTTGGATATAAACTGTATTTTTCAAAACTTACATAACAGTAAAACTTTACAAATGTGAAACATTTTGATATAAATTCTACTATACTATCATTCCAATAATAAATAATCAATTAAAAGTTTTCATGTTACACACAAATTGAGTTTTTGTTGAAAAGTATTAGTTTAACTTTTTTTCTGGTGTATCAAGTAAATTGCACCAGCTATATATATTTGCCATTGTCCTCATAGTTATTGTGAACAGCATTGATAATCGTGTTGATTTTGTAAGAAATTCTGGTTATAGTGTTAAATATTTGTACTGTTATTGCTCATTTATATACTTATTAGAATGATTAGACCTAAGCCTGTAGTCTGTTGTTTCTCCAGTTGTACTATTATGTTGTATGTTATCCTGCTGTGCATGGATATTTTAAAATACCTCATAGTCTGGTCTCAAAATCACTTCTACTTGTGTGAGTACCTCTGGAGAGTCTAAACACACTGTATACTTTTAATTATATCATTCCTCTCCTGTCCATTAATCTAGCAGAACATCTTTACACAGATATGTTCAGATTGTTAAACAGGACTGTTAATTTATATACTGTACTCATGAAACACTATTTTTTAACCGACTTCCAAAAAGGAGGAGGTTATCAATTCTTTGCCTATTTTTTTTTGTATGTATGTTACCTGATTTCTTCTCCTGTGGTGAACCATTTTGGATGAATATGGTCTTGTTTAATAGAGTATATATCCGGATTGGAGATACTTCAAATCTTGGAAAAGAATTCTGTTGGTAAAGCGATGAAATTTGTAAATGAACACATGCGTGCATGGAAATCGACCAATATCTCTAACATATTGGTTGATTTTTCGAAAACTCTTTATGGATGTGTATAGTTTTTTAACGTGTAATCTATTAAGGAAGATCCCTAGGTGATCTCATATACTTTTCTGCGAAGTGCAACTTGCCGTTTTGCAGAAAATCGCCGAAAATTCCAAAATTCTTTTTGCGAATTTGAAAATTTTCTTTGTACATTTCAAGCATATACATAGGTAGTAAAACATAGTATTTTGGGTTCCTTAAATCAATGAGTACCAAGCTCGTTTTGTTTGTATACCAGGCAAATACCTATTTAAATGAAAATTTTTCCATTTTGCGAAGACGGGGCTTTTGGTTGTCACATTCTCCCGGCCTAATAGAAAATTCAGTGACAACACATGTCAAATTCTAACATGCTATTTGGGGCGTTTATGCACAGGGTGTTTAGTTATAGCAAACAAAATCACAAAGTAAAGTGATAGAAGGGGTAGCATTTATATGATGACTGAAATATAGGAAGGAGAATGGTTGGAATATAGGGTGGAGTGGACGTTTGGTGGCATAAATATGTTGAAACAAATGTGGAATTAAAATTATATAGGCTGATTAAAAAACTGTTATGATGCGGACGTAAACAAATCATATGCAGTATGGTTGAAATATATGCTGGAGTTAAATTATATTTATACAGTGTGATTAAAAAAATATTTATTTTATAGCCCATAAGAAGTTGCATAAAGTGTGGAGAGGAATTAATGTTACACCGGGCGATAGTATAAAATGTTAAAAATGAAATAATTTATGGGGTTGCCCACAAGGAGTTATATACTATGGTTGAATTATAGGACGAATTTGACTCCGTAAATATGGTATTGATTCTACTTCGTCCTATAGTTTACAGAAGGCAGCTAACAAATTTATGCTTGTCAGTAGGCAGTCGTATGTACAGGATGGTTGGTACATAGGGCGGAGTGGAATTATCTATAGTTATACAGAGTTGACAAAAAAAGTCGAAAAAAGGTTTCATGGCGTATGCATAAGGCATAAATATATTTTGGACTTATTAAAACAATGTGTACTAGTACATTTTGTTGGTAAACATTTACCTGTTAATTTAAATGAAAATGTATCAATGTGTAATGTTGAGGCTTTCGATGTCACATGGTTCTATCTATTAAGGTTATACATACAAAATAAAAACTAAAGAATGAAAACTACTTGAGTTCAGAAAAACTAAAAAGTTGAAAATAAAACATTTTTAAAAATATATATAACCGACTTCAACCTATAACTAAAAAGCTAAAAATAATTATACCAAAATACAGCTCTAGCAAATAAATAACACATTCAATGTTGTTAGGTACCTACCCAGGAAGTAAAAAATGTAAACATTAAAAGGTGCTCATTCTGTACAAATTAATTACCTACCAATCTAATATATTTTTGAAGTCGGTGCCAAGTAACAATCAAGTTTGATGAAGTGGTAGATAAGTACGCAATGAAGGATTTTAGATTTGCTTGGCACTGACTTCAAAAATATACTAGATTGGTAGGTAATTAATTTGTACAGAATGAGCACCTTTTAATGTTTACATTTTTTACTTCCCGGGTAGGTACCTACCAACATTGAATGTGTTATTTATTTGCTAGAGTTGTATTTTGTTATAATTATTTTTAGCTCTTTAGTTATAGGTGGAAGTCAGTTATATTTTTTTTAATGTTTTATGATGATAATGCATTAACGTTAATTTTAAATTCTGGGAATATTAACTTGAAATTATTTCTTGGCATTTCTCAACTGACACATCAAAATATATTTATCAAAAAACTATATGTCGACTTAAAACAAGTCCTACTAAACATAAGTCTCAAAAAGTGTTGGTAAGTGTGGTGCAAAGCTAATATCGACCCCTAAAAGCACACATAAATTGGTATTTTTCTCTTCTCTTTAGAATACTCACTTCTAATTAAGTGACCAAATTACAATCTTATATATTTTTCTGTAACCTTCCATTTTATTTTATTAACTAAGATTTTTTATAATCCCAGAAAAATGTAGGTACTTAGCACTTTCACTGACTGTCTGACAAAGAACTTAGTGTAGTATAACTGGGAAAACACTTTACATCTTTGATTGTAAGGAGTGTGTCCCAAATTCTTCTTGTAAATTTAAATATTGTAAAGCTTTTGTCTCTAGAGATAGGATGAATATGTGTTAAGGACTTGAGAATTGATTGATCCCTCTAACCAAATGCTGATGTAAAATATGTTTCTGAAAAAAGCAAATAAGTGTGCTGCCTTAACCTAGAAATAATTGCATAGAAAATATGTGGGTTATATTAAAAAAAGAAAGAAATGTACTAAATAGGAAAATTGATAAATATTTTGCATTATGATTTGAATAATAGTTTGGTTTATTACATACCAAAGTTAAAAGTAATAAAAAAATAAGTGCTATTCAGAATATTTATTTGTTTCTGATAATTTTTTCAAATATTTTTCACCTTATTTGCAAATGAATTATAGGTACACTCTAATAATTTTTTGTGGAACTCTAGTCAGTCATTTTTTGTTTTTAGCTGAAAAAAGAAAAATGTTACCATACAGTTATGAAATACGACCATTGCCCCGAGTTACAAACAAAATTTGAATTAAAATTACAAATAGGTACCAAATATTGAAAAGGGTAAATGAATATAAAGATGGAGTGAGTAGATATAGCTTACAAAACAAAATGATTTTATGGTAATACCTTCCATAATATCAACGAATATATAAGAGTCTATATTCGTTGATAATATAAATTTTGAACAAACTTTAATTGAGTAGTTATTGAGTTCAGCTTTCTTGTTAGTCAGTAAGTACTAATGCATTATTTGGAACTACATTACAATAATTACAAATTGAGTTACACTAAAAAACGTAATAAAACTAAATGTTGAACTTAAATAAAGTGAATTCCTACTTTAACGATCAGAAATAAAGTTATATTTATTCTGTTCAAAAAACAAAAATATAACCTCTAAATCTATACATTGACAACTCACCTCGTACACAATCATCACACCAACTTTCACCGTTTGGCAACTTTGAACCAGAAAAATAAATGTATACTTTTTGTCCTTTACTGTCAAAACCTTCTATAAATTTACAAAAATTATCGTAGCCTTCTACATGGTGTTTTTGTACCATTTTAATTGAAGCTTGTCCAACTCAACAACAAATAGGAATAGGCGTATCATCAACTCAAATACTGTAATAAATAGTGTCTACTATACCGTTTTTTATCCCAATGAGTAAATAAATATTTGTTCCATTAGTGAACAATGTGATAATAATATTTAAATTATTGCTATTCAGATTACAGATAACAAATACATATGTCGCTTGGTTTTATGTTTTATTTATAAAAATTATAAATTTTTATGAAGTATGTAATATCATCTCACCATGTATGAGGATGATTCACAAAGTTTACTGCCTATTTAAAAGATTATTTTGAGTGAACCTTTTGTTTCATTATTTTTGGATACAAAAGAGGAAATATTGTCAAATTATAAACATTTCCCTTAATACTTTTTAAACAAATGATTTTAAAAATAGGTACAAGCAAAATATATTTATATTTTTCATGACGAGGCCTTTCATACCATATACTAGGTTTTATACAATTCGCCCCCCAAAAATAATGTTAGGTTTTTCGCTATATTGAGAATACATATTTGAGAATAGAATTATCATTTCCCCACATTTTTAATAACTTTTACACAAATTATTTAAAAAATATTTAATAAATATATTAGTATTCCTTAAAAAAATATTTGTATTTCTTATAACTAATTTGATATATTAAATGATGATCTTGAAGAAGATTTAATTTTGTATTACTTTCTTTAATTTACTTTCCAAAATTAATATGATTTTGGCTTTTTCCTGGAAATTTTGGGAGAACCCCTATATTCCTTTTATTTCAAAATTTTTGGCTTAGTAGTTTAGGAGATAAAGGGGAAATGAGTTGAATTTTGTTATTTTTTTATATATTCTCATCAATTTCAATTAAAAATTTAAAAATTATATATTTATATTCTTTACAACGGGCCCTTTCATTTTTCATTTAATTTTATAAATTACCACCCAAAAATAATATTAGGAGTTTTTTATTTTTCCAGTAAACTTTGGATAAGGTCCTGTATTCCCAATTGTTTCATAATTTTAGGCTCGAAGAAAAGGAGAGAATGCTCGATTTTTGTAAAATTTCTCCCTAGAAGTTTCCCCAAAATCATAATTCCTGCAGATTGAGTGACCAAACTGTGTAGTGATACCAAATTAAACGATTTCTGCCCAGTAGTTAGTTAGTAGTTAACTTAGTTGGCAAATAAATGAATTCACATTTTGCTATCGAGATATCGTAACATTTTTTTTTAGGTTGAACCTTTAGGCTATGTATATTAAGGGAAAATTATTTCGAATGACGTCATCCATAATTGGAGAGGCGACATGGTGCTTATTTCAAAATTCGATCTATTTTTTCTTTTGTTTATAGTATACCTCAAAGACAGAGATATTTATACACATGTTTTTTAAATTGTTATTGATATAGGTGGATTAGAAAAATATTTACAGCAAAGCTATCCTCTTAAAAATATAGGTGAAAATAGGGAGGAGGGGGTAAAAACGTGAACAATCGCCAAAAAATACTGTTTATTAATTCATTGAACGTCTGTCCAGGCTTCTAAAACCCATTTCATTATGATTTCTCACTGTGGAGATCGTTTCTCGTTATTATTTTCCCCTATAGGTATCAAAAATGGTTGTCTGATACATTATAATCTCTCACAAAATGCAATACAATAATTTTCTTTCACGAAAACAATAGTTATATAAGTTTTTGTTAATAGGTACCCAAATAATGTCGGATCATAAAAAAGATGAAAGATAAAACGTTTGAATGTGATTCATTGTCTCTAATCATTTAGCGCATACGTCGAAAACAATAAATCCTTAATATGGCAAAAATAAAAAAATATTCATGTAACTAAACATTGTGAAAAAAAAGAACGAATTTTCAAATGTTCACCATTTCAGCCCTCATTTCCACCCCTATAATAGTGGATGGAAAAAAATGTTCTGATATTTCTATTTTTTTCAAGATATTAGGTGTCCGTTAAAAAAATTTCATTTCAAATTGATTAGAGGTGTCAACTATTTACTTAATACCACAGATCATAAGAGAAAATACTACTGCCCTCGTATGTCTGTCCGTCTCTTAATTACTTAGAATTTTTGGACATAGGGATTTCCATTATGCTTCAATTCATCCTTGTTGTTTGAGATGTTCATTCATCTAGATCCGACATGAGATCATCTCTCACATCACAGATCATACAAAGAGAACATCACATTGTGCTCTTCTCTCAGTGGATTATCTGTGTATTGTCTTTTGATCTAATGATTTGGCCCGGAATATCCACTTTTGGCCTGCTATTTGTTCCATGACGTCTTCAATTTGTTGGTTGGTTGGTTCAATCAGTTGTTTCTTGGATCACTTAGTCCGTGACACTTTCACTTACGGGCGGTAGAGTATAAGGAGTACTAAGATTATGGTGATATCTATTTAATTCATAATTCACTCTGTCATATGTCTCTTGTCCAGATGGTAGAATATCTTAAATAAACTGGTGGAATATTAAGACCCAAGTTTGTAAGGTAAACTATTTATTTTAGAAAGAATTGGTGATTTTAAAAATATTAAGTGAACAAAAAAAGGATTCCTTGAACATTTTATCATTTAAAATGAATCCTTCATTTAAAACAATTCTACTCGCATTGACTGAACAGTTTTCTTAATGTTCAATATTTCTGCGTATGGCCCGAAACGCTTGTTTAAGTGCTTCTTGAATGGGGGTATTAAATCAGGGGCGGCTCCAGCCAAAAATGTCAGTGGGGGCACTAAACAACATTAACAATAATATACATATTTGTGTGTGTATGAACTTAAATTCATTGCATTAGGTGCTTCACATTTTCATTTTTTGTGTATAATGCATTAATATTTCAGAAGATGGTCAAACCTTTCGCTATGGTGATCGCCTGCGTCAGATGATACTGAAAAGGCACATGAAGAAGAAGTATCCGAAGCTAAACCAGCCTCTACTGGGTTAGATTCAGTTTAGCCAGAAACGTTGCAAACTTTTCTGGTTTCAACAGCAAATCGTTTCGTTCTTGTTTTAGCAGTAACCTATATATTATTGAAATCAATGCAGATCATGTCTCCATCCATAATTTTCTGTGTCCTTATCGAGTGATACCAATTTTGGAACAAATAGTGGTAGCGTTGAAATTTGTGTTTTTTATAAAAAACCCTTGTTTCGCTAATAAAGTAATATACAATTTTTGTTTGTCATAAAACAGATAACAAGTCTTCAAGACTTCTTTTACAAAATGAAGTAAAATAATTTGTGTTCCAGATTTACAGTGGAAAAAGTATGAACATTATTACATTAAAAATTGAACGGAGTGTAATTATTATAACACTACTGTCTTCCGCTCAGTTTTTCTGTAATTTTATCTAAGAACTATTGGATTTAATCGGCAAATATTGAATGGTAATGATTTCAAAATAATCAATTCGTTGTAAGGGGAAACGTCAATTAAGATTATCATCCTTCCAGTCTTTGAACTTTGACATTGCTTACTCGATGCAGAGCGCTCACAGATTTAGTTGAGTCTCACATTTACGTTATAATGTTATTGTTAATCTTCTAATTTATTGTGGTGACAAGCAAACATTTCAATATGTTTTGGATTAATTTTCTAGTTTTGTGCTTTATATATGTAAGATCTGAAGGTAATCTTTATGAATAAATTTAAAGTATTTAAGTTTCTAATTGTGAAAATATTTCTCTCTCGATTTGACTCATGTGTTTTACTATACATATAAAAATGCTTAAAATAATTAATTAACATAAAAAATGTAAAAAGAATTCGTGGTTAAGGGTTTAATAGCTTTTCCCTTTTGAGTGTTTCTTCGCTATGATAGAAAGGAGCATTATAATACATGGAGATAATATAAAATTAATTTGACATAATTTCTTGTTTATAATAACTATTAAATTAAAATTGATAAAATGTATGATCTCTAGTAAATACAGAAAGCGTTAACAATAGTTAGAATCAGTTATTATGAATATTTAGATTTAGGAGGCTAAACATTTATTTTCCTACTGTTGTAGAATTTGGATGAACAAGGTATTGTGAAATCTCATTTAGACATTTCTTCACAGTAAATATGCGATTCGGTATGACAAAAAGAAACCTATCCAATCTCTAGTATTTTTGTACAAACCATATTATTTTTTTGGTGAATTTCGATAATACCGAGAACTCATATTAAATCCTTACACTGATTAATAGGCAACTCCTTTATGGATACAAGTTCCAGAGATCCGTAAATATTTCAGATCGTTTATGGTTTCCAGTAAGAGAACCAGTTTTCCAAAAGTTCGGAATTGAGCTCATGTCGGATTTCCACGAGCAAATATGTTGCTTATCTTGACTAGTCTTTTAATAATACTAATCAGATTTAGTCTAGCCTACAACGCGAGATGTAAGAACGACATCTAGGATTTTCGACAGAATTAGCACACAGAGGTTCCGAATCTGGAGCCGTTGCTGTTCTCCCTTAACTCCTAGGACAGAATGTCACGATAAAATTTTCAGGTTACTTCACCTGTCAGAGATATTGAATACTCTCTTCGAGGTGTCATTTCTTTGTACGCAAGACAATATATATTATATATAATATATATTGTTTCTGGTCAGGGAACCATCATCAGTTGCGGTTCCCACAACTGAATGTCCTTTCGAACACTTCTTTATGTATTTGATATATTTCGTTAAATTTGAAGACGCGAGATGTAAGACCGACATCTAGGATTTTCGACAGCTATTACTATTTTCACTAAATTTAGGAAATTATTCTACTTTTAACTAGTTGCTTACTACTGTCCAGTTGTAATCCAGTTTGTAACATAAATAATTTGATCAAGTGCGAGTTGGACTCGCATACTTAGGGTTCCGTACCACCTTCAAGATTCTAATATTCCAGTTTCAGACAAGCAGGGAATGAGTGCATTTTCTTATATTTACCCTGATATCTTTTAAAGGAAGCGTTTTAAATTTATAAAAAATATACACTTTGATTTTCCACACATAGACTTTTCATTTTATCTGCTTCAGGATTCGCCTGAAATTTATCAGAATACATATGTATTTAATTTTCTAATTTGGCCCCAAAAAATTAACATTAGAGTTTTATTAATAAACTTTCAGAGAAGTCTTTTATAATTTACTGTCTGAGTTTTGAGGCTCTGTATATTGGAAGATAAAGGGCAAAATAGGTCAAGTTTTAAATTATAAATTATTAAATCTGTTATTCAAATTATTAAAAAATACAAATAAAATATATTTTTCAAAATTTAAATAGTGTAGTTTCTAAAGTGGGAATTATGTCGATGTTTAAACATTTTAGTTAATATCTTTTAAACAAATGATTTAAAAATATGATATATTTGTAATTCACATAATGAGCCTTTTACCTGATATATTACATGCTGCGATTGAAAATTCAATCTTTATTTTCCATTTAATTGTATAATTTGTCCCTAAAATTACTAGGCGGGTTTCCTAATAATTTATTTTCCGTTTTATTTTATTCATATTTTTCCTATAAACAAAAAAGTTAAGGTCTTATAGTTTGGGGAATAACGGGGAGAATGGGTAATTTTTTAAAATATTTTTTTAATATATTTTAAAATATTCATTTAAAAAAAAATAAAAAAATATATTTGTATTCGTCATAATGAGCCCTGTGATTTGATATATTACATGACACTTTAGAAACAATTATAATTTTTTAATTTCCATTTAATTCTATAATTTGCCCCCCAAAATGAATATTAGGGGTTTCTCAATATTTTTCCAGAAAAGTTCAGGTGAGGGGCTATACTTCCATTTTTTTTCAAAAATTTTCAGCTTATGGTTTCGTTGATAGGGGGGGTATGGCTAAATTATTTTAAATTCTTGTTAATATCTTTTAATAAATTTATTTTAAAAATATGAAAAAAATATATTTGTTTTCGTCGTAATGAGCCCTTTCATTTGATATATAACATGATGGGTTAGAATCAATTTTAATTTTATATTTTCCATTTAATTCTGTAATTTGCCCCCAAAATTAAAAGTAGAGGTTTCTCCTTATTTTTCCACTAAACTTCAGGTCAGAACCTATACCTCTATTTTTTTTTCAAAACTTTACGTTTTATAGTTTCGGAGATAAGGGGGGGGGAATGGGTAAATTTTCGTATATTTTCGTTAATATCTTTTTAAATATATTTTTTTTTAATGAAAAAAAATATATATTTGTGTTCTTCAGAATGAGACCTTTCATTTGATATATTACATGATGCGTTTGAAATTTTTTTTATTTTTAAATTTTTATTTAATTCTATAATTTGCCCCCCAAAATTAATATTAATTGTTTCTCCTTATTTTTCCTGTAAAGTTTGGGCAACGTTCTATATTTTCCATTTTTCAAAATTTTAGGCTCAATAGTTTCGGAGATCAGGGGGGGAACGGTCGATTTTTTTTAGTTTTTCCCCCCAGAAATACCCCTAAAAACCAAATTTCTTCTTTTCCAATATGTACTCCTGATCGGGTCACCAAACTATCCATTCATACCAAATTTCAACCTTTTCCGTTCAGTAGTTTAGGAGACAATTGCTGTGATGTGACATAGGCAGAAATCCTGAGTGATATATTATAAGGGTATCCGTATATTGTATTTTCGGAACCCTAAAAATGATTTTTCGTCAATAAAACAGGAATTTTAGAAAACAATAAAAGGATAATAGGTTAGACTAATATTGTTGAGTTGACCAGATTTTTCAATGACTGGAAACAGTTTATTTCTTAAATTACAAAAATTTTAATCGTAATATTAATATTAAAGTTAATAATAATATTAGTCAATTGATATAATTAATTTCGTTGTTTCCTTGGTTTTTTAGGGGGAGGGGGAGGTTTTTTCTGGTACATGGTAAGCTTTTAGTGTCTTGCTCGTCATCTTCTCCTTCTTCTTCTCCTATTCCTGTCTCATCTGTCTCAGTATTTCCATCATATTCGGAATCTGAATCTGACCCGAAGATTCCTTGAGTAATTTTTCTATAAGTTGGCTTCTTTGCATCACGGTCGTTAGTTTCACCTTCATCGTGATTCTCAACATTATCTGATGCATTTGTGCACTTTTCGCAATTGAATGCTAGCGTACATTTCATCCCAGCTTTCCTACAGCTGCAACTTTTGGTGCACCCAAACATTATGCAGCTACAGTAAACAAGTTTTAGTAATAGCAAAATAGTAATAGCTGATAAAAAAACCAAATAAAAAATAAATAAACAGCTGCAACTCTAACATAATTTATAGCTTAACAAAATTGCCTTAAAGTGCAATAACCGAACTCGCATTATTTACTGAGCTAGAAGCTGCAAAGGTTCGTATCTCTAATAGTTTATAAGTTATATTATCTTTGTAGCACATATATTTTCAAAGATTCAACAAATCGAATAAAATTTTTTTCGGTATTTTACTGCCGAGGTCGTTTTTGTAATTTTTAATACAGGAAAAAATAAAACAAAGTTCAGAATTTGTTTAGAACAAATTTGTAACTTAATAAACAATGAATTTGTTATTAAAATTTTTTTTTCGTCATTTTGTATAGAAAAGTCAATTCTGATTTAAAATGAAAACGAAAATTTCTTAACTAATAATTTAAAAATCATAATTACCAGTTCTCTACAAAATTGTAAAAATAATTTTATAGTTAATATTAACATAATCCATTTGTTTACAAACAATTTATAAACAAATGAAGAAAACAAAATATTTTTTTATTAAATAAATGTATTTAGTTGACATAATAACGATAATATAATAAAAACAATTTTTTTCTTAAAATATTTATTTGCTTTTTCATTTGTTGTTAAATTATTATAAACAAAGTATTAAAATTTTTATGACGCAGTTCTTGTTTTGTATGTATATAAGAAGATATCCAGGAAGCTAAAAAATTTTAGGGCAATTATTTAAACATGTTATTTAGTTAAGAACGATAAAGGAAGTTTGAGAAAATTTTGTTAATTAACAATTGTCTAATTTATTGAAACATTTACTAAATAAAAAAATTCAACAGGTCTCAATTCTTTAAAGTGTTTAGATTATACCATAATATTTTTAGGTTTTTCAATTTATTATAAGTAAAGATTTTTTAAGGACGCACACGAGGCAGTACGCGCTACCTAACAATGGCGTGCGGAAGGCTATTTTCAGCATTAAATTAAATTTATATATAATGGAGATATAGTTTCGGGAGTCGGAACTTTTTTTAGGAAATTTCCTGCTCTTTAATGATCTTTGTTCAAAATTCAAATATATTAAAAGTTTACGAACTATAAGCGAAAAAACAAACACTATTTTTAGGATCTTTAATTGTTTATAACTTTTGAAATTTTTTATGTGCTAATTTAATTTTTTATCACAATGATCTAGACATCATTCTGGATAGAATGAGCCAATCCACATATTTTTAGTGATAGTATGTTGTACCATTCTGAACTTGTAGGCTAGACTAATTTAGCAAATTCAAATGGCACAGTATCAAATAAAACTACACACCTACTAAATCAAATTATACTAACTCTGAAGATTTGATTATACTATTACAATAAACAAAACCGACTATTAACATTATGTGTTTTTTTTGTGTGATCTGTGATTATGTCCATCTCCATGGATCATCCAACGACACTAATATATCTTTTATCAGTTTACAGGGAGTATTTCTAAATTTTGTGTTCTAACCGCATATGGTCGGCCGCCACATTACCTATCTGTTGGTAAATTTTAAAAATCATATCATCGATGATAAGCAAAAAAATCTTTCGATTTTAAGAAAATACATCCCTGGAGATATGACAAATTACAACTAAAAATTACTAAAATAATTTAACAAAAATGAAATAACAAATTAAAAAGCAACACAACCATCAAGTTTAATTTCTTTCCTTATAGCAGGCCTGATCATGAACGATGAAATCAATATTTTGTTAATTAAAGTCTTAAAAATCAATCGTTTGGCAGTAACACTATAGTAAACAAAGATATCAAAAATGGGTATTGAAGTTTTTTTTTTCAAATTCAATCAGTTTCCGATTATGATAGAATTACTATCCCGTTCCATTTAAAATCTGATGCAAAATAAAAACCGTAAAATTTGTCAATACTAAGCACCAATAAACATCGGATGTTTATTTATTTCTTTTAACCAGCAATATATCTTTCTTAAATTACTCAGAGTTTACCGAAAGTGGTTTAATATCTTTTTGGTACCTACAGATTTCTTCTCTGAAAAATGTCCTTTTTTATCTTACCACATGAGTGCTGGTGGTAGCAGTAAAGTGCGAAACGCAAAAATTATTTCCAACAATTTCTCTTGACCACGTTCCTTACAATCAATATCTTCGTTGCAAAGGTCTACGATCTTTACTTCTTAAGATACAGTAGCTGGCCACCATTAACCAAACCCCATGTATATACAAACAAGTACCCTAAACTTCATCCTCCGGTTTATTCGCCCCCACTGGAGAAAACATTGGTCATTCCGACAAAAAAAATCAATCTCTAGGATAATAAAAAAAGAACGGCACAGCTCGGAACTTTCAATGGCACAAAAAGTGAACAATGAAATACCCATCCAGAACAACAGTGGAATGCCCAGCAAGAACTACGAGAAAAATCGATGTGAATTATGAAAGATATTGGACAGTTCACTTTAGTTTAGCTTAGATTATTCGTGTTATTATTTCGATGTAAATTGTTTTCGGAATCAGCTGTTGTAAATATTGGATTTTTATGTGTAAATAAAGTTCTAGACAGTGAAATGAATATAAAGCAGCTAACGGCGTACCGTTAGCTGCGACTACCCCACGATAACTGCTTAAGCGACGAACGGGAAATAGAGCCAAAAACTTTTCTAGAATAATTCATACAGTTTTAAGGTATATTTAAATAGAATGAATGTACTGACGACCAAAATTTTAATCTTTACGACCTACTGGGCGGATATTGATATTTGGTATCATTGCATAATTTGGGAACCCGATCAGGACTACACAGAGCAAATAAAAAATAAATAAAAAATCTGATTTTGGAGGTACCTCTGAGGTGACATTAAAAAAAATCGACTATCCCCCCACTGGCGGATCCAGGGGGGGCTAAGGAGCTGAAGTCTCCCCAAAATCTTCTGAGTGGTATGCCATTTTAGTGTTTATTGTGCTAAAATCAACCTTCGGTGAGTTCAAGCCCCCCCCCAAACGAGATCAGATCCCCCCAAAAAAGACAATCCTGGATCCGTCCCTCCCCCCTAATTAACCAAAATATTCAGCCTAAAATTTTGAAGAACACGTACTATACGGGCGTGGTCCAAAGTTTACCGGAAAAATTGAATATATAGATTTTTAAATAATTTAAAAAAAAATATTAATGAAAATCTACAAAAATTGACCAATTCCCCCCTTTATTGCCGAAAATACCGTGCCCAAAATTTTAGAAAAAATTGGAAATACAGGGCTTCATTCAAACTTTAACGGTAAAGTAAAGCAAAAATCTTAATATTAATTTTGGGGGCCAAATAATAACATTAAATGAAAAATAAAAAAATAATATTTTTTACAAGCCCATCATGTAATATATTAAATGAAATTACTCGTTTTGGGGAATACAAATATATTGTTTGCATATTTAAAATATTTTTAAAGAAAATTAAGAAAACTATCAAAAAATTGACTATTGCCCACTTTATGTCCAAAACTACTAAAACTATCAGAAAAATGAAATTAAAATCCTTATATTAATTTCAGGGAAAAAGGTATAAAATTAAATGAAAAATAAAATATTAATTATTTTTAAGTAACTGATTGGCTACATGTAGAATATCAAATGAAAGAACTCGTTTTAGGAATGCAACTGTATTTTTTATGTTTTTAAATAATTTAATTAAAAAATGTTAACGAAAATTTACATTAAACTTCCTTCAAGCGCATCAGCTAATATATGAAATGACAGGCCCCGCCACGAAAAATATATATATATACCTTACTTGCATTTAAAAATAATTTGTTAAAAATATTTCCCCGTTTATCTCCGAAACTAGTGAGCCTAAAATTAAAAAAAACTAAAGCGGAAAAATCATAATCTTAATTTTGGGAGGTAAATTAGAAAATTAAATGAACATGAAAAAATCAAGCACATTATGCAGCATACCAACTAAAAACAGTCGGGAGAAATTATTTTTTATAAAGCCCTAGTTTAAAAGAATTAAAGGGAAATATAAGAAAGTCGACTCATTCCCTAGGTGTGTTCGAAACCAGTTACCCAACAACTTTGAAATAAAATCCAATTAAACCCTGGCGAATTCGAAAAGCAAATTAGAGAATTTATGAAATATATTATGATAAATCTAGATTATAATGAATTTCAAAGGCCTTACGTATGCGAGACCAAATTATTTAGTAGAATTGTTTTCTGTTTCAATATCGAAAATTTCAACACAAGCATATGTATTGTTATATTTTTACATCATTTAACTAATAATGTGTTAAATAATTTCAGATGCAGTACCCCCACCAGCCATTTCATCAAATCAAAATGAACAAATTGAAAATGTCACCAAAATAACGGAGAAAAAAATGTCTGAGCGACTTTTCGAAATTCTTGAGCACTATAAACAACCTGATCCTGTTGGGATCCCAGGAGCACCGATTCCAGATCCGATGATATTACCAGATATGAAAAAATCATTTTCGATGGGCACAATGAATTTTAAGAATCAGGAAATGTTCGGGTTAAAGAACTTTCGAATCGACTACATTATTGCCGACATCAATTCTATGAAAGTGGAATGTGGTCTTACCATCGAGGATGTTACGGTAAAAGGAAACTATACGCTTAGTTCCTGGTTTAGCCGATCTAAGGGACCGTTTATTGTTCAACTAAAGAATGTCAAAGTTACGGCTATTGCCAGACTCGAGGTTGAAAGAAGTGGACAATTGGAAGCTCAGGAAATCGATATGGACATTAGTTTTGAAAAAATCGCGATGAATTTTACTGGAATTGGAGCGCTTTTTCAAAGTAAGTAATTCAATTATAATTAATTTATAAATGATATTTGAGAAAGTTCATTCATGTAATTTTTTTCCGTCAATACCCAGATGGTTAAGGTTCAGCCGTGAATTAAACTATTCGCCAATGTAAGCAGGGCCGGAGTGCAACCGAAGCTGAAGCTCTGATGCCTCCAGAACGAAGCTGCCCCTCACAATAGAAGGTTTTAGATTTGTAGTTCTAATTTCCTAACATATTCCGAGTGAAGTTCAAAATAATATCAAAATTAAAATTCTGACAACTGTAGAGAACATATTTTCCAACTTTTTTTTTTGTTTAAACATTCCAAAAGAGTTTCGTCTATCCCAGTATAACATTTCAGACTCTGTTGGAAGCGATAATTAGTTTGGAGCAACTGAGTAAAGTCACAGGAAGCTTCGATCAAAATTTAGTGTTACGGGTGGCTCAATAAATCCAATACTGGCCAAAAAACTCAACGTTATCGTCAGTACTATTAAATTCATTGCTGAAAGTGGATTAACTTTCTTGTAGTTCTGGACCGCTCTTGTATATGTGCGTGCAATTGGTTAGATGAATTCCCAAACATTCCATGTTTGCATTCTTTGCTGGCCACCTTAGTCAGGGAATGGCAGTCCTTCGGAGTTTAGGATTTGTTCAAGATTTTTATCTTCATGAATACAGAGGAGTGCTTACCCTCTAACCATTTAAATCAGATACAAATTGAGAAACATATCACCAAGAGAGTGAGATGTGAATGTACTAATGTATTATGAACAAATAGAATATTTGTTTCGAAATATCAATTTAACTAATCTCCGTAACAAACAAAATTATAATTTTTGGTCAAAGCTAGAATAGGCATTCTCTTTCTTTCAGATATTATGAATTCCGTTGGTGCTTTCATATTCGATTCTATTAAACCATTTGTTCTGGCTGAAGCAAACAGAAACATCAGAAATGACGTGAACAAAGAAGTGAAGAAATTACCCATGAAATTCCCCAACTCTATCTCTCCATTTGATGGATTAATTTGTGATGTCCGCACAAAATTGAGGACACTAGGACTGGACCCTTATAAAATACCTGATTACAATAACACCGTTGGAATTTTTGAAGTATACCTTACAAATACGTGGCTCTATGGTATTTCATCTTTTCATCGAACCAAAGACATTATTATTGAAATGCGAAACCGAACTGTACATTTTCTGATAGAAGTTGGTACAGGGCCTCTAAAAGGCACGAGTAACTGGGAAACTTCTTTTGTAGCAGGGCTGATGTCCAAGGATGGAACTGTAGCTTTCAGTCTTGAATATATTAGGGTAAGCTTATGATTGTTTTAATATTAATAATGTCATTATGTTATACATATTTTATTTCTTGACTACAGCAAAGGGATTTACTCTTCACGGTTCTGTTCAATCGAGTGCAAGAACTGCTTTTTAAGGAAAGTGGCAACAACACTAAACGTTTGATATAGGTCTCCAGAGACCAATGCTAGCCTGTGTGAACGACATTGTGCTGATGAAGAGATGCGAAGACGAAGTAATCAGGTTGTTAAAATTGTTGGCAAGGAAAAAAGATATATGTTGGTGAAAGATGATACGAAAAGTCTATCAAGTTCCAGCTAACCTAATCATTAATTGTGTAAGAAATAGACAATATACAATATTTATTAGTAACAATAAGATGTAAAGGGGGCGAATATAAATAAATAGAAAAACGATTAGTAGGATAAATTAACGATTTTAAAAACAGCGAATATAGTACGAGCAGCAAAAGTGAAAGTGTACCAAACAATAATAAGACTCACTGTTACCAATGTATGTGAAAATGCAATGACAAAGAAGGTGGAAAATAAGCAAGAAGCTTAGGAAGGTAAAATATTAAGGATAATCTGTGGAAGAATTAAATATCACGACGAATATTGAAGAAGACGAAATAAATAAAATGAAGAGCTGTACCAAGAGCCAAGTATTGGCCAAGAAGTGAGAATGCAAAGAGCTTTTTGGCTGGGACACGTAGCAATGGTGCCCGACAAGAGATGAGTAAAAATGTATTTTTCGGAAAAGATGAATTGAATAGAAGAAAAAAAGACCAAGAGCAAAACGGTTGGAGAAAGAGGTGAGAGAAGGAAGTGGGAGCAAGGGATTGGATGACGGAGGCTTTTGGACGGGTCTTATAGAGCTATTCTAAACACTCATGTTTAATTGCGGCTATCACAAGAATTTTTAACCTCTAAACTAGTCAGCAAGGAATACTAGTATACATTTTACGAATTAATTATAGCTAGAAGCTTTTCAAATTATCCTATTCAACTTGTTGGCAACATATTTGCATTATTTCTTGTTTTTGTCAATCATAGCGGACTGTTGAGGATGTTCGTGAATATTAGCCTGTTCAGTAGGATTTTTACGGCTTACGTTTTTTTGAACAGTACATATTTGAAATTTCAAAATGATTCCTTACAGAAGTTCTGAGAGAAAATAGGTTTATTGTATATTGTGTGTATCTACTTATTTATTGTCAAGACGTTTCAGCTCCAAGTCTGTTGTCCTTGTCAATTACTGTTTTTATAATTCCCCGAGATAGCCGATTTATATTGTATATGTCAAATAAATCTGACAACGAATTGTATGCTTGCATACCATATAGTATTCGACTTTAGAAATATGATTATACAATTTATAAAAGTGTTAAATCAATTTTCTTCATGTTTCCTTTTTCAGGTTAAAATAAATGCAAGTCAAAGCTTAGATACTAGCAAATCTCCATCACTCGATGACATCCAAATCGAATTAGGGAACATACAAATTCGTTTTGATGGTTTGGGAACAATGGATTATTTGATCGAATTCGGTATCAATGTTCTGCCCAATCTATTGCGATACCAAATCATGGATGCATTAGAGAAACCCATCCAACTGAAAGTGCAAGAGGCTTTGAACCAAATTAATATTGAACAAATAGCCAAAGAAAATGTCGATAAATTAGATAACATGACGTCCTTCAACGAAATGAAATTCGATGCGTTGTTGAAAACGTAGAGATAGTGTAATTCTTATTTTTCTTAGATTAAATTTTGTCAAAATTTTAATGTTTTATTTATTGTATTTTTCATTTGTTTACATTAAATTTTATTGTTTTATTTATTAAAGACTTTATTAAATCCATGTGTTAACTGGAATAATTTTGTTGTAAGATGTTTTTTTCTGATTCATTCGAAAATAAATGTCAATATAATGGGTCTCCCAACTAGATGTGTCATTTTTTAAATCAACTCAATTTTTATGGTATTCATAATTAAAACTATAGAATCTTAAAGTTTCTGTCAAGGTTATTAACCAACTGTAAAATAAAAAAAGTAATGAAATGGTAATGATATTAGGCACATAATCGTAAGAAAATAAAAACAGAATTAAAGTTTACATATTTATTTTCAAATTTACAAAGTCTGGTACTTGGAGAATTATATCTAACACTAGAGTTACAGTTAGAGGCCAACAGTAGTCTGGTACAGTGTTTAGATTTCTATTAAGGAGTAACTTGAATTTTTAACAGTTGAATAGATGAATTTAAGTTTTAGTGGTGAGTGAGTGGTGAGAGTACATACAACTGTTTTGTAAAGCGTAGAGAAGTCATGATCAATTTTTATATTGGAAAGTAATCTGATTCAGAAAAAAATGTATTTAGGTTTGTGGATACTAAAAAAGAAACGCATAGTAAGGCTTGAACTCTTGAAGAATAAAAATTATTATAATGGAAGAAGACTAAATGAATTCTTGTGTAGATATTCTCATAAAATCTACTTTTTGAAGCCAATAAGCTCTATATGCTTGTTGAAGAAATTCATACAAACGCAGTGATTACCTAGATCTTTAAATGATGCTGAATGAATTCCTATATAGCTATTTTAGTAAACTGTTGCAGATAGTGCCTACCTAAGATCCTTGAATGATGAAACTCTTTCCACTATAGTGTTTGCAGATATGTGAATCTCGATTAAAAGAGAAATCTTACATTTATTTATTTAAGCCAAGTTTGTTTAAACCAGATCATTTTGTATAGCATTTAACTCATTTTGCAGATCTATCAAATAGTTGGAATTTTTTGCTGAGATTAACACTATAAAAAAATAATAGTTAAATGCGGATAACCTGTTATCAAAGAATTTCAAAACAAGTGAGGGCCTTCAGCCGAGAGTCTCCGTCTCACTCGTTTTCTATAAAATATACTCGCAACAAGCATTGGTACCGTGGAGGAAAACATTATTATCAACATCAACTTAGATAGGACTGAATAGGTACTTACTACTACTACTACAACGAAGAATGATACAACAGAAGAAGACATGCAAAATAGGTTAGATCTAACAAGGGCCAGTAGAAAACAAGTAAATTTAGTTTCGTAGAAAACTAAAAATATAATAAAACAACACACAATAATGCGTAGCATAATGATATATGAGGAAAAAAATGTGGATTATAAGCAAATGGAATAAAAGAATAATCACAGCAACAAAGATAAAATTTTGGGAAAAAATGATAAAATCAAATCAAGGAAAAAACTAATAGTACGAACCCGTTAGAAGAAACAAAAGCCGATTGATTTCTAAGTGAAAAAGTCTTATTCGACCAAGAAAGCAAGTGGAAAGAGACGACGCAATGGACGCAGATAAATCAGTAGCAGCTGACAGTACACTCAAGTAGGATTCTTGAGGTATAGCAAAATTAACGTCTACAAGTTTTATTTTTTTGTGTGATATTCCAAGTCTTATGGTGTAACTAGCATGATTTCGACTGAAAGTTTTTATTTCGAAAAATCACACAGTTACATGTGGCGTTATATTACAGGCAAAAAGTGGGTCAAGGTCGTTTAAAAAAAAATTAATACAACCCACGCAGCATGAAATATTCGAAGAAATATTTCACTGAAATATTTCGACAATATTCGTATATCCGCAACAAAACATCTACGAAATATACTCACTGACGAAGATATGTTTAAATTTAATATCGTTTTGGTAAAACATAGGTGATGTAGTCAGGAGTAAATGATTAAAATTTGAATAAAAAAAGAGTTTAATTTTTTTTATTATGTTTGTTAATAATGTGTTTGTCCACCGCGGTTATCTATACACTCCCCAACACGTCCTGGCATTGATTCAATAAGGTTCTTTATTTCTTCTTGAGGAATACTATCCTAAGCTACTTGTATTTCATATCTTAGAACCTCCAAAGTCCGTGGGGACTGGGGTAAATTTCCGAGCGTTCCACCCATCATATTCAGATCCATCAGAGAAGACGACCTGATTCCATTCCACATTCCAATGTTACCGTTTTCTGCAGCACTGTAGTTCGTTGTCGTCGATGCTCAGCGGTCAGAGGTAGCACAAGATGGGGTCGATAATGCTGTAGTCCAAAAGATCTTATACAGCGGGAAACCTTTCGGACACTTACAAGAAGCCCTTGTTTTGGGTATTATCCAACAACGCTTGACAACATCTTATAACAGTAGTTGATATCTGTTCGTGCGGTTAGCGATTTCTTGAAATGAAAAACCCGCTTCCAGCAAACCAATAATTCGGCTTCTTTCAAATTCACTTAACTGGCGATACATTAGGCGTACACGTACTGTAGGCATTTTAACATTACTAAACATCGATTTTGGATCCCATCAAATGGTTTGTTTTGAGGTAAATTTTAAAAATAGAAAAAACGGCTATATTAATTGATAAAAAAAGTTTACATGAAAAAACATTCACCAAACTTTACCAAATTCTAATCATTTACTCCTTACTATAGCCTCTATGTTTTACCAAAACAATATTAAATTTAAGCATCTACTTCTGGATGTTGCGATTTCTTTGTAGTGAGTATATTTCATGAAATGTTTCAAGAGAATTTTATATTTGAATATCTTTTGAAATATTACAGATATACCTCATGAAATATTTCAAAAGGTTTTTGTCGAGAAACTACGAAGATTTCAGAAATATTTTATAATACTGTTGTAAACTCCGTGGGTTCAATTTAATTATTTTGAAAAACGAATATTCACGTACTTTCACATTCTAGAAACTTTTATTTACACGTAAAACATCAAATATTTCCAACAGCTGATTCTAATATTATTTGCATCGAAAACAAAACAACAAAATAAGCTGAATGCACTAAAACTAAAACTCTCCTGAAATTAGTGTCTCTTTAAATAGCGTAAATTCTCGTTCTCGATGGTACTACATTTTTCTGCACAGCGTCGAAAATACTGTTTGGCGCCATTTCGAAAATTCCAGTTCTAACTTTCTATTAATCCAGCTATTGATGTCTCATCGGAATGAAGCCAGGGACGGACTGGAAATCTTTTTAATTTTTTTTTAAATATTTCACTAAAATATATTTACACTATCCTTTATATCTGCAACAAAAGATCTTTTGAAATATCTCCTGAAAAATTACATACATATTGCATCAAATATTACTGGAATATTTCATAAATTATTTCAAATGGGGTTTTGTCACGGACATACCAATATTGCAGAAATATTTCGATAAATATTTTGAAATGATTCAAATCAAACAAGAAATATTGCAAAAATATATTATAAATATTTTCGGCTGTGGGAATAACATAACTGGTCAAAAAACTTCAGGAAACTGTCACCCGTATTCGTCTTTTCGGAACTTCACGTGCGACAGTAATTTAGGAACCTAGATAATTTAAACAACAATTTGTAAAAGTGCTAGTTGGACTTGTACCACCTTCGAAGTTACTTATATTTTGTTATTTTTTTGATCTTTGTTTATATAGTTTCGTTTCTATATTTTTTGCTAGCTCCCAATATTTTTTTCAAAATTCAAAAATTAAACAAAAAAGAAATAAATAATTTGTCCAGGACATCATACAGTAACTCATCACTGCTATGAGTCACAATCGTTCTTGGCTTTTCAACTAACTGTCTGTCTGTTACAGTCGATTCGTTTTTCCTGAAAGCATAGCCCTTTCTAGTTGTATCACTTAAATTCGTAGATTACTTTAGATCGTGTGTAATGTTTTTTCATCGACAGCTGTTTATTCCGAATTGTGTTTTGTTATTTCGAAGACTAAATTCGAACAGTTCACTTCAGTGAAGTAAAATAATGATTTTTTTAAGGATTTTTTAAAACATATTTTTTATAGGTATTAACGAAAATTCGTAAAAGTCGAGTAATCTGCCTTTATCTTCGAAAATACTGCGTGTGATATGTTGAAAAAATAGGAGAGCACGGCTAATTTTAAAATAAATAGAATTAGGGTACAATTTATAAAATTAAATGGAAAATAAAAAGAATTCATGTGAGAATCTCAAATAAAAGAGCTTGTTATGAGGAATGCAAATCTATTATTTTCTTATTGTGTAAACATATTTGTTTAAAATATATTAAAAAAAATATTGAAACTTTAAACCTTTCCCTCGCCTAAATTTTAGTAAAATTATAATATACGGTCTTACTCAAAGTATATTGCCAAAATTGAGAGAAAAATTAAATTCTAATTTTAGAAGGAAATTAGATAATAATATAAATAATTTTAAAATATCAAGGGTATCATGTAGCAGATTAAATGAAAAGGTTAGTTATTAGAAATGATAATTTATAATTTTAAAACGCATAGTTTAAAGATATTAAATAAAATATAACAAAATTCAGTCAATCCTTGCTTATGTGGGAAACTATATAGCCAACAAAATAGAAAAATTATGCAAGAAAACCTAAGCGGGAGGACAAAATAGAAAATTATTATTATTTATGGTTTACCTAGATTATAGATCCTAATTTGGATTGAGTTGTAGGGACAGAGGTACGTACGTTTTAAGGTTTTCTAATTTATTGAGCCTTACGAATAATTTATCATCTTATTTCTTCCCATTTTGGGTATATTCCCATTGATCAGCTCATTTTTTATAGTCATATACATACATAAGTTATTTAATGCTGATTTTGTAAATAAAACAATTTCAGATATATTCATGATTTTAATAACAAAATATGTAAAATCGAAAAATAAAATATAACATGCTTAAGTAGAAAATATGGTTAACTTTCCAAAATACTGATTAATAAATATGCTGAATGTTCATGACTCAACATCACCAAAATATAAACTTTTCCTCTTCTTAGGTGCTCTTCTTAAACTACCCAAAATATTCAGCAATTCGGATACAGCTTTTGGTTGCTCCTTGTCTTGCTTTTCTTTCTCCTTGTTGGCTTTGCGTAGTGTGAACTGTCCTGCTTTGATAGCATTGATTATGTCTTCGTTAACGCCAGGAGCTGCAGGAGCCTTCTTTTCCGTGCCATTACTGTCTTGAACGCCTGTTAAATATATAAAATTTTAAATATATATTCTCTAAATCGCGTTTTAATAATACGAAATCTATTCTAGAAAATGACAAATAGAAAAATATTGCACCACAAAATATCTCAAATTATTTTCGTTATTTCATTGGCTTAGCTTTCTCGTATGTTCTTGGGGTCCCCAAAATTTAAAAAATGCAGCAAATTCTCTTTTCTGGAAGTTTGGATAAAAAAGTTCTCTAATTAAAAAGAAAGAAACATTTACACCAGGGGAGTAACACTGTTGCAAAAACAATATTTAAGCCATGGGCGGATCCAAGGAGGAGGCGATCGCCCCCACCGAGAGCCTCAAATTTAGTAAATTTAATATTAAAACGAGGTAATCCTAACTGCAAGAGCCCAGAAGAAGTTAACTTCTATGGGTTTAAACCTCAGGATGACTATATTTAATGTAATAACCCAAGAAATCTGGGTTTAAAAAATTTTATTTAGGTAAATTTAGTACAGGATCGCCCCCTCTGAAGCATGAAATCCCCCCCCCCGGAAGCACGTGTCTGGATACGCCCCTGATTTAAGCCTCTCAGGATCACGGGGTACAGTTCGGACGTTTACATGCATGCTTTCACTGGTTATGGGCACGATGTATATCCTGGTTATGGATTATGTGGATGGGGTGAACTTACTCATATGTCTGTGACACTGTGTAGAACAGTTATAGTAATTACGTGTTCAAGCGTACATTGGGCTTAAATTGGTTAAACGTATAAAGGTCTTTTTTTTGGAAAATGTTTATTTTACTCATTTCACGAATATTCTGTTTTAACAGACAGCCCAAAGTGAAGATAACCTACAAAGAGTGCCCAGCCAATACTTAAGTCATTTCGAATTCATTTCAAAGGTTTATTCAACATGTCTTAAAGATGTCATTTTCAAGAAGTCATCAAATTTTTTGACTTTTGAAGAATTCGGAAATATGAAATTTCATAAAAGTCTTCCTGTGGTGTGATGATAATAAAGAGGATAAAAATTTTCATCTGGCACTGTTTGAAAGTTCTAATATGAACCGATGGGCAAAGAATTTTTAAGATTGGAACTAAATATAACCCTTTGTTAAAATGTGAATGTGAAAGCCATTTTGTAATGGAACCGTCATGAAGCAATGTAATATTTTTGGGTTCAAGGTTAGTCGTATATTTCAAGAATAGGCCTAATATTTTTTTGAAAGGCTATATTTTACAGCAAGGCCTTATTTTGTTAGAAGATCCTTTATTTTTAGCTGGGGTCGTATATTTTTGGATTGGGCCCTATATATATCCATATGGATATATTTTTTTCTTGGGCCATATTTTAAGAGTTTGGCTATAATCAGTTTTTCGCGATTTTCAGCAAAACGGTGAGTTTTATCCCATAATTACCTCAGATCATAAAATTCTCCTTGAAAAAGGTATGAATAATTGTTTCCCTAAGAACCACCGTTTTAGAGATAATTTGTAATCGTCATAAGTTGCACACGTTTCCACGCCACCTATGACGTAGTGTACTTAGCACGTTTTTTTACGGGGTTCCCCAGTAGACCTATTCCACGGGTTTGTTGTGATATTGCTTGTTTCGGAACTATTGCAAAATAATTTTAATAATTATGGTTGGTAAAATACTAAAGCTGCAGAGCAACGTTGTCGAACTGCTGCTACATCTATCTCTTCTGATATTATATTCGATGAATCTATGACAATTCCTACCAGTCAACAGAAATTCCTTGCAAATAGTCACAACAAATCTCGGTTCATTTCAATGTTGAAAGCAAAGTTTGCTGCTGAATAAATATCAGTTAAACAAGATAATAATGATGCTGGTGTACTTATTATTGAAACAGCAATTGAGCAATTTAATGTGACAAATACAACTATTGTAGTGTTTGGTGAAGATGTTGATTTACTCGTCTTACTTACTGCTCTGTCCAACTGAACAAATTATTTATTTTTTTAAACCAGGAAAAGCTCAACATCAATCCTCAGAAAGTTTATCTACGTTTGCTGTGTCAAAATCATGTACTACTGCTACCCGCAATAACTGGCTGCGATACGACATCTGCATTTTTTTATAATATAATATCAGGAGAGGAAAAACAATAGTTTTCAAAATATTTGAAAAACAACATTTAGTTCAATCTGCTGAAGCTTTTAAAAACTATTGTCCTCCACAAGATTTTATCACCAAGGGAATTCGCTTTCTTCTTGCCATGTACACAACTCCTAAAAAATACTTGTTTAGATAAGTTGCGATAAGCGTGTTTCGATAAAAATACTCGACACAAAAAACGAGTACAGTTAGCTTCTCTTCCTCCAACCTCAGTAGCTGCTTATCAACATCTTTTTCGGGTATATTATGAAGTTTATGTGTGGCTTAGTAATCAGCTGGACCCTAAAGACTGGGGTTGGAAGTTGGTCCACAACACATTAGAGTCAGTTCAGACTTTACTTCCACCTGCGCCAGAGAAACTGCTGAACACAATATTTTGTAACTGCAAACAGGGATGTAATGCTAAATGTGGATGCAAAAAAGTTGGACTGTTGATACCAACGAGGAATCGCTATTGGGGCAATTTACTTGCACCCAAAGTGAAGAAGAAGATCAAGAAGAAGAAGAAGAAGAGGAAGCAGAAAAGCGACTTTTTTTGTAATTACAACAGTTATTTTTACCAACCCTTATAAATAAATATTATTGTGCAATAGTTCCGAAACAAACAAAATCGCAACAGATCCGTGAAATAGGCCTACTGAGGAAAGTACACTACCTCATAGGTCGCGTGAAAACGTTTCCAAATTATGACGATTACAAATTATTCAACTTTTTAAAGCGTTATATCTCTAAAATGGGCTCGAAAAATTATTAATACATTTTTTGTAGAGAAGTATGGTCTACAATTTTTGTCTGAGGTAATTTTGCTCATCGTTTTTCTGAAAGTCGCGAAAAATTCATGTTTTTGACCTGTGAGCTTGGCCCATTTTTTTCCACACACCGGAACGATGAGGACTTTTGAGATTCATTTTATAATTGTATTTTGAGCAATATTACCAAATTACAGCTTCTTATGAATTTTCGTTTCTTCGAATGTGTAAATTGACTGGATTAAAAAAAGGAATATTTAATTTTTTGTTGATCTTTTTGTACCATATCTATTTTTATATTTTAATTAAATTCCCATTTGTTTTCATTTTTTATATATTTTTTACCTAACACTATGGATTGATAAGAGTAGAAATTTGTTAGATTAAAGCACAAATGATAAGTTCATGCTGGGGAACATATTTCCCTAAAATAAGGTCAGTGGGAGTTAAAGATTCTAACATCATATTGAGCCTGTCACTTATAAGGTATTTTTTTCGCAATACAGGTTTTTAAAAACTGTCTGGCGCCCTGAAATAAATTTAATTTTGCTGTTTTATTATCTAACCCATGCCCAAATGTTGGTATTTATTTGAGTGTTTAGTTTAATAATACCATGTTTGCCACAATGTAAGTTTTTTAACATGCCGCAAAAATAAAATCACAAAGAAGACTTTTCTGACTTCTGTAAGATATAAAGAAGAAATTGTTACCTAAAGTATCTGCTAATTCCTGTAAGGCAATCTTGCTTCTTCTTCTACGTAATGGCACTTTAGGTGGTTCTGCGGAAGTTGGTAGAAGAAATGGTAATGGTGGTGGTGGAGGTGGAGGAGGAGCAGGTGGCGAATTCAATTTTGTTTCAGCTTTCTCTGCCCGTTCGATAGCTGCTTGCAATTCTGATTCGACTAATTTCAAACGTTCTTCAAGAATTTCAACCTGAGCATTATTGTCGTCATCCTCTAAGCGCTCCTGAAATGAGGCAGTTATTAAAAAAAGTTTGCTTATTAATTTTTAGGACTTACTTGGAGAATACTGATTTCTTCTTCGTGCTTATTGCGTTCATCCTCTAATGCTCGTTTTAGATCCTCGATTTCTGCAAGAAGAACTAAATTACCGCCATCTGGGTTTTCTGAGAGTCCTTGAAGAATGAGAGTACTTTGATGTGCTAGAACGTTTCTTTCTCTCTTATGTGTGTCAGCTTCCTTTCTATAAGTACCACAATATCTTTTGATAGATATACTTGATTTTTATATAACAACTGCAATATTGCAATCGTACATGATTTATTGAAAAAAAATTATTAGTTACAGAAATACAAAAATATAAATAGTGGACTATTTACGAAATAACTGTACTTATTAACAAAAATGGTGGTTATACTCGTATATACGAAGAACTAATGTTTCTATGTATGCTACCTGTTATCTCGGAAACGCCTTAACCGATTTGGACAGTATAAACTATATTTTGTTAAGGTAGATTCCGTGTACCAGAAACTCATAAATCCCCAATGAATATCGCACACAATTTTTTCTTAAAGATCTAAATTGTAATGTCAGTGAACATACGAAAATAATCGTTGAAAGGTGATATTTCTAGACCGACATACATAGAGTATTAATAAGAGGAAACAACAAACTAACTAAAATTAACGGCTTGATTTTTTTTTATTTAATAAGATGTTATATTCAGTCTATGTTAAAGGCAAATACCATTGATAATATCAACAATATTTAAGTCCATACATTGTTGTTGACGATAATTATTAAATACGTAGACGATAGAAAATTTCGAGGTGTTATAATTACGTGGATGTACCCGTCTTTCAATTAAAAAATCTGTATACCTAAGGGAAAGTTCTATTACACAACAAACTAATAAATAATAGTGTTAATTACTTTGGACAAATTCTGGGTTTTATATGTATGTATCCACAAAGTTACAGGAAACATAAGAACACTGTTAATTAATATAAAAGTAAGGAACTGCTAAAAACTAGACTGTTAATTTGCATACCAGGTGGGCCATTTTAATCTATGCACCCCAATCGTTTCGTTCCTAAGCATGGTATGAAAAAAGAGTTCATACGAAACTTGTTCAAGGCAAAGGGGGACACTCTTTGGTGCAAATAATTTTTGACCTTGAACTTAATTTTCAAGGTCATTTGAAGGTCAGAGTTTTTTTACACACAAAAGTGTACAGATATTGTTTTTTTCTTCAACGCCATGTTAAATACTCTTCAACGCCATGTTAAATACCTTATTAGCGCAAGTATTAAACGAAATAAAGGAAATCAGCAGTTATTATTACATATCGTAAAAACATCTTAAATGATTTATCCAGAAAACAAGAAAATTTATTTCAAAATATATTTTTTCTATTACTGCGATGCGATAATTATCACTCAGGTACCTCGGTCATTGTTATTTAGTCGAGAAAATGTGAAAAATAGCCATTTCAGGTTTTTAAGCTTATGACCTAAAAATAACCTTTTGAAGGTCACAAAAAATTTTATCAATATCATTTCAGACGTAAAATTTCCCGCTATTCCCGAATACGGTGACAACAACAGGGGTTCCCATTAAAAAAACATCCTGACCTTCAAATGACCTTGAAAATAATGCTTAAGGTCAAAATTAATTGCACCAAAATGTCCCCCTTCGCCTTGAATAAGTTTTGCATAAATAAACTTTTTTTTTGATTCCATGCTTAGGATCGAAGCAATTCGGGTGCATAGATTACAATGGCCCAACCTGTATATTCGTAGTTTACTCCTAGAGCACATATTCAGCTTGCTTCTCTCTGTCACAACCTCTACTCGTGACAAGTACAGTTGTTTGGAAATAGCGAGAATTAAAACTGATTTTACCTTATTTTGGCGCCGACTTCTACTTCTAAATTATACTATGTAAGTAAGAAATTAATTATTTTTATATATCCAACACCTGTTTATTTTATAATTATTGTTGGGGGTCTAGATCTCTAACAACTGTAAACCTGCGATTATTTATTTTGGTTAATTGGATTATAGGCTTTTAGTCGGCACCTTTTATATAGGTTTAAAACAATAAATACTTTAGTATTTATTGTTTTAATTATTTAACTGTTTTTAGTTCTTCGTTGAATTGGATCATTAAAATGTTCAGTTTGAAGTTTGCCAAAAGCTTTAAGATTTTTTTAAATTAAACTATTTAACCTCCCAATTGGAACTAGAAAGTAGATTAAGAGGTTTTTTGAATGCGTACTGAAAGAACGTTTTGTAATGCAGATCAATAATTTATGTCCGTTCAATACTAAAGAATTTATGAATTTTGCTCACTTGCCTTTTCTTTTTTTGTATGTATATATATACCGAATGTGCCACTACGATGGGTCAATAGAAGTTTTTGGCCAATTTCGCATACATTTTTAACTGAAACTATATCTAGATCTAAGGGTTGAGACTGCTCCATCCACTGAAATTAGTCTCAACCTCGAACGCTCTCTGAAAATGCAAGAAGTAGTACACAAGGTTATTATATTGTATATTATTGTATTTTTGGATTTACCGAAAAAATAAATAAGAGATTCATAAAAATGTAATTTGTTCAATCAACCTCTACGGTTTTCGAGATTCTGATTTATTTACGTATGAAGGAAGTGAGTTTCAAGGTTCACAATACATTCTAAATCTATATTATCATATGATCTCCTTACCTGAGAACAGCAAAATTTGATCGGTGTTCCTCCTCTAGTTTTTTGTACTCCTCCAGCTCGTGCTTCATCATTTCCATTACTCTTAACATATGTTCATGTTGTTTCTTCATTTCTGATAATGTCGATTCAAGGCCTTCGGTTTTCTGCTTTTCTCTTTCAAGTTCCTAGAAAATAATTAGTCAAATTAGAAGGTATAATCTACATTAGTTGAAACAATGCAGCTAGCATATAGCGATATTATCCAAACAATATTTAGTAATATAAAGAATTTGACAATACAAACTTAACAGTTAGAAAACATGTACGTAAAAATGGAATTATTAACGGTTGTTTGGAAATGTCGAATCCTGACATGCTGCGCCAAAAGTTGAACGAATTCGTGTTCAGAGACTCAAAATACCTATACAACAAATGAGCGATATTTTTTCAATTTGTGGATTTGTGGGATGTACAGAAAAGTATCTTTGTCGATATAATGCTCGTCGCATTGCTTAGAGTTCTACTGAATCTCATTAACTGAGTTTTTTTTTGTTTCATACTTCTACTATATTATATTTTTATATGATTTGGGACTACTTTTCTTATGATTAAATCTTGTACCTATACAAGCTAAGATTTAAATTTAATTCAAAATGTTACATTAATCCTTTGTTTATTCGACAGTGTTTATCACATATACTTATATTATTAAGTATAGTTGAGAGCAAGATGCTCTACACGGGAGTGCATACGTTATTTTTATTTTCCTGGGTTAAGTACTACAGAAATCCGGTTATAATGGGACATTTTGGTGGATGGTATCCCTCCATCATCAGCAGTAAATGTATGTCCTTCATTTATAAATATTTCCTCATCATACAGAAGGCAGAAACCCATTCTGTATGATTTAAACCATTCTTAAACTATGACCCTTTGTGCTAACAGATTTGATAAGTACTATACTTTTATCACATTATTAAAAAAATTAAATATCGCAAAAGCAAGCAAAAATATCTGAAAAATGCAATAAAATGAAATGTAGATCACATACGTAGATTTTAAAAGAAAAAAAAAACGGGTTGCGAAACCCTAATTTTTTGTCGAAGCGAATAATTGTTATAAACCCATTTTTTTAAGTTTTTCCTTAATTACTATTTACCAACCAAATCGATAATCTTCTCATTTTATAGAGTTTTAAAAATACCACAAAATGATTTTTACTAGTTGAGGTATGAAGTGTAGAGGGCTATTTCAGAAAGCGTTTAGAGCAACTTTTTATAATTAAATAAAAAAAATTAGAATAAATTAACGTATATTATAAACAGAAATATTGCATATGAACATTTTGTAATGGAGTATGAATGAATTTATTAATGATTATAAGGTACTGTTTAAAGCCAAACAGTTATGCAAAGTTACAGGTAACATTAACAAGTAAGCAAATTCTGTGGTAGCAAGATAACACTTTTTGCTGCCAATAATTTTATGCAAAATTAAGGCTTATTGCTAACCAAACGATGGTGTTGTTTGGAAGCCGCAATATACCACGATTAGTGTACCAAGATAACTGGCTTAACAGCTGAAATGCCGGTAGCAACGCTGATCAATAACTGATTTGTCTTGACTGCTTTGAAATAGATTCAGCATTATAATAAAACAGACTGTTATTTTCACATTTTATTGCAAATAAATAAAATAAATACATTATTTAAATTAATAATATTGTACACTAAAATCTTCCATTCGCATTTAAGAACACTGAGGAACCAAGATCTCTAGTACCTCCTGGTCCGCCATAATGTCTTCCGTACTGGCCACTCAAATCAACTCCAAGGTTTTTGCTTTGATGAATATTGTATTTGACTCCAGCATTGACATCTGTACCGTACCCACGCATATTGTCAGCTCCAACAAATGCCGACGATCCTGAAGATTTGTGGTTGTAGTCTAAACGTCCACCAACTTGATCGGGTCTGAGACCATGTGATCCCCAATTCTTGGCTGCAGATGCTGTGCCATCGACACGGTGATTGTTGTTGTCAAAAAGGTTTCCAGTGTGCGAAATGCCAGCACCAGCTTGATTAACGCCCCATTGTGTTTGTCTATAAGGAAGGAAAAAGTATAAATAAATAAGGAAATATGAAAATAAGACAATCGTATCCACTAAAAATAACTAATATTTTAGCTTTGTAGGTTTCATGATAGACACATTTTGTTATATATTTTCCATTTTAAAACGGACAATGTTCATATGATTCAACACATGATTGAAAATTTACTTAAATATAAAACAATTAACACATTTTTACATAATCGTTTATAATTTAGAAAAATTGCTCACAAATACGTCGTTGATTTAAATGCAATAGATGTATATTGTTGTAATAGATGAAAAATCCTGGATAAACTGATCCAAAAAAGGTACCATCAACGGTTTTTCTTGAAAAAGTGAATTATGACAATGGTTGATACAAGTAACTGGTAATTCGATTACACACATACATTTTATTCATATTCACAGATAGGTCTAACTGTGAATCTAGCATCTGGATCCAGGAACGCATTCAAACACACACAACAATTTTATAAATCAGTTCAACCGTTTAGGATCTTACAACCAGAAGGATTATATAAATGTAATGAAACCCTTAAAATATATCTAAAAAAAATAAGACTAAAATAGATGTTTAATTTGTTGATGATTAGATACTAAATGTATGAAAATACTAGAATTAGTTCAAAGATAACTAAGCTTGTATATACTAATTGTTATGTATTAAATTGTTTTAACTAACTTACCTTTTTTCTCTGCTGACAGGTACAGCATAAAACTGTTGTCCATCTTCATCTTCCACAATATCATAGGGCATGGCTGCAGCCATGACTACACAAAAAGCACTGAACAAAATTAATTTCATTTTAATTTTAGGAAGTAGTTAACTTGCTGCTTGTTCAAGTTTGTCAATGAGTGCTCTCAACACTAGACTACTTTATATAGATGTTAAAAAATGATAATATCAAAGACACAACGAGCTGGTCTTTCACCGGCTTTCTCGAAAGGGGATTTTTAGTTTACGATCTTACACGTCACGCCTCCAAGAATATCTCTCAGTTTGTAAACACTATTTCTGTTATCAATATTTATATTGCATTTGTTAAATTATTATATTTCTTGGAACGTAAAAATTATGTGTAAAACAATTTTGTTAGATGACCATTTAGAACAATATTTCTAAAATTGTTTGCTTACTGTTGCAAAAAAACTAAAAAAGGTAATTTATAGCTATGCTAATATACATTAGTTCGCTAAAAAAATTGTACCATTTTTTAATCCCAAAAAATACATTTTTGTATAAAATATTTTTTATTATTTTATTAGCCATAAAAATAGATCTAAGGGCTAATATTAATAAAATATATTATATAATATTTTATGTTTATAATTAGTAGTCATTTATAATTAATAGTTATTTATTAAATGGGTGAAGAAAATCCAAAAAAGAGTGCATTGTCAAAAAAATTTGTTTTTACAAATGTATTAAATAATAAATGTGGCTCTATAAAACTTAATGGTATATTTAAGTACATTTATTAGCGTTCCGTACAATATACGGAAGCCCTTATAAAACCACTCCTGATCTCTTGATCGTCACAATACAGCCATTTTTCTCTCAAAACTACTGGATGAACAAGTTTGAAAATTTGGTTTCAGTATATAGTTTGGAGACCCAAACACGATTATATGTCGTAAATGAAAAATGGGAAATTTCACAATATTCGAGCTTTCCCGACCCGTTTATCTCCGAAACTATTAAAATAATTTTGAAATAAATAAGAAATATTAATATTAGTATGTTAACTAAGGTTTATAGGAAAATAAGGAGAAATTTCTAACATTAATTTTGGGGAGCAAAAAAACAAATAATAATTATGGAAAATAAAAAATTAAGTTTTTTTCAAACGCATCATGTAATATATCAAATGAAGGGGCTTTTTAATTTTGAAAATTTGTTTAAAATATATTTACAAAAATATACAAAAATTTACTAAACCCTTAATTCCGAAAGTATAAGACCCAAAATTTTATCTTACTCCAGATTCAGAATAAATAAGTAGAAGACCCTACTGTTAATACTGAAGACCAAATTGGAGAATCAAATCATGTAATATATCAAATGAAAAGCAGGAATACAAAGATATTTTCTTCAAATTTTTAAAATAATTTGATAATCAGTTATTAAAAAAATTACAAAATTTGATCCATTCCTTCCTGCATCTACGAACTACTGAGCCTAAATTTTGGAAAAATATTTACAAGAAAAGTAAAACAGAAATTATAACATTCATTATAAACTTACATGGAAAACTGGCCCATTCACCACTTTAATTACCAAACTACTGTGCCTAAATGCAGACAAAAGAAAGCCAGCGGGGGTGTTAGGGGGGGTCTCAGGAAATTTTGCAATTTTTGGTTTCAAGATTCAATTTTAACCAACTAATCATGTTTTCCATAAGAGTAAATTTTATATTTATACAATTTTATGTATCCTGGAAATACATGAACATAAATATACATTTTGCAGTCCTGATCAGTCCATCACCAATCAAAAAAAAGTATTCCCCCCCATCGAAAACTCACCCCGAAAAAATTCCTGGTTACGGCCTAGACAGGACTTCACTGAAAGTTTATTCGTAAGATAAAGCGAAAATCATAATCTTAAATCATTTTGGGAGCCATAATTAAATCATTTTTTTATAAAAATCCAGGGCAGCATGTAGCAAATCAAATTAAATGGCTCGTTGTTAGAAATAAAAGGTATATTTTTTGTAAATTTAAAACGACTAGTGGTCGAAATTCGACCCTATTTCATGAAATTGTAAAAAGTATATTTTTATAAAAAAACAGAGTTGTGGAGAAATCGGAGAAGTAGATGTAATGACCAAAATTGTTCACTCATATTGACAAATCTATTGAAATAAAAAGAAAATAAAAATGTAATCAAATATGGGTATTCGAAATATTTTTGACAAATGAATGACCCCCCAATTTTTTGACTGGAACCGCTCCTGGCAAAATATTCGATATAATAATTGGAAGATTGTTCTTTGCAACCTAAAAGTTTTCGTCATTTGCGGTTTCAATCAAGTTCAGGAATATTAAAGAAAAGAGAGGACCAACAACCCTAGGAGAACTTAAATATTTAATAGATTCTCTATTGTCTGAAAATTTTTTAGACATCACCTTCGGGAAGGTTGTGATAATAATTATTAATCAAATAATTAAATACACATTAAAAACTAAATATGTAATATGAAAGTTACTGCAACGCGGCCGAAAAATCAATACTGATCTACTACATTGACTATTTTACCACTAAACAATAACAACGCTTGCATGCCACTCCCAGAAGTACATGCTCTAAGTAGTACAGCATCTAACGATCGCTCCATATATAATTACTCAATGGTTTGAGTTTTGACCGTCTGGCAGCGGCGGCACTGTCAGTTGTTTAGCGTTGACACTATGGACGTAAATAATGAATTTTTATTATATTTTATTTAATGAATGAACCAATATTATAAATTAATATTAGCATTCTGCACTGAAGGTCGTCAGTAGCTACTACTAAAAGTGAAGAAAATCGGTTGAGAGACAGAGGAGAAAATGGTACCTAATCGTTTTGTCTTTGCTTATTTATATATAGACTAGATGTCGCCCAGTGGTCGAAAATCGACAAATTGTGTCAATATCTCTGGCAGGTTAAGTAACCTGAAAATTTTATCTTGACATTCTATCCTAGGGATTTAGGGAGAACAGCAATTACACGGAACGGATCCAGATTCGGAACCTCTGTGTGATAGTTTCCTCGAAAATCCTAGATGTCGGTCTTACATCTCGCTTCTACAAATAAGTAACGAAATTCAAGTTTTTTTTTTCAGATATAATTCATAGGACTTTATTTGTGTTCAAATTCGTAATTCCTAATTTAATATGACAATTCAATCGCTAATGGGCTACCCTACATATGTATTTTTTCTAACCTCCCTGTATAGCTATAATTGCACTCAAATCTCTAACATTTATTAAAATCCTCATTATAATAATTCTATCTCAATATATATTTCCACCACCCTGTATATGCAACTGCTCATGGACCACGAATAATATTTTTTAAAATTTTTGAACCACCCGGTAAACCGTTCTGTATGAGCAACCGTATTTACTCTTTTTGTTTATGCAATTTTTAACTATCTTCTGTAACTATAATTCTACTCCGACCGATATTTTAATCATCATATATATGGAACTCTTCGTGGGCTACTCTATAAATCATTTCCTTTTCTAAGATTTTTTATCATCATCCTGTATATCTGTACTTCCTCTTACCCTATATTTCATCTTCCCTATATATGCAACTGCTTATGGGTTACGAAATGTTACATTTCCATTTCCGCCACCCTGTATATGCATCTCTGTATAATATTTCTTGCACCACCCTGTATAACTGTAATTCTGCTGCACCTTCTATTCCAAGAACCCTGTAAATAATTCAACCGCTAATGGGATTCACTATATAATTATTTTATTAGTAATAATTGCACTCTACTCTATATTTTAAACACCCTATATATGCAACTGCTTATGTGGCACCCACGAAAAAAATGATTTCTAACATATCTGGAATCGCACTGTATAATTATAATATACAACGATTACTTTACCACTAAACAATAACAACGTTTGCATGCCACTCCCAGAAGTACATGCTCTAAGTATATAACAGCATTGGTCTCTCTGTATATAATTACTCAAAGTTTTGAGTCTGGAGGCGGCGGCACATTCAGGTGTTTGGCATTGACATTATGGACGTAAATAATGAATTTTTATTATATTTTATTTAATGAATGAACCAATATTACAAATTAAGATTAGCATTCTGCACTGAAGGTCGTCAGTAGCTACTAAACGAAACAAAAATTAAGAAAATCGGTTGATATGAAAATTAAATCAAATGTAGGCCAGATATTCCGGTAACTTTGATTATTTTACATGTAATAAGAAAATCAAAAATAGGCATTCAAAATAATTTTAAGATGTAGAGAAAAATATCGTGAAAAATTATTTTTTTCAATTCACATTTCCCTTATTTTACTTCAAATCTTAGCGCCGTGAATACTGAACAGGAAGAAAGATTTGACCAAGATGTAATAAGGTTTGAAAAACGGTATCAAGGTCATTGAAACGCAGCTGTTGGCTGGATACAAGGATACACTTCACAACAGAAAAATAAAAATTTAACATTCTGCATATTTTCTGTTCAATTTTGGTTTTATACATACTATATTAATTTTTAATCAAATTAAAGTGTACTTTTTTACTAATAACTCTATCTGAAAGACATGTGCCATAAGAAATTACTTATATATTCTCATTAAGTGAAAAGTACAAATATCACTAAAAATGTTAACTTCTTGAACCAACATAAAGATGATATCCATACTAGGGATGTAACGAATATTCGCATTCGCATTAGCGAATATTCGCGTGTTTTTTAATATTCGCATTCACATTCGCGGTTATTCATGCGAATTTTTTGCGAATATGTTTGACAATGAAAAGCGTAAATATTATGATGTTACTCATTAGGAACATTGCACCCTGTATAACTTACTTGTGAATTCAAAAGTATTAACTTGTACTTGGAATGAGAAATAACAGTTGTATGATGACATAAATGTCAACTACATATATACATTTCTTCTGGAATCAGGCAACAATTTAATTGCGAAATAAAATTAAACAAGTTATGTGAGTTTCATAAGATGATATAGGTTTTTATGGCAAAATGAATTTCGAGATTTGGAAGTTTCAGGGAAAACTAGCTCACAGAGACTCAAAATACATACAATCATCTGAAGATTCAATCAGGTGAGGGGAGCGCAACTGATAAAGTGCTGACTTCATTTTTTAAATCACTTTTAACAACATAATTGCAGACATAGCTAAACTTTGACAAACTTTAAAATATGCTGGTACTTTCTTGGGCCACACTTCTAGTTTTAAAAATAAGTGTAAAGCTTGAATATTTGCAGATACAACAGGAGGTCACGTTCAAGAATTTGTCAAAAAATAATTGTTCTATTACACTATAAAGGTGCGTATGTTTTAAATCTCCGAATAAAAAATTTTGCTTCGTTGGGTAGCGCTGCTAAATCCACAGACATCATTATATAATTAGTGAACTTGCCCCTTTGTCTAAAAAAACGATTTATGGTGTTTTACGTTTCTTTTTTGGTTGGAAGGAAAATATATAATCTATCGTGTTTGTAGAACGCTGAGACTAGCTGCAGGCCTTTTGTCAGAGCTGTAAAGGAGATCTGTGCGGTTCTGGCCGTGAGTTGCGTCAAAGTGGCACGCATAGAACAATGATTTAAATAGAAGGGAAGCTCTTATGGGAGACACGAGAACACTAAAAAAGCTTTTCCCTGCATCCGTATGAGGCCGTTGATATCGGAATTTTTGTAATTTCTTTACAGTTTTCTTTAACATAAATTTTAGCAAGATAACTCACCAAAGTTGATTGTCGTTATTAATTTATTAACCTTAAAAATATGGCGTTTGTTGTCACAAAGCTGAAAGAATTGTTTTCAAAATTATTTGACTATTGAGTAATGAATACTGAAATCGGGAACTTATTCCAAAACAAAGAAAACATATTTAAGATATTCTTTGAAGGTTTGATTCGAACAGTTTAAAGAAAATGGCAGTGTACAAAAAAATAACTAGGTACTACATTACTAATACTGGCGTAGATTAAGTACCTATATTATGATAAATACCAAAACAGGTTTATCATCCAGCATTGCTGAATAAAAATTTGATTGGGGTATGTTAGCATTAACTACATTTGGGACATTGTATTTTTAATATGTATTTTTTCAGACACCAAGGACAACAGGGTCTTACCTAGACCCCAAAATGTTTGGAATATATAGCAATTTTTTGTAACTTGTGGTGTTATTTCCCAAGAAGTACTTAAACACCAAGGATAAAGACAAATTATTTGTTCAAGCAACAGGAACAATTTTAAGGCTAAACATTCCCCCAGTTATAATTACAAATAAGATGTTTGTAAAGAAAGTTTAGACAATTTAAAATGTTTTTTAACTCGGCAGTATGCTCCAACTATCAGAACTACTTGTGAAACTTCAATATCATCCCCATTACCTTCCAACTTGTTAGGTTGTTAAATTGCTAGATGTACAATTGTTTATATGAGTGGGTACATCCAGAGGTTATTAAAAAAATATTATCATAATTGTAATGATTGTTTACAAATTGTAAACTCTAATTTAGAATCAGAAAATTGTGAATTCATTGATGCTAGGAAGTATCCAAGAGGACATTGGCAAGTACCAAATACATATTTAAATTTTTTAATAACACATTGTTTATCCTCCTTATATTTCTTAATTCCAAAATTGTGTTGCAAGCAGAACATTTCTCAAGTGTTGGAACAAGTGTTACAACACAATTATTTAATTAATCCCTTGAATTGTTTGCAACAACATGATCTTGGTAATAAGCTATGCCAACTCCTAGTTGAATGTAGTTTTGGTGGTGTAGAAGTGTAAATAATATTACCAAGGGAAGAGAAGACAAATTTTCTAAATATTTAGCTTTAAAACCAAATATAGTTGATCCTATAAAAGTCCATGCATATAGAAAATTTCAGTCAAAACAAAAGTTTAAAAACGGTTAAGCAACTTTCAAATCTTTAAATGTTTTTTTACAAACTGTACCTTAGGAAAAAATTTTATTTATATTTCATGATCTAAAATATAAAATGAATTTACAATATTTTGTAACTGTATATTTCTATTTTTTTTTAACAAATATCAGTGCTGTGTTGGGTAGATAACACTCATATATTAATTGTGTTCTGTTTTGTATATCTAAGTCATGAACATGTTTTTATCTAAAATATTTTATAAATTTCTGTATATATTTTTGTTAATACACTTATTATTTCAATATGTTTTAATTGTTTTATTGAAAGTGTGCATACATATATTTAATAGCAAAAATTATGCTAATCTCATGCTGAAAGTATGCTTACTTAAGTTTTTTGGGGCTATATATGTACAAGGTGTTCTGGATGTTTCTTTACAGCTGATATCTTGTTTTTTAGTAAAGATATGAACAATTTCATAAAATCATTGTTGACGAGAACATGTTATCCTTAAAAAACTGTAATCAAAAACTTGTGCCAGTACATTCAACTTTTTTTTTTCAAATTTTGTCCGTTTTTGTTACATTTATAAAACATAATTTGTTCTCATTAACATTATTTTTAGAAAATGTACCTACCATTACTAAAAAAACAAGGTATCAGCTGTAAAGAAACAGCTGGAACACCTTGTATATATTTGAATAATTTAGTGTCATATCTACCGCTAGATGTCAGCACCTGTAAGATTGAGTAGATTAGTTCAACTATTGACTAATAGAGGGTGCTGATTGCAGCTAAAACTTTTCCCTGCATCCGTACGGTGCGCTGAAAACTGTGTTCCAAATCGAAACACGTGAGTTTCCCTTCTATACAATTCATTTTTCTATGGTGGCACGTACACGCTGAAAGTGGGGCCGAAAACAAACCACTGAGCGATCGGATAATCTAAAATCGCTACAAAAGCCCTAATTTAATTTCCAGTAAGGACACAATGAATGCTTTGTATGTGTTTACATGGGACACAGCCTATAAAACCCTATTAGTTAGATAAATTGAAATAAAAGCACCATAACTGTCGTACTTGCGTTCTTACACTTCTTGGGCACCTGCCTACTTTGCGCCCGCCTGGCATTGTGATAGGTAAAATTTCTTAACAAAATTGTAAGTTATGCTTTTTTATTATATCGCCTAGCAACAAATTATGGCAGAACTCGCCATGTATCATTCTCTAATTTAAAGTATTGATGCAAATTTTATCGTCATTAGCTAGTACCATTTTCGCAGCTGTCAATTCAAATTAGTAGCGATAGCCAACGAAGCGAAATTTGTATTTAGGCCTAGTTAATGTTGCAAAATAAGAGAAATTAGCTGCCAGGATGTTAAAACATACCTCGTCATAAGTGAGTTATTTCTTGACCAATTCTCATGCATTCAATCTCATTTTACTCAGAAATATACAAGCTTGCAGAATCTTACTTTTAAACCTATACAAAGGTTAGACTCGTTCGTCACTTTGTTTTTGAAACTGTTTTTTTTTTTAATATATAAATGAGTCCATAAATAAGTTATTAAATGACAATAAAATTCCTTTTTTTGGCAATCCATATAATTTTAGTTTTTACATAAATTTAATTATATAATTTTAATATAATGACAGCTTAACTGTTGAAAGAGCGTTGAGTGTAAGGCTTTGATGTTAGTATAGAAAATTCCACAGCTATTTCAATTTATATATTAAAAATAGAAGACTGGCTTTCTATAATGATTACGAAGCTCAATTTAGGTTATAATTTTTGATTAAACCAAAATAAGTAAATTTTGATCTGATATTCGCATTCGTATTCGCGAATATTGGGAGAGGCAATTCGCATTCGCATTCGTATTCGCGAATATCGAAAATCGGACATTCGTAACATCCCTAATCCATACAGTAACGTGTACATGAAAATAAAAATATATTTACGTTTTATCTTGGCGAAATTGTTCAAGTCATATTTTTAAGATACGCTTTATGAAATCTTTTGAAGATATTTTAAAGTTCTATATACATCCTATGAATGATTTCGCCAAAAAATTTCTTTGTCCATTGGTATTTTCATGTGCCAAATAAGTTTGTTGTTTAGAATTCGTACACTTTTGTGATTCTAACTCCTCAATGGTTATAGGTACTAATTTTGAGTTAATCTATTTTACTTAGAACGATATGGAAATAATACTTCCTATAAAAGACAACCACCGATGAATACAATTTTTCAGATCCCAAAGAGTGGATGGAACAAAAAAAAATTTCAAAGAGATTACTATGAAGTATAATACTGCAGAAAGACAGTTAGTGAGCACTTCTCGAAGTTTATCTAAAACTTTTAGAATAATTTTGCGTTAGATTTTGATATAATTGCAGGAGCAAATAAATACAGTGCTACAGACAATCACCAGGTATCCTATTGAAGGTTGCAGGTCCATACGAATTTTCCATTGTTCAAATCATGGCTAGAAATCCGCCTTGACCAACATGTTTACTCCATAACTCTTGCTTTCACCGCTTCTACACCTTGAAATCCAATTCGAAATATAACTATCTAATAATTCTGGATAAATATTAATGTTGTCTGGAGAAGTATAAATATTGTTTCCCGATTCCTTTTGCTTTGGAGCGTGTTACTTGATTCTTGCAAATACACTTTCTTTGTTAATCGGTGAGATTTGAGCAAGAATCAATTTACCAATTTTTAGGATGTTTTTTTTCCGATTCACAAGAAACCTGAAGTTTAGTCGTTCTCTATCTAAACGGTTTGCGTTTTTTTCGACGAGACGTGAGTGCAAATCCTTGACCGAACTATTCATACAGATCGTATAATAAAGAGGAAGACTTCTTAGTCGATCTATTACTTGTGGAGAGACACAATTTTGTCTTCGAACAAGTATACGGTATAGTACCATTATGTATTGCTCTGATTTTTCGGGGAATGGATTGTGATAGAACTAGAACAATTTGAATTGTCAGTTACCGTTTAGTGTTTACGGTTTACATGACGCTTGCGTGTTAATGGAAAGCGGTAATTAATTTACAAACATCCGATTTCGCTTAATTTTTTTATATATTAGAATTTAGCAACTTAATTTATAAAATACAAAACGTTATTAAAGAAACTCTAAATATGATTTACTACTGCCTTTCTGATTGACATTTTAACAAAAACAAGATTTGAAGATGAATTTAGATGGTGGGCATAGAGCTCACCCAAGTATGTTACATGAAAATCCCCCAAACATTAAATGGAAGATATTATTATTAGGTTAATAGCCCACGTCATTTACGAAAATACGTGACAAAATTAATTGTAGAACAAATCCGACATTAATGTGTTCTAGTGATAAAACATGACTAATTGGACTTCCGGGAAAATGGCGGGACGGCCCACACGTGTAAATAGCTAGTTAAGTTTAAAAAATTAGATTAAAGAAGTTAGATTTAAAGTTTAACAAGAAATAGTATATGAAAGTAGTGATTGTCCGATAAGTGTTCTATTATAAATCCCCAAAAGGTCCCGTGCAGGCATAGTTGTATAGAATATAGACGCTTTTAGAAGTGAGAGACGCTCATGAAGTGAAAATAGAGTTTAAGTGAATTAGTAAGTACAGACACTAGTTAAGAGGAAGAAGGGAAAGGAAGAAGGAAGATTTTAGTTAACCTGGAAGTCCAGGAGTGGCCGTCCCAGAAGAATAAGTTTTTTATTTGATTTTTTATTGAAATTGCTAATATAGAGGAGGATGGGTTATCCCAGACGCATTTAATTATGCACCTCTTCTAACTCGAGGCTGGCTAAATGCTTATTGGCGAAGGCCACAAACAAACCAACCAACCAAACATGACTAATTGACATAAAATCGATGCGTTTTTGTTTTATAACAAAAAAACGCGAAACATAGGTAACAATTTAGTTTTACCTTTTACACAAAATCCACATATGAAAACGTGTTTGCTATATATGGGCAATGTTGAAGAGAAATGAAAAACCTACAAAATGAGCTAGTATAAGCTCAACGTCGTTAATTGGTTTCTTAGATAATGAAATCTATACCCAAAATTCCAAAAAAATAAATAATCGCTTATATATTTTTTTATTTTATAGCTAAAACATTCGTATTAACTGAAGCGATAGATCTTGTCATACGCAATTAATGTTCTAAAAATTGAAGAATGTAGCCCCGGTAGCTTTAGTATTCAGTCATAAAAAAATTCTTAAGAAGAATCTGAATTGAATGAACAACATAAAAATTGCGTTGTTAACTAATTGAAGAATACAATTTTTTTCCTTATTATTAACTATTATCAATTTGTATCAGCTTTCCTTCTTATATAATAATAAAAGTGTAAACAAAAGAATAGTAGGTTTCTTTAAATGTGTCTGCTTAAAATTAAAATTTACATTAAGATTATTTATTATAAAGATATAAATACGCAGGTACCACACCTTAGCAATTTTTCGAATGGACTTGTCTCAAAAAATTATGGGAATGGCTAAATATATTCAGTACTTATATGTATTTATACTTTAAATTTTGAAAAAGTAAGATAAGGGATCTCGAGACCAACTCTTCTACTTTCCAACGGTGGTTTATTCATAATGATAAGGTCATCCGGTGAGGTAATATGACCTTTCAAAAAAATATGGCTTCCATAGGATTGACTGAAATTTTGCAAAAACTACCGAGGCTACAGTATTTATTTTTAGAACATGAATTGGGTATAAGAAGATCTAACCTTTCAGTTAAAAAGAATGTTTTAGCTATAAAATAAAAAAATATATAAACGATTATTTTTTTTGTTTGAATTTCGGGTAAAGATTCCATTATTAACTCTTACAAAGTGTTTCTAATGCACAAGATACTGACTGATCTTTGAATTTTTAAAGAACAACCTAGTAGCTGCCGCAAGTTATAGTCTACTCGATGATTTTGGTTCTGTTCTAGAATGGACTTCATACGTGGAAATTCTTAGAACACTATAATCTTTGAAATGCTGATCCTCGATTTTCCGTATCGATAGCTAATTAATGTTTTCCTTGTTAGTAGAAAAAAATATAAAGCCATTCTGATATAGTTATAAAACGAAAATACGTAAATTAATATAATGAAGTAAACAGAGTACTTTAATTAGGAGGTAAACTGGATCAAAATAAGTGCAATGGACATCAACCAATTACGTTCCTACATATGATTTAATTAAAGACTATCTAATGAATGTACCAGAAAAAGAGCAGCGAAAGAAAAATATGTAACGATTAAATATTTTTCGTAGTAACTTAAAACAACTTTTTACTTTTCTCTAAGGACCCATTTTATTTCCAGACTGTAGTACTTTTCTACAAGGAGCATAATTATCAGGAACTTTAAGATGGCATCTTCACAAACATTTAAGTTTTTCCATATTATTAAATTATAAAAATTTAGCATGAAATTATCTCATAGTGTTGGTCTAGCAAACTACTTGAGGATGTGTTTAAATAAAAATATATAATGTTTAAAATAGTTGTTATATTGCTGATATTGGTTTTGGTCTTCACTGAAAATAGGTGCTTTTGAAATAAATATGTACAACTATTTTTCGAATATTTGTCTATTGTGTGATAGAAGAAGGTATTTATTTTAAACACTTAGCGGTAAAGATTTCATATTTGTATGCAGTTGCCAAATTACTTCACACATTTTTATGTTACCAGATGATTTTCGTTCCAATAAGGCCTTCATTAAAAGTACGTTTTTTCTTTAATCCAAAGTCAGATTATTTGGATTTGTAGATTTTGTCATAACCTCGTGACATCAAATTTTAATACGCCATTATGTAAGTTATTTTCAGTTTTATTCTAGATAAATAAATAAATACATAATTTAAATACAATTAGCACAAATATAAACTAAAATCTTCCATTCGCATTCAAGAACACTGAGGAACCAAGATCTCTAGTACCTCCTGGTCCACCAAAATGTCTTCCATATTGTCCTGTAACATCAACTCCAAAGTTTTTGTTTTGATGAATATTGTATTTGAGTCCAGCATTGACATCTGTACCGTATCCTCGCATATTGTCAGCTCCTACAAATGCCGAGGATCCTGAAGGTTTGTGGTTGTAGTCTAAACGTCCACCAACTTGATCGGGTCTGAGACCATGTGATCCCCAATTTTTAGCTGCAGATGCTGTGCCGTCAACACGATGATTGTTATTGTCAAATATGTTTCCAGTGTGAGAAATACCAGCACCACCTTCATTTATGCCCCATTGTGTTTGTCTATAAAGAAGTTTAGAAAAATAATTAGATATGTAAAATACATTTACTAAAATACGTTAATTTAATAACGTATAATTACTAGCTATTTACATTACTTTAATCTACAACATGATCTCATTTCTATTTTAAACTATACAATCTTTTAAATATAATTACGGAACAACGAATAAATTTTAGTTAATATGATCTAATATATCTCTTTAAAGAACTTACCTCTTCTCTCTGCTGATTGGTACTGCGTAATACTGTTGGCCGTCTTCATCTTCGATAACATCGTATGGCATGGCTACTGCCATTGCTACACAAAAAGCACTGAATAAAATGAATTTCATTGTAACTAAGTTAAACAATGATTCAACTTGACGCTGCTCGTAGAAGTTTGTGAATGATTTATCTTATTACGGCACTTCTTTTATATGTTGATAAATGATAATACAACACTATAAAACGCTGGTCTTTCACCGGCTTTCTTCGATAGGGGATTTTTGGTTTACGCTTATCCAGATAATATCTCTGAGAAACAATATTTTTTACCGATATTTGTAGTTCGATCATTAAATTATTTGAAAACATATCTGTCTAAAAATACATAGTTGTAATAAACTGCGAAATTCACAAAAAATTAAGGTTTTTGAAATTGTAGTAGGTATACGTAGAAATGTAAAAATTAATAATTTATACACTGTGTACATGAAGTATGGGATAAATTAATTTCTACAAACAAATTTTCAGACGAAATCATGATGCAAGTAAAGATTTGATTGTATTCATCCTATTTTTACATAACAATTAACTAATACAGGGTAAACCATACGTGAGAAACGATGTTATTGACACGTTTTTTAAATTGATATTTTTTTGTACATATCAAGACGATTCCAAAAAATACTTATTTTTCATAATTAATATTATTGAATAAAATAATTTGAAAATCAGTATTTTTGAAGGACTTTACGTAATAAAATGAAAAAAAAGAAGAAAATAATTAGGGCCGGATTTACATAAGGGCACTTTGGCACTGGCCCAGGGCCCTCACCAACTGTAGAAGAATATTGAAAAAAAAATATATTTGAAGAAAAAATCCAACAAAATTGTAAATGAAAGCCAAAATCCATAAAAGTTTACAATCAAACAAATAAAGATACAATATTTATATTGTATGAATATTGATTTTGAAAATTTGTTAGTACGTTTTCGTACACTCAAGCGTATATATAAATTATTTTTAAGATTTTTTTTTAATATGTGAGCAACCCTAAGGTTGTAATATAAACTGGAGATGCAATTAAATTTAGTAGGTAACTGTAGATAAGACCGAGTAAGATACATATTTTAAGTCAAGGGGAAGGGCTACTCAAGCACAACTAAGCAATTTTCAAAATCATTTTTAGTTTAGTTTACAACAAATTTGTTTGAAAATTTCCATACGTAATGTTTTTAATTTCATTTTTTCTCTATTTTTAGTGCTATATATATTTCGTACAACTTTTATTTATTTTGACGTATTTTATATGTGTCAAAATCCATTTATCTGGCGTGTTTTTTTAAAAATAATAAACGTAAAATAAAAATATGACTGGCAATATTGAATCCCTTAAATATGCCCTCATTAGTTTTGTGCCCAGGGGTTCCCACCAGTTTTGTGCCAAGGGAACACCCACAAGTTTTGTTCCCAGGGGCCCCCACCAGGTTTGTACCCAAGGGCCCCCACCAACTTAAATCCGGCCCTGAAAATAATACAATACTAACTAAATGCCACAGAACAAATTACAGTAAGTGTGCGAATTGCCTTCCTCCTTCTACTCGACAGCGTCCTAGACGAGTAACAAATTCTTAGTGAACTTCATTAATGGTTTCTAGCAAATTGTTATTTATTTCTTGTCTTATTGGGTCTTTTAAAGCGTTTATGTGCTGGGGTTTACTTTTATCATCTAGGTACATCTTTTAGTAGAACCCATAAAAATAAATCCAGTGGCCTGGGATCTGTTGAACTTGGTGGCCAATCAATCAGTCCTCTTTTAACCATCCACTTATTTGGGAAAACTTGATTAAGATATCTCTGAACATCGGCTGCTTAATGAGGCGACATCTACAGTTCCTTGAAAAATATGCGGCCTAATAATTCTGTCATCCATTTTTGATTATATCTTTTGCCCCATAAATATAACCCTGCTTATTATCATTATTACTCTTTATCCAAAGATTCCATTCTACGATTCGAGTCGTGATTTGATAATTAGTAGTAGTGCCACTTTTATTCTTCAATACTTTATAAATACATATAAAAGGAACAGCATATTCACGATTAATTTGCCGAACCCTTCTTGTGGCAATAAAACGTTTAAATTAGTATCCTCGGAAACTGCTGATTTAGGTAGATACTCTATGGTACTAAATTTCCTAGTCTTCTTTTCAATTTTGCGTACCATAGATTGAATTAGAAGTCATTCTCGATCATTATTATTAAACATTGCACATACCTCTTCTTGAGTTCGCATCCTATCGCTTTAGCAGTGTTTGTTAGAATACTAAATATAAACAATTTCTCAAGTTTTTACAATATTGATTGATTATGGAACGATATAGACGTGCTGATTGTAAAATTATTGTTCCTTTAACAATATTAAATACCGACTGTAAGCATGACACATTTTTGGAATGGCCTTAAAATGTACGATCCAAAAATAAGTACACTGGGTATACCAGTTAAAAAATGTCGTTACTCACAGATGATATATCCTGTATGTTTTTCTGTGGGGCATTGCATTGTAGAAGTTGTTGTGTGGGAGACTAATGTTTATAGCAATAGATAACAATTGGTCGTTAACAGACGAAACATGACTGCACAATGCTAAATCCAAGACCTGATTGAAATGCATATATTGAATTAGAACCCTTTACAATCTACGGCTTCAATACGACAACGTAGCTAGAGTTACGTTGGACTACAGTGAGCAAAATAAATTGCTTTGGTGCCATGGTCACCAATATCTCCAGAGCTATCGCCCATTGAATAGGTGTGTTATATCCACCACACCCTCTACACACTCTAGGCCGCACTTTGTTAGAAGAACGGCTAGCATGGAATGAATCTCCTTAGATGGAATTTGATCCACCTTATTACGTACACTAGCAGCATACCCAGACGAGGTACTGAATGTATAGCGTACCGGGGAGGCTCAAGACGTTATCGCAGGTTCAAACTTCCACAATTCCCTACAATGTTTAATCGTTAACGTACTTTAATGTAATACACATGTAAACGAACAATTATTGTGAGAAATTAACCTAACCTAACTATTAAAGGATATTCTGCTTTTTATATCAGTTAGTATATAACATCCACTGTATTTAATTTGTACTATTACAAAAATCATTTAGATAAAAAAACTCATAATGGACGTGATAAAATTTGGGTAATCTGGCTATTTTGATATAAGTAGTATAAAAATTAATATATCAATACTTGTGAAGTTAGAATGGTTACAATTTATTTATTGACCGATATTTTTTAATATTCAGTTACTCTGTGGGTTCATCACGCAAAGGTACAGAAGAAAAAATTCCGCATTTTATAATAATTTTTATCAGCAACCAGGAGAAGGAATAAGCTTACCCCTAGCAACTAGAGGGCTGGACTTTTAACTCATAAAAGATAACTTTTCATAGTTAATGTTCTCACATTTTTTATAGTAGCGTAAAAATGCCATTAAACAATTGATACTAGTTTTTTCAAATGAAACCTAGACTTAAAGTCATCTAAATAAGTTTCCTTCAACAAATTACTTTACTCAACTACGATGATATTGAAGCACAAAGTTAAAAAGTGTGTCAAAAACTGTTGAGATGAAGAGAAGTGTTGTGCTAGAAGTCCTTGTGAATTAAATGATTTTTTAAGATTATTTGTTTAGATATTGAGCTTCTAGGTTACATCTGTAACCCTTACACGTAGGAATTATGAAATATTTTACAATGTGTTAAATGGAATCGGCTATAGATTGGGTGAGAACAAATTCATGAAAGGTGGAACTACCAGGTTGTAGCCTTCGACTTTCCAAGAAGAAACATTTCGCACTGCTTTTAATGCATTCCCTGTCTAGTTATATAAAATTTCCTGGAAAATTAAGCATCCTTTTGTTCCAGAAAAAAATCAAATATTGTTACCAAGTAAAATAGTATCTATTTAAATTGAAATGTTTTTAGCTAGTAGAGCCATTTCCACTGACATCAATAACAAGGAAAAAATCATCTCCGTGTCATTAGTAACTGTAAAGAGCAACAAAGTTCAAGCTGAACGTACCATAAAATTTTGTTCCTTAACAGTAAAAAAGTAATGAAAGACAAGATGAAGAAAAACTGACATAAAGCAGTGCAAAAAGAATCGCATTTCATCCCTACAAAGAAAATGATAATTTGCATTTTAATTGTAACATCCATGCTGATATTTACATGTTAATGAGGAGTTAAATCTAATACATGAAAAACGTTCTATTCCTAGGGAATTTTCTATAAATGTAGTGTAGACTACTTTATAGGAAAAGTGGATCAACAAAATCATATCGGACATCAACCAATATTGTTATTATATTAGGTATTGTCTGATATAAGCCTAATAGATATGTAATGATTTCATCTTGCTGTTGGTTATAAATAACTTTTTAAATTTCTCCAACTTTCAAATGAAGTTGCTTGAAGTAGATTTGCTGCAGATTTTGTTCAAATAAAAAAATGAAAAGTATATTAAAATACGGTTTTTATCTAGCAATTAACGTGCTTTTTTTAAACAGTAAAATATATGTTTTTGAAAATAATTGTTATATTGCTCATATTTTTGAACTAACTTTGTTATACTCTGATCTTCATAGAGAATGAGTATTACTTTTTAAATAAATATGAGCACACATTTTATCAGTTGTTTATCTATTGTGCAAAAGAATAACTTATGCATTTTAAAGACTTAAAAGTAAATATTTGCAATCTTTATGGCGTCAAATTATTCCTCAAAGTTGTAAGTCATAAACACACAAAAATATAATAAGACAGATTGGATGTCAATTTCAAATTTTATTATGAATAAATAAATATATAAATTAAATAAAACTATCATAAATCACAGAATTAAAACTTCCCATTCGCATTCAAGAATACTGAGGAGCCAAGATCCCTAGTACCTCCTGGTCCGCCATAATGTCTTCCATATTGCCCTGTCACGTCCACTCCAAAGTTTTTGCCTTGATGAATGTTGTATTTCACTCCAGCATTGACATCTGTTCCGTACCCACGCATATTGTCAGCTCCAACAAATGCTGACGATCCCGAAGGTTTGTGGTTGTAGTCTAAACGTCCACCAACTTGATCGGGTCTGAGACCATGTGATCCCCAATTTTTGGCTGCAGATGCTGTGCCATCAACACGGTGATTGTTATTGTCAAATATATTTCCAGTGTGAGAAATACCAGCTCCACCTTGATTTATGCCCCATTGTGTTTGTCTATAAAGGAGTTTAGACATATAGACACAATACTATAATTGGAAGAAATACTATTTATATATTCTAAATAATTTACTACATGGCGTAATCAAAACCATATATTAATTATTGATACCTGAATTAATCCATATTATGATTTACAAAACTTACCTCTTCTCTCGACTGATTGGTACTGCGTAATACTGTTGCCCTTCTTCATCTTCGATAACATCGTATGGCATGGCTACTGCCATTGCTAAACAAAAAGCACTGAGTAAAATGAATTTCATTGTAATAATGTTAAACGATGACTCAACTTGACGCTGCTTGTAGAAGTTTGTCAATGATTTATCTTATTAATGCACCTCTTTTATATGTTGAGAAATGATAATAGCACCATAGAAATCTGGTCTTTCACCGGCTTTCTTCGACAGGGGATTTTTGCTGTACGCTTATCTACTTAATGTCTCAGAGAAACAGTATTGTTCTTATCACTATTTGTTCCACATTTGTTAAATTATTCAATTATTTGGAAAACAAAATATCTGTATAAGAATATTTAATTGTGATATTTATAAAATATTCAAAATACATGAAGTTAGACATGTGAAAATAAAATTGATGGTTGTGGTAATCTTAATCTCAAGTTCCGCTTTTTAGACCAGGGCTGAAACCTTTGAAAATTGTAAAAAGGGAAAAAATATAGTAGGATGAAACCCATTGGAAAAGGAAGAGAATACAACAAAGAAAGGAAAAATAATTAAAGGACAGGGAAGGGGTGTGATTTTAATAGTAAAAAACGGTTTATCTCGATTTCCGGCAAAAGTACAAGTCCTATGGAGAAATGTTAAATAGCAAAGTTGTAGATAATAAAAATATCTACAACGTTTGTGTTTACATTTTTTTCACATAACCTTAAAAGTTATGTGAAAAAACCCCTAATTTTCAATCGAAAATTTTCACTTCAAAATATTTGCTTTTTTAAAAAAAGTCGGTGGGTTTTTTGTTCGTTGAAATCCCTACTTTCTGATGGTGTGTAAAAATATATACATTACTATGGTAAATGTTCTCAGAAAATTTAGTTAAAAAAGTTAATATTTAGTAAAACATCTACAATATTTTGAGGAAGTTATAGAATATCCTTTAAATTATATGGATAGATGCGTATTTATTGTTATTTTAAGATTATACGTACATGTTACATACCTGAGTGACCTGTGGAAAATTGTAGCCCATGGAAGGAGCTAGAAGGGTCTATGCTTTACTACTTAATTTTCGGATTCGAGTTTCTTTTGGTTTCTTTGCATTTTCTGAGACATTTACCATAGTAATGTATATATTTTTACACACCATCAGAAAGTAGAGATTTCAACGAACAAAAAACCCACCGACCTTTTTAAAAAAGCAGATATTTTGAAGTGAGAATTTTCGATTAGGATGCTTTTTCGATATTAATTCAAAATAAGGTGACAAAATAAATATTTTAAATCAAAAAAATTACAGTGTATTTGGGACATTAAAAGGTAAGTTTTAACCGAATTTCGTGAGAAAAGCAATGTTTTTGGAAAAGATAAAAATGAAAAAACAAAAACTTGTTTTTTTGAATTTTTCACATACATTTTTAGGTTATGTGGAAAAAATGTAAACACAAAAGTTGTAGATATTTTTTCTACCTACAACTTTGCCATTTAACTTTTTACCATAGGACTTCTACGTTTGCCGGAGATGGAAATAAACCGTTTTTTACCATTTTTGAAAAGATGTAATAAAGATTTTTAAAGTAATGAAATGCAAAGATTGAAATTGCATTACTTTCGACACTTTGTTCCGACCGACATCTCAGTTGCTTGATCTTGAAATATCCACACAACTTAGTTTTCTGTATAAGAAACACAAACAAATTTATCTATTAAAAATCTCTCATTTATAGAAATTATAACACCCAATTAATATATATTATAGAGATATAGATGACAAACTAGAACTCCGCAAAAAAGATCAAATTTATAGATGTAGAGACAAGCTTATATGGGGATAAAAGAAGTGACCAGAATGGCGCTAATTAATGGAATTGCCGATTCCTGACAAATCTGTATTGAACCTGAATATTAAATTTAGATAGTGGTTCAGGCAGTGCTGCCAAATTAGCATTATTGTGGCTAAATTTAGCATTTTCTAAAGTAATTTAGCATGAAAAAATTCTCATGATAGGTACATAAAAGAGTATGCCATAAAGGTTTAAGTTTTTACCTAATGTTAAATTCTAATAAAGTTATATTGTAGTTAGCACTTTTTACTTAGCATTTTTCTCTAATTTTAGCATATTTTTGTCAATTTTAGAGTTCCGTATATACAATATACGGATACCCTTATAATATCACTCCGGATTTCTGCCTCTGTCACATCATAGCAATTTTCTCCTAAACTACTGGAGGGAAGAGGTTGAAATTTGAGATGTGTATATAGTTTGATGACCCGATTAGAAGTACATATCATAAAAGAGTAAATTTTTATTTTCGGGGTACTTCTGGGGGGAAAAACTTAAAAAATTGACAGTCCCCCCCTGATCTTCGAAACTGCTGAGTCTTAAGATTTTGAAAAAATAGGAAATATAGAAATATAGAAGTTGCCCGAACTTTACAGGAAAAATAAGGAGAAACCAATAAAATTAATTTTGGGGGGCAAATTATAGAATTAAATGAAAATTTAAAAATAATTTTTTTTCAAACGCATCATGTAATACATCAAATGAAAGGTCCCATTCTGAGGAACACAAATATATTTTTTCATATTTAAAAAAATATATATTTAAAAAGATATTAACGAAAATATACCAAAATTTACCCCTCCCCTCCCCTTATCAACGAAACTATAGAACGTAAAGTTATGAAAAACATTACAGGTATAGGGTCTGACCTGAAGTTTACTGGAAAAATAAGGAGAAACCTCTACTATTAATTTTGGGGGACAAATTACAGAATTAAATGGAAAATATAAAATTAAAATTGTTTCTAACCCATCATGTTATATATCAAATGAAAGGGCTTATTATAACGAAAACAAATATATTTTTTTCATATTTCTAAAATAAATTAATTAAAAGATATTAACAAAAATATATAAAAATTTACCTATCCCCCTTATGTCCGAAACCATAGGCTGTAAAATTTTGAAAAAACTAGAGGTATAGCGCCTCACCTGAAGTTTCGAAGTTTACTGGAAAAATATAAAATTAAATGGAAAATAAAAAATTATAATTGTTTCTAACAGATCAAGTAATATTTCAAATCAAAGGGCTCATTATGACGAATACAAATTATTTTTTAAATATTGTTAAAATAAATTAATTAAAAGGTATTAAAAGAAAAATATTTAAAAAAATACCCATTCCCCCCTTTATTCCCCAAACTATAAGACCTAAATTTTTTTGTTTACAGGAAAAATACGAAGAAATTCAATATTACGAATTTCTTCGTATTTTTCCTAATATTGGAGGCCAAATTATGGAATTAAACGGAAAATAAAAAAATATTTTTTTAACGCATCATGCAATACATCAAATGAAAGGGCTCATTATTCATATTTTTTAAATTAATTGTTTACAAGATATTAACATAAAGATATAAAAAATTCTCATTTCCCCTTTATTTCCGAAACCATACTACCTAAAATTTTGAAAATAATTAGGGTTATTGGGGCTCACTTGAAATTTATAAGAAAAATTATTAGAAAACCCCCATAGTAATTTTAGGGACAAATTATACAATTAAATGGAAAATAAAAATTCAATTTTCAAACCCATCATGTAGTAAATCAGATAAAAGGCCCATTATGTGAATAACAAATATATCCTATTGTTAAATCATTTGTTTAAAAGATGTTAACAAAAATATTAAACGTCGATGTAATTCCCACTTTAGGAACTACACTACATATTTATATTTTGAAAAATATATTTTATTTGTATTTTAAAAATTTTGAATAACAGATTTAATAATTTATTATTTAAAACTTGACCTATTTTGCACTTTATTTTCCAATCTACAGAACCTCAAAATTCAGTCAGTAGATTATAAAATGCTCCCTGCCAGTTTATTAGTAAAATAAAACTCTAACGTTAATTTTTGGGGGCCAAATTAGAAAATTAAATACATATGTATTCTTATAAAAGCAAGCGAATGCTGAAGCAGATAAAAGAAAAAGTCTATGTGTGGAAAATGTAAGTGTATATTTTTTATAAATTTAAAACGCTTTCTTAAAAATATATTAGGGTAAATATAATCCCTGCTTGTCTGAAAATTAGAATCTTGAAGGTGGTACGGAACCCTTAGTATGCGAGTCCAACTCGCACTTGACCAAATTATTTAAAAGTAGATTTGGCATAAAAAATTGTTTGGAGTTGTCTGCCCTGACTTCAGGACCGTCAATACAATTAATTAAAATTTTAAACGCAAATAGTATGTCAGTCCTAACTCTTGCTGCTTGTAAAATCAATATTTGAAGTGATTCATTTATGGGACCGTAATTGTGGTGGGTATAATAGTGAAGTGGTTGTCCAGTTCTATAGGCATCATATCTTAGGTATTGATGATTAAGACCTCCAACCTTTTGATAAGACCTAACATGTGAAGGGACTAAATGACAGAGCCATACATCAAAGTGGGATAAATATAGGAAAAATATAATTGTCTAAATGTCAAAGGATTTTAGAAATTATTTGAAAATCGTTTAATAAAATAAATCTTTTAGATATACGTACTCAATATGATGTTTAAAAATAAGTTGAAGTCAAAAATAATCCCGAGATCTTTTATACGGTCAACACGTTCTAGAATTTCATTATTTAGAACATAGGGCGTAAAAGGAATGAACGATGTACCACAGCGAATCGTAATGCATTCAATGGCAACCTATTTTCAGTGCACCAATTTTCAAGTGCTAGTAAATCCTGCTGTAAAAACACTGAAACAGTTGGAGATGTAATTGCTCTAAAAAACGTTGCATGGTCAGCAAAAAGTAAAAACTTACTATTTAATATTATTAATAATTAAGATATTTTTGCTCTATTAATTGCGTTATAACTGTTATTTATATTTGAATAATAATTATTTAGTATAATAAGAGTACAAAAACATATTCCCAATAAGCTAAGATGAGCAATAACTAAATATATTGTAAAGAAAAATAATTAGTTTCTACAACTATAGTGACACTTAATTGGATGTATTTGTACGTAGGGGTTTCGACATGTTCATAGGGTACCAGAGGGTGCAGAAAGGGTAAGACGATTTTTTTTAATTCATAGAATTCTTTTCTTCAATTTAAATTGATAAGCTCCTTTTGTTTGGTAGTCTGTTTAAAAACAGAGATATCATTCGAATTGATATTGTTACACTAACTTTATTTACAATGGAATGAAAATAGTACCCAGACTATATCTTAATTAGTTTATAAACTTTTACAAAAAGAGGAAAATACAGATAAACTCTAAAGGCCGGCATTTTGCGAGATGTGATATGTAATGCGTAAACTAAAAATCCCCTAGCGAGTAAGCCGGTAAAAGACCGGCAGCACATTAACTGTATTGTGGGTATAAAAGAAAGCGAATGTTAGGGACCATCACAAATTGAACTTGACTCTGTTGGTACATTCAAGAATATTAAATAACAACAATGAAATTTATTGTGTTCAGTGCATTGTGCTTAGCCATGGCATCAGCGATGCCATACGATATTATCGAAGATGATGATGGACAACAATATTATGCAGTACCTGTAAGCAGACAAAAGAGGTAAGTAAATTCTAAAGTAGTATAAACAAATAAAAATTATATGCTATTAAGTACTCTCTTTACTAATTACTTTTAGATGACAGTATCTCTTCTATTTAGATGTCTATTTATGTTTCAACATTTCGTTACAGACAAACACAATGGGGCTTAAATCAAGGTGGTGCTGGTATTTCTCACACTGGAAATATTTTTGACAATAACAATCACCGTGTCGATGGCACAGCTTCTGCAGCTAAAAATTGGGGATCACATGGACTCAGACCCGATCAAGTTGGAGGACGTTTAGACTACAACCACAAACCTTCAGGATCGTCGGCATTTGTTGGGGCTGACAATATGCGTGGGTACGGTACCGATCTTAATGCTGGAGTCAAATACAATATTCATCAAAGCAAAAACTTTGGAGTTGATGTGACTGGTCAATATGGAAGACATTTTGGTGGACCAGGAGGTACTAGAGATCTTGGCTCCTCAGTATTCTTGAATGCGAATGGGAGGTTTTAATTCTGTGATTTATGATAGTTTTATTTAATTTATATATTTATTTATTTATAATAAAAATTGAAATTGACATCCAATCTGTCTTATTAAACTTTTTTGTGTTTATGACCAAACTACATTTCCAAAAATATCATTCATCAGGTGAATTATGATATTCACCTGATGACGATAGCAGATACACAACTATTAAAACGTTGTGAGATCAACCACTTCAAGACGATGGAAGTCCAAGGAAACTTCAAGGAACGAGTTACATTGTCTACCAACTTCAGACTAACGCTAGTTTATTTTTCACAATAGCATCTTGAACTATTACCAAGTCAAAAAAAAAACATTTATTTTCCTCAACACTATAAGAACAATTACTCGTTTCACTTTTAAGCTGTTTCCATCACATACTGGTATGTCAGTGGTTTTGATATGACTGGCAATATTTTTATTATTTATGGAAGATGTTCTATATATTTTCAAAGATACATTATGTCCTACAACGAAAAAATAAACACACTTTTTCTAATTATAGCGTCTTTACGAATATCATTTTTCTTGAGAAAATCTTCATAAGCTACATGTTTTCCCGTCTTTATATGACCATAAAGATAATTTCTTCGCCGCCTTTAATTGCATGGAAGACAACTATCTGGGAATCTCCTTAACCAGCTATGCAGCCATAGAAATATAAGTAAAACAGAAAATACAGAAAGCAAATAAACCAGCGGGTTGCCTAAATTACAATAGTTTCTTCGTATTAAAACATATAGCTGTCGCCCAGTGGTCGAAATTCGACCAATTGTGTCAAATTCTGGCAGGTTAGACAAAAATTTTATCGGATTCACAACTTTAGGGAGAACAGCAATTAGAGGGAACGAATAGATTCGGAACCTCTGAGTGATAGTTTCCTCGAAAATCAATGTCGGTCTTAATCTCGCTTCTACAAATAAGTAACATAAGTTTTTTTCGTATAATTCATAGAACTTTATTTGTGTTCAAATTCGTAATTCTTAATTTAATATGACCTTCAACTGAATGGCACTACATTTTATTTTTTCAAACCCCTGTACAAAGCACTCAATTCTCTAACATTTATTAAAATCCTCATTATAATAATTCCATATTTCCATATATGATGCTTAAGACCACGCATAATATTTTTTAACATTTTTCAACCACCGGGTAAACCATTCTGATATGCCACTGCCTATGACCCACCATATTTACTCTTTTTGTTTAAGAAATTTTTAATTATCTTCTGACTATAATTCTACTCCGACCTATATTTCAATCATTATATATATGAATCTTCGTGGTCTACCAAAATCAATTCCTATTCTAACATTTTTTATCACCATCCTGAATAATCCTCTTACCCTTATTTCATCTTAACTATATATTCAACTGCTTATGGGTTACAAATGTTGCATTTCATTTCCGCCACCCTGATATGCCATTTAACATTTTTTGCCCACCCTGTATAACTGTAATTTTACTGCACCTTCTATTCCAAGAACCCTTAAATTCAACCGTAATGGGCCCCTAATTTATTTTATTAGTTATAATTGCACTCTATTTTTTTAAACGCCCTAAATATGCACCTGCTTATTGCCACCCATTAAAAACATTATTTCTAAAATCTGGATCGCCCTTATAATTATGATATTCAACGATTTTTACCCACTAAACAATAACAACGCTTGCAGCCACCTAGAAGTACTGCTCTATTTAATAGCATTGGTCTGTCTATATATAATTACTCAATGGTTTGAGTCTGGCGGCAGCGGCACGCACGCGGCACATCATTTGTTTGGCATTGACATTATTGCTAAATAATGAATTTTTATTATATTTTATTTAATGAATGAACCAATATTATAAATTAAGATTAGCTTCTGCACTGAAGGTCCGTAGCTACTAAACAAAACAAAAATGGAAAATCGGTTGAGAAACAGAGGAGAAAATGGTACCTAATCGTTTTGTCTTAGCCTATTTATATATAGATAAGAACAGAAATTAAGACAAGGATTCACAAAGTTCTCGGTAAAAGGACACTTTTAAACACAAAGGATACTAGAGACGACGGAGACGAGAATAACAAGAATAATCAATAGCCAACCAATGACCATTTTCCCGGGTAATTTGTCCAATTGGTCAATTTTTTCCTAAAAATTTGGATTTGAGTACTATTTACCCTCTGCTTCAAAGCTGACCCTGTTCCGGGGATTGATTTTTTCCCTTCTCGGGGTGAAAAATATATAAAAAAAAGTCCGGGAATGAACAAATTAACTAATTTTAAGCAACTTTTGTTCCATAAAGTTTTTTCTGAAAGTCAATTCTTTTCGAGTTAATCGCAAGTGAAATTATTGATTTTTCAACCCAAAAAACATGTTTTCATACGGTTTTTCGTAAATAAGTTAAAAAATATGCACTTTAAGAAATAAATCATTTGAATCAAAAATGTAGCTTATAAAATAACAAGAAAAATGTTTCTGTAGAACCAACACAAACGGAGTTATAGCTTGTTAAAGTTTTGTTTTTTTACTTGTCAAAACAAAAATTGAAATGTAGTGACATAACTGAAAAACAATCCATTTTTCGGGAAAAAATTATGAAGAATTTTTTAAAGTGGTTAAAAAATCCTTTAATTTGGTTTTACGTTATAAAAGCAAGTAAAATTAAGCGAGTTATAACATAAATAAGGTTGTTTTTTTTTGTTTTTTGACAAAAAAATTTACAAATTACGCCCTAAATACCACCCCAGTTGAAATTAATTGCTAACACTTCACAAATGACTTGATTTACTTATTTCAAATAGGCTCAGAAAGTTTGACCGGTTTAAAGTAGGTAATTTTGAAAAAAGTCGAACCTCAAGAGAATATTGTATTTTTATAATTTTGGAAAAAATTCTCTTTTTGCTCAAAATAACTTAAAAACTATGAGAGATTGTAGGTTTAGTTTTTTTAATTCATGTTTTTTTTGTAGGTTAAAACTAAGTTAAATATGACCGTTTAAAATTTGGACATGTTCGTAAATAGTACTATTAGGCCACCCTTTCAGCTCAAGCCCTTTCAAAAATAAGGGTGAAATACATTTTCAATTTACATTAGCTTTTAGCTTATAAAAAACCTACAGGTTGTTGATATGTAAAGTGGTAGCAATTAATATCAACTGTATTGTAAGGGACTCCTCTATGACGTAAGAATTGCCGAAAAAGTAAATTAGATTGTCATTTATGCATCTCCACTGATTTCGCTAAGGCTTAATAGATTGGGATAGTTTAAACTGTATTCTATTAAGGTCAATCTAAAAATTTTAATTTCAATATATGTCAGACAATAATTGTTATTAGATTTACTTATTTGCAGACGGTTAGTTTTCAAATTGGTGTTTTAAATTGTTGTTATTATGCTTGCTGAGATCGTTAGCTATTAGAGGTAATCTTTTGTAATCCAAAAAAGTTTTAGATAAAAAAACTAATTTAATTCGCTGACAAAAAAAATTAGAGGTTTTTGTTTTGTATCTAAGAATTGTTCAATTTTAAGGAAAGGACCCCGCACATTCCTTATGGAAAGTGGATTTGACTGATTTTCTGTGTTTTGTAGATCTCAACAAAATGAACAAATGTTTTCATGGCCGCTAAGTTCGATGACTGATGGTTTTCAAGTTTTGGTTAATTTTATATTTATGGTCAGAGTATACCACGAAGAGCTGAGTCGATATGTATATGAAGAACAAGTGGGAGTATTAATGTGAAAATTAGTATACAGAAGGTTTTCGAGGAGCCGATTTTAGTTACAATATTTTCAATTGTCTATGACTTCCGGTTCTACCGGAAGTGGACCCAAACTTTGTTTTTTTAAACGGAACAACCTGGTTTTTGTAGCATTTTTAGAATCTATGATGAATTTTAAGATAACTTTATTGGAAACATCATATATGTGAAGGGGGCCCGGTTAAAAGATATTTCAACTTTTTGAAAATTTTGACAGATCCAGCTCTTCACAAAATATTATTTTTGTGGAGGCAAATAGGGCCAGATGAAAATTACCAGAATTTGCCTAAATAAAACTTAAAGCTTCCTAAATCTTTGAAAATTTTTCAAAAAAAAAAAACGGGAACTCAGAAATTGGTACTGAATCCGAAAATCGTATATCTCATTTTTTTCAAATGACAACCTCATTTTTCCTCAAAACCCTTGGAATCTAGGTCAAAAAGTAGGAGTTTATGCTTACAAAACTAAATGAAAGAGTTTTTATGTACACTTGGACAAATTAAAATTTCCGCGTAGCTATTAGAGATATATGAATTATTAGTAGGCTATTTGAAGGAACCGTCAAGAAACATATATACATTACTTTACTATCTTAACCATTTATGGTTGTAAAAAAAGTATGTGAAACATTTCCATTGCGATATCCGCATAGACCAAAGCATACTCATAACACCATGACGCAGATGATTTCCTGGCAATCTACCTTTGCTGATAGCGGTGCAGCATTGACAATATTTATTATTCGACCCCAAATTAAAATAGCTAAGGAGTGATATCGGGAGAACGAGGGGGCCGACGAAGAGGTCCATTATTCTCTATCCAACGATCTTCAAAATGAGTGTTCAAAAAGTTATTCACAGGTGCAGTTTTATGAGGTCGTGTTGAGACCACAGCTGGTTCTAAATCAACTCCAACGGATGTAAACCATTTTCTAAAATTTCGAGATATCTCTCACCTAAAAATAATGGGTGGATTAGTATCACTCCAGTAATATGGTTGACTATTCCATAAATTTTGGCTCATCCAATGTTCATCTTCCTGAATTTTGATTACTATGAATTCCAAAGATCATTCCGTCTTCGAGCGTCACCTGCTCTTAAATTCTTAACTAATGAGAATGCAAACGGATGGTTCTTATGTTTTTTTTAGGATCCTCTGAAAACTAATCATAGATATTCCCAGATCTCTTTCTGCATCTACTGCGGAATTTTCTGGATATGCTCTTAAGCATGCGAAGACTGTTGGTCTATCCGAGTATCGCGAACGGAACTTAGTTACTAAATCCTAAACGGGACATGATAAATGCTCTCCATATAATTGTGCTTAAACACCAAATTATTAGCAAATATTGTTTGTTGACACATCAGCATTTGTTTCTTGTCGATTCGTGCAAAAAGGCCTAGTGATAATTCAGATACCTCCCATAACAACAAAAACCCTTTAATTTAAGGATGGGGATTCAAATATAAAATCCATTTGAAAAAAGTGAGTTAACACTATTTTCGAAATTGCCGAATTCGGGGCCAATTTCTGAACACTCCGTATAGTCTTTTGAAAAAATTCCAAAGATTTAGGAAGCTTCAGGTTTTATTCAGGCAATTGTGGTAATTTTTGACCTGTCCTTCTTTGTTTCAAAAAAATATATTTTTTTATAAAGCTGCATCTGTCACAATTTTCAAAAAGTTTAAATAACTTTCAACTGGAGCCCTTCAGACATATGCTATTTTTAATAGTTATATTGAAATTCATCGTAGATTCTAAAAAAGCTTTAAAAAACAGGGTGTTCCATTTATAAAAACAAAGTTTGGGTCTACTTCCGGTAGAACCGGAAGTCGTAGATAACTGAAATTATTTTAACTGAAACCAGCTCCTCGAAAACACCCTGTATACTAACTTTCAGATAAATAGCCCTAGTAGTTTCTGATATACATATCGACTCCGCTCATCGTGGTATACCCTGGCATTAAATATAAAATTAACCATAACTTGAAAACTATCGGTTATCGGACTTTGCGGCCATGAAGACATTTGTTCATTTCTTTGAAATCTACAAAATAGGAAAATTTTTGCAAAATTACCGGGGGCCACATTCCATAAGGAATGTGCGGGGTTCTCTATAAAATATATCAATTTATTTAATATATATTTTAGAGGGTTTCTCAATAATATTTATTTATTGGGTAACTTAGACATATCTGCATTGTCAAATAAAGAATGAAATAATAAAATTTTAATTTAAACAAATTTGTATTCACTGCATGGAATCCTGTTTTGCCCTTTGGATCAAAAACAATTTATTTAATATCTATCTTAGACATTTTTAAAACAATATTTTTAATTGCAATTAAATTAAAATTAGTATATTTTTTCTTGCAAGCAGTGAAATAGAATTATTTTCTTGTGAGATTTTGTTTTATACAGTAAACAAACACATAATAAAATTAGACTTCTCTCTTTATTAGGAATAGGTTTATTTTTTCAGTCACTTATATTGGACAACATCGATAGTCATAATTCAGTTTGATAATCTGGGACAATTACTATTACCACATGTATAAATTATTTACAAATTTTTAACAACATGAACTACACTATTACAAACATTATTATAAGTTCCAAATAAGCTAATAATTAAACAGATGAAATATAAACATTGATAAGAAAAATACTGTTTCTCAGAGACATAATGTGTGTAAGCGTAAAGTAAAAATCCCCTATTGGAGAGAGCCGGTGAAAGACCTGCTTAACATGGCGCTGGAATATCTCACAACTCATATATAAATAAAGTTCAGTATCAAGGTACATCATTGACAATCTTTCGTAACCAGCATCAAGATCGTTCACAGCAATATAGTTACAATGAAATTCATTCTATTCAGTGTATTTTGTGTAGCACTAGCAATAGCCATGCCATATGATGTTATAGAAGATGAAGACGGACAACAGTATTATGCAGTGCCAATCAACCGAGAAAAGAGGTATGTTTTTTAATATCAATAATAATTAAAGCAGTGTAACTATCTAAAAGCTATACGCTATTAATTATGTTCTTTAGAAATTATATTTAGAAGGTAGCCTTCTTGTTACACTTATGCGAGTCTACTTATTTTTCTAAACTACTTTATAGGCAAACACAATGGGGCATAAATCAAAGTGGTGCTGGAATTTCTCACACTGGGAACGTATTTGACAATAACAATCACCGTGTGGATGGCACAGCTTCTGCAGCCAAAAATTGGGGATCACATGGTCTTAGACCTGATCAAATTGGTGGACGTTTGGATTACAACCACAAGCCTTCAGGATCATCGGCGTTCATTGGAGCTGATAATATGCGAGGATATGGTACAGATGTCAATGCTGGAGTCAAATACAACATTCATCAAAGCAAAAACTTTGGAGTTGATGTGACTGGCCAACACGGAAGACATTTTGGCGGATCTGGAGGTAGTAGAGATCTCGGTTCCTCAGTATTCTTAAATGCGAATGGAAAATTTTAAATTTTCATATATATTATTTTAAATTATGTATTTATTTATTTTTTAATAAAATTTTAAATTAACATCTACTAAGTTATCTTATTTTTTTATTAAAAGTTTATAAAAAAACTAGAATTGTAAAATGCACTTTTATCTAGGACCGATTGGAACAAAAGCCCATTTTTGTATTATCTATATTTAAACACAAATGTGTTCATGTGTTCATTGTGTTTAAAACCTTATCGAATATCGACAGAAACTTGCAACACAGATTAACATTCAAAACAGAACGTGCTCTTAAAGTTTTATATTTATATAGAAGGTAGGTAGGTAGACTTCATTCACATTGAATGCCAAATAGTGAATTGTATGTTTTTTTGAATAATGAAAAATATATTTTTCAAATTGAACGCGTTCCATCCAATTGCTGTTTGCTAGAAAAAATCTGTATGGCAAATAAGCGTTTAAGATAAATATTTCAGAGAATGTATTTCAATCAATCAATCTTAAAGTGCATATATGAAAAAGACAGAGGAATTCTTGCCGTGACTTACCCTGCATCATGTCACCAAGCTGCGCCTCATTTTGCGGCTAGCCTTAATCTACGGATTCAGAAGTATTAATTATAATTAATACTTCTCAGGAGATCGAACTGGCCATTCTATCGATCCGCGCCTCCCAATCCACCGATTTGTAAAAATTTGGTTCAGGTACTGCAGGACATTGGTTTCGTTATGGGGCGGCGCTCCATCTGGCTGATACCATATTGTATTTACAGGAACTTGTGGGTTTACTGGATCAGGATATAAGTTTGTCAAAGTTGGCACATTTTTTGGAAGTTGAATTTATATCCATTTAAGTTGCCATCAATGAAAAAGGGAACTACGATATGATTTCCAACAATTCCTGCCCAAACATTAACTTTTTCAGGATATTGCGCATGTTTCTCTGTCATCCAGTGAGGATTCTCATTAGACCAATAACGGCAATTTTGACGATTAATGACCGTGAAGTGTAAATGTGCTCTCATCAGAAAACAAAACATCTTCTAATTGGATCAAATTGTTATCTAACCTTATCATCATTTGTTCACAGAAATATGTTCTCCTGTCGAAATCGTCTTCCATGAGCATCATTTTATAGGGATGCAATATTTTCCGTTAATACTCGAAAAATGGATGTGTGGGTAACGTTGAACAGTGGGGCTGCTTTTAGACCAGAATGATGTGGGTTTTCTTGATATTCAAGCATAATATACAATTTCGTATTATCACTTAGAGCATTGGCAGCTATTTTTTTTTATCTGTCTTACATGACCAATCTCGCGAATCTGCTTTTTTATTTTGCTTATTGTTTCTTGGGATACAGGTGGCAAATTTTGAAAATTTTCGTGAAATAAGCGAGAAACTCCCATTTGTGTTCGTGTGTTATCTCCGTAACCAATCATTTGTAGAATGGTTAATTTGGGCATTTCTGTTAAATGAACCATTTTTCTGATATTATTACGTACAGTTAACGAAATTCAAACGACAATAGCACTGACACTGATCACCACTCTCATGCAGGCAGACAACAAGATGCTAAGTTTTGACGAAAATAAACAAAACTGTTTTTTTTTTCAAATCAGTAAAAAGGAACGCAGGAATGGTATTTGCTTACTATCTCAATATTAAAGAGATAAATGGGAATTAAGTATTGAGTGTAATGTAGCGACACACCCTATATAACTTTCTTGTTGAGCAAATGCCCATTTAAAAATACAAATTGGCGTGTCCAAGCGTTTTTCCCAACATGTCCTCCTTTATTCGTTATCGAATTTATTCTATTTGGCTGCTCCACACTGTATATACTCAGTCCTAGTAAAGATAACAAAACATTAAAAATTTGGGACTTGAGACACCTTCACAAAATAAAAATAGTTTATCCATTTTTCTTGGGTAAGAGTGGATTTTAAAAATCCAAATAAAACTCGGTAAAAGGATTTGCCAAATGAGCTATATCTCGATACCTCCTAGCATTAAAATCATTTAAAGGGGTAACAGTAAGGGAAGAAACTTTTTTAAGTTGTTTCGATAGATAAATGATTTTACCTTTTTAACCATTTTTAAATTTTGAGATATTCCAGGTGATAAAGTCTGTAATCAACACAGTGTATTAATAGACAGAATATCTTTTACTTTATAATTTCAGAAAATATTTTAACTCGAAATGAATTTGGATATCGACCCCAAATTCGAAGTCGTGTGGTGTGTAACACCTGTCCCTGGGATTCCTAGAATAGAAATCATACGAAAACGTTCATAGATTTACAAAACCTATCTAAAAAAATTCTAATACTACGTGTTCGAGATTTTACAATACATAGAACATAATACAATAAATTGTTTTCAGACGAGAACCCTCATTACTTGTGCTTCCGTCAACTGTTTGAAACAGGGATGTTGCGAATATTCGCATCCGCATATGCGGAACATCCGCATCGATTTAGACATCCGCATCTGCATCCGCATCCGTATTAATTTAAATGAGAGTCCTCTTAAATGGTGGAGTGTTAATAAAAGCGAGTTCAAACAGTTATCTAAAATAGCACGTAAATTCTTATCAGCTCCACCAGCCAGTGTTCCAACTGAATAGTTATTTAGTAGCGCAGGATTAATATACGCCCTTACGAAACAGACTGGAGTCTGAAAAGGCGGCCATTCTACTTTTTATTAAATATAATGCTCCAATATTCAAATTTAATTACTAAAATAATTCATTCTTAATAGTAATTCATTAACCACTTTATTGATAAATAAATAAAAGATAAATATTTCTGTTTTTTTTACCCTACCAAACCAACACTTAAGTTTTTTGTACAAATTCGCATCCGCGGATGTGAAAAATAATACATCCGCAACATCCCTGGTTTGAAACCTCGAACAATTATTTAAGTAGTTCATACTGTTCATACATATAAGTGATCAAATGTTTTAAGCGAAATGAAATGGCGTTACACAAGGCACTACTCCCAATTTGGGGATTGTAAAGTTTTCCTTATCTTCTAAAAAACTATTTAATACGTAGAAATACTGTGTTAAATAATTGTTCGAGATTCCAATCAGTGGAGAGAACCGCAACTGAGAAGGGTATTAACTAGAAAGAATATATTGTCTTGCTTTCAATTGATTGTAAAATCTTCTAAAAGTAGTTTCAGTTGAGAAAATAGGTAAATTGTCTAATATTAACCGCATATGTCTCTAAGATAATTTTTATTATTTGATTCACTTTGAGTTAATTATTTTGTTATGGGATGTATATTTTTGAACTTCTATTCTCATTGATAATTTAGTAGGATGTTTACAAAGTGAGATCATTTCTTTCACCGAAATGACACAAACTAACAATGACACTTGATATCAAAATTATCAAGGTAATACATTTCTCTGCATATTTGACCACATATTATCAAACTTTATGGAACCATTAAAGTTGTTAGCTAAAGTTTTCTTACCTTATTGAATCGCTTGTTTATGCCGAGTCCACTGCTAAACAGGCGTACGGTAATTTGACGTTGGGGCGTTTTTCGCTCTACGGGCAAGTTGAGAAGTGATAGCTAAAGTTCTACTTTTCACAGAATTGTTTAATTAAATTATTTAAAAAACAATGGTCAACTTGGCTACCGATAATTGCGGCCCGTTAAGGGTCTCCATCTCCCCCAATATGTCGCTCTAGTGGACATGAAAAGACATGATTAATAAATATATATGTAAAAGAAATTAAATGGTGTCCCCTTAAAAACATGGGTCATTTCGCCAGTCCGCCGATAGAAAGATAAAAAATATATCGATAAATTTCATAACAATGTTTCATTGTCTGTATTCTTATAAATAAGCCATAAAAATTTTGTAATTTGTTTAAATCGATGGCAAACTTTTTGTACAACTTATTTTTTGTGAATGAGGTTAAAGTGTTTCTGTATGCCACGAGGAAGCAGCTGTTAAAGACGAAGTTCCGTGTGCTACAGTTTAGACGGCCCCACGGTTTTCGGTGGCCATCTTCACCGCTAGTTTTGTAATTAATTAAATTGAACAATTGTGAAAACTACAAATTTAGCTATCAGTATTCAACATGTTTATAGAGCGACATATTGGGCAAACCCTTAAAGGCCCGAGATTATCGGTGGCAAAGTTGACCATTGTTTTTTAAATAATTTAATTAAACAATTCTGTGAAAACTAGAACTTCAGTTAAAACTTTTCAACATGTCCGTAGAGCGACATGTTTGGCGATTCAATAAGGTAAGAAAACATTAGCTATCAACTTTTGTTTGGTACGGTGTACCAGGGATTATTACAATAATTTCTAAATATTTCAAGTATTCTTAATATAAATATGTTTATTTACCAAATAACGTAATAATTTAATAGATGAGTTACAAACATTGATAAGAAAAATAATGCTTCTCAAAGACATTATGAATAAGAGAAAAGTAAAAACCCCTTATCGTAGAAAGTCGGTGAAAGACCGCTTAGTATCATTTCTCAACATATAAATGAAGCCCCGTATTATGATATATCATTGACAAACTCATACAGACAGCATCAAGTACATTCAGAGATTAATATAATTACAATGAAAATCTTTTTGTTCAGTGCTTTATGTATTGCGATGGCTGTCGCCATGCCATACGACGTTTTTGAAGATGAAGATGGTCAACAGTATTATGTAGTACCAGTCAGTCGAGAAAAAAGGTGAGTTTCCTTAAATATATACCATACAATACCACAAGCAGTATAACCAAGAAAAAATAATATCTTGAAATTGTCTGCTATCAATTACCTTCTGTAGTCATTAATATTAGAAAGTACTGTTTCTTCCAATTATATACACCAATTTATTTATCCAATTTTTTATAGACAAACACAATGGGGCCTTAATCAAGGTGGTGCTGGTATTGCCCACACTGGAAACATTTTCGACAATAGCAATCATCGCCTCGACGGTACCGCATCTGCAGCAAAGAACTGGGGATCACATGGTATAAGACCTGATCAATTTGGTGGACGGTTAGACTACAGCCACAAGCCATCTGGTTCCTCAGCATTTATTGGAGCTGACAGAACAAGGGGTTACGGCACTGATCTTAATGTTGGAGGTAAATACAATATTCATCAAAGCAAGAACTTTGGAGTAGATTTGACCGGCCAGTATGGAAGGCATTTCGGTGGACCAGGAGGTACCGGAAGGCCTAATTATGGAGTATTCTTGAATGCCAATGGAAGATTTTAATTTATTATCTATTTGTATATAGACAATGTATTTATTTATTTTTTATTTATAATAAAATACGAAATTAACATTCACTTTTTAACATTTCATTTTTCGATAAAAAAACTACACATAAACGGTGAATCTTACAGAAAGTTATAATTTTATAGGAGCGATTAGGGTTTCCGTTGCTTCATAATATGTTGTGTTTTTAATTCGCCTCCTGAATTTATAATTTTTGCTTCAAAAGAAATGATCAAACCCAAATTAGGGCTGAATTATCATATTAATCCGTGCCGCAATCATGAAACCGTTCCCATTTAAATAACATGGGATATTTTCACATTTTGGACAAAAATTATTGTCAAATTCCCATGGACATAACTTTAATATTAAATAGCTTTTGAGAAATTAACTATTGTTGTAGTTCTAGTTGTTCAAAACAAAAATAAATAAAATTGTAAAAATCCCATGTTATTTAAATTGGAAATGTATCATGATTTATTCTAACATATGAATAATATGAATTATAATTTATTTGGTGGAAAAAGAAATCAGAGAGTGAATGCAAAAAAAATCAACTTGGAAAATAACGGAGGTCATAAGCAGCTATATTTTTTTATAAAATAATTTTGTATAAGAAAATGGATTAAACAAATTTTGGACTCAATAATGGTTTCTTAATAATGGTAAGAGGAAACCAACTGCATTTTATACATGATATACTGTACCCAATTTCTAAGTTGTCCACTGAGTTAAACTCTAATAAATTAGCTGAATAACTATTATTCCAATAGAATGAGAATAAAAAACACTGTTTTAGCAAGAGTGTCGGAAGGAGTGTCCCTGTATTCATTATCAGTCGCGTGAAATGGCACAAAATATTCCATAAGTGTATTGAAGACAAAATTTTTTAGATAAGCGATGTTTTCTATATGGTTTACGGTGGTAGGTGTGTGTGTACATCGAAATTCAAGCAGCAAGTAATGTGGGCAGTTGAAATACTGGGCGAAGTTAAATTACAGTTTCACAGGAGGGTTCAAAAAATCTTACAAATAAATGTGAAATTGGGTGGCACATAAGTAGATGCGTATACAAGGTGGTTGAAATAAGAGTGAAGTAAAACTATAGTTATACCGAATGGATAAAAAACTTAAAAAATGATTAAATAAGCATATGCAGAAAGGATATTCCAATGATAGAGTTGTTAAAAAATGTTATATAGTGTGGAACATAAGCAGTTGCTTATACTTTGTATATTAGGCGAAGTAAAATTATAAGTATACAGGGTGATTTAATCAATAGAAAAATAGAAACAGTCAATAGGGTGGAGAGGATTAATACTTATACAGGGTCATTGCAACATCGTGTAAAGTTGAGTTATAGTTGTACAGGGTACAGAATTTCGTTTCGTAATTCAACTAAACTATTCTACAAGTTAAAACTGGTAAAATCCAAAATATTAATTATTAGTTGATTATGAAACAGGCCCCTGGTGTCGAGTCGGAAATTTCAGTTTTGATTAACATTCTAAGTACTTGTCAAGTGGCTTCTTTGAAACAAACTTATAAAACGTATTTAACAGCCATCCTAGGGTTAATTATTAAGGTTTTTAGTTTATATGAAAAATCATATATGTTTTCGAAAAATAGAATAATTTATGACAACAACTTGAGTATTTTATTTTTAATGAGCCGAAAAAAATGTCGCAGCAATTCTCGACCTGCTGTTAGCCGGTATTAAGAAAAATAGTCCTGTGCCAAACAAACTTTGCAGAATATTGAAAGTAGAATGCCCGAAAAATAGTAGCTACATTCAAATCGAAATGCTAACAGTTAAAGAAACGGTTTTCAATATTGCCAAGGTAAATTTTAAATTTGTCACAAGAAAACATTTGCAATGCCTATAAGGGAAATTCACAATTCACAATCTGTAGTGTGATGAGTGCTCGAGAGCAAAACTTAGGGTTTGCATTTTGTTAAAAAGAAATGCAAACGTTAGACACATATTCCTAATTTTTCTAATCTTCATAATGAGCATATCTTGAGTCAAGTATACAGTTACAACACGAGTGACTTTCACAAGATCCTCCTCAGTCTAAATGTATGGGTAGGTACTATAATAGGGCATTATATGGTTGGAGCTCATATTATGTACCCACCAAGGAGAGAATAAATGTTTTTACAAAATAGCTTCCATTCCAGGTAAAGTAACATAAGTTGTTCATATAGGATGGAGCTTTGAAAAGTTATATCAATTGCCTGGCAGTGCGCTATCCGTTCGCAATCTATGCTATTTTTACTTATGGATTCATCTCATAGACATAGTGTATCCTACTAAATTTAAAGGTACCTTATTCCTATAATAATTATTATAGACTAAATAGTTATTAACTAAATAAAGAGTGGATATCCCTACAATACTCATTTACCGTGAATACAGTTCATTGAAATTCATCTTGGCCAGTTATCAGCATTAGTGGTGTACCGAAAATATATTGAAACAATTGGGAGAAATCTGCATTCTTGTCACTCTTTATTTCAATTTTAAGGAGTTGTAATTCTTTATATAGACCTTTATTATTAATTATATAAACTATTCTGTTATTTACAATATTAATCCGAGAATGATATCCAATAAATCGAATCTAATTTTCTAGTGTATAAAAAAATAATTCTTTTTTATTCACTACCTTGCTATAATGATCTTCGCTTATTCTAAAATTATTTTACTTAGACTAATTTTTATAAATGTAACTGACAAATGAATTTGGTGCATTTATCTAGTATTTTATACATAAGTTAAATTTTCTTTCCTTTAAGATAGTTATACTTTTTTGTTAATATCCTATTCTGTCAATGACCGTTTTTCACTTATTAAAAGATTAGAAAAATTTCAATAACTAATACCTACAAATTCTTAAGTTCATTGAAGTCAAAGCCGAGGTAATTCCACATTCTGTTACTGTTATTAGTTTAAATAGTGAGTTGTTACCCATGTTCTCTAAAAACTCGATTCTATTTTGAGATGTTTAGTTAAATTAAGATAAATGTTTTTTTTTGTTGGCGTTTAAACTGTCAATAACGAAGTGCTTACTATTCAAAATTGTAACCAATTAACAGGTAGTGCACCTCACACAAGCACATTTTTCCTTTAATAGGACTATTGAAACAAACTGATGTATTTAATATTTTATTAAAAATAAATTAAAATAAATACATTATCTATCACACAAATTCAGTCAATTAGAATCTTCCATTAGCATTCAAAAACACTCCGTAATTAGGTTTTCCAGTACCTCCCGGGCCACCATAATGCCTTCCATATTGACCAGTCAAATCTACACCAAAGTTTTTGCTCTGATGAATATTGTATTTACCTCCAACATTAAGATCAGTGCCGTAACCCCTTGTTCTGTCAGCTCCAACAAATGCTGATGAACCTGATGGCTTGTGACTGTAGTCTAATTGTCCACCAACCTGATCGGGCCTAAGACCATGTGAACCAAAGTTTTTGGCTGCAGATGCTGTACCGTCGAGACGGTGATTGTTGTTGTTAAAAATGTTTCCAGTGTGGGAAATACCGGCACCACTTTGATTAATGCCCCATTTTGTTTGTCTATAAAGAATTATAGAGGAATAATTAAAATGATAGAATAAAAATTTATGCATAATATCAGTACACCAAGACAAGTTATATTAGCTGATAACACTTAATAACACATGTTAGTATTGAATAATATTAAATTTGCTATTCATCTCGATATAGTCGATATACTAGTAACTTTGTCAGGCAACAAACTATCAAACGAAGTTGCTTACAAGGTCAGCCTCCAGTAGAAAGGAGTACAATAATCCTTAAGATATAAATTAAAGTTTCCCCTTTTTTATAAATGGAAATTATACAAAAGTAAAATTTCCATATTCAATAATACATTTGAAAAATTTAGATTTTTTAATATTACAGTACAATTATTATTTAAACAATGTAAATATCTTTGTGTCCCTATTAAAATATTTCCAATTCTAAACAATATATAAACAAAAAATAGAAACTAGGTATTGTTTAAATTTAGTGACTACGTCTCCACTCAGTCGATTAACTAACAAATTTAAACATTATACAGCATGTTAAAGAAAGAAATAAAAATACTACAAATTTTATAAAATTACTAAAGATTTTATTGTAAGTTTATATGTTCCAGAAATATAAATGTCAAAGTTTTGTAGTTGTTAACTATTTCTTGTTGTGTTGATTTTTATTAAAAAAATACTATATACATTTATAGCTACCAACCTTCTTACTATTTACAGTGCATATCATTTTGATCATATAATTCAAAAGAACTTACCTTTTTTCTCTGCTAATAGGTACTGCATAATATTGTTGTCCGTCTTCATCTTCGATAATATCGTATGGCATGGCAAATGCCACGGCTAAACAAAAAGCACTAAACACAAGAAATTTCATTGTTGTTGTTTCAAATAAACTTGCAGAACGAAGCTTATCAAATTTATGATTCAAATCTCATCACTCACTGTCTTTTATACGCTTAACAGAGATACAGCGCTGGTCTTTTACCGACTTTCTTGTTACGGGGATTTTTAGTTTACGCTTCTGGCACCTTATCTCGAAGTATGTCTACCCATACACATTTATCTGTCTTCATGGTTTCTTTTTGAAAGATTATATTATTAGAATGAATCATCTGTTTTAATTATATTATGAATAAACTTAAATATTTGTATGTCTAAAATTACCAAAGTTGTTAAATAATTGTCTATAGTAGCTAGTAGTATTTAGATTAGTCTAATTCTTAACTTCAATATTGTGTTAATTCTTGCCAGCGCTAGTAAAATACTAGTGACGGTTCCATGAATATAGAACAATAACAAAAGTTTCAGATCCACAGTTTATATAAAAACATTAATAAAGTAAAATTAAAATTATTATTATTTAGTTTTTTTGCTTTTCAGAACTGGATATTTTGGATGTTCTCAGCCGGACCATAAATTTTTATGAAAATATCTCTGAGAGTTTGTTTCAAATATAAAGTGTTGATATGCTCAAACTCAAAATCTTGTGATAAACTCAGGAAAAATCATAGTATGAAAAGTGGCAGCATTAGCCCTTTTTCTGACATTTGAAATGAAATATTTCGGTATCGTATCTTAGCTTCTCATAAAGAAAGGGTAATTTGGTTGGAATAAAATTGCTCAAATGAAAAATCGAAAATCGAAATTTCGGCGACACAAGTGAAAATTCTCGAAAAAAACGTGAAAGATGACTTGTACTTGTAAAATTGCTCAACGGACACTGAAGTAAACATTTGAAACATCTACAAACTGCAGTTTCATGGCGCCCTGCAGAAATTAGAATTTGCAGATTTTGCGGGAAACCCGAATTGCAAAATTATTGTGTAAACATTAAAAGAGATATCGAGTACCTTCTTGAGGGATTGTTTTTGCGGTAACTCAAAACAGCAATTTTCCAATAAGTCATTTTTATTTATACTGGACAATTTTTACTACTGTAGGTAATAAACAAAACTTTTTTTTTAACAAATACTAGGTTTCCTCCATAAAGATCACAACTTAGCTAATTATATCGCATTGCATTGAGTGCAAAAAATAAAGGTTAGGTGTTAGGGTGCATCTTAGATCATTTACCTTCTAGTCTAGAAGTTCTAGATATAGTCTGTCATGCACAAATGTCGTGGTAAGATTAAAGAGAGAGAGGGCAAGAGGCTATTTCACTCGGTTGGAAGCTGCCTTCCAATGAAATACGTTCAGCATGTTGTTCATTGGCTGCTTCCACCCACTAGTGTCTCTATTGCCCTCTATTTCTAGCGTTGCCACGATTTTATGCTTGACAGGCTATATCTAGATGGTAAATGATCTAAGGGGTGTAAAAGTTTGTGTTTATACCACAATTGTAGAAAAGTATGTTGGGAATTTAGGTTCGCTCCTTTTTGTTCGGAATTTAGGTTAGATCCTGTTTGTTCTCAATACATACATAAGTTAATACAAAAAATTTAACAAAACGTCTAAAAATATTAAGTAATTCTAAAAGAATATACTGCTATTTGATATATACAGGGTTTCATAGGAAAATTTTAAATAATAAAATAACAATAATAAAGTTCCTTTCAGATTGAAAAAATTTGAACGCGTTTTTTTGTAGCGCTCCTAAATGCCACTTTATTATAAGACAGTGCATTCGCCAAAAATGTGTTCAAAGAATATAATGTTTCAGTGATCTTGTAAAAGTCATACGGGAAAAACTAGTAAACACCTTGTGTACTGTTCCGGTTATTGTAAATAGCATGACGATTGGTAATTTCATCTTCAGTTATCGCCAATCAGGAACGACGGAATTCTACGGAAATGGTAGCGATGAAATTCCTTTAACTAAATAAAATTAAGGCCGATTCTCTTAACTTTCGTCCTGTCTTTTTGTGTAATATAGTTGATTTTGAAACTATATTTTAAAATCAAGATGCATTTTCACAAATTTTAGACTTTTCAAAGTATCGTTTTTTTTTGTAATTTTTGTGTAAATTTATTCGTACATTTAAGGGCCTAGAGGTTTCTTCAATATAAAATATATTACATCAGCAAGCAATTTCATAAATGCAAGTTTTTAGATTTTGAGTGGTTTTTTTGTTTTAATATAATTGTTTTTGTTGTTTTAATGTGGTTTTAATATTAAATCTGTTGACTAAACTTTTAGTAATTCTGAAAGAAACTGTATAAACGCTCTGCTTGTTGTTGCTGTTATGTGATTAACTAGGTGTTGCTTGAAGTGACTTAGCGTTTGTTTTGTATTTCATTTTATAAATGTCATTCTTAATAAATATTCTAGGGTAATTCTTAACAGAAATTATATTTAAGGGTTCCGTTTATATACAATATACGGATACCCTTATAATATCACTCCGGATTTCTCCCTCTTTCACATCGCAGCGATGAAATGCGAAATAGTAAACTTCGCTCCAATATGTTTTAAGTTCTTCCATCTATGTACGGTTAATGAAATCTTAGTCACCATGTCAAGGTATTTGGACAAGAAGGTCAGGTCACTGTTGGTTCGAGCAAGCTTATTAAATAAGTTATCCATAAACATTTTTGTTAGCGCAGTCCCAGGGCTGATTACTAGGTGTTTTCTGAGTGACAGTTGTGATATACTTATGAACTTTTCCTAGGTTTTCAAATATGATTTTAATAGGATCACTGAAACGTCATTATTCTTTGATCGCATTTTTGGCGATGCACTGTCGTATAACAAGTCGCACCCAGGATCGCCACAAAAAATTCTGAAAATAACTCTCTTAAATTCTTCTCAATTGAAAGGAGCTATATTGTTTTTATATGATGTTTAAACAATGTTGTGCTGCACTGTGTATATCAAATAGCAGTAAATGTTCTTAGTTACGTCAAATAAAACTGTAAATATTATGGCCATTGAGATCGCAGTCTTACCTAGACCCAGAAACGTTTGGACTTGTTGAAATATGCAAACTCTTCTCAAGTGTGATAGTATTCCCAAGAAGTTCCTAATCTATTAAACGACCAAACTGATACCAATTCATCTCCATTATTACTTAATCTTAAAATCCATCTTTAAATAATATTACTTTAAATTATTAACATCTATTGTAAACAATTTCATAAATGTATAATTTAACTGACCTATATCCAGCCCACTTTTTCCGAAATTCCCCAGAATTAAAACCTTTTAATCATTTTATTACCTTACCTGTAGTTCCTTTGTATGAAATATAAATTTAGCATTCATTGTATTTCTTATTTCTGATGAAGCCAGACTTGGCGAAACATATGTCAAATTTAAAGAAATAAAAAGTGAAAATTTAAACAAGTGTTTGTTGTTTTTAAGTAATCTTAAAAATGAATTTTCATCAAGTGAAGACTGAAACAATCATCAATTTCTAAAGTGACGTCACTTTTCGATTCTACAAAAGTTTTCTATTGATCGGAGTCCCACGGCTTGTGTATACTACTCCAGCTGATAATTTATCGAAAGCCTCAATTACAATTTTAGCCTCTTGCCTTGAGGCAGCTATTTTGAAAATTATATTTAAATATTTTCTACTTTTAAATTTAAGATAGAACAAAAGGTTTGAAAGTTAAATTGTCATTTAACTGGTACTGCTAAAGCGATCAAAATATTGAATATAGGAGGAAATACAAGGTGAAGCTTAGAGTAGTTACACATACATTACTCTTTTACCATGAATGCATTTCACTGAAATTCAATTCTAAACATGTAGCATTTGTCGTGTGCTAAATTTGAAAAATATCTTCAGACATTTGGCAGAAATTGGCATGTTTTACATTTTTTTTTAACTTTAAGGAGATTTATGTTATTTATAATTTAAAATATAGTAGGTAAGTAAATACTGGTAATATTACCGTATATTTTACACCAGAGGGTGCCACGGCAGGGCCAAGATTGTATGAACTGACAAAAGTGAAATTATCAACAGATGATGACCCCATCCTTAGCCAACAATTTCGTTTTAAAAGTGCCCAAGGTCGTCTCATTCATACAAAACAAAATCCAATAAAATAGATTGATTTTCCACATTAATTAGTTTTTCATTCAATGCGTTCTTACAGTGTACAAATCACTTATCCTGTAGTTTACCCTGTCTACATTGTTTCTTCCGTAACTTTTCACAAACATAATTTACAAAAGAGTTTTATGATAATAGCTATATAGTAATTTTGTTCAGAAATCATTTCTGCTCCAACATATTAACTTACTTCCCTTAATTTCCATTCTTTTTTCTAAATACTCGAACATTAAATGCAGTTTTCTACAATGCCCCTCCCCCTAGTAGTTATAGTTATAATTTTGACATTCTGAATTGCATAATTCCGACTGTTATTTTACGGTATCTGACTTATAAAGCTTGACAGTGCCTTGTAAAATTCCAATTACATAAAAAAAATTAAGTTCATTTCTATAATTCTAAGTTAGTCACAGTCTTGGTAATTCCCTCTGCTTGCCTATAAAAATTATTTGTTCAAGTTAGTATTTGGTACATAATTCTCCTACTTGGGTTAATAAAACGGATTTCTTAACAATAAAGTAATTATATATTTCATGAGATGTGTATGTTAATGGGGAATAGCAGTTCTTCTTTGCAGTGCTTTAAAAACTCAGTAAAAACCTATACTTATAAACAATTTTTTAATGTTATCATCATATGTCTAGTATATATAGAAATCCTAATTAGTTGTTGTAATAAAAAGAACATAGTTACGATTAATTTAAAATAGAATAGTAACGATGTTGATTGATATTTCAGAAATTATTGTTTATGCTTTTCTTAGACTTATTGTTACTGAATCAAACAGATAAATTTCATATTTTATTATAAATAAATTAAAATAAATACATTTTATATCACAAAACTTCAGTCAATTAAAATTTTCCAACAGCATTCAAAAACACCCCGTAATTTGGCTTTCCTGTACCACCCGGTCCACCAAAGTGCCTTCCATATTGACCGGTCAAATCTACTCCAAAGTTTTTGCTCTGATGAATGTTGTATTTACCTCCAACATTAAGATCAGTGCCGTAACCCCTTGTTCTGTCAGCTCCAACAAAAGCTGATGAACCTGATGGCTTGTGACTGTAGTCCAAACGTCCCCCAACTTGATCAGGTCTAACGCCATGTGATCCCCAGTTCTTTGCTGCAGATGCGGTACCGTCGAGGCGATGATTGCTATTGTCGAAAATGTTTCCAGTGTGGGCAATACCAGCACCACCTTGATTAAGGCCCCATTGTGTTTGTCTATAAAGAAGTTTTAATGAATAATTAAAATGGCAGAGTAGTATTGACAAAAATTTAATATTAAATTTAATAATTAATAATTAATCATACTACATATCAATAATATCAGGACACCAAGAAGAACTAATATGTTCAGATAACACTTAGTACTATATATTAACAATATGTGTAGAGCACGTTCCCAATTTGTAAAGCCAGCGACTCATCTCGATATACCTCGAATGAGGAAACTAATTTCTTCATGAGGTCCAGCGTCCTATCTCCTTCGAATTCCATACTTTACTGGCTCTGGGTTGTCTGACCACCATGAAAGAATTCTCATTCCTTGTCTTATCAGATGCGACATTTTTCTTCTCCAGAAGAATTCTAAAGACTGGGACACCAATTTTCGTAGCTAATATTACGCTATGAAATATCTCGTTTCGTTTTAAATTTTTGATAATCACCAAAGATTCGCAATTCGACCTAGATTCTATATAGGAAGCACCAAATCAGATGTATAGACAACATCAGTGATATATTGATTATATAGCAATCCATCGATCTATGAGATTATGTTTAGCAACTGCCACGCGAGTTGCAGTCATATGGCAGTAGTAATGCCAAAAGTTTTAAGAATCTTTTTTACTAGATATTTAACTTTTATTGATGGGTTCAGAGGTTCAAATGATAAAGAATTTTAGATACGTTTTAAAATTACCAAAAAATAAGAGTTATACAACTAGATTGGCTTTTTATAGTAAAGAAAAATATCAGTTTACCATAATTATTTACGTTAAGAATTTCGGTAGACCAACAATGTGAAGCACAACGTTTCAATAAAAGGTGTTTGTTGTATTCTCAAAACGTAAAATTAACTTGAAAGAACTCTGACATATAAGTTTCGTAATTCTAGTTTGGAGGGATAAAACCGTACAATCTAACACACTAGAGAAAATGCAGCGGATAACCTATCATGACAGTCTGCTTAGTTTCATCAATGGAAAAATAATTTTTCAATGCCTCCCGGGGAATATTATTAGCAAAGTTTAAAAATAGCAGTAGAAGTACCTGCTATAACAACCAATCATCTGAAGAGCATCCTAATGATGTAAATGAATGATTTCTTTCTTTTTTGTGTAAATGAATTAATAACATAAAATATTTACCAATTTAATTTTATGTAATATTTTTTTAACCAATGTAAGTATTTCTAGTCATTTGGGAGGGCTTGATCTCGTTTGGGGGCGGGGGCTTGATGTCACTGAAGGTTGATTTTAGCACAATTGGCTTGAGGGGGGGCTTGAGCCCCCTAGCCCACCCCCTGGATCTGCCACTCACTGCTACTTATACTTTTCTTGTTTGAAATAGTGTAAACAAACCAAACATTATAAAAAATCATCAAAATCGAAATATTTGTTGATAATAAGAACATTTTAGCGATTTTACACGTTCACTAACAGTGTTTATAAAAAATTCTTGGTGTAATGATTTTTATTGAAATAATAGTATATTTAATAATCAATAAATACCATCTTGCTATTTACAGTGTATACGGTAGACATGTTACGTGAATCACTATGAAAGACCCCTTTGTGCAACATTGTAACTTATCGTAACTTATCTATAATATTTCCTTTCGAGTAATTGATATTTCTGTTTACTCCAAAATTGCTTATTTAGAGGTGAGCTTAATAGCTAACAGTATTCTATTGTTCAAGTAAATCAGCACGTGTTATTAAGGCCACCTTAGTCATCATCACAGAACCTATAAATTCGTTGTAAAGTTGTAGGAGAGTGGATATTAACACATTCAAGATATTAACGTAGATATTAGTTCTGATCTCTCTCCCTCGACTGCAAAATCTCGGCATAATTAATTGTAATAATTTTAATTCAAAGTGTAAAAGTTGAAAAAGTGTTTAAGTAAAAATAAATTTTTTTAAAAAATAATTAATTTTGTTATCGACGTAACAAAATTTGGCGCAGTTCATTCGGATTTCGTGAACGTTTCTAGAACACGCGAATGCTCACTGGAAACGGCGGATTCCAATCCCTTGCCGAAACAAAGGACCAAAGCCAAAAATCTACTTTCCTGGTTGAACACGGACCACAGCCTCACTGCTAGGACAAGATAGATCGTCGAAAGAAGCCGGTTGAACACGGAATTTGCCTCACTGCTGGTGGACACGACAAAGGCTCAAGCTCCATGAAAACAAGAGAGATCAAGTAAGAGATAATCGTTTCTTTAATTTTTTATGTTTGTGTTCAATTTGTTGCATTTTTACGATTATCAGTGTTAATATTCCATTCATTCCTTTAAACCTTATAATTTTAAGAATTTTGTATTGATTTGATTTTTTTTATTTAAAATATTTTCGGAGGTGGAAATATTATTTTTGTTTTATTATCGGACAAATATTTTCGGAGGTGGAAATATTTGATTATTTTTTATTATCGGAGAAATATTTTCGAAGGTGGAAATATTTAATTTTTAAAAGAAAAAGCGATATAGTTTTAAGAAACGCGATTTAGTTATTAAGAAACGTTTTAATTATAAGTTATTTCAACAAACTTTGCTACAATGTCAAGCGAAGAAACTCAAGTAGAAAACTACAAGTTATCAGAAATCTTTTCTATTATCCCAGAATACGATGGAGATCAAATTTTCCTCCAATCATTCCTTAATGCATGTGACTGTGCATATAATATGGCCCTTGGTGACCAACGTTTTCTTTTAAGTATTCATATTAAAAATAAATTACGTGGCAGAGCGGCACAACTTATCAGCTCTAGAAACCCCACAACGTATCCAGAAATTAAGCAATTATTAAATACCCATTTTGGAGATTCAAGGGATCTCTCATCTTTAATTCAAGACTTACAAAGACTGAAACAAATGCAAAATGAATCCCCACTTAACTTTGTCAGTCGGTTACAAGTTTTAAATGCCAAAATGCACGCTTTCGTACAAAAATCCCAAAATCTTACTCCTGAACAGAAAAATGCTCAGTGCAGTTTAATTGACACAATGAGTTTAAATACCCTTTTGACTGGTCTAGAACCCAGACTAGGACAAATCATTCGTGCAGGAAATCCTCTAGATATATTAGAAGTGCAAGCAAGAATAAAACGCGAGCTTCAACTCTCATATTTTGAAAATCAAAAATTTCCAAAATTAGATTACAGACAATCTACTAGTCAAATTAAAAAACCCAACATTCAAGTAAAATGTCTCAAATGTGGCAGAAATGGACACATCGCCCCTAATTGTCAATTTAATCGTTTTCAAATGAATCCAACAAATAATTTCCAAAACGGATCTCGAAACACAAATTTTCAACCGAGACCCAATTTCCCACAACAATTTAGTCAACAAAGACCTAATTTTACCCAACAAACGAATCAACAATTCAGACCTTCTTTGCCCCAATTTTCTCAACAAAGACCTCAATTAAATAATCCAAATCCGCAAAGAAATTTCAATTTTAATAATCCTAGAACTCATCACATAAATGAATATCCCCATAATTATGAATTTTCAAACTATAATTATGAAACCGAACATTTTCAAGATGATTATGAAAATAATTATCAACAATACTATAATGATGACTTTTATGAAAATCCACAAGAATTTGACTACTCTCAAGATGACTATTATTATCAAAATAATTCTTCTCAAAACGAAGAAAATTTTCAAGAATTAGCCTCGGGAAACCAACCACCCAACATAGAGGAAATACAAAACAAGTTACAAACTTTAACTTTCAACAAAAAGAATCTCGACACAAACACTCAAACGAACCCTCAAATGAACCAGTTTATTTAAATCCTTTACTCACCGTAAGTTCCAAAAACTTATATTATATTTTTGACAGAACTCAAACTCACAAATTACTAATCGATACCGGAGCTTCAATCTCAATTTTTAAAGAAAAAGTCGTAAAGAATTTTCCCAGATACCCTGAAAGTAAACCAATTCAAGGTATTACTAATGAAAAATTATTAATCACAGAATCAACCCTAATTCCTTTTGCCCCTAATGATTATCATAAAGTTTTCGTTTACAACTTAGACATTGAATTCGATGGAATTCTTGGTCTTGATTTCTTAGATCATTATAACTGTATTATTGATCTTAAATCCAAACAATTAATAACTAATTTCAAAACTGTCCCATTATTCAAAGCTGGACAAGAAAATAATTCCCAGAAAACTATTTCAAATGATTCGAACCCAATCTCAAAAAATCTTATTGCTACGACAAGTCATATTTCTAAAAAAGTTCCCAAACCTATAACTTCAAACATTATTTCAATTGAAGGAAGAACAGAACAAATTGTCAAATTAAAATGCAATTTATCTAATACTGATGCCATACTTAAAGCACAAGAAAAGGAGAAAGTTAGATTACCCCATGCCGTTGTGAAAATAAACGCAAATGGTGAATTTTTAACATCAGTCATAAACGCAAATTCAATTCCAAAATCTGTTGATTTTTCAGACCTTTCTCTAGAACCAATAAATAATTTTAAAGTTGTTTACAAACCCGGAAAGAAAAATAGCAATGCAGACGCATTATCCCGCATAAAGATAAATCACTTCAAAGACTGTACTAACTTTCATTCAAAAACTAAAATTCATGCCCTAACTGAAGACGAAACTTCAAATGATGACTTTATTGAAGAACAAAACCTTGAAAATGAAAATGAAAAAATGACTTTAGAATATAACAGATTTGTTGAACTTTATAAAACTAAATCATTAATTGATTACTCAAAAATCGAGATAACAAATTCCCAACTTCTTGATAAAACCCATAAAAATATCGTAACTTTCTTTTGCCAAAACAAACTTGGAGAACTTCATGACAAAATCATAAATGACCTTTTCGAAATAAATCCAGACTTTAGTACCGAAATAATTAATATATTCTCCAGTAGTTCAATTAAAGAACGAAGATATTTCATAATACCCCTTCCTTTTGACCCAGAAAGAATAGTCCCACATTTATTCTACATTCTTTACAAAGCACAAGAACAATTTAATCCAAACGAAACTTATTATGTTGAAAATAATATCGATTTACCAACCCTTGAAATCTTATCTTTTATATTTGCTGACAAAGACATTAAAATAAAAATTTGTCAAAATATTGTAACAACTCCAACTGAAGATCAGATACCAATAATCATTGAACAATATCATTGTGGAAAAAATAATTTACACAGAGGTATAAATGAAACTCTGAGACGCGTTAGAGAAAAATATAATTGGCCAGGAATAATTAAAAATATTGAAAATTTTATAAAATCTTGCGAAATCTGCCAAAAAGTAAAATTTTGCAGAAAGAATTTAAGCGCACCCTTCGTAATAACAGAAACACCAAAGACTCCCTTTGAGCGAATCAATATAGACATATTCGAATACCCTGACAAAAATTATGCACTAACAATACGCGACGAATTAACGAAATTTACTCAAGCATACCCACTGAATGATAAGAAAGCTTCCTCAGTTGTTAACACCTTGTTAATTTATTTTCAACATTATGGCACACCATTGCGCATACATTGCGATTATGGCCCCGAATTCAACAATACCTTAATGAAAGACCTTTCAGAACTCTATGATTTTAAACTAACCTTTTCAAGTGTGAACCATCCAGAATCCAATGGTTCAATCGAACGTTTTCATGCAACACTTTCTGAAATGATTCGTGCCAATACAGCCGAACATCCCGAAGAACATCCTTTTAATGTTTTACCCTACGCTGTCATTTGCTACAATAATACAAAAAGTTACACCCATGGATTTAGCCCATATGAATTAGTATTCGGGCATACGTCAAGTAGACCCCCTGAAACGTTATACAATCAGAAAAACCTAATTTCCAAATATATTAGAGATCTAAATAATCGTATGGAACACTATTATAAAATAGCAAGAGCAAAAATCAATAATCAAAAAGAAAAATCAAAAATTCGGTTTGATAAGAACATATCCAAAAAGCAACATGAATTTAATATAGGAGATAAAGTATACCTCAAAGAATCTCAAATTAAAAACAAATCGGAAAATAAGTTCAATGGCCCTTATGAAATTAAAGAACTCTATCAAAACTCAGCAAAATTATTTAATCCAATTACTAATCAAACTACTAAAGTAAATTTCGATAGGCTTAAACCCTATTTTGATTAGAAATTTCTTCTTTTCAGAATTTTAATCCTTTGGTGGATAATCACTATCTCAAGATGCCAATATCAAATTTCACCAGTAAATAATACGATCGGTGTTTACTTCCAAGAGGAAAGTAATTTAAAAATATCAAATTCAAAATGGACACTCTTAGTATACAAAGAACTTAGTCATATTAAACAAGCGATTTCAAACAACGATGAAATTTTAGATCATTTACTAGACTCACTCAAAGAAAACAACAATCGAATGATTGCATTTAAAGTAGAATTATCAACACACATTAGTCTTTTAAATCAAATTGCCAACAATGTTGATGAGAAATATAAAGAAATATTTGCTGATACCAAAAGTTACATAAGTTCAAGTTCAAACAGACGCAAACGCGGCATTATTAACGGTTTAGGTACGATATGGAAAGCTATATCAGGAAATCTTGACTCATCTGATGGAGAATATTATAGTCAGTCTATTGACCGAATTACGCGAGACGAACACCAGATAGAAAATTTATTAAAGAATCAGATTTCAGTGACTACGTCGGTAATTAAGAATTTTAATAGTACGATACAAAAGTTACAAATTGACGAGTCCACATTTAACAAAGATCTTCAAGAAATTCAATCCGCAATTTTTAACCTTACAGATGATTTAGCCTTTTATCAAGCGCAAATAAAAGTATTAGAAATTTGCGAATCATTGATGACAAGTTATGTTTTTATCGAAGAAACTCTTGATGACATTTTAAATTCTATTTCATTTGCCAGACTTAAAATTTTACACAGTTCAATTATATCACCCAATGATCTATTAAATTCAATACAAAAGATATCTGAATCACTGTATAAAAATGAGTTACCTATACCAGTTTATACTTCAACTGTGGCACAGTATGTTGAAATAATCGAATTAGAAGCATTTCAAATTGATTCAAAAATCGTCTTCGTTTTAAAAATACCTTTGGTAGAACCTGAAAATTACATCCTTTACCAATTATACCCGATTCCTATTTTTGATAATCGTACAGGTCTACACCATATGCTTCAAATTGGTCATAAATATATTGCTAGAGACGATGACTCTCTACTTTACGTAACTCTTGATAACATGGACAATTGCAAGTCTATAGACCGAAGAACGAAAATTTGTCCAGACATATTGCCATATCCAATCGACAGTGATGCAATTTGTGAAGCCCAGTTTTTCAAACAAACCAGTTACTTACCAAAAACTTGTCAGAATATATTAATTTATGCAAAGGAGTATAATATCCAATCAATTGCTCCAAACCATTGGCTAATAAGTATATCGGAACCTTTACCGATCACCGTTAGATGTGAAGGAAGAGAAGTTATCACAAAAATAGTAAACGTTAATACTATTTTAAAGCTACAACCAAAATGTAGTGCATTTATCGGATCCACCCGAGTCCAAGCCAAACAGTTACTGGATACATACCAAAATATAACCTATAGAAACCATCCAGTAAACATACCGTTCAGCTGTTGTGAAGATCTAGTACATAAAATCAATCTTCCAGATTTGAAACCATTGAAATTAAGCAAGTTAAATACAGACGATTTAAACATTGCTCAACACAAGTTGTCCCAATACTCCGATCAATTAGATGAAATTATTAATCAACCCTTAGTAACCAAAAAGTTATCATGGTATACTATATTTACCATCACCATAATCGTTGCTCTAATTTGCTTATACATATTCTGCAAGTGTAGAAGAAGACGCAGAAGACACCTAATCTCCATACAAGGACCAGATGATCCACCTGTACCACCAATGGTACCTAGCGTCTTTCAAAGACGTATTAGACGTTTCATACCCAGAAGAAGGAGTAGCATCCACCTTGGTGAACAGATTGAAGAAGAATCCCCTGAGATGCCACTCAAAGACATTTCCTAAAACATGTATGTACAACAACAAAAATTGTATCTTTAGTCAATTTTTGAATTCTAACACTTTTTGATATTTTTAACATTTTAACCATTTTATGTTTTATTCATTTACTTTTGATATTATTCTTATATACACTTATATTATTGTATTTTACTCGCATATATATAATTTTATACAACTTACACTTTGATGTTCTTATAATGTATTTATTTTTATTAATTTTTGAATTTTGAAATTATATCTATTTTTGATTTTATTCCTGAAAACTTGATGCATGGCATCAACTTTTTGTATAGGGGGAAGTTGTTACGTGAATCACTATGAAAGACCCCTTTGTGCAACATTGTAACTTATCGTAACTTATCTATAATATTTCCTTTCGAGTAATTGATATTTCTGTTTACTCCAAAATTGCTTATTTAGAGGTGAGCTTAATAGCTAACAGTATTCTATTGTTCAAGTAAATCAGCACGTGTTATTAAGGCCACCTTAGTCATCATCACAGAACCTATAAATTCGTTGTAAAGTTGTAGGAGAGTGGATATTAACACATTCAAGATATTAACGTAGATATTAGTTCTGATCTCTCTCCCTCGACTGCAAAATCTCGGCATAATTAATTGTAATAATTTTAATTCAAAGTGTAAAAGTTGAAAAAGTGTTTAAGTAAAAATAAATTTTTTTAAAAAATAATTAATTTTGTTATCGACGTAACAGACATATAGATAATTAAAAAGAACTTACCTTTTTTCTCTACTAACAGGTACTGCATAATATTCTTGTCCGTCTTTATCTTCGATAACATCATACGGCATGGCAAATGCCACGGCTAAGCAAAAAGCACTAATCACAATAAATTTCATTGTATTATTATTGTTTTAAATAAAATGCTAAACGAAGATTTGATACAATCCGGACTCACTTTCTTTTATATGCTTAAAAGAGATAAAGCGCTGGTCTTTTACCGGCTTTTTTGCTCCGGGGATTTTTAGTTTACGGCTTACGCATCGCATCTCGTCGTATGTCTGTACCTGAACTCATATTTATCTGTCTTCGAATTCGAATCGTTTGTTTTTTTTAAGATTATATTGATGGAATGAATCATCTGTTTTAATTACATTATGAATAAATTGAATTAATTTAATAAATAAGAACACTAAAGACATTAAGTAATTATACAGGGTATTCCATCTCAAAAGAGCCACCTTGAATATATTGGTTATTTTCAAAACTATTGCAATAAGAAAAAAGAGGTGGATTTTTGTATCGAGGGGGAAATTTTTTGAGGCGAATTAGCGCTTGCGCACATTCAACATAAACAGGCCAATTCAATGACTTTGAGATAGCAAAATAGGTGTTGTGGTATATAATTTGAAAGCCCTTGTTACGGACTAGACGGTCGTAATAAAATTTTTTATTGCAATTTCTGTACATGTAATAATAAAAGAGTATTAAAAAAAACGAATTTACATTACAATACAATGCCTCTAAAGCAAATATTCAAAGTGTCTTCCATTGACTTCCATATAATAGTACAACCTTGACTGAAAGCCGTCTCTGACATGATTCAGCATAGTCGGTGTTATTTGAGCACACTCCGCTATAATTCGTTGGCATAGTTCGTCTAAATTCTCAGGCCGAGTAATAAAAATTTTGGATTTACCATGTCCCCACAAAAAAATCCAAAGGGTTCAGATCAGGTGATCGGGCAGGCCATTCTACAGGACCTCTTCTTCCAATCCAGCGACCAGGGTATTCCAAATCGGGGTATTGATGAACTAGTGCGGCATAGTAAGGAGGAGCTCCATCTGGTTGGGAATGCAATTGCTCTTCATGTAGTAGAGGATCATTTTCTAATTTTTCGAGGATCAATGCAATAATCTCATTTTCCAATATATTGTGATAAATTTCACCATTTAAATTACCAGGAATAAACAAAAATTTCTGCCCAAACGTTTAGTTTTACCGGATATTGACTATGAGCTTCTTGAAATAAATGAGGATTTGTATCGCTCCAAAATCTACAGTTATGTCGGTTAACCTCCCCATGAAGTGAAATAGTCCACTCATACGAAAGCAAACATTGTACAAGAAATTCGGATTTTCGATCATACGCTGGGTCATAATTTCTCAAAACTATTGCCGTCGATCCCAATCATCCTTTTAATACTTTTCCATGCAGTAAAAACTATTAATTTAATAATCCGGTTTTACCAATAGGTCCGTTAGGTTTTCTGTTACATGAACAGAAATTGCAACAAAAATTTTTATTACGACGGTATAGTCCGTACAAAGGGCTTTCAAATGATATACGACAACACCCATTTTCTCACCTCAAATCTCAAAAAAAATCGACTTGTTATTTCTTATTGCTATAGTTTTGAACATAACCAAGATATTCAAGGTGAGATGGAATATTCTGTATACAGTGGTTGTAATTAAAGTAGTCTAAACTCGTAAGTTCAAAATGGTGTTAATTCAACCAGTGACCAATCCAGGATTGTCATTTGGGGGGGGGGGCTTGATCTCGTTTGGGGGAGCTTGACGTCCCTGAAGGTTGGTTTTAGCCCCTTAGCCCCTTGGATCCCCCAATGAATTCAACCTACTACAAGTAAAAATATAAATAATGGCTCCTTAAATTCGAAATGGTGTCCAGAACTACATCTAAAAGTTTCAAAGCCGCACTTAAAAAAAAATTTAGAAGTTATTAAGATATAAAAATTTGAAACACCGAATTTAGTTTTCTTGTAAATAGTCCAGGCGAAATTTTTTCAGAAATGTTAACACTTGTGAAAATGCCCATTGGTGTGTTATAGATGTATAAACACACAAGTATTAAATCCCAACACCAAACCTTTGTTTATAACACTGATCTTCATGGAGTACCCCAAAATTTTTGTTTTTTGTAGTATACGAGAATTTTTGTTTTTTATTTTACTTTATAATGATGACAGCTTCGCTGTTGAAACACAGTTGAGTGTAAAAAATAATGGTTTGGTGTTAGTGTTCAAAAGTTCGTGTTTATACATCAGATATCACAGTAATCATATCTGTGTTAGAAGATTAACGAAGCTGAAGAAAATATTTAATGCATCGGAAAATTCCATTATGCGGTACTTGATTATTCTCTATCGGTATTTGCACAATATTTTGCAGTCCAGCTAGCTCTCTCAGAAAATTTTACAAAACTTTCCAATTTCTATTCTATTATTTTACGTAGTGGTACTTTTTAACTCACAAACCCATTTTGAAAAACTTAAATCGATTGATAAGAAAATTTAACGAATGTTTTATAATTTTCAAAACTAATGGACGTCTTGGAAAAATTGCAGAAAAATGTTATAATTGCTGCACAGAGATTGGAGTCTCTTCTGGCAGAGGTTCCAAATATGGTAATTGCAATCAGAGACGTATTTACGGACAGGGAAGGCAGGGGCAGTTAGTTGCCCCCCAAAAAAAATTGACGATAAATTAAATATTGAATTATTCTATTTTTCTTATCACTTCATTGAAAATGCTATTCTATTATTTGTCACCAATCAAAATGCTGAAGATACGCCCCTGATTGCAATACACTATTGTTTGAATAATTTTTTATAATAACAACAGTACCCAGAGCTATATTTAATTGTATGGAAATTTTAGTCGTAAAAGATTTAACTTGAAACCATTTTAAAAACTGTTCAACTGATGTAACAATTGGTTATTGAAATTACATTTCAGACAAACGATATCCCAATTAAAAAATGGGGGATATTTTCTCGCTGTAGGTACAATTTTTCTATGATTACATTTGAAAATTTTTAAAAAATTCCTAGGCTCTACTGAATAACCGATCTGAATTTTTCAGAATGGGATTGAAAGTACAAAAACTGTACTACATCTAAAATAAAGAATTAACATAATACTGTATTTGAGGTGCTGCGAAATTTGTAAAAAATTGCATTAATTTTAGGAACAGAATTTGTTTTTAATGTTTTGTTTAAATAACAGTTTCTTACAAATAAAATGGCAAAAATATGTTAACAATATATATGTTTATAAAATTTGTTCAAAAAAACTAGTCATAAAAAAATATAATCAATGTAATGTAATAGTATTTCATACAAAAATTATTAATAACTGGTTGACTCGCTACATTTAGCAGGCGGTAGACAAATCAGCCTATATCGCTTACATTTTTTTATTTGTTTATTTGGATGAAATAGACATTTTCCACGATTTAATCAAATCTCACAATTGTATTTTTTTCATTTTTGCAGTTTCAATAATTTTGGTATTTTGACAGTTGTTTGGATACTACTAACACATAAATAAACAAACATTTTTTAAATATTGGTACAGATAGTCATATATAAGTTGCCATTATAAATGAAGATAATTACGTAAAAATGAACGAAAACTAAATTTACGTTTGAATCAATACTTATACTTACATAAAAAATATTCCTAACAACTTTTAGATCCCTTTTTCATATCTTTAGTTGATTTTATGTAAAAAAGCTATAACTATGTATAATTTCTAACAAGATCGTATCAGCAGCTGAGATTCTCCGTACAAATTTTAATATTCCTTTTCACTACCCTTTCACCCCCTTAAGGGTTGAATTTTTAAAAAAAGTACCCCAAATCCGTTTTTGAAATTCAAATTATCTCCATAGCACTTTTTCTTTTGGATATTGGTATGGATATTGATAAGTTTTTTAAATGTTCGGTTTATATAAAAAGATCCAGTTTTATAAAAATATAAATGAGATATTTTCTCGTTGTCGAAAGTATTATATAGAATTATTAACACGGATACTAAAGTACCTAGAAACCAAATTTTATCAAAATCCATGCCGGAGTTTATGTGTGAGGTGTGCAGACAGCATTCAAATAGGTAAAATTCAGTCTTTTCGCTATTTTCTCTATTTTCCCAACAAAATGAGTATTTTCTCGGGGTAAAAATATCCTGTAAATTAATACAGGTAGTGAAGTATGTCCAAGCTAAATTTTATTAAAATACGTCAAGTAGTTTTTGCGTGATGCATGTCAAGGCTGACACACTGCACTTAAATAGAAATTTTATCAAAATCCATCTACTGGTTTTTGTGTGATACGTTTTCAGACATACAGACAGACAAGGCAAAGAATCCAAAAATTGGTGATTGGTATTCTATCTACACCACCACCAAAAGTTGTCTTAGAGTTTTATTATAAGCACAGATATAAGGATGTATTTTGTTGTTTTGGTAGCTTCGATAATTAATAACTAATAGAGTTGAAAATCTTGTAGAAATATATTTTTCCTAGAACATCTTTGAGGAAGTCTTTCTGTAAGGAACCACCAATTTTTCGGGCATTTTTTCTAGTACAGTTTGTTCCCATTCAAATTACAAATACTTATCTGTTACAAAAAAGAAGTGAGGAAGGAAAACCCCAATGAACTGACAGAATAATAAAGGTTTTCCTCAACAGTCATTTCGAAATTATTTAAGTACTGCGAATGGATTAAATCAATCTAAGTGATATTTTTGCAAAATCGGGAGTAGATCTGTTTTTTCTAGGAAAGCTTTCCAGAGAATATTGTTACGAAATTTTCCCAAAGCCGACCCTGTGTCCTTTCAGCACGACAACAAACGCTTTACAATAAAAAAATACGATTCTCGAAAAGACTCGGCAGCGGAAGGAGCGATGATTATTTTCTACTGGAGAATTCCACGGGGATTATAAAAGAAGCACGCCACGATCGCAGTTCAGTGATACCGCGACGACTAGCTTATATGAGATTATTATTGTATCTTTGAATCAGCTGTTTGGATGTAAATAAAGTTCTAGAAAAGTGACAGTGCATATTAGTTGTTATAATTTTTAAATTGAACCCACGAAGTATATTACATTTGGTGATCAGAAGTAAAGGATTAGTGCAGTTAAAATCCTAATTTGATTTATGGAAACCCGTAGTATGGACGAAACTACCAAAAAAATAGTCAAGCAGGTTACAGAGGGACTGGTCGAAAAAATTGCACAGATTCTAGAAAAACGTGACAAGAAGGGAAAACAACATCAAGAAGAAATTCAACAAAGGTTAGTAAAATCTTTTGATGAAAAACGTAAAATAGAATTAGAAAATCTTGTCACTACGATGAAAAGCGAACAACAAAATCTTGTTTCCACGATGGAAGAAAAACAACAAAATCTAGTCTCCACGATGAAAAGTGAACAACATAATTTAATTGAAGGATTATTCTCGAAATTGAATGAACAGAGACAAAATGATTTTAAAATATTTGAACAAAAACAAGATCAAACTGAAGAAAAAAGACAAATGCAATTTGAACAACTAATGCAAATAGTATCGCAAGTTAACGAAACAGTTAATGAAAGAATGCAAATAGTAGAATCAGATATAAAAGAGATAAACGACGACATAAAGATCCTAAAAAGTAATGTGGAGACTCTTGAAATCAAAGTAGATGACATCGATTCCATCCAGAGCCAGGTGAAATTTGAAATCAGTGCCATCCAAAACAAGGTAGAAACAGAAATCAAAAAAATGCAACAAGACTTACAGCGAGGAAAATACCAGCACACCGTGAGTACCAAAGGTTCCTTTAGTAAACCACCCACATTCGACGGCAGTTCATCTTGGCCCATGTATAAACGGCAATTTGAGGCCGTGGCTACAGCTAATGGATGGGATAATCATGAAAAATCCACATCTCTGGTAATTTCCTTAAGAGGTCCGGCCCTAGAACTCCTCCAGAGCATTCCAGTCGATGAACAAGGCAATTTCGACAAGATCATCGCTATCCTAGACAAACGTTACGACAATCAATCCTTGAGCCAGGTATACCAAGTCCAACTGAGTGGAAAAACCCAAAAATCCGGTGAAAGCCTCCAAGAATTCGAAGCAGAAATTAGACGGTTAGTTCACTTGTCCTACCCAGACCTGCCAGAAAAAAACGAAAGACCAGTTGGCCACACAGAGTTTCATAAACGGCATCAGAGATGTGGAAGTACAAAGAAATTTAAGACTGAGTGGCGTCAAGAAAAGTAGTGAAGCTCTACTTCGGGCTTTGGAAGTAGAGGCTGTCATGAACATGTCCAAGCCGAGGGTCCGAGCAGTTTCCTTCAACCAGGAAGAGTCAGAGTCACAATTTCAAGCGCTGCTGGCTGGTCAGAACAAATTATTAGACCGGTCACAAAGAACTGGCACCAGAGGGGCATGTTACCGCTGCGGACGGACAGGGCACTTCCAACGTGACTGCCGAGTAAGGCTACCGGAACGATCACCAACCAGGGGTAGCCAACAAACCGACCTTACCAACCAGGGAAACTCCAACCAGTCAGCATAAGGGGGCGAATGCTGACTCACCATCCACCAGCCCCCAGCACAGTTTCCATCCGGGGATTTTGCAGAGATAGCGGCAGCCTAGTCATCAGAGGCACTATCAACGGGCGAGCAGTTACCATCACCATCGATACCGGCGCCGCTGTGTCCATTGCCAAGTCCAGGGTTTTGAGAGCATCAGAAATTCGGCCAGTTACCAATAACATCCAGCTCAGAACAGTCACCGGCGAGTCCATGTCCATACAGGGTGAGGCAGATGTCGTGCTACAGATAGGGGACAACATGATCCGGCATAGGGTCCTGGTAGCGAATATTGAGGACGATTTTATGCTGGGAATGGACCTAATTAGCCAGCATGGATTTATGTTCGACCCGAGATATGATGTTCTTCGGTTCCTGAATGAGGAATTTGTATTGACACGGCCCGTCAACACATCATTCACGCCCATAAAAATTGTGGCAAAGTCTTCAGCTAGAATTCCGGTCGAACAGAACAGATTATTCATGGGCAGCTAGACAGCAATCCTGGGAGCTGCGTTGGAATGGTGGAGCCCGTACACTCAGCTCATGACTACTTAGTTGGACGGGCTATAGTTAAAACCGGACAAGATATACCAATCAGAGTCCTGAATTTGTCCAACAACGACATCAGAATTACCAATGGTCAAGAGATAGCTTGTTTCGAGCCAGTAGAGACCATCATCAATTGCGAAGAAGAGTACCAGACGTCGGTGAAGCAGACAGGGCCCGATAAAGAGTTCCTACAACAGTTTGCTGACCACTTAACACACTTGACACCAGAGAACCAGAAAAAAGCCAAGCAATTTATCACAAAACACTGGCAAATTTTTAACAGTAAAAATGGAACCACCGGTCGCACCAACATCATCCAGCATCGAATAGATACCGGAAAGGCTCAGCCCATCAGAATACCACCTAGACGACTACCATTGGGGCAACAACAGGCAGTCGAGGAAAACATCGAGTCCATGTTACAAAATGGAGTTATTGAGCCATCCATTAGTCCATGGTCTGCTCCCGTCGTGCTAGTTAAAAAGAAGGATGGAACCACCCGATTTTGCGTGGATTACAGAAAGCTCAATGACGTCACGAAGAAAGACAGCTATCCACTACCCCGAATCGATGACACTTTGACCACACTAGCAGGCTCCCGTTGGTTCTCCACACTAGACCTAAAAAGTGGATATTGGCAGGTTGGTCTGCACGCAAACGACAGAGAGAAGACAGCGTTCTCCACTAGTAAAGGGCTGTTTCAGTTTACGGTCATGCCCTTTGGTTTACGTAATGCACCCGCTACATTTGAGAGGCTAATGGAGTATGTACTGAGCGGGTTAACATGGAGGACGTGCTTAGTATACCTCGACGACATTCTAGTCATGGGCCAGACATTCGACGACCATCTGAAGAACCTGGGCGAAGTATTCTCCAGAATTAATAATGCCAACCTGAGACTCAATCCGAAGAAGTGTTCCTTGTTTCAAAAAGAAGTAGAGTTTTTGGGCCACGTAGTGTCCGAGTCAGGAATCCGCACCAACGAAGACAAGATAGAAGCCATCCGCGATTGGCCAGTTCCAAGAGACAAACATGAACTCCGAAGCTTCTTGGGCCTATGTTCATACTACCGGCGTTTTGTTGAGGGATTTGCCACCATCGCCGCCCCTCTACATCGGCAGACCACTGATAAAGAGACCTTCCATTGGAATCAGGATTGCGAAACATCATTCAGGCGACTGAAGGCAGCACTATGTTCCAGCCCAATCCTAGCCTTTCCTACACAGTCCGGCAAGTTCATCTTAGACACCGACGCCAGCAACACAGGTTTGGGGGCCGTCCTATCCCAGGTGCAAGATGGTGAAGAGAGGGTGATCGAGTACTACAGCCGTGGATTCTCGAAGCCAGAAAGAAATTATTGCGTCACCAGAAAAGAACTTCTTGCAATAATAAGGGCTGTAGACCATTTCCATAAATACCTGTATGGTCGCCATTTCTTAATCCGAACAGATCATGCCGCACTCAAATGGCTGCTGGACATGAAGACACCGGAAGGACAACTGGCCAGATGGATGGAGAAATTACAGCAATACGACTTCAAGGTGGAACACCGTGCCGGCCGGTTGCACAATAATGCCGATGCCCTATCCAGAAGACCCTGCAGAGCGGAATGCAAGCATTGTCTGAAGACGGAACAGCGAGAGGGTATCTCCATCAGGCAGATTCGAGTGCAGGCCAATGAAGACTGGACAACGGAACAGTGCATTCAGGACCAAATGGCTGATCCAGACATCGAACCAATCTTGTCACTCAAAATGAGAGGAGCACCCAGGCCACGATGGGACGAGGAAGCTAGATACTCCGGCGTGCTGAAATCGTTATGGGCTCAGTGGGACTCTCTACGAGTAGACAATGGAATGCTCAGGCGAGTTTGGGAAAGCGCTGATGGACGAGAAACCAAGTCCCAACTGGTAGTTCCGAAGAAAAAGGTACCAGCCATCCTGACCGAAGTACATGATGGAATTACCGGAGGCCACCTGGGCATGAATAAAACCCTAGACAAAGTTCACAAGCGGTACTACTGGGTGAATTACTTCGAAGACGTCAGAGCTTGGTGCCGCAAATGTGCCACATGTGCCGCCAGTAAGGGCCCGAAGACCCGGACCAAGGGCAGAATGCAGCAGTACAATGTGGGCGTCCCATTTGAGAGAATCGCCATCGATGTCGCCGGTCCGTTTCCCGAGTCTGAGAGGGGGAACAAATACATTCTGGTCGCAATGGATTACTTCAGCAAATGGCCTGAGGCATATGCGATACCCAACCAAGAGGCAACCACGGTAGCGACGGTGCTAGTAGAACAACTATTCAGCCGGTTTGGCGGCCCGATGGAATTACATTCAGACCAGGGGCGTAACTTCGAATCGAATGTATTCCAGAAGGTCTGCACGATGTTGGGGATCAGGAAAACGAGAACAACACCGTTACACCCACAGTCAGACGGAATGGTGGAAAGATTCAACAGGACCTTGGAACAACACCTATCCAAAGTCGTCAGCAATAACCAGCGTGATTGGGATGAGCATATTCCCCTATTCCTGTTGTCATATCGCTCTGCTGTACATAATAGTACAGGCCTGACCCCAGCCAGGGTCTTATTCGGAAAAGAGCTGCGATTACCATGCGACTTGGCATTTGGCTCCCCCGAAGAACCTCCCCAAGACATCGACGATTATGCCGACCAGCTCCGACATAACATGCTGGCAATACACGAATTAGCCCGAACGCAGATGTTGGCCACCAGTGACCGGATGAAGACGCGATACGACCTCAAGGCCAATTCAGTCGGGTTCCAGGAGAGGGACAAAGTCTGGTTGTACAACCCCCAACGGAGCAAGGGTAAATCCCCAAAGCTTACACCCGCCTGGGATGGTCCATACGAGGTGGTCAAGAGGCTTAATGACGTCGTCTACCGGATCCGTCGAAACCCCAAGGCTAAATTGAAGGTGGCTCATTTAGATCGACTAGCTCCCTACCATGGAGAGGATATTTCTGATCGGGACGATCAGAATTAAGGGGGGGGGGGCAGTGTTACGAAATTTTCCCAAAGCCGACCCTGTGTCCTTTCAGCACGACAACAAACGCTTTACAATAAAAAAATACGATTCTCGAAAAGACTCGGCAGCGGAAGGAGCGATGATTATTTTCTACTGGAGAATTCCACGGGGATTATAAAAGAAGCACGCCACGATCGCAGTTCAGTGATCCCGCGACGACTAGCTTATATGAGATTATTATTGTATTTTTGAATCAGCTGTTTGGATGTAAATAAAGTTCTAGAAAAGTGACAGTGCATATTAGTTGTTATAATTTTTAAATTGAACCCACGAAGTATATTACAATATCTATAAAAAGTTGGGCAAAATAAACAATTGGAGGTTTAAAAATCAACATTTTTTAAATTTTTCTTTACAACTTAGTTGCTATTGGATGCAGAAAAAGATATTCTAACAAGAGTTGCTAAGATTACATTTTTCTAGAAAGCTGAACCCATTTTCTCAAAAATGGGAATTTTTTGGATGAAATGTGAACTTTTAAAAATCTTCCTTATTCTGAAAAAAGCAGTAATGCCTGTTAAAAATTTATGTGCATGAGGGCACTACCGTTGCAGTAATTAGTTGTTTGCTTTAATACATTTGAAAATTGCAGTAACTTCCAAATAATGAATAAAAAAGTTTGAATTTTTTATCCATATAAAGTTAGGATACCTTTAGTCTGTACAATTGTAAAATTGATGTTTTTAAATATGTATATATTGTTTTAAAGAGTTTTTTGATTTCACAATTTACATTGTTATAGATAACTTTAATTTTCTATATTTCAGCATTTTTGAATACTACAAAATGGATTGTCGAAAAAGAAAATCAAAGGTCTGGGAAAGATTTTTCTTTGCCATTTTACAGAATTAGAATATATTTAGTTTTAGAAAATTTCATTCTAAATAACTTTTGTTAAGAAACTATTTCTAAAAAGGAAACGAAGATATAAAGAAAAAACTGCAAAAAATCTATTTTTCAACCAAGGCCGTAGCCAGAATTACAAAATTTTTTGAAGATATGATTAGGATCGCAAAAGTTATTTTTTTATTCATGTATTTCCAGTATATAAGAAATGTATAGAATAAAAAACCAATTTTTTGAAAAATATGTTACTTCCTTAAAATTGAACCTTTAATCTCAAATTTCGGGCGGGGATACGAAACCCCTCAGCCAGTATTCCGAGCACTTTTTGATATTGCCCCTACTACATAAATACTTATCTGTCACAGAAAAGAAGTTAGTAGAGAAAACCCCAATGAACACACAGCAAAATCAAAGTTCTCCTCAACAATCATTTCGAAATTACTTAAGTGCTTCGAACGGAGTAAATCAAATTATGCAATTTTTTGCAAAATGGGAAATAGATATGTTTTATAGGAAAGAGTTCTAAACAATAGCGTGAAGAAAAATAGGGTATTTCCTAGAATAAAAAACTTAAAATCAAAAAAAGATTACCATATAAGTTTAAATTTGTTACAAGTATTTTAATATCTCCAAATAATTCCCATGAGAAGAATCATTGTAAATGTTTCGTCATAAAATGTAGCGAACAAACCATAACACTGATAACATAAGCAATGTTTATGAAAGGAAGATAAATTGACAGATTTAATGTTATGGGTAACTAAAAATCCCCTTGCTAAGAAGCCGGTAAAAGACCAGCGATTTATTAACTTCTTTTGAGCTTTCTCGAATATATAAAACAAGAACTGAATGAATAGAATCATTATCGAGTTTGAATCACGAACAGTACGAACAGTTCTTAAAAAAAATCCACGATGAAGTTCATTGTATTTAGTGCTATCGCTATAGCTATCGCCGTTGCCATGCCATACGAAATTATTGAAGATGAAGACGGGCAACAAAATTATGCTGTACCAATCAGCAGAGAAAAGAGGTAAGTTTTTTTAAACTAAAGTTGATTCCTTTATTTGAAGAAAAACGAAATTTAATATAAGCACTTTATAGAATTGAAAAATAAAATATAGTTTGTACAATTTTTTCAAAGTTTTCCAGGTTTTATAACATTATTTCTTCCAGACAAACTAAGTGGAACGTTAATCAAAGCGGGGTAGGAATTTCTCATACAGCAAACATTTTCGACAACAATAAACATCGTCTTGACGGTACAGCATCGGCAGCGAAAAATTTCAACTCACATGGACTCAAACCCGATCAAATAGGAGGACGTCTAGACTACAACCATAAGCCTTCAGGAGCGGGTGCATTTGTTGGAGCTGACAGAACGAGAGGTTTCGGAACGGACCTTAACGTCGGAGCTAAATACAACATTCATCAGAGCAAAAATGTGGGAGTTGATGTGACCGGTCAATATGGGAGGCACTTTGGAGGACCAGGAGGTACAGGAAAACCAAATTACGGAGTTTTCTTGAATGCAGTTGCACGGTTTTAACTTGTAATATTTTGTGTATATATTATTTATTTTTTTTAATTTATATTAAATATAGTAAATAAAATCAATCTGTGTTGTTCTTTGAGATCTCCCATCTATATTTGGTTAAACTCTATTAATTAGCATTATTTAAATAACTGATAGCAGTACAAAAAATGTGTTGTGTTGATTTCTAAAAGATTTTTTTATTTGGCAAGTCTAACGTCTAAGAAAAGCTAATACAAGTAAAAATAATTTGGTCAAGTGCGAGTTGGACTTGCATACTAAGGGTTCCGTACCACCTTCAAAATTAGTTTGATTTTTACAAGAATACACATGTATTTAGTTTGTTCATTTGGCCCCCAAAAATTAACATTAGAGTTTTATTTTACTAATAAACGTTCAGGGAAACCTTTTATAATCTACTGTCTGAATTTTGAGGCTCTATAGATGGGAAGATAATAGGCAATATAGGTCAAGTTTTAAATTATAAATTATTAAATCTGTTATTCAAATTATTTAAAAATACAAATAAAATATATTTTTCAAAATTTAAATGGGATAGTTTCTAAAATGGGTATTAAGTCGATGTTTAATATTTTTAGTAATATCTTTTAAACAAATGATTTAATTTGATATATTACATGATGCGTTTGAAAATTGAATTTTTATTTTCCATTTAATTGTATAATTTGTCCCTAAAATTACTATGGAGGTTTTCTAATATTTTTTTTTATAAATTTCAAGTGAGCCCCAGTACCCCTAATTATTTTAAAAATTTTAGGTAGTATGGTTTCGGAAATAAAGCGAGAAATGAGAAATTTTTATATCTTTATGTTAATATCTTGTAAACAATTAATTTTAAAAATATGAAAAATATATACTTGTATTCCTCATAATGAGTCCCATCATTTGATATATTGCATGATGCGTTAAAAAAATATTTTTTATTTTCCGTTTAATTCTATAATTTGGCCCCCAATATTAATATTAGGGATTTCTTCGTATTTTTTCTGTAAACAAAAAAAAAATAGGTCTTATAGTTTGGGGAATAATGGGAGCAATGGCTAATTTTTTAGTATTTTTTTAATATATTTTAAAATATTTATTTAAAAAAAAAATTTAAAAAATATATTTGTATTGGTCATAATTAATTTGTGATTTGATATATTACATGATCCGTTAGAAACAAGTTTAATTTTTTATTTTCCATTTAATTCTATAATTTGCCCCCCAAAATGAATATCAGTGGTTTCTCCTAATTTTTCCAGTAAAGTTCAAGTGAGGCGCTATACCTCTATTTTTTTTCAAAATTTTGCAGCTTATGGTTTCGGCGATAAGAGGGGGGGAATGGGTAAATATTTTTATATTTTTGTTAATATCTTCTTATTAATTTATTTTAAAAATATGAAAAAATTATATTTGTATTCGTCATAATGAACCGATTTTTTTAGTTTCCCCCCCCAAAAGTACCCCTAAATTCAAGATTTCTTCATTTCCTGATCGGGTCACCAAACAATACACTGATGCAAAGTTTCAACCTCTTTAGTCCAGTAGTTTAGGAGAAACTTGCTGTGATGTGACAGAAGCAGAAATCCGGAGTGATATTATAAGGGTATCCGTATATTGTATATACGGAACCCTAAAAAGAACCAACAAAACACTACTTATAACAAAGATTCATTAGTTTTATTCGAGGTAACAATTCTTTATCGATTCATTACTGATAGCACGCGTATTTGCAATAAAAGCATTCGCGGTACTGAAATTACCGAACTGGCAGTAACAATTCTGGGTTCGCGGTGAAGGAAAATCCGATTCGTTATTGATTCTTAACCAGATTATCAGTTCTTGAATTATGGCTAGGATTCCTCGTTCTGACATGCGCTTTTGAGTAATGAATGTGGTAAATTGTTGTTTTGTGTTGCCTACACCGAGAAATTTATTTACTGTTTACAGTGTTTTGTTAGGTTGGAATTTAAAATTGTTGGAGAAGTCTATTCGTATTCATTCGAGTGAGGTGATCATTTATAATGTTATTTTTATCGCAGAGTTTGTTTCTATATATGTTTAGGATATTTGTCGACATGGACCTAATTAGTTCAAATGATGTAGAACTAGGAATTGTACGTGTTCTAAAAATAAGAGGTTACTTTGAATGTATTGTGCCACAATTTGATGATCATCATTATGAATTTCTTTTTCGGATTAGTTGTGAAACGGTGGAATCTTGCAAATCGTTACGCCCTGTCAGAAAAAAAAATGTAAAGGCAAACCTTTTTAATCTACTTCAACCTTAAATAGCAGGAACAGAGTCACGTACTAGAAGTGTAAGGAATCGTTACTTTTGAGTACTCGTAACTATTCGTTACTTTTCAGTTAAGTACTCGATACTAAATATTCTTTACTGGAGTACTCGTTCGGTATATGTTTCGGGTACAGAGGCTTGATTATACTGTGCTTCGGGTAAAACGGTGTAAAAATTGAGGCTCTCGATTTCGGTATTTAGTTTCAGATGTAACGGTGTTTGATAAGATCATAGGAGTAAATGTAGGATATTTCGATAGGGGTAAATGGTGTAGGTATGATTCTCATTATATTTGTTATTGTTAGATTTCGTATTAAATTAAGTAACTCGCCTCTAACAAAAAAATGAAATGATACTCTTAAAAATTATACCCAAACTATTGATTTTTTTAAAAAATAAACGTATAGATGTATATTCTAAAAAAAATTTCTCTCTGGACATTTTCAAACATGTTAGTAATTTCATTGACAGATTGAGGAATTTTGGCTTTAAGATTATCCAAATTATCAACTCGTTCATGCTGATGGCCGTAGATATCTTACGTTAGATATGGAAATGACGGCAATTTTTGACTTATTTGAATGTGTTGATAAAAATAAAGTATCTTGATTGCAATTAAGAAATAAAATGTTCTGGGCATTTTTTCCTGTTGACTACTACGTCTAACAGAAACTAGTTTACCATATTATAAAACATAAATAATTGTGAATTTGAGTATAAATATAAAACATTGTTTCGACCTATTTATTTTAAATAAGAAATCTGTAAATACTTCAAAGAAGCTTCCTTAAAATATTGATCGAGGCACTATTCATTTTGCTCACCGTAATACCGTTCGACCGGTTCGGCGGCTAAAAATTAACTCAGCCCATGTCGACTATGTTTACATTACCATTCATCATGTATTCGATACAGAAACATTCGAGTACTCGAATAACTATACGTATAGTGAATGTTGTATTCTTTACTTCAGATCCGGGCAAGTAACGAGTACTCGAGTAACGAATAGTTGCTTATCTTACGCCTCTATCGCGTATATATATCATACAATTCGACCTGTCAAGGGATGGGTGGCATCTGGTATCGGGTTTATTTGTTAAATAGTTTGAAATGTCGCGCGTTAATCACGCAATTTTAAAGTAATACATCCATAATCCAACGTTGTAATTGTTGCTATTTCAATAGTATAACCTATAAATTCTTATTAATTCAATAATCAAAATCAATGAACAATTAATGGACAAAACTAATTCGTAAACCTACCATATCAGATTTCTATGCTACTGAATTAGTTCAATGGCATTCGCGGTACACCATTTTTTGTTACTAGTTCCGAATCAGGCATGCGCTCTTGATTAGAACTGAATTGATAACCACTTGGTCCAGAATTGTGTTCCGTGAATAAAGCTATTGTGTTTTCGTTTCAAGAATTATTTAGAATTATAGTCGAAAACTTTTTTCACAAACAGTGTGGGTAACAAAATGCAAAAATCATAGTACATGTATTTTGAATGCACAATTTAATCTAGATTTATTGCTCATTTATTCACTCACAATTTAAAACGTGGTAGTACATCTCTTTGCGATTTTTTTCACCAAAGTCATACATGTACCGTTAAAATTTACCTTAGATATTTCTTCGAGAAAGGTACAAAACCTATATGTTTCTATAGACAAAAAATGTCATAGAGGAAAATGCAGGAGGAATATGACCCTTAAGAAAATAACAATGAAAACCCCATCGTCGAAGAAAAAGAAGCAGACCACGACTCAATTAGAAAGAAGGGATAAATCAACCTATGCAAGATAGGCATATTAAGGATGATGAGTGGCGAAATAGATTTATTTTACACTTTTTACTGATTAGTAGACCTACTACGGATGCTTTGGGATTGAGGAAACGACGACTATTTGAAATGGAACATTAAAAAAAAGTTTAAAAAAATATAACTAGACATTTTAAAAGAGCAAACGTCTACAGAATCCTGAAAAAAGATTATCAAGTATGAGAGCATATTTAACAAATGAATCCAATAGACACCGTCCTTAAGTCATTAGGGATTATCCCATGAATTACAGAAGTTCAGTTTTGGATCTTCGAAATCAATCCTCCAATTACCTCAGAGCTATACTGAACCGAATTAGTCAGCATCTTGACCACTTATATCTTATGAACAGGGCAGGTCGTAAAGAAAATGTACACCAAAATCAACATTACATTAAAAGTACAGCAAATTTGGCATTTTCCATAACGATAAGCTGGGGTTCAAATTTGCAAAAATGATCATAACCAGATTTATCTTAAATATTAAAATTGAATTTTATTTTAAAAATTTTATGTATTACTATACAATTTTTTTATGAGGAATAACTTTTTATCTTAATATTAAAAATAAAAAACACTACAGCCATAAGCCACTGACATGAGTTTAGAAATACTGGAAAAAATGCCTCGGAATTTATAATACTGAGCAACAACTCAACGATTTAATAGGAGAAAAAATACAAAATAAATTATGTTTAATGAATAGTTTACATTATGCCTCTGTAGCTATTTCTCGCTCTACTGGCAGAGTACCGCTAGAAGGCACTGAACCCTTTACATATTGCTTGCTTACTCCGCGTTCGCCATTGGCCATGTAAGACGTGACACGATGGTCGCTTGCCAAAAATATGACTCCTTTGGGGGAGTGCCAGGCAGCGTGACTGACAGCGGTAAAAGCATGACAAGTGAAATGTTTACATATTCGTGCTGACCACTTCCAAGCCTACTTCCCTGCTCTATTCGGCATAATTAAAACGAGGTATAACAGGAACAAATATATAATTATTAATCCAGTGTTCTGACATAATTAAAGCTATTAAAACAAAAATATACAAGTCAACAGTACATCAGATAATGACGCACAGGGCAGACATGTGGATTGTAAACAAACAGAATAAAGGAGACAAAAGCAAAGAACTTGAAATTGTTGACAAGATGTGGAGTCCGCAGGTTAGATCTAATTAGAAATAATGATAAGAAAATAATTTAAGTTAAAAACAAGTTTTATTATGTGTAGCAGGGTAAAACCTTAAGGACCTGTTAAAAGATGTCACGAAAGTAGATGGCTATTTAGTGTAATGGCCTGGAACGAAACAATTTCTGCATCATGCCACTGAAGTGTCCGAAAACAAATGAAAGATCTCGAATGTCATACAAAGAAACCACCGATCTCTCAAGAAACAGGTGATTTCTATCGGAAAAGCATCTAATAATGAAAGAGAAAGGTGGGGAATACATCTTTTATGTTCCAGAAGGGAGATGGGGTTATTAAGTAGGCCACGTTCAAAATAATGAAGTTAGTTAATTGAAGTCGAGATTGTCTTCAAGTGGTAACGTGTACAGGAATTCAATAATGACAAAACAATGTCGCGATTTTGTTTACATTGGCTCTCCTACAACAACCCAAGTAACGTCACAACGGGTCGGGTTGCCTTTAAACAGTAGATACGTGATATGTCCCAATGCACATATCATACACCGTACACGAATCGCGAAGCGCATGTGCAATATTAAAAAAGCGTCCCCTCCACGATTAATGTTCGTTGTATGCCTCAAGGCCATCAAGTGGGGACATACCTATAGTGTCTCTGCCTTTATTCAAAATGTTTTAAAGCATTATTAACGACTTTAAAAATTCGTTCAATTTAAACACTAGAAAATAAACGTAGTATCTTCTCCTTCATTATCATCTTTTCTCAGTTCTAGAATCGTTTTCCTGTCTTAGTTTTATGTTTCGTTTTTAAATTTCAATTCAGTACAACTTTTTCAGAATTGGACTTTAGAATTTTAATTTTTAATTAAAAAAAAATATTGCAACCATAAAATAACCTTTGAGGTAAACTGAGATGATGTGACTTCGTTTATTGCTTTTTCCATTTCACATAACGTAACATATAAGCAATAAATCTGTTTCATGAATATGTATATTGTACGTTTATTTGAATATGCTTCCAAAGTATTTTTTTGTATATATCATAACGAATGTTCAATAAAACGTTATAGAATTACAATAGATTAGAATTTTCATTTGCGTTTTTTTATTATATACTCATAACACAAATGTCATGCCTTGGTTTAAATAGACAAGTTAATTGTATATTTGTTTCTGAGGAAAATATAAATACTTCCGTATAGGGGACACAGAAAACTGGCACTGTAAAAAATATTTAGTTAAGAGGTATTGTATTATTAGTTTATAGATAAATCTAATGAAAACAAAAGGTGTTTCCGCTTTACAAATTCTCAAATTGCAGGTCACTTAGAGCTTGTAAAGTGGCATTCTGTAGTTCAGACAAATGCAGAACATAAGAATAATTCTTTATCTCAACTGTAAAATTCCTTAAAAAAAATGTCTCATTGAACATTTGGAGATAAAACGTAATGTTATAATGTCAGTTCTCAGATTGACTTTCAATTAAAAAAAGAGAGGTGTCAGGGTTTGGAAGAAAGTTCTTTCAGAATATAATATGTAAAATGGACTTGTTGGAAATAACACCAAATTTGTACAATATTCTGTTTATCTCTTAGTCCAAATGATCCAAGTTTTCAATCAGATCCTGTTGTCAATGGCAATGAGGAAACTTTCGACATGAAATGAAAACTTGCACCAAAGAAAAATAAGTGGTAAATAAAGCTATTTACTGCTATGTTATTTATGAATAAATAAGCTTTTCTATTTACATTAGGATTCCATAATTATGATGATGCACATTTTATCAAATTCAAGGCAATGAATTTGTGACATTTTCATTAACAAATGCGGTGCCCAGTTTTTTGTTTTTATTGTGTAATGTTTGATATGGCAAGATAGACACATGTACACCAAAATAAACATATTAATATTCGAGGACTTCCGGTCAAGATGGCGGGGCGTCTTTTTTTTTTTTTTTTTTTTTTTTTTTTTTTTTTTTTTATCCGAAGGGGGGGAAATACATTCCGTACTTAGCTGCACGTGTGGCCGTCGTGCGGGACTCCCGAATACTTCAAAGCAAGAGTAAATCGTTGCATTGAAACCAGTATCCGTATACCCGCTAAAACCCTAACCTCTTTCTCCTACAACCATGGTCCCCTGCGGCACTCTTTTCACCCGATGTTAACAAGCCTCTCCTACTCCTCGAAGGTATTGCGGAGTTCTTTGAGGATAGTCTCCGCGTAATCTGATACCAAGTTCCAGGCTTGGGGGCCCTTCAGCATGGCTTCTACTAATTGTTCTGGAACGATATTAGTCTCCAGAATCCTCTCCACCAGCACGTTGATCCTGAAACCGGGGGCAGGAGAAGAACACGTGTTCCGCGTCCTCTATACGTCTACAGTGTGGGCAGTTTGGGGATTTGCCCTCCTGACCTGTGCAGGTATAAAGCATCCATGTCCAGTCAGGAGTTGAGTGATGTAGAAACCCAACCTCCCCATGCTGGCGGTTGACCCAACGACTGATGTTAGGTATCAATCGATATGTCCACCTGTTAAGAATCTCCTGCCATTGCCCTAGAATCTAGAACTTTCTGCGATAAAGCCGTCCCCTTTCTGCAGCCAGGATGTCGATTATTCACACTCACCGCCTCGTAAGACACAGTGCGGTAGGATGATGCCACTCGAATCGCTGAGAGCCGCTGGACTGATTTCATTTCCGGCGGTACGATGGTAGCTCGAGCGATTTCTCCCATACCGGTGCCCCGTACAACAAAACAGAAGTAGTTACTGTTGCCAGTAGCTGTCTTCTTATCTGTCTAGGGCCTCCGACATTCGGCATTATTCTAGATAATGCCCCCTGTACCCCAGTGCTTTCTTGCTGGCCGCGATATGTGCTCTTGAATTAATAAGGTGTCGCCTATTTTGAGGGTGATGGTTTCCCTTGCCTTTCGACTGCTAACAAGAAGTGTTTCGGTCTTTTGTTCTGCTAAACTCAAGTCCGCTGCGAGCATCCAATTCTGAATGTGTGGCTATAGCGAATGAGAAGGTTGTTTGTATCTCCTCTATGTGCTGCGCATCGGCGAATGCCACTAGACGCCCTCAGGCAGACCGAGCAGAGCAGGTCGTTGTACATTACGGCCAAGAACAGAGCCCTGAGGTACACCTCCTGTGATCTTATAGTCTACTTGCCCATTTTCAGTTTGGTACATTATTGATCCTACTGAGGAACTTCCATCCTGGCAGAGCCTCCAAAATGCGGTCCCAGGGATCGTTTGAAGAAGACAGTACTTTTTTCCACCTCTTCTCCATCTCTTTCCCGAGATAAAATATTCGAGAACACACATTTATTTACTGAGGGGACGATATGATGACGGTTCGTCGGGAGGTTTCTTTCCCCCTTTAGGTAGGAGCTCTGCTTTTTCCACTTAGTCGGGAAAACCCCCTGCTTTAGGCAGGTCTCATACATGTGTAGAAACATGTCAGGCCTATTGGCTATGGCGCATTTTAGCGCGATGTTAGGTATGCCATCTGGACCGGGAGCCTTACCGTTTTGGAGCCGGTGCACGCGCCCATCAGCTCATTCATAGTCACTTCGTCCTCACCTGCCACGAAGGATAAGCGGGTAGCTCAGGCTTCGCACAAGTGAGTGACAATGCGGTGCACGGGGCAGTTCACAGAAATTTTAGGATCTCTTGCTTGAGAGAATGGCTCTTCGTAGTGTTGTCTTTTGATCTCATAGTCGAGCCTTAGTTCTTCTGCATGCAGCCTTCGTGCTTTGAGACACTCTCGTCGGTGTTGTGAGATCCCAAAAACTGGTGGGCGGCTGTTGTTCTGCCGTCTCCTTGGCATGGATGCATCGCAGGACTTGACAACGCTTGTCATTACCTCTTTGGCAGTTTCTGCGCTTGTTGCTTGACAATGGTTCCTGCTCCATTGAATCAGCATCGAAAGCATTTTTGTTCCAACCGACTGTTGACCTCGCCTCGATGGCGGGGCGTCGCATGCGTGTGTGTGTGTGTGTGTGTGTTAGGATTTTGGTGGTCGAGTGAACCCTGATAACATCGAATCTGTTTCCCACATAAAGACGCCTGAAAGGGATTAAAGACGCTCCAAGACTGAATAGTGATAGTGAGAACCCGAAAGTCATAGGCTGCCTTGCCCCTGTACATAGTTTACATGTTAAAATAATCTAGAAGATTATTCCACTTATAGCCGGGCAATAAGATGCATCGTAGATCAAGTCCATTATTGATCCCTAAGGGGATCGTTTGAAGAAAGAAAGGAATATTCGAGAACACACATTTATTTACTGTTTCTTTATTTACTGCACAACAACTTCACAGAAATTTTGCACAAACCCAAAAAAGGAACTTGAAAGTGACGTTTTTCTTGTTCCTTCAAATTCGTTAATTTAGTGAACCCATATCAAAGAAAATTTATTGTACCACCGATTTACCATACGTCTATAACAACTAAGGCTAAATTAGATCTGCCACACTATACATTGAAAGTGAATTCGCGGCTGACAAACTACTGTAGTAAGCGAGTCGAGGTACAAATTTGTCCCTTATTCTAACCACCACCTCTGTTCTAACCACTTCTGACCTCTGAAATTGTGACAATAGTGAAATTTCACAAATAGGGAAAAAAGTGATCTGATTTTAAAATAGTAATAACTAAAGGCAATAGTGATTCGCTGGCAGCCCTGCCTATCTATCAAATTAAAGTGGTGAGGTATTTGAAAGTGTTTCTAAATAAACTTGAAATTAGGGCCGTTGAAGAGGATATTATTCTGTATTATAATAGAAATTGCATATTTTCTTAGAAAAGTTACATTTATCTTGCATACTCCGATCACCTTTCTTAGCCTAAAATATTGAAAACCAAAGTTAAATGAACAAATTCAATAGTTTTGAATTTTTTTATCTCTAAATTAAAAAAAAAGTTCGATAATATCATATTTAACCACTCCGTTTTTACAACTATGTATATGGACATTATAATACAGAAAATAACTATTTGATTATTGAAATATAGAAATGACAACAGGAAATAGTTTTTTTTTAAAACTAAGAACCTTAAAAATTATAAAGGATCCTATATGAATTTGCATATTTCCAACATTTTTTTTACTATTGTACACTTTTTTGTGTACTTATACACTACCAGTATAATTAAGTACCAAATTATTTCCCAAAGGATAATAATTTCAGTTTTGTTGTCTTACGGTTCCAGTTAATGTACATGTACGATATATTCAATAAGCAAAATCAAATAATGTTCTGAATAAAAAAGAATATACAAAATGTCATGCCATCATACTATTATTGAATAACTTATAATTTATATTTAAAAAAGAAGCGACTTCAACTGGCTTAAAATAAAAACAGTTTAGAATCCGTGTGCAATCAATCAGTGTTTTCAGATCTGATTGATTATTATCTGAATATTATCTGATTTAAGGTACAATTCTATTGATTATTATAGCGTAGTCTCTCTCTTCATTTCTCTCTCTTTCTCTCTCTCTCTCTCTCTCTCTGTCTTTAATAAGTATTTTTTTTCTATATCTCACGTTATAGAAAATTATATGGTGCTTTTCTGTAATATTCCTTAATACAATGCCGTTTTAATCATCAAAATTGCCCAAGCCGTTTTTGAATAACCACTGAGCATACAAAAAAAAAAACGTGACGACGAACTGATAACCTCCTCCTTTTTGGAAGTCGGTTAAAAAATACAAATACACGAGAGTTGAAAACGTCAATAGAAATCCAAAATTTATAAAAAGCCTTGATTTGAATTATTCGAGAATATATGAAATAATTTTGTCCTCTACCGGTGGAAAGTTTAATGGCGCTAGTTCAACTATTATGGAATAGATGGGACAATAAATAAAAAAACACATATTTAAAATGTCAATATTATCATTTTAGGTAAAAGTCATTCACCCTGTAATAAGATTTTGCAGGAATGGTATATCAAATAATAAATTAATATTAAATATAGTATACATAACTGCGATACATATGTTCTTACATGTTAATAATCTCAATACTTTCAATTTACACACAAAGTTAGGGATGACTATTTCTGTTTTATATCAAAAATATAAAGAAATACAATGCACTTGCTGTTAATTTACGTTAAATAATACTTTTTATGTTGACAATTTTTGTATGTGTATAGAAACTGAAATTTTTTTAAATAATACACCGATAATTTTCATATTGACATTGAATTGAAAATGTACATTAACCTAACGACTAACAATGTTATGAAATGTCAAACTGAAATCAAAATAATCAAATTCCCTAAAACAAAGATGGCCGTGAACATTAGAATTATTGCCATGATGTCAGATCTAACTATTTACCTCAAATCTCACTAATTGTATTCATATCATTGTAATCTTTGTTATAAATTGTATAAAACTCTTAGCCTTTAAAATAGAAACAGTATAAATTAAAACCATAATGTTAAAATAATAAAATATTTACGGAAACCCATTAATCAGTGGCCACACAATACACAACTCTAATTTTAGTTGACAAACTATATTTAGAAAGAAATGAAAGTATCAAACTTGGGAGTACCAAATAAATGGTTATTATCATATGATATCAATTTTTATGCGTGAGATCTGCAGAGCGTGATAATGTGGAATAACATACGGAACTGACCAAAATTTGTTAGTTTTTTTGTTTAATTTTTTGTTTGTTTTTCGAGTCAATCCATCTTACGATTTTTCTCCAAGCAATCTGGAGGCACTGTTTGGCATTGACAGTGTGGACGTAAATTATGTATTCTTATTTTATTTTTTATTTAGTGAAGGAAGCAATATTATTTTAAAAATTCTGCACTGAAGGTAGTCAATAGCATCCAAACAAAATAAAAATAAATAAACTCGGTTAACAGACAGAGGAGAACCGTTTTGTATTTGCCTATTTATATATAGATATTCAGTAATAGCAATCCAATCTACCACGTTCATTTAATCTAATCTAATCTATCACTAAATGTTTAGGGTGAAATAAAAAAATAAAAACATAGTTATTGGGATTTACCTATAATTCCTCACAATATTTGGGCAGTGGTATGTTAGATGTTCAGGCTAATAGGGATTAAATTCAATATATGCCAAGGCCATGGGCGTCGTTTGGCAGGGGGAGGAAGAAGCGGCTACTTCCCTATACTTTCTTGCTAATCATAGGCGCTTCGTTTATGTGAAATAAAACCTATCTAGAGTATTAAACGCATAAAGCTAAAACCTTCTATGATGTTGGTCAAGATTATTCCCCTCTTAGGGGACTTAAATATCGAGCCGCGTAAACTCGTCGAGTTATTGCAGCATTTGGACGACATTCGAAATAAACAGCCATCATGTCAAGACCTTCACCATTTGCAAAACGCATTTTTAAAGCTTTACGTACTTTTCTAACATCAATTATTCTGTATCTAAATAAAATATCACGTTTCTTTCCAATATTGTGTTACCTTCCTTGGTATGCTACTTACTATGTAGCAATTAAGGTTAGCATAAAAATGAATTATCATATTTTTTTATTAAAAGTTACAATTTACAACCTAAAATATGACTTGCTAAGCAATTCGTATTTTTTGTTTCCTGTTTTTAAAATGGACATTTAAGTTAGACATAAAAACACTCATTGTTTTCATTTTAAAATATCAAAAAAGGATTTATTGTGAGTAATAATATAAATGTAGTAAAATGATGTGGGATTTGTGATTTGTACGAAAGTCTGGAGAAAAATTATATTGAATATTATTTATTTCTATAACATTTTAGTTTAGGATCAAGATATCGAGGAGATTTTTCACGATCTTGTTTAGTTTCATTTGACTATTTTTCGCCAAGAAAAGTAATATCAATAGATTTACCTTTCTAGAAAAATTCACGATTACTATTGTAATATCGAAATATGCCATCTAATGGTGCTTCCCAAATTACAGTCACCACAGATAAAGAACAACAGTACTGAGTGTATTGAAATCCATTACCGAAGTATCATTAGAATAACAACGAAAACCGCTCCATTTATTTTCCAGAGGCAGGAGAAAAAGCGTTTAGAAAAAAATATGAAATTTTTCTGTTATAAAAGCATAGGTCTTATTATCTTAAGACGACGAAAACACTTTTTCTAATTTAAGATTGCCGTTTTGTCAACTAGCACCCATCTTCGAAACCTGAAAATAATTTCTACGATTGTCTTCTAGTCATTTTAGTTAGCAAGTTTTTGTATTGAGTAATTTCCGATATACCGTTATTAGGCCACTCTGTAGAAAAGTGAAGCGAACGGGAAAACACGACCCCTTACAGATGTCAGATGTAACACAAACACAAAAAAAACACACACACACATATTGCGAAGCAGCCCAAGACCTACTGGTACAGCGGGTGCGGGAATTGGATTGCGACGTAGCCATAATCTGCGAGCAGTACAAAAACTTCGACACCCTGTCCTGGGTAAATGACACAACGGACAGAGCAGCGATATGAGCTTGCGGTAAACTTCCGGTCCAACAACTCCCTAATACCCCCGAACCATGGCTTGTGAGAGCCAAAGTGGGAGGGGTTCACTTCTATAGCTGCTATGCACCTCCTAGTGCACAGCTCGAGGAGTTCGAGTTATTCTTGGACACCTTGGCGGAGGATGTACGGAAGCGTGAATCGGTCGCCATCGCAGGTGATTTCAACGCCTGGGCAATCGATTGGGGATGCCGGGAAACGAGCGCGAGAGGACGAGCTCTCCTTGAGACCATGTCTTCGCTCAACCTGGTACTCCTCAACACAGGAGCCGTAAGCACATATCGCAAAGTCACTGCCAGCTCCATTATCGACGTGACATTCGTTAGCAGCAACCTAATCAAAGGGGGCTGTGAGTGGCGGGTCGATGAGGAGTTTACTAATAGCGACCACCAAGGTATTATTTGGGAAATCAACACCACTCCCAAACGAAGATTGTGTGTCAGTCGTGCGAGGTCACAGCCAGTCGGTTGGAACAAAAATGCTTTCGATGCTGATTCATTCGCCTTGGTTATGGAGCAGGAACCATTGTCAATAGCAACAAGCGCAGAAGCCATTGCCAAAGAGGTAATGACAAGCGTTGTCAAGTCCTGCGATGCTTCCATGCCAAGGAGACGGCAGAACAACAGCCGCCCACCAGTGTACTGGTGGAACGACACGATCTCACAACACCGATGAGAGTGTCTCAAAGCACGAAGGCTGCATCAACGAGCACGGAGACGCGACAGGGTCACAACAGAAGGACTAAGGCTCGACTATGAGATAAAAAGACAACAACTACGAAGAGCCATTCTCTCAAGCAAGAGATCCTACTGGAAGGAGTTGTGTGACGAAGTTGACCAAGATCCATGGGGAAAACCGTATAAAATCGTGATGCATAAAATCAAGCCCCCCCCCATGACATCAACGAACTGCCCTGAATCATTGCACCGCATTGTCATGACACTTGTTTCCTGCAAAGCCTGAGCTACCCGCTAATCCTTCGTGGCAGGTGAGGGACGAAGATATACCATCAGTGACTATGAATGAGGTGATGGGCGCGTGCAACCGGCTCCAAAACGGTAAGGCTCCCGGTCCAGATGGCATACCTAACATCGCCTAAAATGCGCCATAGGGCTTGACATGTTTCTAAACATGTACCTGCCTAAAGTTTTCCCGACTAAGTGGAAAAAGCAGAGGCTTGTGCTCCTACCTAAAGGGGGAAAGAAACCTCCAGACGAACCGTCATCATATCGTCCCCTCTGTATGTTGGACTCTGCGGGAAAACTCCTTGAAAGAATAATAGCAGATAGGCTGGAGCCCTACGTTGAGCCAAAACTTTCCACCAACCAATTCGGGTTCAGAAAGGGGAGATCAACCATCGATGCCGTGACACTCGTTACCAACATCGCCAGAGAGGCTATCTCGGGAAAGAGATGGAGAAGAGGTGGAAAAAAGTACTGTCTAATAGCCACCCTGGATATCAAGAACGCCTTTAATTTTGGAGGCTTTTGCCAGGATGGAAGTTCCTCAGTACTTGCGCAGAATGGTTTCAGCGTATTTCAAGGACCGCATCTTATTGTACCAAACTGAAAATGGGCAAGTAGACTATAAAATCACAGGATGTGTACCTCAGGGCTCTGTTCTTGGCCCCCTCTTATGGAACGTAATGTACAACGACCTGCTCCTGCTCGGTCTGCCTGAGGGCGTCAGGCTAGTGGCATTCGCCGATGATGTGGCATTGATCATAGTGCGCTGCTAGGTCTGCCTGAGGGCGTCAGGCTAGTGGCATTCGCCGATGATGTGGCATTGATCATAGTGCGCAAGCACATAGAGGAGATACAAACAACCTTCTCATTCGCTATAGCCACAATTCAGCATTGGATGCTCTCAGCGGACTTGAGTTTAGCAGAGCAAAAGACCGAAACACTTCTTCTTAGCAGTCGAAAGGCAAGGGAAACCATCACCCTCAAAATAGGCGACACCTACATACAGTCGCAGCCCTTCATCAGCTCCTGGACACACGGCTCAACTTCAAAGAGCACATAATCGCGGCCAGCAAGAAAGCAGCTGGGGTACAGGGGGCATTATCTAGAATAATGCCAAATGTCGGAGGCCCTAGACAGATAAGAAGACAGCTACTGGCAACAGTAACTACTTCTGTTTTGTTGTACGGGGCACCGGTATGGGAGAAATCGCTCGAGCTACCATCGTACCGCCGGAAAATGAAATCAGTCCAGCGGCTCTCAGCGATTCGAGTGGCATCATCCTACCGCACTGTGTCTTACGAGACGGTGAGTGTGATTGCCTCTACCCTACCAATCGACATCCTGGCTGCAGAAAGGGGACGGCTTTATCGCAGAAAGTTAGAGAAAGACCAACCGACAGGAAACAGCGATGAAAGAGCCATGAGTCTAGGGCAATGGCAGGAGAGGTGGGACAGCTCTACTAAAGGCCGGTGGACATATCGATTGATACCTAACATCAGTCGTTGGGTCAACCGCCAGCATGGGGAGGTTGGGTTCTACATCATTCAACTCCTGACTGGACATGGATGCTTTCGAGCATACCTGCACAGGTTCAGGAGGGCAAACTCCCCAAACTGCCCACACTGTACGGACGTGATAGAGGACGCGGAACACGTGTTCTTCTCCTGCCCCCGGTTTCAGGATCAACGTGCTGAAGTGGAGAGGATTCTGGAGACTAATATCGTTCCAGAACAATTAGTAGAAGCCATGCTGAAGGGCCTCCAAGCCTGGAACTTGGTATCAGATTACGCGGAGACTATCCTCAAAGAACTCCGCAATACGTTCGAGGAGTAGGCTTTAGAGGCTTTCAATGTAAGAGCAGTAAACATCTGCAATGAACCACCCTTGCGAAGTAGTATTGACTAAGAGTGCCGCAGGAGAAAGAGGTTAGGGTTTTAGCGGGTATACGGTATACTGGTTTCAATGCAACGATTTACTCTTGCTTTGAAGTCATTGCATCGGGAGTCCCGCACGACGGCCAGCACGTGCTAGCTAAGTACGCAATGTATTTCCCCCCTCTTCGGATAAAAATAAAAAAAAACACACACACACACACACACACACACACATATATATATATATATATATATATATATATATATATATATATATATATATATATATGATGGTTTCCGGGAATTCATCCCAATTTAACCATTGCTCTATCTCCGCCAGTTTCCGAGATCCCCATACTGATCATCAAAAAAACTCACCCTGTATATTCTGGAAATAGCAAACAAAAGTTTTATTATTGCTCATTTCAATCAAAGTATTTATTAAAGACTAATGTATTCACAAGCTGTTCACAAATATTTGGTATTGCGATAAAAACAAAAGACTGACTTTAATAGTTATATCATGCACACTCTCAAATATAAATAGAATGATTTGCTTCCTCTAGTCATTTATGATATTGATCCGTCAAAGTTTAGAACCTTACAGAAATTGAAAAACAAAATGAAACTGACTTTGTTGTCTGTTTGCCTCTTAGCTGTAGTGCTTGCCAAGCCAGAAGATGATGAAGATCCTTTTTCTGAGGCTCTTGATGAAATAGAAGACGGGAGGTGAGATGATTGCTCTTGACTATTTTTTGTACTTCATTATTTTAGTGAGCTCAAAAAATTTCTTTTGTGGTTAATACAAATCCGCCAAACTATCTTTTTTCGTTCTTTATTTATATTAAACCTTTTGGTGTTTGCCAGGCCAGAAGATAATGAAGCTGAAGATCTTTTTTCTGAGACTCTTGATAACACGGACAGTACCGTGGCGAATGCCCGAAATGAGGTAATTGAGTTAAACAAAAAAGAAGAAGAAGAGAGGTGAGATGATTGTTCTTGACTAATTTTTGTACTTCATTATTTTATTGAGCTCAGAAAATTTCTTTTGTGGTTAATACCATTCCGCCAAACTCTCTTTTTAGGGTTCCGTATACCTACGGATACCCTTATAATATCACTCCAGATTTCACAGCAATTTTCTCCTAAACTACTGGACGGAAGAAGTTGAAATTTGGTATCAATGTATAGTTTGGTGACCCGATCAGGAGTACATATCGTAAATGAACAAATTTTGATTTTAGGGGTACTTCTAGGGGGGGGGGATTTAAAAAATCGACCATTTCCCCCCATGATCTCCGAAACTACTGAGCCTAAAATTTTGAAAAAAATAGGAAATATAGATCGTTGCGCGAACTTTACAAGAAAAATAAGGAGAAACCATTAATACTAATTTTGGGGGGCAAATTATAGAATTAAATAAAAATTAAAATTTTTTTTTTCAAACGCATCATGTAATATATTAAATGAAAGGTCCCATTCTGAGGAACACAAATATACTTTTTTCATATTCAAAAAAAATAGTTAAAAAGATATTAACGAAAATATAAAAAAATTTACCCCCCCCCCTTAATCCCCCCCTTATCTCCGAAACCATAAGCTGTAAAAATTTTTAAAAAATGGAGGTATAGCGCCTCACCTGAACTTTACTGTAAAAATAAGGAGAAACCCCTAATATTAATTTTAGGGGGCAATTTACATCATTAAATGGCTTTACTGAAAGTTTATTAGTAAAATAAAACTCTAATGTTAATTTTTGGGGGCCAAATTAGAAAATTAAATACATATGTATTCTTATAAAAATCAAGCGAGTCCTGAAGCAGATAATTTAATAATTTATAATTTAAAACTTGACCTATTTTGCCCTTTATCTTCCAATCTATAGAGCGTCAAAACAGTAGATTATAAAAGACTTCTCTGAAAATTAACTACATATGTATTCTGATAAAAATCAAGCGAATCCAGTGTATATTTTTTATAAATTTAAAACGCTTCCTTTAAAAGATATTAGGGTAAATATAAGAAAATGCACTCATTCCCTGCTTGTCTGAAACTGGAATATTAGAATCTTGAAAGTTACGGAACCCTTAGTATACCTCGCACTTGACTTATATTTATTACTTTTAGTGTTCAGTTACTTGTATATTGTCCTGATTCTTATAATTACTTCGACTTGTATGACTTCTTTGTGTATATATGAGACCCACATTTGCTTCTCATTGGATTTGTAATCTTTTCCAAATGCTTACAATTTTATTATCTTTTTAAATTTAATGTTGTTTACTACACTTCACCTTCTTCGGAAATTATGGCTAGTGCCGTTCGGTTGAAATGGCTCGTAGGTAACTTTTGAAGAAAAAAATGTGCTCTAGATATACGTAGCAATTTGCAAAAATGCAATTTTTAAAAATTTGTACATATACGTAAAACAAACTCAAAACCCTATTTTTTTCGATTTATCGAGTTATGGAATCCAGACTTCAAAGAAAATTGTTTAAAAGAGAGTTTGTAACATTTTTAACTTTTGATTAACAAGATTAGAGATGAAAAGTAAAAAAATGAATCAAATAGAGCTATTAAAAAACTTTTTTGTGTTAAAATTGTTTTATTTCATAATGACTAAAAACCATATAAAAATATTTTTTAGCTTCTAGTATCAGTTGTTTAAAAAGTTGTTAGAAACAAATGCATCAAATAATTCTTATGAGAATTTGATTATTGATTGTAATCTCGACATCGATTTCGATGGCATTTTAGGTTTAGATTTTTTGGAACATTACGAATGCGTAATAGACTTAAAATCCAAGCAACTTAAAACAAATTTTAAAGATATCGCTCTTCACAAGGTCCCTACCTTGCCTTCTTCATATATCGCATCCCAAACAATTCCCAACATACAAAAAAACAATAATTTCCCGAACTATATTTCTAACGATGTCACCTTGCTAATATCGACGCTGTTCTACATACTATCGAAAAAGAAAAAGTCAGATTACCCAATTCCTTGGTATATGTAAACCAAAATGGCGAATTCCTCACTGCAGTTATAAACGCCAACGCCATCCCAAAAACAATTAATTTTGACAACTTCACTATAGAACCCCTTACTCAAACACAATCCTGCTTCAATGTTAACAACTTTTATGACTCTGAACCAGTTGACATAAACTTATTAATTCGACAACAACTCAGAACAGAACACTTAAACGCTGAAGAAGAAGACATGATTACGAGCCTTTGTCTAGACTTTCAAGACATATTTTACTTAGAAGGCGACGCATTAGCTTTTACGGACGAAATTAAACATACGGTTCACCGTAAGAGTTTCAGAGTCTAGATCGAACTCGGGGCCTCAATCTGCCTACTCCCCAAGATTCACTAGGTAACTGATATATATGTATCACCATAAGAAGCCCTTTCATTTGGTACATTAGATGAGGCGCTTGAAAAAGAAGTTTTCTATTTATACCTATATCTAATTCACCCCTTGAAAATTAATATTTCGATTTTTGCTAGGTTTTACTGGAATGTCTAAGTGAGTCCCTATATAGTTTAATCAAAATTTTAGGCTTAGTAGATTCATGGATAAAGGAGGGGGGAGCAATAGGCACGTTTTTTCAATATGTTCTTTAAAATCATTCATAATTCATACTTTTCAAAATTAGTTAAAAATTAAATCTGTATTTTTCATAATAAGATCTTTTATTCGATATATACGTGATACGATTGAAAAAATATCGATTTTTATTTTTCATTTAAACATCTAAATTATCCCCAAAAATTCATATTAGAATTTTCCGGTAAACTTTCGGTGAGAATTTTAGGTTCAGCAATTTTGCATATAAAGTAGAATAATGGACGATTTTCGTAAAATTTCGTTACTAAAGTACCTACCACCCTAAAAAAAAAACAAAAAAAAAAGTTTATTTTCGCTATGTATCCTGATCGGCTCTCTAAACTATGTATTTATACCAAAATTTAACCTCTGCCGTTCCGTAGTTTCGGAGAAAATAGGTTGTGACAAATAGACACACACAAGAGAGGCTTCCATTCATGATAAATTTGATTCTTGTATAGGAAAGATGTATATTTATTACCTTTTCTTGAAGTCATAAACAGTAAATATGTCCCAGTAAAATCTAAAAACGAAACAGAAAATAGATTTTTGAGAAATCGATCTTCCGCACATTGATTATTTTATGAATTGCGTCTTCAGACGTCGAATCGATTTAAAAAAAGCTTTTCTTCTGGAAGCATTGCGAATTACTTATTACAATACGGGGAAATAAGGTTCCTATTTTTTTTTTTTTTGGAAAATCAACAATTCAATTTTGCGATAGGGGGTAGATGGAGTAATATATTTTTTTCAAATTATTAATCTGGGTATTGTTCTTGAAAAAGTAAGAAATATAAATATTAGTTTTTTACTATATTATTTTTACAATCTATATTTTAATTAAAATAAATTGGATATGATCGTATTGATTTAAAACTATTTGAAGTTACATTGTATATGTTTTTTATTAAAACATTAATAAGTTGTTCCATTTTAAACAATCAAATCAAAGTCGTAAGGTAACCATTGCTTTGCGATCAAGTGTTGAACCAGAATTCATACTTTTGACTATGAATGTAGAAACAGGAAAACCAAGTGGCCTTGGCATGTCCTCAATGGGAACTAATATTTCTAAACTGAATTTTTAAAAGATCATTTGCACTTGAATACGAGGAACAAATTCTGTTTGCAACAAGGTTGTGCCCTTCCACAATATGTATAATGTGTGAGAAATTATTTTAATATATGATTTAATCTATTGATAGGAACAGTTGGTCCATTAGTGACCAATAAGGTCACCAGATCTGACAATCGATAATTTTGTTTATGGTTGAAAAATATACAAAAGCCCCAACAAGTAAAATCATATTACACAGAATACGTATCCATGTCAAGACATTTCACATACCGTATTATTAAAAACGGTAACACACTTTCAAAACGAATTGGTTTTTGTTTAGAAGCTGAAACAGCAACTTTTGGGTCACTTTTTCCTTGAGGAACCGTTTGTGTAAAATTTATCTTGGCAAGGCCTGATGAGTAGAAATATATTGCTCATTTAAACTGATTATTTGACCATAAGGTTTAAAAATATCAGTTTGAAAACATAATTTGATCAGAATATCAGGTCGAGTACATGTTCCCTGTTTCCATTTTGACAGTCAAAAGTATGAACTCTCGTTAGAAAGCATATATGATCTCTTAATGGCCTTGAACTTTGACCTCAAATATTACTTAATTATAGATTACGTTTCACAAGGGCATATATCAGTATTTTCTTGAGAATTGCTATTTCAATTTAAGAACTCCTTAGGATCTTAACTCGATACTTGATACACATAACCTTTTGCAATATCTAGTAGTCTAGTGATATGTTCCTTATAATTAAAAAAGTTATAAAAAAACAACTAGATGGAATGGACCAATTGTACTGAAACTTTCTCTAAAACACCGTAGTTATCTTGTTAATTTAGGTTCTCTTTTGTTTGAAGCAATATTTCGTATCCATTGGTTGTAAATTATTAAGTCTTTATGCCTGTAATATAAAGTTTATAAAGCCATGGTAAAAAGAAAAGTAATGTTAGTAAATAAGAAATATACTAAAATCATTCAGTAATTGGCCCAAAAGAATTTTGTTCGTTTAGTTTGAGACAAATAGTATATCCAGAATTCCTGGTAGCATCACTTTCATTAGAGTTTCTTCAGACCCGCAAAACATTTTCAAAGCTTTTAGCAATTACTTTTAGAGTGCATTCATACACTTAAGGCTAAGAATTAATTATGAACTTTTGTTCAATCAACATTCAATAAATATATAATTCCCAGTTATTTCTTAGCAAATTGTGTTTCAATCAATGAAAAAATCGGGATTAGATGGAATTCCATATTTTCTTATTAAAGATTATGCTAAAGTTCCAGATGTTTCTCTCAGTACTTTATTGCATATAACCTCCCATTAAGTTCCTCTTGTAAAGTATATTTAAATCCGATCATCTATTTTGTAAAACTTTTATGAGGTGTTTGAATTCTGTATGATCATACTATTAGTATATTATTGTTACATATGTCATCAAATTTCTGATTCACAGCACGGATTTGTAAAGAAAGTTTGTAAAATTTGGACACCTCTGGGGCGGTCTCTAGCAAATGCGTGAGAAACACCGAAAAAAACGATCTAAAGTTTTCTTTCCGACTGACATTAAAACATCTGCATGTTCTTCCTATATAAAAAGAACTACAGAGAATCCATAGAATCTTTATTATTTAGAATCGATCCTCCTATCGTATCTTCCACTTTGGACTTAATGTTCAAGTAATGTTTGAAAAACTCTATATGAGAAAACAAAAGGTTAAAGATCTAAATTGTTGTTGTAATTGGGTGTGATTAAAAGGAAAGTTATTCTGTAAGTATACTGAGACTTCCATGACATTTGTTATATATTTATTTTTTTATCAGAAAGAAGGTTATTCACCTATAAATGATTGAGACTGTTTAGAAGTCATTTAAAGGTTTTTAAGTAGTATGTGCATATAGTTGTGAATAGTTCTGGTAATAGGTAACCATGAAGAAGTTGCAGTTATCTACAACCAATCCAGTTTCATGAAAATAATGTGTTTTATACTCTCTAATCTGGATTTTCGTTTGTTCAGTAACAATACGTCTGACGCTTTATACAACTCTATTATATCCTTCCATAATTGTTTCGAAAAATTCTGTATTTCTAACAAAGTCATCTTCTAACAGCTCTTGGACCAAATGTGCATTGTATGGTGTCACTTCTTCTTTTTAAGCAATAAAACAATAGTTCATTGGTGTAAAGTATTATTCAGTGCTACTTGTTTCATACTAGTAAGATGACTTTCTTAAAACGCAAATTCTTTGGCATCGGGATTGATTTTCTACAATTTTTTTGGACATCTTCAACGTGGCCTGTTTTTTGATTTTGATTTTGCTATTAGTTAATTGAAAAATGCGTTTGCAGTTAAGTAATTACAAACGAAAATAGTATCTAACACTTGGATATCTTTTAACCAGAGGAATAACCAATACATAACCCGTAACCAACATGCGTGACGAGTTAACATTTACAATGACGTCACGGTACGTAGGTAACTGGATAAGTATCGGTTCTATGTCGGGTAGGAACAGCCAATTAGTGTTACATTAACATGTTGTAGAGTCATTAGTAGTACACTACACTCTCTCTATTTAACTTAGCTCATTGAATGAGTGGTTGCCAGCACGATAAAGGGCCTCTTCAATGAGATATCTCGTGACCCTTTTTTGGATTTTCAAAACACAGTGATTATGTCATTACATGGTTGTCGTACGTTAAATTTATATCACGTGATGACCACTCAAAATTTTAAGATTTTACTTTTAAGAAGAGAATACACTTAATAGTTATTTTTTTATATTGGTCTTATTAATGTCTTCAAGTGCTCTTTTAAAATACCCAAACAAATGGAAAAATCATGGTTAAAGGTTATAAAAAGGGAGGTTAAGTGTAGTTCAATGCATTTCCGCCAATTTGTAGATTGTTAATGGGATTGTAGTGCTGCAGTGTGGAGTCTGGAATTGTGATTCAGAAGCAGGAGGACTTGGATGGGCTGACAGCGCCTTCATGATTGATTACAGTAGTGGGTAATATTTTTTTGTGCGGAAGTCGTGACGAAAATTCTTCTTGGTTGACAATCAAGTTTTGGCATTTGATATGGCATTTGATATTTGACCCAACACGCTATCACTAGTGACGATGAAAATGAATTCTTCTTCACCTGTGCACGCTTTCGGTCCGGAGTTTTGGCTAGTTCAACGCCTACATTATTTCAAACCTTTTTTATAAATCGTTGTGCAATCTTGTTCCAAGTCCTCAGAAGTAAAGGGATCGTTTATAATTGAATAACTCTCGTAGCATACCAGTATTGTCTTCGGGTGCCATAGATTTTTGATTAAGATTGATTAAACAAGCATTGTGTATAAATGTTATTGAAATCAGCCAACTCTGACGGACTGTTTTATTTTCAAAATAGTATAATAAAAACACCATGGCATGCTATATTTTTACATCTTTTTTCCTTTTTTTGTAGTGGCTTGAAATGGGATTTTAATACAAGTGCAGCTTACATTTCTCACAGTAGAAATATTTTTGACAACCCTGACCACCGCCTCAGAGGGACAATTTCGATTACAAGAAACTTGTTTTCACAAGACGTCATCCCAGAACAAATTACTGGAAATTTGGCTTATACTGACAAGGGTACAGGTATAACTGCTTTTATAGGTTCTGCACGAAGGAAGGACGAGGGTGCAAACGTCAATGGTGGCTTAAAATACAACATAAAAGATGACCATGCTGATATCGAATTGGGAAGTAAATTTGAAAGGCATATTGGAAAATTACCTAAAACTGGACACAATAATGTAGTGTTTGTAAACCTAAATGGATCATTTTTCTAACTATTCATAACTATTAAAATTATGTAAATAAAAATGTGATCAAGAAAGTTCTTTAATTGACCTTATAATCAGCTCTTTACATCATTTACATGTTTTGAAACATGACATTTTTAAGCGACTTCCAAAAAGTTTATCACTTTGTCGGCATCTTTGTTTTATGTATCCTCAGTGATTATTTAAAAACGGCTTAAGTAATTTTGATGATTTAAACTGTATTCTATTAAGAAGTATTACTGTAAGGTACCATATAATTTTCTATATCGTGCAATTTATGGTTTTTCCAGAAAATCAGAAAAACAGTAAATAAGAAACTACACTTCAGTGAATAAGGTAACCAACTTGATTCCGTATATTTTTCTATACCGTAAAATATACGCTTTTTTCAGAAAATCAGAAAAATATGTGCAAAAAACGGTAAACCATTGATGTTTACTTGTTTAATTGTAAAATTCTCTATATAAATCTGTATCTTAAATGTCAGTATGTTTCGTAAAAGTGTATCATCCGTAGAGGGTATCTGTAACTGTTTTTATTTTCATTCATTTGAAGTCAGTTTCCTTTTGAAAAGAAGTTCTTTTACGGGGCTTACAAGTACAATGCAATGGCAGAAAATGTTCATTTAATGTATCGAAACGAAAACGGTTATAGATGTATGTGTGTGCGTACCAATGTCGAAATTCGAGGAGCAAGCAAATATAGGGAGGAGTAAAATTATAGTCAAACTGCTGCGTTTAAAAATCTTAGAAAGAAATTTGATATTGAGTGATACATAAGCAGTTGCTCATATATAGCGTAGTTGAAATACAAGGTAGAATAGAATTACAGTTACACAGGATGGTTTAATAAATGATATATTCGATGGCATATAAGTAGTTGCGTATACAAGGTGGGTGAAATAAGGCTGAAGTAGATTTATAGTTATACAGAATGGATTAAAAAATATTTTTAAAAAATTGTGGAATAAGCATAAGCAGTTACAATATTTGAATTATAGAGCGGAGTATAATGGCAATAATACAGAAGAGTTCAAAAATGTAAGAAGCAGTTACCAGATGGTTGAAATATAAGCTGGAGCAGACTTATAGTAATATAGGGTGGGTCAAAAAATAGTGTGTAGTGTGGTGGTTGAAATAAAGGTGGAGTAGAATTATAGTTGTCCAGGGTAAATCAAAAATTTGTAATATAAACTTAAGCAATGTTAATCTGATACTGGTTCGTTCCCCGAAGTTTCATTGGACTTCCATCGTTTTAAAATTATTGATCTCACAACGTTTCAATATAGAAACGTGAGATTAATCAATTTAAGACGATGGAAGTCCAAGAAAACTTGTAGGGGATAAGCTTAAACAGTTAGGGTATTTTAATTACAGAGCAGAATATAATTATAATTATAGAGATGTGTTTAAAAAATGCTAAAAGCAATTGCATGCACAGGGTGCTTGAAAAAAGGGTAGAGTCAATTATACCTATATAAAGTGTTTAAAAAATTTGAAAAATTTTGTTACATAGGGAAGACCATGAGCAGTTGCATGTATGGAATACTTGAAATACGGGAAGAAGTAAAATTATACGTACACATGATGGCTTAAACAATATTAGAGTATATGGTGGAGAGGATTTATACTTATACAGGGTGGTTTTAAAAATATCAGTGTGGTTGCAATATCGTGTGGAATTGAATTATAGTATTACAGGGTGGTTCAGAAAATAAATTATGTTGAGTGACCAATACACACTAGCATATACAGGGTCGTTGCAATATAGGGTGAATTAAAGTGATACGTATTGAAATGGAAATAAACATGTATCAATAAAAATCAAGGATCTAAATATCTAAAGTAAAGTAAATTCATAAATCTAATATAAATGTTAAATAATGCAATCGAAATTTTCAAACAGTAGTTCTTTAAAATGTAAAAAATTAAATGTAAACAAAATATGCAATTCATAGACAATGATCGTATAGAAATGATTCAATTATGAAGCTAGAGAATGAAATGATGATTTGTAGGGAAAATTAAACAATTTAACTAGCCAAATATAATATTTTGAGATTAAACACGTTTGACATTTATTGGAAATTTTAAAAGAAAACATGTAGGAGTTTAAATAATTATATAACAAGAGTCTATTCACTCCATACAACATAATGAAAACATACAGTACTTATAAAGTACAAAATTTACCTTAAAATTTTGATACTGAAACAGGGAAGCGAACTGTCAAAACTGAAATGGTCTGGAACTTTCACAATTTCATATTTTAGCCACAATAGGTGTAACACATCACAACTTTCAATTCTTATAAACACATTTTAGGACAAATAACATGTAAAAATTAATATATCCACATCAAAATTAGTAAAGGTAAATTTCATCTGTCAAAATCTTTGGAACGAGATTGTAAAATAATCTACGAAGCGTTTGGTTTGAAATTCAGTCAATTAGACAAAGAGGGAGCGCTAATTCGATAGAACACATTAGTTTGGGCAACAATGAAAAGTTTTATTTAAATTTGACAATCCATAACAATTGATTTTACGGGTGGCAATATAGACATGGGACACGGGAAATAAGAAATTGCAATTTTATATTAAATGAAAAGATCTCAAGCAAAATTGAATGTATGGGTGATTAAAAATGAACAAGAGGAATGTTATATTTTAAAATACTAATTAAAAATGTGGAATAAAGAAGATAAGAAGTTAGAGCTCCATGTCAACATAAAAAAATATTAAAGCGAGTGAATACAGGACCAGAAGAAGTTTAAAAATTTAGCAGTGCAGCAGTAAACTTTGTTCAAGGTGAAGACGGGACAGCTAATGTAAAAGACTTAATAAATAATAAAATAAAACCACCATATCCCAGACAAATAAAGAAGTTCAAGTACCTCAAATATATCGTATTGCACTAGAAGACGATAAGCAGTAAATGGAAAGCACTTGATTGATTATTGGATATATAGCAGCAGCAATTCAATTGAATATAATCAAGTAAAGCAGATCACACAAAATGGTACAGAAAGACATCTACGAGGAGTAGCAGCTGCAAAGGTTGAAAGCAAATTGATATATAGCAGAGTACCAAGACATCATTCAGAGAGATAAAAGGTGAAACAATAGCTGGTGGTCAAGAGGAACAGTTTGAAGGATTAAGTGAGAACACTTTGAAACTGTTAAAGTGCTACAAGATATTTCTATTTATAATTTATTTAAAACAATTTATTTGGCGCTCAACTATAAATATTATTAATTCAAAAACTTTATTTACTGGGAAATATTATTTTTAGTAACGGGTTTATATAAAAATTAAATTGCAGAATTGCATATAAACATTTATTGCATTTGGTTGTAAATAAGAAAAGAACTATTCGAAAACAACAAATCTTTTTAGATTAATCTGCAACAGATAAGTATTTAAAAAAATTGTATATGTAGAACAAAGTGTATGTAGTAAGGCAATTTCGTAAAATTGCCCGGATTACTGGCTGTCTGTACAGAGATTCTTCCTCACAATTATTCTGAGAGAAAGAGATGTCTATAAAATGATCAACCAGTATTCCTGTATATAAGTAATGTATTGTAAACTGTGTAATACTTATCTGTGTTTGGAGACCTTCATTTGGACTGGAGGAATTTATTGCTAACAGAGCAAAAAAACGGTAATCGCCAAACGACAAATTGTAAGTGTCAAATTTTTTGATAAACAACAAATTCAAGATCAAAGCGAATTTTTTTTTAGAAAAAACCTCGAAAACAACACTAAACGATTGACAACGACTCCAGACTCGGAGTTGAAACGTCTCCAAACACACATAAATATTACACAGAATACAATACATTACTTATATACAGGAATACTGGTTGATCATTTTATCATCACCTCTTTCTCTCAGAATAAATGTGAGGAAGAATCTCTGTACAGACAGCCAGTAATCTGGGCAATTTTACGTAATTGCCTTACTACACTTTGTGCTACATATACAATTTTTTTTAAATACTTATCTGTTGCAGGAAAAAAATTTTTTGATGAGAGAAAACCCAATGAACAGACAAAATAATTAATTTCATTATTTGAGAGTTAAGAGTTTGTTTGCTGATTACAATTTTATAATGAACATTTGATTTTTGATTCGATAAAATATTGAGTTTTTGTGTTGATAATTTAGAAAATCTATATATAAATAGGCTAAGACAAAACGATTAGGTACCATTTTCTCCTCTGTCTCTCAACCGATTTTCTTCATTTTTGTTTTGTTTAGTAGCTACTGACGACCTTCAGTGCAGAATGCTAATATTAATTTATAATAATGGTTCATTCCTTAAATAAAATATAATAAAAATTCATTATTTACGTCATAATGTCAACGCCAAACAACTGAATGTGCCGCGTGCCGCCGACGCCAGACTCAAAACATTGAATAATTATATATAGAGGGACCAATGCTGTTTATACTTAGAGCATGTACTACTGAAAGTGGCATGCAAGAGTTGTTATTGTTTAGTGGTAAAGTAATCGTTGTATATTATAATTATAGAGGGCGATTCCAGATATGTTCAAAATAATTTTTTTCGTGGGTGGCACATAAGCAGTTGCATATATAGGGTGTTTAAAATACAGAGTAGAGTGCAATTATAACTAATAAAATAATTATAAAAGGAAGCCCATTAGCGGTTGAATTTACAGGGTTCTTGGAATAGAAGGTGCAGTAGAATTACGGTTATACAGGGTGGTGCAAAGAATATTATACAGAGATGCATATACAGGGGGGGCGGAAATGGAAATGCAACATTTCCTAACCCATAAGCAGTTGTATATATAGGGAAGATGAAATATAGGGTCAGAGGAATTATAGATATACAGGATGATGATAAAAAATGTTAGAAACGGAAATGATTTATAGAGTAGCCCACGAAGAGTTCCATATATATATATATATATATATATATATATATATATATATATATGATTGAAATATAGGTCAGAGTAGAATTATACTTACTTACTTAAGATAGTTAAAAATTTCATAAACAAAAAGAGTAAATACCGTGGCTCATAGGCAGTGGCATATACAGAATGGTTTACCGGGTGGTTTAAAAATGTTAAAAAATATTATGCGTGGTCCATGAGCAGTTGCATATACAGGGTGGTGTAAATATATAATGAGATGGAATTATTATATCTGAAAAAAACTTGAATTTCTTTTCTTATTTGTAGAAGCGAGATATAAGACCGACATCTAGGATTTTCGAGGAAACTATCACACAGAGGTTCCGACTCTGGATCCGTTCCGTGTAATTGCTGTTCTCCCTAAAGTCCTAGGTAGAATGTCCCGATACGATTTTCAGGTTACTTAACCTGCCAGAGATATTGACACAATTGGTCGAATTTCGACCACTGGGCGACAGCTAGTATTTATAATACAAAAATATATAATATATTGGGTTTTACTTATTCCAATTATAAGTGGTAAGTCATTAACTGATTAGAAATTTTATTTGATCAGCCAACGTTCAAGAACCCTAAATGAGAAGAGTATCAAAAGCCGGAGCAATGTAAAATAATTGTGTGGAGTGCTTATAAGAAGGTAAAATAATAAAATTGAAAACATTCATTTAAATAAAATTTAAAAATAAAAACCACTATAAAAACTCCATAACAGTATATAAAGTGGTTGAGATAATAAAAATTAAAAAAAAAAGTTAAAAAATGTGTGGAAAAATAAAGAAAGAATACAAATTTGAGAGAGAGAGAAAGAAAAAGAGGGAGAGTGAGAGAATTGAATAAAAGAGGGCTTGACTTTTTGGCGTGATAACAATACGCTTACATAATCAATCGAACTGTACCTATTAAATCTCGTTTAATACTGAAAAATAATAATATCGTTCGGAACATCGTTCCAGGCCGCACATTTTTTTTTAAATACATTATTAATTGTAATATATAATGGGTGGATTCAGAGATACATTTTTCTGTAACGGAAAACATACTTTTTGAGCAAATCGGAAAACTGAAGGCAAAAGTCCTTAAAGTCACAGTAAATATCACATAAATATCTTTCTAAATATATGACATTGATATCTTCCCAAATTTAAAAGTACAAATATGTCAGAAAATAGTGATTGATTGTATATATTTTTTAACTCGTTTCATTTTAAGTCAGTTAAAGTCTGTTCTTTTTAGGGTTTCGTATATACAATATACGGATACCCGGATTTCTCAGTTTTTCACATTACATCAATTTGTGGAGGGAAAAATAAAAAAATCGACAAATTTTTAAAATAAATTATTTAAAAGATATTTAAAAAAATATTTTAAAAAATAACGCGTTTCCTCTCTTATCTGAAATTTTGAAAAAAAAATAGGCTGATATGGATTTACTTGAACTTTACAGGAAAAATAAGGAAAAATCCCTAATATTAATTTTGTGGTGTAAATTATATAATTAAACGGAAAATAAAAAATTAAACCTTTTTAAGCGTATCATGTAATTTATCAAATGATAGTTTTAAAATAAATTCCTTTATAGATACTCATTCCCCCTCTATTTCCGAAACAGTAGAACCTAAAATTATGAAGAAAATTATGGCTATCTGGGCCCCGATTCGTGAAACCATTCGACGGCTCTACCACTCGACTTGGGACGTAAGTCGTATGAAATCTGACAAAAATGAAGGTTAAACTTTATTTACCTCAACTTTTCATGCGACTTACGTTGAAATTCATATAGTAGAACTGTCGAATGGTTCGAAAAATCGGGCCTCACTTGAATTGTATAGGATACATAAGTAGAAACTCCTACTATTAATTTTGGATGGCAAATTATAGAATTAAATGGAAAATAATAAATTATTTTTTTTAAACGCATCGTGTAATATATTAACAAAAAGGAATCATTACGAGAAATACACATATATGTGTTTTTCATATTATTAAACACATTTGTTTAAAAGGTATTAACAAAAATATAAAATATCTAATACTCCCCTCTTTATCGTAGAAACTAAACGACCTAAAAAACAGTAATAAAGGGGCTCACTTGAACTTTACAGGAAAAATAAAGATACAACTCTAATATTATGTTTGGGGTCCAAATTACAGAATTAAGTGAAAAATTAAATTTTAAGTGAAGGAATGAAGAATGCAAGTATATTTTCTCATATTTTTAAAATAATTTGTTAAAAAGTTATTAAAAAATACGCTAAATTCGACCCAGTACAAAAAGCCATCCGTAAATTTTAACAGTAATTTATAAATGGATAATAAAATTTTGTATTTGTATTTATCAATTGAAAAGAATCATCATGAAAATACAAATATATTATTTGTATTTTTAAAATAATTTGTTTAAATGATTTAATAATTTATTATTTACAATTTGGCCCATTCTCCCATTTATTTTCCTAAAATTAAGACAAAAGATTATATAGGATTCACTGAAAATTTATTGGTAAAATAAGGCGAAAATCCTAATGTTAATTTTGTGGCCAATTAGAAAATTAAACAAATATTTTTTTAGAATTCACATATAGCAGATAAAAAAACTGTGTGAGAAATAAAAGTGTATATCTTTTAAAAATCTAAAACATTTAGTTTAAAAGATTCATTCCCTGCTTGTCTGAAACTGGAGTAATAGAAAAATATGTACTTTGATTCACCTAGATTGTATCAAATTTCAAAGGTTGTACGGAACCCTTGGTATGCGAGTCCAACTCGCACTTGACTAAATTATACTGTAACATAATGCATAATTTTGATATGTGATGGTACTTGGGAATATTTCATCATGTGTAACATGACGGAAATCACTTCAGATGTGAAAATTGTCCCCTATATCAATTGTTAATATAAATGCTCTTATGTAAGACGGTAAAAAAGCTACAGGATTTAAATCCGGATATCGGGGAAGCCAAAAATTGTGCTCCAACAATTCATGCATCTCTGGATAGCCATTCTTTAGAAACAACCCTGATCTGCGAGTGACCAAAGGCATATCTAATGGATTTTGCAGTGCATTTTCGAAGAAGTGTATAGACAAGTTGTGTACCGGAATGGTAAGCCTGTATCCACTCTGAAGGAGACCCATTAAAGCCTAGAGCATGGGGTTTGAACGGTAGTATTTTGTTTTTCGCTGTTTCTCGCTAGATCTGCTTAAACGTCAATAATGCTGTTCGCATGTCTAAGCTATCAAGAGCAGAATCATTAGAGATTTCAAACAGACATCTATAATTTTCTATGTTTTATTTAGATACTCCTTATCCATTGGCCCCACGTATGTATATTTTCCAAATTCGAGAAACTTAAGCTTAACTGTCCACGTAGGGTAGCTTCATTCGCAAGCTTTCGTCATTTTTCGCTTGTTGTACGCTTACTTGCATATTTCATAGTAAACAAACGAAACTGTGTCCACGAGGCAACATGCTATATGTCATTTATTTATTTTGCAAGATGCACGCAAGCCTATAACTAGCGGAAATAATGAAAGCCTGCGAATGAAGTCAAGCTACGTGGGAACTTAGGTAAACCGACAAAAGGGTCAAATTAAGGCAACTTTTATAATTATAAGGTGGTAAATTAATATTCTCATCTAATTCATAAACGGTTGAAAAAATGTAACCTACGGACCTCCAACACTACTAATTTCACCTTTATGCAAGACAATTAATTCATCTCTCAATAATATTAACATAAATCCTGTATCAATGATGACATTACACCACCATTGCAATAATTTTCATTCACAATAGTCGAAAGAAAAAAAAATTAAATAATTTCATTGTAGATCAAAACGAAGTATAAGGTAAAATAATCAATATTGTTATAAGAGGATTATTAATTTGTTCAATACTTACTATGAAGCATACTCGCATAAATTACAACTCACCTGAAAATAAAATATATGTTAGATAGAATAATGTAGGCAACATTAATATCATATAAATAAATAATAAGAATATTGTACTTAAAAGAAAGCATTTAGAGACTCAAAAATATAATTGGATCTATTTAATAATTAACTTGTAAATCTGCCTCTGTAGCCGTTAGCATGGCCAAATGGGTAGAATCACTAATAGTCCATAATCATCTCATCATATCGTGGTCATTTAGCACTAATTAAGTTCTGTCAAAGAAGAAATGAGCTATAACTTAGCTTTAAAAAATATGACAAACGATCACAAAACTTCATAATGGAAAAACAAAAAACATTTAAAAAATATATATAACCGACTTCCACCTATAACTAACAAGCTGAAAATAATTATAACAAAATACAACTCTAGCAAATAAATAACACATTCAATGTTGTTAGGTACCTACCCAGAAAGTAAAAAATGTAAACATTAAAAAGTGCTCATTCTGTACAAATTAATTTCCTGCCAATCTAGTAAATTTTTGAAGTCGGTGCCAAGCAAATCTAAAATCCTGCATTGCGTACTTATGTACTACTTCATCAAACTTAGTTGTTGCCTGGTCCCGACTTAAAAAATATACTAGATTGTTAGGTAATTAATTTGTACAGAATGAGCACCTTTTAAGGTTTAAATTTTTTACTTTCTGGGTTGGAAGCTAACAACATTGAATGTGTTATTTATTTGCTAGAGTTGTATTTTGTTATAAATATTTTTAGCTTTTTAGTAATAGGTGTAAGTCGGTTATATATATTTTTTAATGTTTTATTTACAATTTTTTAGTTTTTTTGAACTCACGTAGTTTTCATTCTTTATTATTTATTTTCTATGTATAACCTTAATAGACAGGACTAGGTAACATCGAAAGCCCCAACATTACACAATGATACATTTTCATTTAAATTGACAGGTAAAAATATTTACGAACAAAATGTAATAGTACGCGTTGACTTAATAATCCCAAAATATATTTATGCCTTATGGACCACACCATGTAACCGCTTTTCAACTTTTTTTGACGGAGTAGAATCCATCCCATATTTACGGAGACAAATCAGTCCTATATTTCAACTATCGTATATAACTTCTTGTGGGCTATCCCATAAATTATTTCAGTTTTAACATTTTATATTATCGCCCTGTGTAACTCCAGCATATACTTTCAACCATCCTGTATATGATTTTTGTTTACGTTCACATCATATAACAGTTTTTTATCAATCTATATAATTATAATTCCACATATTTCCAAAATTTTTGTACCACCAAACGTCCACTCCACCCTATATTCCAACCATCTTATATATACGGCTGCCTATAGACCACTATCATTATACTCCGTCCTATATTTTAATCATCATATAAATGCAACTCCTATCACTTTGCTTTGTGATTTTGTTTGCTATAACTTAACACCCTGTGTACAAACGCACCAAATAGCAGTTTAGAATTTGAAATGTGTTATCACTGAATTTTCTATTAGGCCGGAAGAATGTGACGTGACACCAAAGCACCGTCTTCGCAAAATGGAAAAATTTTCATTTAAATAGGTATTTGCCTGATATACAAACAAAACGAGTTTGGTACACATTGATCTGAGGAGCCGAAAATACTATGTTTTACTATCTATGTGCTTGAGATGTACATAGAAAATTTTCAAATTTGCAATTAAAACGTCCAGTACCTACAATTCCCGCACATTACGTTGGAATTAAAATATTTATGAGGAAATGTCCCTTACGTCTCTTCGATGAAATTTTTGATAAGAATATTGGAATTTTCGCTGATTTTCTGCAAAACTACAAGTTGCACGTCGCAGAAAGGTATATGAGATCACCTAGGGATCTTCCTTAATAGATTAAACTTTAAAAAACTATACACCTCCACAAGGAGTTTTCGAAAAATCGACCAATATGTTAGTGATATTGGTCGATTTCCATGCACGCATGTGTTCATTCAGAAATTTCATCACTTTACCAATAGAATTCTGTTCCAAATTTGAAGTTTCACCAATCCGGCTATACACTCTATCAAACAATACCATATTCATTCAAAACGGTTCACCACAGGAGAAGAAATCAGGTAACAAACATACAAAAAAAAAGTACGCGACGAATTAATAACCTCCTCCTTTTCGGAAGTCGGTTAAAAAATAAAAAAATCCATCTAATTCATTAACCCCATACCCATTTACAATACATGGAATATATTCAGGTTTAGTAACACTTGTCAGAAATTAAAAAAATAAATAAAATCGACCAGAATAGCCAATATTAAACAAACAAGAAAAAATAACAAATAAGGTAACTTTAAAAATGCTGGAAAAAAATCATTTCACATGTTTGAAATATGTAAATAATTCCTTTCTAAGATTCCGGTCCTTTGAGGGTAGCACAAGTGATAATGGGTCCTATTCAGAAATTCAATGTTTCGTTTGAGGCCACGATATTCAGCAAATGCTTTCTGAGCATTAAATTTCAATTTCAACCAACCCTTGAGTGTAAAAGATGTAAAATGTTTATATGAGCAAAAACAAAACTTCGTGCAGTGAAATATTTCACAATGAAGTAAGCACTAGTAAAAGTCATCTAAATACAAAACCAATATCTAGATGGATTCATAGATAGAACTATAAACGAAATAGAGCAGAGGTCAATGCAACAAAACACAAACGCCAATCAAAATTATGAGTGTAATACCATATATTCCGGATTTACTGAAAAAAAAACATAAAGAAGAGAGTGGACCATATAACATACTCGCCTACGATATTAATTATTGGGCACACACAACTGAAATGGTTTACTATATCTCTCAATGTCAATTTTGTTTATATGGAATAAGTTTATAAATTTACATCTGAAATAATATAATTTGATAATTTTGTTTTATTTTAGAAATAATTTAGAAATTTACCAAAAGAACGCAAATTCAGTTGTGATATAAATAAATTTCAGATTCACTTTATAAGAACTGAATTTGATTTGCATACCTGATCAGGTTTTTATTCCAAAAAATGTAGTGTAATTAAACTAAAACTCATGGTAATGGAATACTTTGATAACAATTCATACATATGCGAAGATTATGTCTAACTAAAGTCTTCATTAGTGCTTTAAAGGAAGGATTATATTGTTATAAACTTCGTGGGTTCAATTAAAATTGTAAAACTAATATTCACTCTCACTTTCTAAAAACTTTTATTTACATCAAAAATTCACAACAGCTGATTCGAATATCTCAATAATAACAAGAAATACACGCTTCGCAATAACTATCTAAATCCTGCGATGATGGACCGCTCCTTTTAAAATCAGCATCGTTTCCTCTCGAACAATCCAATGTCAATTTTACAGTTGTCGAGTTATTTCGAGATAGGTTTTTTTCCATCCAAACCTTCTAGCTCTTCTTTTTTCTATCCCAGAGATTGATGTCTCACGGGCGGACTGGAGAGATTTTTATAACACAGCCTTCAATTCTGATCGTCCCGATCAGAAACATCCTCTCCATGGTAGGGAGCGAGTCGATCTAAATGGACCACCTTCAACTTAGACCTGAGGTTTCGACGGATCCGGTAGACGACGTCATTACTTCGTATGGACCATCCCAGGCGGGTGTAAACTTTGGAGATTTACCCTTACTCCGTTGGGAGTTGTACAGCCAGACTTTCTGCCTCTCTTGGAACCCGACTGAATTGGCCTTGATGTCGTATCGCATCTTCATCCGGTCACTGGTGGCCAATATCTGCGTTCGGGCTAATTCGTGTATTGCCAGCATGTTATGTCGGAGCTGGTCGGCATAATCGTTGATGTCTTGGGAAGGTTCTTCGGGGGAGCCAAATGCCAAATCGCAGGGTAATCGTAGCTCCTTTCCGACCCTGGCTGGAGTCAGACCTGTATTATTATGTACGGCTGAGCGATATGCCAACAGGAATAGGGGAATATGCTCATCCCAGTCACGCTGGTTATTGCTGACAAACTTGGATAGGTGTTGTTCCAAGGTCCTGTTGAATCTTTCCACCATTCCGTCTGACTGTGGGTGCAATGGTGTTGTTCTCGTTTTCCTGATCCCCAATATCGTGCAGACCTTCTGGAATACATTCGGTTCGAAGTTATGCACCTGGTCTGAATGTAATTCCATCGGGACGCCAAACCTGCTGAATAACTGTTCTACTAGCACCATCGCTACCGTGGTTGCCTCTTGGTTGGGTATCGCATATGCCTCAGGCCATTTGCTGAAGTAATCCATTGCTACCAGAATGTATTTGTTCCACCTCTCAGACTCGGGAAACGTACCGGCGACATCGATGGCAATTCTCTCAAATGGGACGCCCACATTGTACTGCTGCATTCTGCCCTCGGTCCGGGTCTTCGGGCCCTTACTGGCTGCACAGGTGTCACATTTGCGGCACCAAGCTCTGACGTCTTCGAAGTAATTTACCCAGTAGTCTCGCTGGCGAACTTTGTCTAGGGTTTTGTTCATGACCAGCTGGCCTTCGGTAATCCCATCAAGTACTTCGGTCAGGATGGCTGGTACCTTTTTCTTAGGAACTACCAGTTGCGAATTGGTTTCTCGGCCATCAGTGCTTTCCCAAGCTCTCCTGAGCATTCCAGTATCTACTCTTAGAGAGTCCCATTGGGCCCATAACGATTTCAGCACGCCCGAGTATCTAGCTACCACGTCCCATCGTGGCCTGGGTGCCCCTCTCGTTTTGAGTGACAAGATTGGTTCGATGTCTGGATCAGCCATTTGTTCCTAGATGCACTGTTCCGTTGTCCAGTCTTCACTGGCCTGCACTCGGATTTGTTTGATGGAGATACCCTCTCGCTGTTCCGTCTTCAAACAATGTCCGCATTCTGCTCTACAGGGTCTTCTGGATAGGACATCGGCATTATTGTGCAAATGGCCGGCACGGTGTTCCACCTTGAAATCATATTGCTGTAATTTCTCCATCCACCTGGCCAGGTGTCCTTCCGGTGTCTTCATGTCCAGCAGCCACTTGAGGGCGGCATGATCTGTTCGGATTAAGAAATAACGACCATAGAATTTTGTGGAAATGGTCTACAGCCCTTATTATTGCAAGAAGTTATTTCTGGTGATGCAATAATTTCTTTCCGGTTTCGAGAATCCACGGCTGTAGTACTCGATCACCCTCTCTTCATCATCTTGCACCTGGAGCATAGTACTGCCTTCAGTCGCCTGAATGATGTTTCGCAATCCTGATTCCAACGAAAGGTCTCTTTCTCAGTGGTCCGCCAATGTAGAAGCGCGGCAATGGTGGCAAATCCCTCAACAAATAGCCTGTAGTAGGAACAGAGGCCCAAGAAGCTTCGGAGTTCATGCTTGTCTCTTGGGACTGGTCAATCACGGATGCCTTCTATCTTGTCCTCGTTGGTGCGGATTATTGACTCGGAACGACGCGACCCAAAAACTCTACATCTTTTTGGAACATGGAAGACTTCTTCGGGTTGAGTCTCAGGTTGGCATTATTAATTCTGGAGAATACTTCGTCCAGGTTCTTCAGATGTTCGTCGAATGTCTGACCCATGACTAGAATGTCGTCGAGGTATACTAAGCACACCCTCCATGTTAACCCGCTCAGTACATACTCCATTAGCCTCTCAAATGTAGCGGGTGCATTACGTAAACCAAAGGGCATGACCGTAAACTGAAACAGCCCTTTACTAGTGGAGAACGCTGTCTTCTCTCTGTCGTTTTCGTGTAGACCAACCTGCCAATATCCACTCTTTAGGTCTAGTGTGGAGAACCAACGGTAGCCTGCTAATGTGGTCAGAGTGTCATCAATTCGGAGTAGTGGATAGCTATCTTTCTTAGTGACGTCATTCAGCTTCCTGTTATTCACGCAAAATCGGGTGGTTCCATCCTTTTTTTTAACTAGCACGACGGGAGCGGATCATGGGCTAATGGATGGCTCAATAACTACATTTTGTAACATGGACTCAATGTTTTCCTCGACTGCCTGTTGTTGCCCCAATGGTAGTCGCTTAGGTGGTATTCTGATGGGTTGAGCCTTTCCAGTAACAATTCGATGCTGGATGATGTTGTGCGACCGGTGGTTTCATATTGACTGTTAAAAATTTGCCAGTGCTTTGTGATAAATTGTTTGTCTTTCTTCTGGTTCTCTGCTGTCAGGTGTGTCAAATGGTCAGCAAACTGTTGTAGGAACTCTTTACTGGGCCCTGTCTCCTTCACTGATGTCTGGTACCCTTCTTCGCAGGACTCTAATATTGGTATATCTCGTCCGGTTTTAACTATAGCCCGTCCAACTAAGTAGTCAGGAGCTGAGTGTACGCAGCTCCCAGAATTGCTTGCTAGCTGCCCATGAATAATCTGTTCCGTTCGACCGGGAATTCTGGCTCAGGATTTTGCTACAATTTTTATGGGGGTAGCCGTGTCAATACAAATTCCTCATTTGGGAACCGAAGAATCCATGCTGGCTGATTAGGTCCATACCCAGTATGAAATGGCCCGTAATATCAGCTACCAAGACCCTATGCCAGATTCTGTTGTCCCCTAGCTGTAGCACGACATCTGCCTCACCCTGAATTGACTGTAACTCGCCGGTGACTGTTCTGAGCTGGATGTTACTGTTAACTGACCAGATTTCCGATGAACCCTAGATGTGGCAATGGACACAGCGCCGCCGGTATCGATGGTGATGGTAACTGCTCGGCCATTGATGGTGCCGCTGATGACTAGACTGCTGCTGTGTCGGTAAAATCCCCGGATGAATAACGTTTTGGGGGCTGGTGGAGGGTTAGTCAGCATTCGCCTCCTTATGCTAACTGGCTATCCCTTGACAAGTGGCTGTTCTGTTGGTTACCCCTGGTCGGTGATCGTTCAGATAGCCTGACTCTTCAGTCGCGTTGAAAGTGCTCTGTCCGTCCACAACGGCAACATGCTCTTCTGGTATCAGTTCTCTGTGCCTGTTCTAATAGTTTGTTCATACCAGCCAACAGTGCTTGGATTGGTGACTCTGGCTTTTCCTGGTTAAAGGAAACTGCTCGGACCCTCGGCTTGGACATGTTCATGACGGCCTCTACTTCTAACGCCCGAAGTAAAGCTTCATTAGTTTTCTTGACGACACAGTCTTAGATTTCGTTGTACTTCCACATCACCGTTTATGAAACTCTGTGAGGCCGACTGGTCTTTCGTTTCCTCTGGCAGGTCTGGGTAGGACAAGTGTACTAACCGTCTAATCTCTGCTTCGAATTCTTGGAGGCTTTCACCGGATTTTTGCGTTTTTCCACTGAATTGGACTTGGTATACCTGGCTCAAGGATTGATTGTCGTATTTATCTCTTGTCCAGAATGGCGATGATTTTGTCGAAATTGCCTTGTTCATCGGCTGGAATGCTTTGAAGGAGTTCTAAGGCCGGACCTCTTAAGAAAATTAGATTTTTTTTGATTATCCCATCCATAAGCTGTAGCCGCGGCTTCAAATTGCTGTTGATACATGGGCCAAGATGAGCTGCCATCAAATATGGGTGGTTTGCTAACGGAACCTTTAGTACTCATGGTATTCTGGTATTTTCCTCGTTGTAAGTCCTGTTGCATTTTTTTATTTCTGTTTCTACCTTGTTTTGGATGGCACTGATTTTATCTTGTACTTCACTTATTTCACTTTGTACCGTGTTTTTAATGGAACTAATCTCAAATTTCACCTGGCTCTGGATGGAATCGATGTCATCTACTACTACTGATTTCAAGAGTCTCCACATTACTTTTTAGGATCTTTATGTCGTCGTTTATTTCCTTTATGTCGGATTCAACTATTTGCATTCTTTCATTAACTGTTTCATTAACTTGCGATACTATTTGCATTAATTGTTCAAATTGCAGTTGTCTTTTTTCTTCTAATATTTTAGATTAATTTTTTCTGGAAAAAGCAACTTGTTCTTGTTTCTCTTCAATTGCTTTAAAATCATTTTGTCTTTTTAATTTAATTTGATCTTGTTTCTCTTCAAATTTCGAGAATAATCCTTCAATTAAATTATGCTGATTTTCATTCATACATTTCATTAACCTTTGTTCAAATTCCTCTTCTTTTTTGTCACGTTTTTTCAGGATCTGAGTTATTTTTTCGTCTAGTCCCTCCGTAACCTATTTGATTATTTTTTTGATAGTCTCGTCCGTTTTTTCCATAGGAACCTTCTAGCTCTTCTTTTTTTTTTCTATCCCAGCGATTGATGTCTCACGGAATGAAACCAGGGACGGACTGGATAGATTTTTATAACAATATGCTTAATAATATCTTGTTCCGACTATTTTTTAAATGGAAGTAAAGTTTTATCAAATCTGTCAGTAATTATGGATCAATCAAAAAAAAAAAGAACTGTCATTGACAATTAAACCAAAAGAAAATATTGTACAATACCATATTAATATTTGTAATGTTACAAATACCATGTTAAGTAAGGTACTGGTCAATTCATAAATATATATTCAAGTCTTGTGTCTAAAGAACAAAAATAAAAGCAAGACACAATTAGAGTATATTTTATAGATTTACCAGAAATCAGTGATCACAAATTTGTAATTTCATGAAACAAATATTATTTGTAAATACTACAGTTGAGTTGAAAAGAATCCAGTTTTAAAAAATACATTTGGGGGCAATTCTCAGTCCAACTGGCTGGCAGATTTGCATCATGGTCATGTAGTTGATTAGCCTTTGGATTTTCTAACATATAAATTTGTTAAAAAGTTTTTGCTATCCAGGATAATCAACATTATACAAAAGTATCTCAATCAAACATATTTCAAAACGGAATAAGCAAAATTACTAAGTTTTACTATAGGAAGTGTTTTGGAAACAGGAACATTGTTATAAAGATTTACTATATCAAAACTTGCTATTGTAAACGTATTTTTGTATTCTATATGAAACAGTTTTTCCAAGAAAGAAATTGAAAAAAATAACAAACTGTCTTTCCTAGACATATTAATAACAAAAACAGAATCTTCATTCGAAACAGAAGTTCATAGAAAACCTACTCATACTAACAGATACATAAATTTCAATTCAAATCATCCGAATACAGTAAGAAAGTTGTTATTAAGTCATTATATGATAAAGCAAAGTCCAACTGTTCTGATAATAATAAATTTAACAAAGAAAAAACAATTATAAAAAATGTTCTCACTGGAAACAATTACCCCACAAAATTTATTAACAAACACGGCTACTCAGAACAACCACATTACATTTACAATCATACCATACATACAGGGTCTGCACGAAAGATTGTAAAGAGTGGGCAACCGATTTAATGTTAAAACAACATTCCAAACAAAAAATACACTGAAATAATATAATATCGAAAACAAAACCAACCAACAAAACTCAGAACTCAAAAAACTGCATATACAAGATTTCTTGCGAATGCAATAAATTTTATATTGGAGAAACATCGAGACCATTAAACGTACGAATAAATGAACACAAGAATTACATAAAGAAACGACAATTTGAAAAATCGAAAATTTGTGAACATGCATGGGACCTAGGCTATAAAATACAATTTGACAATTCAACTATACTTCACAAAGAACTACATAAAACAAAACGAAAAATAAAAGAGTCTGATTTAATTCTTTTGAATGAAGACGATTGTATTGCTTCTACTTCTGTAGAATTCAATCGTGTCTGGTTACCGACAATTAAGGAAGAAATTATTAATGGTCATCTCCTTTTGAACAACCCAGTATCGGGATAGTTCATAAGGTTTTTCCTAGGCTTCCCCTTATGACGTTAATGGGATCACTGAAACAGCAGAATTCTTTGATCGCATTTTTGGCGAATGCGCTATCTTATAACAAAGTCGTACCTAGGAAGGCCACTTATAAATTCTAAAGACAACTCTTTCAAATTATTCTAACTTGAAAGCTGTTTAACTTAATACATGATCTTTAGAATTTTTTGTGCTCCCTGTATATTAAAAAAAAACAAAAAATTTTCTTATGTCAACTTAAATGTCATAAATTAAACTTTCAATTTGCAATTTACAATTTCAATACATATTTTAAAGCCATTGAATACGAAGTCAGAATCGACTTTGAAACGTTTGGTATTTTCTTTCCGTATACAGCTTTTTATTCCAATTGTGGTCCTATTCCGAAGAAAACATAAAAATAATCAAGAACATGCCACAAATAACATTTAGAAGACAATGTACATAAGATTTAGAAATCTTTTTTTATGTCTCTCGGTGTTCAAACTCTGTTTTCTCAGAATATAGTATTGTTCAGTTTTAGTGGTATGATTATGGGTATATGAGTATTAAAATATTTCAATCGAAACAATCGATTGAAATAATTGTATAACCTAATAATTTGTATAATAAAAATATTGACATTAGATTGAATTTCCAGCTTTTCACGTAGTTCAAACTCCCAATGAAGCAGAAAAACTCACATAACTAAATGCCCTAACTTTATCGAACTGGCATTTTTTAAAATATTTTTCACATAGAAATATTTAATAATAACACCAGCCTACAAAAAAATCGACAAAAAGTCTCCTCGGCCAAAATGATATGTTTTTTGGGTTGCTGAAACCGAATCTGCAGAATTCAACAAAATCAACACCGCAACCTCCACATCCTTTTGATGCCCAACGAACTCGACAGGCCTTAAAATGATAACTCGCAACAGTAAAAACACAAAACCTCAAAATTGGATGAGCCCAAAACCCAAAAAAGCAACAAATAAGCTTCACATAGGGCACTAACCTTCATTTTTAACCTACAACTCCGAAACCTCAAAACCTAAAAACACGTAAAGGCCTCAATCTGAAACCTCAAATCCACGAATCTGATAACCCTAAAACCTCAAAACTTCAAAACCATGAATGAGGGTGGCGATCACTTGGAGCGTCACACATTTACAGCTAGATACACATTTCAAACAAAGGAGCTACAGGCAGAAACTCAGACTTAAACGAGATACACGTTCATGACACAGCAGATAAGCGAGCTAATGAAGCTTTCTTCTACTTTCACAAGCTCCCCAGCCTACATACTCTGGTCAGAACGAGATCCATGTTTCTTACAAAGAGGATAAAGAAGCAAATGGAGCTTAGAATCAAACTCAACCGTGCAAATTCTAACACTCTCTTGTTTCACCTAGGATATGAGGGTGTGGAAGTTTGGATTCATGAGTCCCGCGAAAGGGTTTTATGATGGAAGCTGCGCCCGAGGAAAACTGTGCCCCGGGTATGTGGACTGGGATTTTGGGTTTAGGGATCCTACTGTGTATGGCGCTCTTAGGATATATGGGTTCGGAAGTTTATGAGTGGCTTCTTTGTTCAAAGTGTTGTGTTTATCTCGCTGCTCATGTGTGACGCTTTATATGATGATCACCCTCACCATTGTTAGGGTTTTAGGGTTTAGCTTCGAGATTTTGAGATTTCAGATTGAGGCCTTGTCGTGTTTTCAAGTTATGGTGTTTTGGGGTTTTAGGTTAAAAGGGTTTGCTATTCAAAAATGAAAGTTTGTACCCTGTTTGTAAGTTTATTCATTGCAACGCTAATTTGGGTTCTTTGGTTTTGGGACTAATCCAATTTTGAAGTTATGTATTTTTACGTTTGCGTGTTACCATTTTACGGCTTGTTGACCTCGTTCGGGATCATAAGGATGTGGACTTATAAGATTTTAGGTTTCATGATTTATTTTGTTGAATTCCACCACGTTCCAGTAATTTTTTGAACTTACAAAAAAACTCGGACGTTATGCAACCAAACAAGTTGCAGATACGGTTTCAGTGTCCCAAAAAACATACGATACGATAGGTTTAGCCGAGGAGAAATTTCGTCGATTATTTTTGTGGTTCTGTGTAATTAGTTATATATATATATATATATATATATATATATATATATATATATATATGTTAGATAGTAGTCCTTCACGGATGGAACAATGTGATTTTCTTTGTTGTATCCGGTGTACATCCGTTTCTCGGTTTGTGCTCTGAAAAGAACATTTTACCTGATTGTGACTAACGGCACCGCACCTGAACAGTCATCATACAGTTTACGATCTCGAACGAAGGTATAAATAGAAAGTCAGTCTCTAAATTTCTTCATTCTGTTTTCAGATTTCAACTTTTGAAAATGCCAAATGAGATTTTGGCGAAACGTCAGGTAAAATGTTCTTTTCACAGCACAAACCGAGAAACGGATGTACACCGGATACAACAAAGTTCAAATCGACGGTCTGAGGACTTTTTCTTTTTGTTCTGTACCATTCCTTCTTCATTTTTATATTATAATGGTCCATATTTAATTTTCATTTTTATACTTTTACTGTGTCACATTTTTATATCATTAATGAATTTATGATTGGGTCATTTGACCAGAAAATGGTTATGTTTGATTGAATGAGGATAAAAGTTTGTAAAAATTATAATAAAATTTTCTATTTTCAAAATTTTTCTCACTTGCTGCTCCAAAAAAAGTGTTCAACCCCTTAAAATCATCAGGACTCCATAGATCTTTAATCCTACATCCAAAAAGAAGATATAACCAAAGTTTAATGATTGAATGAATGTTATACTGCACTGATTGTGAACAAATTCAAAATCATTACTTGTCTACATAATTTACACAATAGAATAATGAATTCAATAATTGCATAATCGAACTTGGGTTAACACGAATAACATATTACGATATCCATCGCTTCCTATCCCTGAGCTGTCAATGTTATCTTTCAACGTTGACATGGCATTTATAGTAGCAGAATAATAAAAGCTAGCATGAATTTCAATATTAAATAATGTGTACTGAAAAATCTATAAAAAACTACCAATATATGTAAAACATTTTAAAAGGAATATCAGTTCGATACGCGGTCGTAAAGTTGGGGAAAGTGGCTAGGTCATTTAGTATGTATTAAAAATACGTAAATAAGACAAACTTCATTTTGACACTAAAAGTGTTCATTCTGGTGTTCAAAACTTCCAACTTCCACTTTTTGTTATTATGTTATTGTTACGAGAATTCATCCGATAGCTGGTGCAATCGGCCATCATCCAATTCGTGAAAGGGACATTCTTCCGATACTTCTGGGAATCCGAAATGTTTTATCTCTCAACAGGCCGACTGCTGCCGTTACTGGGAATTCCCTTGAAGCTTCCAGAACACATGAAAGAAGTTTCCCGTTGACTTGCCAGAATAATTCCGAGAGAAATATATAAATACGGACAGCTGGCGATGGGTTCAATCAGTATTCGACGGTTGTATAGTACATATAAATTGTAAATAGTTCTGTGAATATAAATTGTGTTAAAGTAGTGGAAATAAATTAGAGTGAGTTGGACTGTGTTTTTAAATAAATCCAAGAACTGAACCCAAGTGTGAAAATAAAAACATTACATTATGTACGTTCTTCAAGAGAAACCTGTGAATTTTTGTTGCAAGCGAAAATATCAATTTGCCTGGAGTAATAGATGATTAATATTATTGAAATCGAAACTCTGTCTGCAGATATGGATCCTTGTTGGAACGAGTTATTGATAACCGAGCAAAAAAAGCGGAACCTTCACTATGAAGTGATTGAAAAAGCCAAAACTGTCACTGAAAAATTTTTGTTTTGACTAATGCAAATATCGTGTTCTCAGCGAACACCAAGGAAATAAAGCAAAGCTAAAACACACCGGGATTGCAAATGACTTAAGAGTTGGAGTTAAAACGTCTCCATTACAGATAAGGATACACAATATCCAATACACATATTTGTAAGAGGAAGACTGGTTCATCATATTGTCGAGAAATCTTTCTCTCAACTTCTATGAGGAAGATTTCTGTAAAAGACAACCAGCAATCCGGGAAATTTCTCGAAATTGCCCCTACTACTTACATTAAATTTTATAGTTTTTAATCAGAAGTATCTTTGAGAGACGTGTCGAATATAGTCACTGAAACAAATTTTGTAGTTTTCTAGCAAAATCTATATTAACAAGGAAATTGTCAGATATGACATTAATGGCAACCATTGATACTAACAAAACGTATGAGAAAACTGAATATTTCCATGTCAAAACAAAAAAATAACAATATACTAACAGATCATGTTCGAAAAACGTGCAACCTAATAAATTACGTAAATTGAACAAAAAAAAATCGTTAACCCAACTAAGAACAATATTTTCGAGGTGAACAATAAACGGTAACTATTTGACTACTGAATACAACAAAAATCGTGAATACAATTTTACTATAGTTGTCACCTTAATATAAATAGGTTTTTTTGAAATTCTCTCTCATGAGTAAAAGTATGTTGTAGTGCGTTATTCTTCTGAATTAGAATGAAATCACTTTTGGTATTAGTTGTTGTTATCTCTCTCGCTAAAGCTCAGACACATGGACACTTAGCTGTTGCACGACATAGGAGGTAAATCATATTTTGAAGATTAATCAATAACAAGGTGGGCCAACCCAGGTATTTTAGTAATTAACTCATGTTTGTAGCCTGATCATATCTATACCACCAAGCTACCCCTATTTATAACTGAGTTAATTGCTTTTTTAATTAGTTCACTTATTAGTTATTTCTAAAACTGGTGAACAATCAGTACCTAATACCCATAGCCTTGTTCATTAACTCAAAATGGTGTTAAACATTTAGTATTTAACGAATTCTCAAAAAAGGAAAATACTTCCAATAAAAATAGTCCCCATCGTAGGGAACTCTGTGTTTCTTACCTGCTCGTTATTTCAAATTTTTGCCAAGTTACAATGTAGATGGGATATATAAATATGCAAATAGTTTCTGCAAAAATTATATAAATCAATTTCATTTATTTATCAAAATAAAAGAATATTGTGCACAGTACAGCAACCTCTTTATTTGTTAATGAATATCAAACTAAAATTTCTTGAGCAACTTCCTTTGGACAAGACGCTAAACTTTATTCCTCTGAGTAAATTTTCGGAGGTAGCTAACAAAAGCAGAGAGCAACAAACATGTCAACTTGGAGAGGCCAAAAATATTAACAATTATTTATTTAGTTGAATGTAGAGATAATGTTCAAATAACGAGTTGAAAATATTGATTACTAACAACCTGATTTGTCTTTTTAACCGACTTCAAAAAGAAGGAGGTTCTCAATTCGTCTGTATCTATTGTTTTTATGTGTATTCAGCGATTATTCGGAACAGGCTGACGAAATTTGGATTTGGATTTTTCAGGTTACTTCACCTGTCAGAGATATTGAATACTCTCTTCGAGGTGTCATTCCTTTGTAGGCAAGACAATATATATATATTTGTTTTTAAGTTTCCGCGGGCACTAAATGTTTTAGATGGTTTCCGGGAATTCATCCGCGTAGTTGATAACTGATCCCCGCCGGGATCGATGGTAAAATGACGGACGACGTTTCGGCAGAGTCACATCTGCCCTCTTTAGGTCGGTTCGCATAATTCTCGTAGGCTTCTGCTTTCGCTTCTAGTTACTCGAATACTACGGGTAGTAACTAGAAGCGAAAGCAGAAGGCTACGAGAATTTATGCGAACCGACCTAAAGAGGGCAGATGTGACTCTGCCGAAACGTCGACATTTTACCATCAATATATATATATATATATATATATATATATATATTGTTTCTGGTTAGGGAACCTTCATCAGTTGCGCTTCCTACAATTGAATGTCCTGTCGAACACTTCTTTATGTATTTGATACATTTCGTTAAATTTGAAAACCCGAGATGTAAGACCGATATCTAGGATTTTCGATAGAATTAGCATATAGAGGTTCCGAATCTGGAGCCGTTCCGTGTAATTGCTGTTCTCCCTTAACTCCTAGGACAGAATGTCACGATAAAATTCAATATCTCTGACAAGTGAAGTAACCTGAAAAATTTTATCGTGACATTCTGCTCTAGGAGTTAAGGGAGAAAAGCAATTACACGGAAAGGCTCCAGATTCGGAACCTCTGTGTGCTAATTCTCTCGAAAATCCTAGATTTCGGTCTTACATCTCGCGTCTTCAAATTTAATAGAATTTGGATCGTTCAAACTGGATTCTGTTAAGGGAAATCCCGAAGTGCTCCCATATTGTTTTCAAGGACATAGCTTATACCGTTTTCTAGAATAAAGTATACTTTTGGGAAGGCGCTAATATTACAATAAACATAAAAAAGAAATGTTTCTGTTCTCAACCTGGAGTGTAATAAATTGAAAATAAATTGAAATTAAATCAAAACAAATGTCAGTTAATCAACTTCAATATGTAGGTTCTCAGTTGCTCTCTATATATACAGTGTGCCTTCATAAGTTGGAATCAAACGGACAACTTTCTAATGAATAACAAACATTTAGAGAAAAAGTTATAGTTATTCCTCGTACAAAGATTTGCACGGTGAGAAACGTATACTGTAATCATTACATGTAATTTTTTCAACTGTATACGAGGTTTCTCAGCAAATTTGAATTTTGCTTAAAAGTAAAGTACCTTTATTTTTGATAATATCTAAAATTGTTATCAAACACAAGTAATTATAATTAAAAACTGCGTCTTATTACGCCATTTCACTAAAAAATGTATAACAAATATTTATGTATTTTTTTTAATCTATCAAAAACATATTTTGTTTAAAAGTACCACCTTTATTTTTTATAAAATTTCAATCTCTTTTAATGAGTTTTACTTTGCAACTTTACTGTTCAACTTGGCACCGACTTCAGAAAACGTATTAAATTGTTGCAAGAAGAAAATATTTTTTGTTTTTTAGTTCATTTCACTTTTGAAGTCGGTTTTTGTTTTTATTTTATCTCTTCATTGCGTGCGTTTACAGTGAGAGGCCTCTTCGCGATTTCAATTGTCTGTCTTACGAGTCTCGATTTCGGGTGTTCTATATTTACCAGTACTCTGATCTTCTCAAAGTCTATTCACTGTGACCTCATGGTAGCGTGTTTCGCCATAGATGTTGTTTTTTCCTTTCTTATGGCGTTCTGGTGTGCATCACGTCTAGCTTGAATTCTTCTGTTAATTTGTCCCGCATGGGTTTTTGTGTCGGTATTGAAAATAGTACCCTTGGTATACGGTAAATAAGACTTATTTATTGGTGTCTCATGTTCTTCGTCTGTTTGTCTCATTTTGACTTTGGGGCTTTTTGTATATTTCGGTCTGTAAATCCGTTTTGTCTCAGAGGTATTTTTAAAATGCCGATTTCCTATTTGATGTTATCCTGGTCAGTTAGTCTTTGTGGTCTGGTTACTAAAGTCTTGACGACGGCTTGTCATAATACCTATGTGGGGCAAACTAACAGAAGAATTCAAGCTAGACGTGATGAACACCATAACGCCATAAGAAAGTAGGAAAAAACAACATCTATTGCAGAACACGGCACCACGACGTCACACCGAATAGACTTTGAGAACACCAGAGTACTGGCAAATATAGAACACCCGAAATCAAGACTCGTAAGAGAGGCAATTGAAATAGCGAAGAGGCCTCACAGTCTAAACGCACGCAATGAAATCCATAACTTATCGAATTGTTGGAAAATTGTATTAAACACCGTACCGGCTCGGATCCGTCCTATAACAACTCAACGGGATATAACCAATCAGCAAGCGGGAGGCGTGGTCACTGAACGCCAAGGGCCAATCACACACAGCCGTTCACGGTGCCAACCGATAGGCGCCGAGCCGCGACTATATAACAGCGCGCGCGCACCTGATAATCTTAGTATTCGAGTAACTAGAAGCGAAAGCAGAAGGCTACGAGAATTATGCGAACCGACCTGAAGAGGGCCGAAACGTCGTCATTTTATCATCGATCCCGGCAGGGATCAGTTATCAACTACGCGGATGAATTCTCGGAAACCACCTTATATATATATATATATATATATTAGTAGTCATCGGAGTAGTTGGTAAGTGATGTCTCCTCGAAAGGCAGGTTTCAGGGTTTCGGCAGAGTCACCTCTGCTCTCATCAGGTTTAGTATATATGACACCTGATGTATATATATCGCACTGTATATAGTTTGGCAAAATTTTAATATTTATAAATTTAATTTGATACAATTTACACAAAGCTTTTATATTCTTATATAAGTTTGCGTTATTTATTTTTAATGCCTTTAAAATATAAGTAATATATCTGCAGTATTTAATATTTCACTTCCGTTATTTATCGATCATAAGCTTTCAGTACTTGGTAAAACTGTTATCACTTTGGCTGATAGATTGGTTAGGACTGCAAAATTGATATTTTTGTTCATATATTTCCAGGATATATAAAAATGTATATACATACAATTTATTTTTATGAAATAGATTAGTAATTGGTTAATTTCTATATTCAAAATTCACAATTTAGAAATTATGAATCATCTGGCAAGGTTAGAAACCTTAGTTTTATACGAAATTATGAAGTTAACACTCAAATATTGACAAATCTTCAAAAACTAGATTTTATTTACTAGATTTTATTTTACTACTTGATATTTCTTCAGCAAATTTAGATAATATGTGTTTTCTGAAAGTTATTTCTGGGTTCTTCTAGTTTATTATCATGGACGTTGTAGAAAATAATCACCACACTTGATATTTTTATAAAAATTATTTTACGCCAGCCATGGAAAAATTAGCCAACCTTCGACACTAACCAATCCGAAAAAAAAAACCAAAACACACAACCGGTTATCAGAAATCTTCGATGGGGCAAAAAGCCTCGATCTCGAGCAACTTTTAATGAACGCTCCGACAACAATGAGATAACCATCGCAAAATACTGGAAAATTATATAATAATTAATTATAAAAGGACAATAGTACATTTCAGTTAGTTAGGTCAGTTTATATTCAGGATTCCGATCAGCTGTAGTAAACAGATAGTGGATAATTTTTGGTATAAATAAAGAAATCGAAATTGAACATGAATATCTGTATTAATTAGATTTTGAACCCAGAAATTTATTTATTGTAATTTGGTGTCAGAAGTGTGATTAAGTGAAGTTAACATCGTAAATTGATTTATGGCTACAACTCGAAGCATGGCAGAAATGGACGAGACTAGCAAAAAAATATTCAAACAGGTTACTGATAAACTAGACGGAAAAATAACTCAGATCCTCGAAAAACGTGACAAAAAGGAAAGTCAACATCAAGAGGAAATTCAACAAAGGTTAGTGAAATATTTTGATGAAAAACGTAAAATTGAATTAGACAACATTGTTCCTACGATGAAAAGTGAAGTGAAATTTGAATTAACCAGACAGAATGAATTTAAAATATTAGATGAAAAGAGATAAAATGAATTTAAATTATTTGAAGAAAAACTAGGGCAATCCGAAACAAAATTGAACAACTAATGCAACTAGTGATTCAAGGTAATGAAGTAGTTAACCAGAAAATAGTAATTATGGAATCAGACATAAAAGACATAAACGATGGCATAAAGGTCCTAAAAAATAGCGTGGATACTCTTGAAACCAAAGTAGATGACACCGATTTCATCCACAGTAAAAGTTGAAATCAATTCAAAACTCCGTCCAAAGTGACAGTAGACTATTTCCACAAATATCTCTATGATCGTCATTTTCTGTTTAGAATAGATCATGCCGCCCTCAAAAGGCTGTTGGACATGAAGACACCGGAAGGACAACTGGACAGGTGGATAGAGAAATTGCAGCAATACGATTTCAAAGTCGAACACCGTGCTGGCCGTTTGCATAATAACGCCAATGCTCTGTCAAGAAGACCCTGTAGAATAGAATGCGGAGGTTGTCTGGAGACGGAACAATGAGAGGGTATCTCCATCCGACAGATCCGAGTGCGGACCAATGAAGACTGGACAGCGGAACAGGGAACCAAGACCAAATGGCTGAACAAGACATTGAACTAATCCTGTCCCTCAAAAAGAGAGGGGCACCCAGGCCCCGATGGGACGAGGTATCTACTCCGGCGTCCTGAAATCGTTATGGGCCCAATGGGACTCTCTAAGAGTAGAGAATGGAATGCTAAAGAGAATTTGAGAAAGCACTGACGGCCGAGAATCTAAGTCCCAACTGGTAGTCCCAAAGAAAGAGGTACCACTCATCCTGAATGAAGTACATAATGGGATTACCGGAGGTCATATGGGCATGAATAAAACATTGGATAAAATTTGCCAACGGTACTACTGGGTAAATTACTTCAAAGACTCCCGAATCTGAGAAGAGGAACAAATACATTCTGGTCGCAATGGATTAATTATTTCAGCAAATAGCCTGAGGCATAATGCTGTACCCAACCAGGAGGCAACCACTGTGGCGACAGTGTTGATAGAACATTTATTCAGCAGGTTTGGTGTCCCGTTGGAGTTACATTCCACCCAAAGGTGTAACTTTGAATCCAATGTATTCCAGAAGGTTTGTACAATGCTGGGTACCAAGACAACGAGAACCACACCTCTGCATCCCCAGTCAGACGGAATGGTAGAAAGGTCATCAATAACCAGCCTGATTGGAATGAGCACATTCCTTTTTTCCTGTTGGTCTATCGCTCAGCCGTCTATAACAGCACAAGGTTGACTCCAACAAGGGTACTATTCGGAAAGCAGCTTAGATTACCGTGTGATCTGGTTTTTTGGCTCACCAAAAGAACCTCTCCAAGAAGTCAACGATTATACCGACAAACTCCGACAGAATATGCTGGCCACCAGCGATCAAATGAAGATACGATGTGACTTCAAGTCCAATTCAGCCGGGTTCCAAGGTTTGGCTGTACAATCCCTCAAAGGTAAATCTCCAAAGCTCATACCGGTCTGAGATGTTCCATACGATGTAATCAATAGGATCAATGATGTTGTCTATCGTATTTGACGGAACCCAAGAGCTAAGATAAAGGTGGTTCATTTAGATCGACTAGCTCCCTACCATCGAGAGAATGTTTAGGGGGGGGGGCAGTGTTATAAACTTTAATTACGCCGCCTATGGAAAAATTAATAAAACTTCTAGATTAATCATCCGTGCAAAAAAAACATCGCCGGCTGAAGCAATCAAAAAAAGGACCACCCTCCAGAATGATGAGAGAGCTCCATGCTGATATAAAAGGAATATTTTGGGTAGTATTATTAGTTGAGTTTATATTCTGTGAGACTTGTATCGATCTGCTGTTGTAAATAAATAGTGGGCTTATTTGTGTGTAAATAAAGTTCTCGAAAGTGAAAGTGCATATCAGTTTTAAATTTAATTTGAAGCCACGAAATTTATTACAATATCATCGCTCCAGCCACTGTAAACCTTAAGATTAGAGTCAGCAGAAGGATGAGCAGACGGATTCGAGAATCATCCGAACCGACCGACCTGATGAGGACAGATGTGATTCTGCTGAAATATCTTCATTTTACCATCAGTTATCAACTAGGAGGACGAATACCCGTGTGACTGTAGGTCATTTCCTAATTGCAGTTAATGGGACGAACGATTTAGTAATTACTAGTTTATGACCTACACCATATTCTCCTCCCTGTTTGACTCTAACGTCCTTAATGGTGAATTACTTATTTACATAGTAAAATGGTTTTCTAAATGTCTACTATCTCAAATCCCTCATTCCATTTAATGGCATCACCTATAAAAGAAGTTTCTTATACACTTCAAATAAATAAGATACAATTTATATGCTTCAGGTTTTTGCACCAGAATATGAATTCCGTTCGTACTGCATAAACAATTTTTGTTTCAGAGATACATCATGGGATGCAGGTCTCGGTGGAGTGAAATTTACTCACAAGAGAACCTTAATTGATAATGATAATCATCTGCTCAACGCGACTATTCATTTTAAAAAAGGTTGGAATGGGAACAGAGGATATGCCCGATTAGAGTACATTCATAAACCATCTTCGGCAAAAGGTTTCTTATATTTTAACCACAAGGGAGATGAATCTGACATCAAAGGTCATTTAGAGAGCAGCATATTAAATTTGAGGCTCGACGGTAATGTTGGTGGAAAACCCATGCCTGAATATGAAGAATCGAATGTTGTAACACCACCAACAAATAATGTTGAAAACTTACCACCTTATTCTTATTTCAATAATCCATTTAAAATTCGAGATTTATTTGTGCCTGCCGCACGGACCATTGGGCCTGATATTTTAAAAACCAGGACAACAAATGGAACATCTATATACCTGGCAAAATAGTTAACAATGTTCAATTATGACTTAATAGGCAATTTTGATAAAGAGGTGCGGAGTGAAAACTATATATTGCTGTCATCATTAAAACGTTTACACTAGAAGAACCCATATGCATTAAACTTAATATCGATGGGAATAGGGTGACTTCATATAAGAATTAAATTGCTAAATAAGTACCAGTTGTCACTTTTTAAAATAAATTAATTTCTTCTTCCATTGCGTTATCTATACTTTTTCTCAAAAACAGTACCTTAAGAAATATATTATTTAATCGATGTAAAAATATATTTTAAATATTATATGAGTAGTAAGCATTTAGTTAAAGTATTAAAAGTTATAAATAGTTTGGAAAATACAAGAGTGCACCCTTACACGCTCATTATATTAAAATCAAAATAAGTAAGTCAAAAAATATAATAAAGCAAATATTTTAAAAACTGAAAAAAAAAATCTTCTTAACGGATTTGAGTTCATTTATGGTAAGGAATAGGGTTCATCTTAAGGATATAATAATAAAAAAGTTATGGTTTGATGGGAAATAATACATTAAAGAAAAAAAGGTTGTATGTTCCAACTTTAAAAAACAATAACCAATATGCTGTCATTATATACATGTCACTACTCCACTGATTATATACATTTGGAAATGCAAATGAACCGAGAAAGCTAGATTTTTGATGTCGTGATGGGTGCCTAGAAAAGCAAGGTCTAGCTGATTTTTTCAACTGGGAACACTCATTTTTGATACCGGAAATGAAGAGAGGGGGAAAATTTACGTTCAAATATGTCCTCGCCATTTTTTTCCATTTGACCTTGATGGTCATCAGAAGTCAAATTTAGGTCAAACCAAGTTTGGCTTCGTACAGCGGGCATTATGGGCCTTAGAAAAAATTTGTGACAGAGACATTTATAATAACCATTAAGTAGCTATGATGATGAAATGACAAAAGCCTCTGTCAAAAAAATCTCTTTCTTGGACCCATAATGTTCATTGTACGAAC